>CM038672.1:313679051-314279051 GCA_021605145.1 Aegilops bicornis
GGAGACGGAGAGAAGTTGTATGCCACGGCAAGCGCTTTTGCCGCTGCCGGGGAATTTTTTTTTTTTTTTTTGTTTTTTTTTTTTTTGTCGCGCTGGAGACTTGTCGCGTCAGCCTTCCCTAAGCAAGCTCCTCTTGCCGGGCCTTGTCTTCAAGGCACAAGGTACCGAGTGGTTTTCCCGACTGTAAGCCCTCTTGTCCGGACCTGTCTTCTCAATCTAAATACTTTTGTTCTTGAATGTGGCCTCTAAGGGGGCCACCGGAGGAGATTGGCGGGTGACGAGGCAAACATTGTCAAGTGGGGTGCTGCAATCGTCTATGCACGAAGGTATCGGGATACTAGGGTACTTACTCTAGCAGCAGCATGACAAAGCATGTCGGGTGTATCAAAGTAGGGGTACCTTTAGTACCTTTAACTTGTGCATCGGCGTCATAGCTGGCCCCCGCTGCAAGCCTTTCGCTGGCCAAGGCTCCGCCAAGACTCCTTCTCGCGCCTAATATTCTCAAGGCAAGACTCCGACAAGAGGAGCTTGCTCGGGAAGGCCTCTCTAGGCGCAGACGTAGGCTCCCCGGACAAGAAGAGTTTGTCGTGAAGGCTACCCAGCACGCAGAAGATAAAGGCCCCGGCAAAGAGGAGCTTGCTGGAAGGCTCGGGCGCTGACAAGTCCTCGGGCGCGACATGATTCGCCGGTCATGCATGTAACTTCTCTTTTCCGTCCTCTCCGCTTCCAGCCACCCAAATGCCACGTGGTTGCCATGGGACCGCTCCATGGGCATGCTGTGGTCGAAAGTAAATTGCCGTAAAAAGCCAGCCGGAGAGCAGCTGATGAGCAAATATGCCGACAGCTCGCCATCGTGGCGAAGCGGAGGCGCACCGACTTCGCCTTAAGCCCCATCATGCTATACATCTGCTTGGGGTGCATAACGACATGCATTTATTGCTTTTGTCCCTTGCCGCCGTAGTTAGGTATTTTTGCACTCTGTAATCAGAGCACGTTTCCAAGTAGGTGTACTAAACTCCCTGTTTTTACATACTCCGTGAGCTCTCGCCTTATGTTAAGCTACTTCCGCCGGAGACCCCTTGAGCATATAAAAGGAGGCCCGAAAGCAACATATAGAAAGGGTTGGGGGTTCGCGCCTTCGTAAAGGTTGAGTTCATTCGACCGCCATAGACTAGGATACACTCACGCTTAGGTTTTGTAGCTCGCATTGCTCCCTAGCAAGAACACAATAGCTCGTATAAGCAAGCAGAGAGGGAGTTTTATCTCCGGAGAGCTCCGGTTGGGTAAACCATTGCCGCGGTGCATCGGCCGATCCGCCTTTTTCAGGCGCACTCATCAACCACAAAGGGCCCGTCCGGCCAGCCCATATAGGTGTCCGTGGGCACGATCAGCCTCGGCTCACATCTTCGGGCGCTGCTTAGGTAGGGGGCGAGAGGCCGTTGTGAACTGATCCGGTGCTTCACGCGAGCGGGCGCCATCAACATCTTCTTCTCAACATGCCATCAAGAAGAAGGCTTCGGGCAGCAGTAGCTGCCCGTCTGCTGCCGCACCTGCACCCCCTCACCGCTGCGCAAACGGGTGGTGGTGCGTGACGCCGGGCGAAGGAACGAACGGGCGCCACGAAGGTGCTCGCGACGCTGCTGCAAGTCCAAGGGACAAGGCACCGCAGACTCAAGGCGTCTACAAGGCATCCCTCAAGGCCCATCTCAGGAGACGCGAGATCAACAACGCCATGGTGTTCACAACGCCCATACGCTCGCTGGATCGAGACCTCAAGACCAGCATGCGCGCCAACATGTTGGGCGCTTAGTGGGAGATACGGTCGCTCGGACGGGCGCCGCTTCCTTCTAACGAGTTAGAAGTCCGGAAAGCGTGTCCCCGCCCTCGCACCGCTTCTCCAATCGCCGCCACTACTACTTCCAGCAGAAGCTGTGGTACTCGCGAGAGCTCAATCGTTTCTCGATTACTTACCTCCAACGCCGACAAGGTCGTGACGCAAGTGGAGGGCCACTCATCTGTGAGCTCTCATCGGGCTTTTGCTAACGGGCGACGCCCGCAGTTGTGCAAAACTAACGCCATCGCGTTGCCATGCGAGACGACATTAAGGCACGAGCTGCCGTGGCGATGACATCACTGTCGGAGGTAACCACTGCAGCACTTCTCCGCCAAGAAGGCCAAGATCACCGACTCACCGATCCACCTCGACAATGACTTCCATCATGCGGTTGCCAGACTCACCTGAGCTCGCCGCGACGTCAACAGCTTAAAGTTCTCCGCATGAGCGAGTTTAACAAGAGGACGCTTTCGGAACTCGTGATCGAAGCGCGGAAGTAAGAGAAGCGCTGACGGCCAATCCGGCTAAGCTGCCGCTATTGGGCCTTCGCTCTGTTCACATGCACGCTACCGGAGGGGCCAGGCGACCTGCCGCAGGCGTGATAGGTTGCCCTCGCTGCTCACTCGTGAGAGTCAGCGGCAAAGTCCAGCGGCTCAACCGGTTAAAATCTTCAAACCAGACGCGCGTCGAGAAGCAGTATGATGGCAGGACGCACCTGGCCGGAGTTCCTCAAAGATATACACCATCGCAGTGCAAAGGCGGGGGACGTGACGACAAGATCCTCGCGCAACTACTTTCCCCGCCAGTGCTCAGTTTTCCAACGCCAGACCTTTGGCTCATGCACTTGCCGGACAGCTCCATATCCTTCTTGGGCAGATTCAGGTGCTATCGCTTATGTCGGCGCTTTCACAGTGGCCACAAACCTCATGGCTAAGAGAGCGCACTCTTCACTTGCTCGCCTCGTAAGGAAGGAGAGTCTCAAGGCGAAGTTCATTCAGAGATTCAAATATGCCTGCGCACTACAACATCCTGCAGACGCTCCACCCCGCCGCGTGATCGCTGGTGATTTTCATCGTGAATGTGCGGAACCGGGCAGGATGAGGGAGGAGAATGGCGATGAGCAAAGTCAAGGACGCCAAAGTGCGAGCTGTCAGACGCCTTTGGCCGCACAAGGTGTGCATCGCTACCGAGGAAGGGAGGAGACTCCTGTGAGAGAATGCAGAAGCAGGATCTCGATAAAGGATGACACCGGGCCCCGGCAAAGAAGGGCCGGGCGTAAGCAGGCAATGTGGAAGAAGAAAAGGTAGAGGGTGCTAGTCTGTCGAAAGCAGTCCGCAAACGGAGGCGGTTATAAGAACGCCAAGGCCGGGCGGTTCAGCAAGGAGGTGCTGTTGCCACGACACCAACCACTGCACGGTGGCGGCCGCCGACAAGCAGGACGATGCTCACAAGGCTGTGCAATATCGCAAGATCCACCGCATCAAGGGCCACGATCTCCAGAGTCTGCAAGAAGTTGTCGAGTAGCTGTCGGCTTAAAAGGCAAGAGAGCTGAGTACGAGCGGCGTAGACAAGGAGAAGGCCCAGGAAAGTGCTGGGGAGCAAGCAAGAAACGTCTCCCTGCCGGGAGGACGCCGCGACAAGGCCAAGCAGCGACATGGAGATTACGACTCCCTCAAGGCCGCCGGTTGCCGCCGCGATAAGGATGAAGATGATGATGACGACGAAGATATGGAGGACGCATTTACGCCGATGAGCGAGCAGGAAGTTTCGTGAGAAAGCCACATTGCAGGTTCTCTCGCGTATGACGGAGGTAAGCTTCGCATACCCTCCTGCACCGCCAACTCAAGCAATGGATGCGAGGTCAATGCAAAGGAACCATCCATCCAGAGTCATCGCCGAGCCTCCTCAAGGGTATAAGCACGCTTATCATTTTTGATATTGAGGACCACTCGATCGTATAATCAAGTGTCCGGTGCTTGCCGGCATGGCTGTTGGTCTCACCAACCATCCGCAACCTCAAGGTCACAAAATGTTAGTTGGACGGGCGGGCCGGCTTGAATTCGATTCTCCATCCGCGGGTGCTCCGTAAGGCTTCAAACTCGACAGGGGCCGGTGCTCGAAGAGACCGGAACCTTCCAAGGAATCAATCCGGAAGGAGCAAGTCAAGGGGAAGATTACGCTGCCGATCACATTTGGCAGCGAGCTGAACTTCGTAACTCGAGAGGGTTACGCTTGACGCTACCGCCGATTTCCCATTACCTGCTACAATGGGATACTTGGCCGCCTAGTGCCTCGCCAAGTTCATGGCAGCCTCTCACCACGCCTACAACCTACTCAAGATGCCGGGCCCGATAAGCGCCATCTCTGTCCCATGGCGACAAGAAGGATGCCCTTATCCGTGCCGGCTAAGATCTTCCGGATGCAGCAGCCGCCGATGCATCGCTGTGACACTTGCCGAAGCTCCCTGGGGAAGAAGACCAAGTCCAAGTCCGCAAGGGCTCCGGGATGTTCACTCCGGCAAGCGCCGCCGAGTGGCCGTGCTATCACGAGGACGCACCATCGGTGCTCCACCGCAAAGTGCGTAAGAAGAGTGATGGTGGCTCCGCCAAGACCAAGAAGGCAAAGCCCGCCAAGGAGGACGGGCACTGTGGTACTCTTCACCATCGCTGCCTCTCTCGACCCTGTAAATAGGGAAGGCGCCGCTGCTTTTCCCTCAAGGCGCGAATGTCGGCGTGTTTGCATGGCAACCACCGATATCCCCGTGTTCCTCCGTGAAAGTGATTGAGCACCGCTCGCACTACCATTTGGCCTCATGCGCGCTCCTGGCCAAGCTAAAGAGTCGTGACGCAAGCAAGTGAGCGCCAAGAATTCATAGTCAAGAGATTAAGAACCCGGAAGCAACAGTTCTGTCGTAGGAGTGCTCCATTCCCGCACGCGGGTTGGCTAACTCGGTAGTCGCGGCGCATAAGGCAAATGGGAAATGGAGACTTTGTATCACTTCACTGGATGTTAAGCATTAAAAGCTTGGTCCCAAAGATCCATTTCCCTTTGCCGCGCATTGACCGCATTGTTGACTCCACGGCCGGATGTAGGATTTGCTTTTCGCTTCTTGATGCCTACCAGATACTCATCAGATCTTCATGGCTGAAGAAGATGAGGAGAAGACCGCATTCATCACACCATGTGGCACATACTATTTCACACGGATGCCTTTCGGTTTGGAAGAATGCTGGTTCAACATTTGCAAGTGGTAGTCCATGACGCTTTGGAGTCAAGTTAAATGCACGTAAATGTAGAAGCCTACATGGATGACATAGTGGCCAAGAGCAAGGACAAAGCAACTCTTAGTTCAAGATTTGACTTAGACCTTTGCAAATCTCCGCGAAGATCAACCCTCAAGCCCAACCTCGAGAAGTGCGTGTTTGGAGTCCCTTCCGCAAGCTTCTCGGGTTCTTTCTGTGGTTCTCAAATAGGGATTGAGGCAAATCCTTTAACAAGATCAAGGCCATTGAGTAGATTGAAGCACCAAAGGCCAAGGATGTAAATGAAGACTTGCTTGCGGTTATGTATGCTGCCTCGCAAAGAGGTTTATTTCTAGGTTCTGCTGAAAGCGCCTCCGGCTTTTTCAAGATTTTGAAAAGGCGTGTCTGTGAAAGAAAATGGACTCCCTGGCTTGGAGGCTGCTGCCGTGAGGACTTGAAGGAGATACCTGTCCTCTACTCCAACACTTCGTCAGCGTGACCTAAGCCACAAGAGAAGTTGTCATTGCAGATATAGCGGCAACCAATCAAGTGGTTAGTGCTGTTAGTAGCGGAGGAGGGAGGCGGTGACGAGCCAAAGCAACCACGGCAAGCACATCCAGCTGACAAGCTGTGGGGCTTCTCCGACAAGCTCGGCCCGGCTAAGGACGAGTCCGCCAAGACACAAGAATGTATACGTAAAAGGATGGTGCAGCCTACCAGCTTTATTTTGTCGGGCCCTCTTGCGGGGCTAGGGTCAAGGTACCGTGTGCAAAACTGGTTTTCGCCTCCTCATGGCCTCGAAAGCTGCGCCATTACTTCCAAGCACATGAGATCATCACAGTGTCACTCGCTTCCTCAAGAGGATACCGCAGAATCCACAAGTTTATGTGCAGTGTGATTGTCGAGTGGCACTGAGCTGTCAAGCTTTGGTCTCAAGTTTGAAAGCACATCAACTATCCAAAGCAGAGCCTTGGCAGAATCTATAGCGTAATGGACGCCAACGCCAGATGAAGAGATTCCGGAGACGCAGCATCCCCGCTAAAGAAGCAAGCAAAGAGTGGCTGATGTACTTTGATGGTGCCTTTCTCGCCGCAAGGCGCCGTGTCGGGCAGTGGTCGCTTCATCGCACTCCACCGGAGAGCACCTCAAGCACGTCGCCCCGGGATGCACTTTCCCAAGGAGCAAGCCACAAACAATACTGCAGAGTATGAAGGTTTGCTTGCCGGGTCGGGATCGCAGTGGACCTTGCGAACAAGAAGCTTATTGTCGTGGTGATTCCGCAACTTGTCGTCCGACAAGTGAACAAAGATTACCAGAGTCCGTTGATGGAAGCTTCACGTTGATGAAGTGAGGAAGAAGAGCACTTTGACGGCCCGCAAACGGAACATGTTCCAAGAGCTCGTAATGATATTGCCGACGGCTCACAAAGTGCGCTTGTGCGCTTAAGTTACCTCGTGGAACCAGGAATTTTCGCGGCTCAAGTCGACTCAACCAACCGTAACACCATCGACCGGACAGAGCAAGAAGAGGAAGTTGGCCCTCGGTGACTACTTCCGACAGTAGCTTCCCGGTTGTCGCTGCTAAAGGTCCCCAAGATCAACAACAACAAGGCCGAGGGAGCAGTTCCGTCTGACATGATCTTGTGGTTTGTTTGCTGAAGCAAACGCTTCGACAAGTCTTGTTCGCAGTTTGTCGGGAGCATCAAGCTCCCAGGCCGCAGTGCTCTTGCCAGAGAAGTCGATGTTCCCTGCAGCAAAGCAGATGTGCCTTTAGTCCTTGTTGTCGAGCCGCAAGCTCCAAAGATGTATGCGCAACAGATTGTCCATTTCCTTCAGACAGAGAACTTCCAAGAGCAGGAAGAAGCGGAAAGAGTAGTCTTACCAAATAAGTATGTACCAGCTTTGTCGACAAGATACTGCATGTAAGAAGACTCAACGGTGTGAAATTGAAGTGTATTCCTGTGGAAGATGGATGTGAAGCTGCTGGCAGAGATACATGGAGGCATATGTGGTCACCATTGGCAAGAAGAGCACTTGCCGCAAAGCTTCCTAAGAAGGTTTCTTCCGGCCGACAGCCTCCGTGATGCAACCGCACAAGTAACCAAGTGTGAAGCGTGCAAGGTTCCATTCCAAACAGATACACCAGCCAGCTCAAGCTCTCCAGACGATCCCTTTATCCTCGCCATTTTCGTCTGGGCTCGACATCCTCGGCCCTTTCCCCGAAGTTGCCAGGGGCTTTGAGTACTTGTACGCCGCCATCGACAAGTTCACAAAGTGGCCAGAAGTGGAAGCAGGAGGAAGGTGACAAAGACAACAAGAAATCAAGTTCTTCAGTCGATTGTTTGCTGCTTCGAATCCCTTAACAGGATCATCACCGATAACGGCACACAATTTACGAAGTCGCGACCTTCATGGACTACGCCCAAGACCTTGGCGCCAAGGTTAAACTGCTGGCCTCGCTGCTCACCCGAGAAGCAACGGTCAAGCAGAGAGGGCAAATGCTGAAGTGTCAGGCGGGCTCAAGACCGTAATCTTTCGACAGCCAGACAAGTGCGGAAGAAACCTGGATCGAGGAGCTACTGGTTCTTTGGTCGATCGTGAATGACGCCAAATCGAGCCAACGCCGTGAACCTTGCTCTAGTCTCCATGGAGCCGAGGCAGTTCTCCCACGGAACTCAGATACGGGTCGCCGGAAAGTGCTCGCTTATGATGAAGTTTGAGCAAGAGCAGCAAGCGACCAGATGACGCGCGCTGCCTTGAGGAGGATCGCTCGTGTCACAGCGAGCCGCCACATTGAAGCCAGCTCGCCGCTACCATGGCCGCAGGGTTAATGCCGAAGTCTCGAGGAAGGCGCATTTGTTTCTTCGCTGCTCACCGGCCAAGAATTCAAACAAGTTGACGCTTAAAGTGGGAAGGCCCTTATCGGGTGAAACGAAGTCACTAGGCTTGGCGCCGTTCGCTTTGAGATCGAAGATGGCATTCGTGAGCAACTCCTGAACATTGAGCATCTTCGTGAAAGTTTTACCTATATGTAAGGTTGTCGGAACCTGCTCAAAGAACCACCTTTTGTACAAGTCTTGCCGCTGCTGTATGTGATCCTTTGTACAAAGCCGGGCGCAGACCCCGCGCATCAAGAAAAGCTCCATGTGTTGCGGCGCACCCGTCAAGTTCATGCTTTCATCAATTTATTGCATGTTTTGGCTAACACTTTGTGCAGCAACCACACCCGTAAGCGTAATCGAGCCACCGGGCTCCATAACGTTATTTCTCTTCTTTCTCTTGTCGCAAAGAAAGGGAGGCTCTCAGCACAAGTTAACCAGGGAAGGAGGAGATAATATAGTGGACTGTGCACTGCCGAGAAGTCTCACCTCATTGGGAGGCAAGAACAGAAAGCTAAGTTGCCAAAGTTGGAGCAATCAATTTAAATTCTTAAGTTATCTTCCTCGAACGATAGTACTTTGTATGGAGAACCCAGGCGCAGAGGAACCAAATCGTGGATCGGTCGCTACTTTTACTTTGTTTCGAGTCCGCTCAACAACTTAAGTGAGCTGCGGCTAGTCCGCGATAAGGTTGCTTTGTCGGTAGCGCACCTCGCCAAAGAAGTTGCAAGTTCCGCCAAGACTCAAGCGCCATGCAAGTGGGTGCTCGACCGCAAGTTCCCCTCAATGCGTAAGGCGTAAACGCATAAAGGAAGAGATCAAATAGAGGAAATAACATTGCATCGACGATTCAGATCAGTAATAAATTTGTAAAGTTATCTTCCTTGAACGCACCGCGCTTTGTATAAAAAACCCCGCGGCGGAGGAACCAAATCGTGGATCGGTCGGCGCTTCTTACTTTGTTTCGAGTCCGCTCAACAACTTAAGCGAGCTGCGGCTAGTCCGCTGACAAGGTTGCTTGCTCGGTGAAGCGACCCCACCAAAGCTGCTTTGAAGTTCCGCACTCGGCGCCAGTCAAGGGTGCCTGCACCGCAAGTTTCCCAGTGGCGAGGGCAATAACATACAAAGCCAAGGGTCGAGTAAAGGAAGTAGCGTAGCGAGATGTTGCCCGTAATAAAGTTATGCTACAAAATAACTTATCGCCAGAAGCTAAATCGCTCTCGTAACCGAAATAACAGCTAAGAGGAGAAGAAGGGCCGATATGGTACCCAAACCCCGGCAAGCCGTAGTTGTTGGGGGCTATGCGGCAAGCCGTAGTTGTTGAGTCGCTGCAAGCCGAGTTGCCGGGGCTAAGAAATCAGATAAGCCCTGCGGCCTTGTTCAAGCATCCCGTTTTCAGTAAAAACATGCTACTCGGATACCATCCGTGGGGAATGAGAAACATGAACGAGAGGATTACAAGCTTTAAATGCGGATAAGGCCCAAAGGCTTACAAATTAAAAGATAAGATGCCCGTAATCCTTTTTCCTGTCCCTCTTCCTGGAGGTAGGTCAAGGAGGCGGAAGGGCAAAGAAACGCCTAGACAAGCTACGGTGCCGAAGACACCAAGAGAACATCCCGGAGCTCCCCGAGGGCTTGATGGAGATGGCGGCGCCGGAAGCGGGTTCAAGACGGGCGGCAGGCCAAGACACTGTCGAGGGCACTACGCCAGACCGACTTGACGGCCTTGTCGCCATCCTCTTCCCTTCCGCAGCCTCCCCACGCCTAGCCGCCCAAGGAGACGCACCCCGGGAGTTCAGGGGCCGACGACACGGATGATGGGGTCGCCGGTGACGCACGGGCGCCTCGACAACCAATTGGGCCTGCCAACCTCGCTGTCGCTGTCGCCCTCCTCGCTACTCTCGCCGAGGGGAATCTTCACGTCGCTGAGGAGCTGTCCACGCAGCACTTCGCCCGAAAGTGCCAAGATCCTCAAGACCTTGACGGAGAGGAGATCACCCTCCATTAACTTAAAATGGAGGGTAAACCCCGCCTCAGCTGTGGATGCGGGTGAACGCCTTCCACCCACGTCGAGATACATCACATTAGGGCTGGGAATACAACACGGACTGCATGCCGCTGATTCCACAGCCCTCATGTGCAATCTATGTCTCGGCGGATCCGACTCCATCGCGCCAGAACGGAGCTGGAAGCCGGAGGCGGCGATGAGGCGCCCGCGCAGCTCGACGAAGAAATCGCAAGGGTCGCCCCCTGCATGCACTAACACAGGAGGAACTGCCATGGAAGCGGAGACGGGCGCGCCTGCCCACCTCTTCCCCAAGCGCCGACCTCGCCCACGACCTCGCCACCTCCCTCTTCCTCTTGGGGCTGGGCTCACGCCCGGGCGTGGGGGTTGGGAGGAGCGCTGCCTATGGCGACCTCGCCGCCACCGATGAAGAACCAAGGCTCTTTTTCTCCACGGCAAATGAGAGAAAGGGGAGCAGAAACTGAGGAAAGGAGGAGGTGGGAGAGTGCGGCCTTCTGCGCTCCCCTTCCGCTCTTTTTAAGGAAGCAAGGTGGGGGCTCAACCGCCCCGCTCGACAAATCAGGGCATTGGAAGAGCAAGGAATCGGGGCCGACCTGCTGCCTCGCGCTCATGACGCCCAGCTTCCCACTTCCACCGTCCGGAACCCCAAGAGCATGGGAACCACGTGGGGATGCGTAACGGGGCGACGGGTGGAGCGACCCCGACGCCGCCCACTTCCCCACGACGCCAAGAATCGACACGCGTTGCTACGGGGACGCGCGACACGGAGTGGGTTTGGTTTGGACCTGTGCCGCTGCGTGTTCGGCAGCCTGCTTTTTGGGCCCGCCCAACAGGCCGGCAAGACTGTATGGCCCGAGCCCGGGGCTCCTGTCGGTGTACTAAAGTAGGGGTACCTTAGTACCCGAACTTGTGCACGGGCAGTCGCAGCGCCCCCTGCAAGCCTCGGCCAAGGCGTCCGCCAAGACCCTCTGCGGCCATTCTGAAGGCAAGACCCCGAGAAGAGGAGCTTGTCGGGAAGGCCTCTCTAGGCAGACGAGGCCCCGACAAGAAGAGTTTGTCGGGAAGGCCACTCCAGGCACGCAGAAGACAAGGCCCCGGCAAGAGGAGCTTGCCGGGAAGGCTCGGGGCGCGACAAGTCTCCGGGCGCGACAAGGATTCAGCCGCGGCAACGCGCTTGCCGCGACATGCAACTTCTCTCCGTCTCCGCTCCAGCTCACCCAGCGACGTGTCGCCATGGGACCGTTCCATGGGCGCGTGTCGAGCAAATGCAGCCAGCGGAGAGCAGCGATGAGCGGCGCTGACAAAGCTCGCCATCGTGGCGAAGCGGAGGCGCACTCGACGGTCTTCTCACATAATCGCTTTGGGCGATAACGACAGGCATTTATTGCTTTTGTCCCTTGCCGCCAGAGTTAGGTATTTTGCATCAGACATCTGTTCAAGCGGGGAGGCTGATCGTTACTGATGTTCGGGTACTAAGGTACCCCTACTTTAGTACACCGACAGAGCCCCCGCCCTGGGCCATACACGGTGCCGAAAGGCGCTGTTGAGCCAGCCCAAAACAGGGCACGCGCACGCGTCTGGGTCCAAACCAAACCCACTCAGATCCACCGCACTTCAGAACGGGACGCTACGATTGCAAGCGTCATGGGGGAAGTGGGCGGCGTGCGGGGTCGCTCCACCCGTCGCCCCCGTTCTGCATCCCCGCCACGTGGTTCCCATGCTCTTGGGGTTCCGGACGGTGGAAGTGGGAAACTGGGCCGTCATGAGCAGAGGCAGCAGGTCGGCCCCGATTCCCTGCTCTTCCTACGCCCTGATTTGTCAAGCGGGGCGGTTGAGCCCCCACCTTGCTTCCTTAAAAAGAGCGGAAGGGGAGCGCAGAAGGCCACACTCTCCCACCTCCTCCTTTCCTTAGTTTCTGCTCCCCTTTCTCTCATTCGCCATGGAGAAAAAGAGCCTTGGTTCTTCATCGGTGGCGGCGAGGGTCGCCATGGCAGCGCCTCCTCCCAACCCCATGCCCGGGCGGCAGAGCCAGCCCCAAGAGGAAGAGGGAGGGGCGAGGTCGTGGGACGCAGGTCAAGGCGCCGGGGAAGAGGTGGACTGGGCGGCGGCGCGCTGCCTCCGGCTCGCCGGGCGGTTCCCTCCTCGCGGGCGGTCCATACCGGGACGCACCTTTGTGAGTTCTTCGTCCGCCGCGCTGGCGCTTGCCGCCGCCTCCGGCTTCCAGCCGCCCGCTGCGAAGCTGATGGAGTTGGATCCGCCGAGACACCGAGATTGCACATGAGGGGTGGAATCAGCGGCATGCGAGTTCGTGGTTGTATTCCTAGCCCCTAATGTGATGTATCTCGACCGTGGGTGGAAGACGCTCACTGCATCCACAGCTCGAGGCGGGGTTTACCCTCCATTTTAAGTTAATGGAGGGTGATCTCCTCTCCGCTAAGGTCTCGGGATCTTGGCACTTTCGGGCGAAGTGCTGCGTGGACAGCTCCTCCGACAAATAAGATTCCTCGAGCGAGTGACGAGGAGGGGAGCGGCAGCGACGATGCTATGGCGGGCCCGATTAGTTGCCCGGGCGCCGCAGGGCCACCGGCGACCCCATCATCCAGGTCGCCGCCCCCTGAACTCCCCGGGTCGCCTCCTCATGCGTGGCGAGGGAGGCTGCGGAAGGGAAGAGGGATGGCGACAAGGCCGTCAAGTCGGAGCACGAGGCGTGAGTGCCCTCGACAACAGGCTGGCCGACGCCTCGCCGCCTGCCTCAACTCCCGCCTCGGCGCCGCCATCTCCGGCAAGCCCTCGGGGAGCTCCGGGATGTTCTCTTGGTGTCTTCTCTCGCACCCGTAGCTCAAGGTTTAGGCATTTCTTTTGCCCTTCCCACCTCCTTGACCTACCTCCTGGAAAGAGGGACAGGAAAAGGATTACGGGCATCTTATCTTTTTAATTTGTAAGCCTTTGGGCCTTATCCGCATTTAAAGCTTGTAATCCTCTCTTTCATGTTTTTCATTCCCCACGGATTGTATCCGAGTAGAATGTTTTTAATGAAAAAGGGATGCTTGGAAAAGGACGAAGGGCTTATCTGATTTCTCAGCTTTACAACTCCTGGCTTGCCGCAGCCTCCCAAGCAACTCTGGCTTGCCGCAGCCCCCGGCAACTCTGGCTTGCCGGGGTTTGGGTACCAGCGCGCCCTTCTTCTCCTCTTCGCTGTTATTTCAGTTCTGAGAACGATTTAGCCAGTGCCGCGATAAGTTATTTTTGTAGCATAACTTTATTCTGGGCAACATCTGCTATGCTATTTCCGTTGCTCGACCCTTGGCTTTGTATGTTATTGCTTCACGCCAGTGGAAACTTGCTTGGCAGTAATTCCTTGTCATGAGCGCCGAGTGTGGAACTTCAGCAGCCTGCTGGCGGGGTCGCTACCGACAAGCAACCTTGTCGCGGACTAGCCGCAGCTTGCTTAAGTTGTTGACCGGACTCGAAACAAAGTAAGGGCGCGACCAGTCACGATTTGGTTCCTCTGCGCACGAGTTTTTTATACAAAGCGCGGTCGTTCAAGGAAGATAACTTTACAAATTTATTACTGATCTGAATCGATCGATGCAATGTTATTTCCTCTATTTGATCTCTTCCTTGTATGCGTTTACGCCTTTACGCATTCAGTGGAAACTTGCGGTGCAGCACCCTTGCCGCGAGCGCCGAAAAGTGCGGAACTTCGGCAGCCTTCGGGCCGTGTGGTCGCTACCGACAAGCAACCTTGTCGCGGACTAGCCGCAGCTCACTTAAGTTGTTGAGCGGACTCAAACAAAGTAAGGGCGACCGACCACGATTTGGTTCCTCCGTGCACGTGTTCTCCATACAAAGTACTATCGCTCGAGGAAGATAACTTAAAATTTTAAAAATTGATTGCTCAAACTTTGGCAACTTAGCTTTTCTCATTTCTTGCTTCCCAATGAGGTGAGACTTCCTCGAGCGGTGCACAGTCCACAATATTATCTCCTCCTTCCCCTGGTTAACTTGTGCGCGAGGGAGCCTCCCTTTCTTTGGCGACAAGAGAAAGAAGAGGAAATAACGTTATGGAGCCCAGTGGCTCGATTCTCGCTTATCGGGTGTGGTTGCTTTGCACAAAGTGTTAGCCAAAACATGCAATAAATTGATGAAAGCATGAACTTGACGGGTCGTGCGCAACACATGGGCTTTATCGATGCACGGGTTCCGCGCCGGCTTTGTACAAAGGATCACATGCAACAGCGGCAAGACTTGTACAAAAGGTGGTTGCCGAACGGGTTCGACAACCGCGCTTTATGGGAAAACTTACGAAGATGCTCAATGTTCCAGAGTTGCTCACCGAATGCCATCTTCGGTCTCAAGGCGGATAGCGCCAGCGAGTGACTCTTTTCACCCGATAAGGGCCTTCCCACTTCGGGCGTCAACTTGTTTGAATTCTTGGCGGACTCAACGCTACCAAGAACAAGGTCGCCTTCCTCGAGACTTCTGGCATTAACCCTGCGGCCATGGTAGCGACGCAGGGCCTGCTGGTAGCGAGCGGCTCGCACAGCAGCCTGAAGACGATCCTCCTCAAGGAGCAGCGCGTCATCTTGTCACAGCTGCTCTTGCTCAAACTCATCATAAGCGAGCACTCGAGGCGACCCGTATACGAGTTCCGTGGGGAGAACTGCCTCTGCTCCATAGACTAGAGCAAAGGGTGCCTGGCCAGTGGCTCGATTTGGTGTCGCCCCGATCGACCAAAGAACCACCGGCAGCTCCTCGATCCAGCTTTCTTCCGCACTTGTGCAGCCTGTCGAAAGTTCTAGTCTTGAGCCCGGCGCAGCACTTCAGCATTTGCCCTCTACGCTTGACCGCTGCTTCTCGGGTGAGCAATGGAAGCGGCAGACCTTTGGCGCCAAGGTCTTGGACGTCTTGCATGAAGGTGCGATCAGAATTGTGTGCCGTTGTCGGTGATGATCCTGTTAGGGATTCAAACGGCAAACAATCGACCTGAAGAACTTGATCGCCGACTGTGTTGTCACCTTCCTCATCGCTTCCACTTCCGGCCACTTTGTGAACTTGTCGATGGCGGCGACATGAAGTACTCAAAGCCCCAAACGGCTTCGGGGAAAGGGCCGAGGATGTCGAGCCCCAGCATCAAAAATGGCCAGGATAAAGGGATCGTCTGGAGAGCTTGAGCTGGCTGGTGTATCTGTTTGGAATGGAACTGCACGCTTCACACTTGGTTACTTGTGGTTGCATCCCGAGGCCTGTCGGCGAAGAAGAAACCTTGCCGTAAAGCTTTGCGGCAAGTGCTCTTCGCCAATGTGGTGACCACATATGCCTCCATGTATCTCTGCCAACAGCTTCGTCCATCTTCACAGGAATACACTTCAATTTCACACCGTTGAGTCTTCTTCTCAGACAAAGAGGTCTTGTCGACAAACTGGTACATACTTGACTGCCGGGCTACTCTTTCCGCTTTCTTCCTGCTCTTGGAAGTTCTCTGTCTGAAGGAAATGGACAATCTGCGCCCATGCTGGAGCTTGCGGCTCGACAACAAGGACTAAAGGCACATCTGCTGCTGCGGGAACATCAGCTTCTACGGCAAGAGCCTGCGGCCTTGCCGGAGCTTGATGCTCCCTGACAAGCTTGCCGGAGCAAGACTTGTGGGGAGCGTTTGCTTCGACGAAACAAACCCTGGGGTCTGTCGGAGCAGACTGCTCCTCAGCACTGTTGTTGTTGATCTTGGGGACCTTTGCAAAGACGGCTTCGGGAAGCTCTATCGGGAAGTAGTCACCAGAGGCTAACTTCCTCTTCTTGCTCTGTCCAGTCGATGGTGTTACGGTTGGTTGAGTCAGCTTGAGCACGAAGATTCCTGGTTCCACAGGTAACTTAAGCGCAGCGCACTTTGACAGGCCGTCAGCAATATCATTCTGAGCTCTTGGAACATGTTCTATTTGCAGGCCGTCAAAGTGCTCTTCTAGCTTCCTCACTTCATCAACGTAGGCTTCCATCAACGGACTCTGGTAATCTTTGTTCACTTGTCGGACGACAAGTTGCGAGTCACCCCTGACAATAAGCTTCTTGATCCCAAGGTCCACTGCGATCCTGAGACCGGCAAGCAAACCCTCATACTCTGCAGTATTGTTTGTCGCTTGCTCCTTGGGAAAGTGCATCTGGACGACGTACTTGAGGTGCTCTCCGGTGGGTGCGATAAGCAAAGACGCCAAAGACAGCGCCTTTGCAGCGAGAAGGCACCATCAAAGTACATCAGCCACTCTTTGCTTGCTTCTTTGACAGGGATGCTCGTCTCGGAATCTCTTCATCCGGCGTTGGCGTCCATTCTTTTATGAATTCTGCCAAGGCTACGCTTTGGATAGTTGATGTGCTTTCAAACTTGAGACCAAAGCTTGACAGCTCCAAAGTGCCCACTCGACAATCCCGCCTGCCGCTTCGGATTCTGCAGCATCTCTTCGTGGGAAAGCGAGTGACAACTGTGATCTCATGTGCTTGGAAGTAATGGCGCAGCTTTCTCGAGGCCATGAGGAGGCCGAAAAGCAGTTTTTTTTGCACACCAGAGTACCTTGACCTAGCCCCCTGCAAGAGGGAACTGACAAAGTAAACTGGGGGCTGGACCATCCTTTTCTGTATCTGGTCTTGTGTCTTCGCGGACTCGTCCTTGTCGGGACCAGAGCTTGTAGGAGAAGCCCCCTGCTTGTCACTGGATGTGCTTGCCGCGGTTGCTGGCTCGTCACCCGCCTCCCTCTCCGCTACTAACGCAGCACTAACCACTTGATTGGTTGCCGCTATGTACAGCAGCAACTTCTCTTGTGGCTTAGGTGCGACAAGTGTTGGAGTAGAGGACAGGTATCTCTTCAAGTCCTGCAGCGCAGCCTCCGCTTCGAGTCCATTTCTTGGACCTGCCTTTTTCAAAATCTTGAAAAAGCGGCGGTAGCCAGCAGAACCTAGAAATAAACTCTTTGAGAGGAGCCACATGGCGAACCGCAAGTCTTCGTACATCCTTGACGCGCTTTGGTGCTTCAATCTGCTCAATGGCCTTGATCTTGTCGGGATTTGCCTCAATCCTCGCCGAGACACGAAAGAACCCGAGAAGCTTGCGGAAGGGACTCTAAACACGCACTTCTCGGGGTTGAGCTTGAGGTTGATCTTGCGGAGATTTGCAAAGGTCTCGCCCAAATCTTGAACCAAAGTTGCTTTGTCCTTGCTCTTGACCACTATGTCATCCATGTAGGCTTCTACATTTACGTGCATTTGCGGCTCAAAAGCGTCATGGACTACCCTTGCAAATGTTGAACCAGCATTCTTCAAACCGAAAGGCATCCGTATGAAACAAAGTATGTGCCACATGGTGTGATGAATGCAGTCTTCTCCTCATCTTCTTCAGCCATGAAGATCTGATGGTATCCTCGAGTAGGCATCAAGAAGCGAAAGCAAATCACATCCGGCCGTGGAGTCAACAATCTGGTCAATGCGGCGGCAAGGGAAATGGATCTTTGGGACAAGCTTTATTAACATCCGTGAAGTCAATACAAAGTCTCCATTTCCCATTTGCCTTGCGCACGACTACAGGATTGGCCAACCACGTAGGATGGAGCACTCCTCTGACAAGGCCTGCTGCTTCCAGTTCCTTGATCTCTTCGGCTATGAATTCTTGGCGCTCCATGCCGCGCATGAGGACAAACGGCCAGGCGGTGCTCAATCACTTTCCTGGGAACACCGGGGATATCAGACGGTTGCCATGCAAACACGTCGACATTCGCCCGCAGGAAAGCAACGAAGCGGCGCCTTCCTATTTGGGGTCGAGAGAGGCGCGATGGTGAAGGTACCACCAGCGCCGTCCTCCTTGGCGGGCACCTTCTTGGTCTTGGCGGAGCCACCATCTTCTTGCACTTGCCGGTGGAGCTCGATGGTGCGTCCTCGACGGTAGCGCAGCACTCCGAAGAGGCGCGCTTGCCGGAGTGAGCATCAGAGCCCTTGCCGGACTTGGACTTGGTCTTCTTCCCCCCGGGAGCTTCGGCGGCAAGTGTCTCGCGATGTCATCGCGGCTCTTGCATCCCGGAAGATCTTGTCGGCAGATAAGGGCATCCTTCTTGTCGCCATGGACGGAGATGACGCTTATCGGCCCGGCATCTTGAGTAGGTTGTAGGCGAGGTGAGAGGCTGCCATGAACTTGGCGAATTTGGGCCGACCAAGTATCCCATTGTAAGGTAATGGGAAATCGGCGACGCCAAACGTAACCCTCTCGATTCTGAAGTTCAGCTCGCCGCCAAATGTGACCGGCAACGTAATCTTCCCCTTCGCTTGCTCCTTCCCGGATTGATTCCTTGGAAGGTTCCGGTCTCTTCGAGCTTCATTGTCGAGGATTTGAAGCTTCGGAGCACCGCGGAGGAGATCAGATTCAAGCCGGCCACGCCGTCAACTAACATTTTTGTGACCTTGAGGTTGCGGATGGTTGGTGAGACCAACATCGGCAAGCACCGATCGCAGTTATAATGATCGTGGTGGTCCTCAATATCAAAAATGATAGGTGTGCTGGACCACTTCAGAGGCTCGCGTGACTCTATGGATGGTTCCACTGCATTGACCTCCCGCATCCATTGCTTGAGTTGGCGGTGGGAGGTATGCAGGGAAGCACCTCCGTCAACGCAGAGAACCTCTGTGGCTTTCAAACTCCTGCTCATCGGCGCCATCGTCCTCTATATCTTCGTCGTCATCATCATCTTCATCCTTGTCGCGGCCAAGGGAGGTCGATCTCCTTGTCGCTGCTTGGCCTTGTCGGCGTCCTCCCGGTCGGGGCGTTTCTTGCTTGCTCCCCAAAGCACTTTCACAGGCCTTCTCCTTGTCTCGCCGCCAGATTTCAGCTCTCTGTTGCATTCGACGAGCTGCTCAACCTTCTTGCAGCTCGGAGATCGTGGCCCTTGGTGCGGTGGATCTTGCAGATATTACTGCCGGAGCCGTCCGCTTGTCGGCGGCCGCCACCGACCCAGTGGTTGGCGCTGGGCCGCAACCTCCTTGCCGGAGCCACCAGCCTTGGCGTTCTTGTCGCCGCCTCCGTTGCCGGACTGCTCGACAGCTAGCACCTCTCTGCTTTTCTTCTTCCTGTTGCCTCGCCGCCGGCCCTTCTTTGCCGGGGCGGTGTCATCACTGTCAGATCCTGCTTCTGCATTCTCTCCAGGGAGTCTCCTCCCTTCCTCAGCGCGTGCACACTTGTCGGCCAGGGCGTACAGCTCATCGACGTCCTTGACTTTTCTCATCGCCATCTCCTCCCTCATCCTGCGGTTCCGCGACATTACGATGAAATGCGCTGATCACCGCGGCGGGGTGGACGTCTGGATGTTGTAGTGCACGCTGCTGAATCTCTGGATGAACTTGCGCAGGGACTCTCCTTCCTTCGGGCGAGCAAGTGAAGGTCGCTCTCTTGGCCATGAGGTTTGTGGCCACCGTGAAGGCGCCAACAAACCGATGGCACAGATCTGCCCAAGAGGATATGGAGCTGTCCGGCAAGTGCATGAGCCAAGATCGGACGTTGGGCTTGAGCACGGCGGGAAGTAGTTGGCGAGGATCTTGTCGTCTCCGTCCCCGCAGCCTGCACCGCGATGGTGTAGATGCCGAGGAACTCCGGACAAAAGGCCCCGCCATCATACTTCTCCGCACGCCTACGGTTTGAAAGTTTTTACGGCTGGGCCACCGGACTTGCCGCAGCTCACGAGTGAACGCAGGGCAACCTACCGCGTACGGCAGGTCGCCTGGCCCCTCCGGCGCGTGCATGTCAACAGAAGGCCCAGCGCGCTTGTCGGATTGACGTCGCGCTTCTCTTCGGTGCACGATGCGAGTTCGAGCGTCCTCTTGTTGTCGCTCATGGAGAACTTGGCGCTGATCGCGGCGAAGCTCATGGGTCCGGACGACTTCGATGGAGTGGCTGTCGAGGTGGATCCGGTGAGTCGGCGATCTTGGCCTTCTTGGCGGAGTGTGCACGGTGGTTACACCTCCGACAGTCTCGTCGCCACCGGCTCGTGCCTTGTCGTCTTGCCGCGGCAACGATGGTGTTGGTTGTCATGAGCGTCGCTGCTGGCAAAGCCGATGAGGCTCCAGATAGTGGCCCTCCACTCGTCGACCTTGTCGGCCGTTGGAGGGTAGTCGAGGAGCAGTTGAGCTCTCGCCAGAGCTTCTGCTGGAGTAGTAGGCGGCATTGGAGAACGGTGCGAGGAGCGGGACACGCTCGGACTTCTAACTACGTTAGAAGGAGCAGCGCCCCGTCCGGGCGACCGTATCTCACTAGCGCCAGCATGTTGGCACGCATGCTGGTGTGCAAAAACTGCTTTTCGGCCTCCTCATGGCCTCGAGAAAGCTGCGCCATTACTTCCAAGCACATGAGATCACAGTTGTCACTCGCTTTCCTCAAGAGGATCCGCAGAATCCGAGCGGCAGGCAGGATTGTCGAGTGGGCACTTTGGAGCTGTCAAGCTTTGGTCTCAAGTTTGAAAGCACATCAACTATCCAAAGCGAGCCTTGGCAGAATTCATAGCAGAATGGACGCCAACGCGATGAAGAGATTCCGAGACGAGCATCCCCGCCAAAGAAGCAAGCAAAGAGTGGCTGATGTACTTTGATGGTGCCTTCTCATCGCAAGGCGCCGGTGTCTTGGCGTGCTTCTTATCGCACCCACCGGAGAGCACCTCAAGTACCTCGTCGGATGCACTTTCCCAAGGAGCAAGCGACAAACAATCTCGCAGAGTATGAAGGCTTGCTTGCCGGTCTCAGGATCGCAGTGGACCTTGGGATCAAGAAGCTTATTGTCAGGGGTGACTCGCAACTTGTTGTCCGACAAGTGAACAAAGATTACCAGAGTCCGTTGATGGAAGCCTACGTTCATGAAGTGAGGAAGCTAGAAGAGCACTTTGACGGCCTGGAAATGGAACATGTTCCAAGAGCTTAGAATGATATTGCTGACGGCTCACTGTCAAGGGCTATGCTTAAGTTACCTGTGGAACCAGGAATTTTCGTGCTCAAGCTGACTCAGCCAACCGTAACACCATCGACTGGACAGAGCAAGAAGAGGAAGTTGGCCTCTGGTGACTACTTCCCGACAGAGCTTCCCGAAGCCGTCGTTGCAAAGGTCCCCAAGATCAACAACAACAGTGCTGAGGAGCAGTCTGCTCCGACAGACCCCAGGGTTTGTTTCGTTGAAGCAAACGCTCCCGACAAGTCTTGCTCCGGCAAGCTTGTCGGGGAGCATCAAGCTCCGGCAGGCCGCAGTGCTCTTGCCAGAGAAGCTGATGTTCCCCAGCAGCAGATGTGCCTTTAGTCCTTGTTGTCGAGCCGCAAGCTCCAAAGATGGGCGCAGCAGATTGTCCATTTCCTTCAGACAGGAGAACTTCCGAAGAGCAGGAAGAAGCGGAAAGAGTAGCCCGGCAGTCAAGTATGTACCAGTTTGCCGACAAAGATATCAGATGTAAGAAGACTCAACGGTGTGAGATTGAAGTGTATTCCGTGGAAGATGGACGGAAGTGTTGGCGAGAGATACATGGAGGCATATGTGGTCACCACATTGGCGCCAAGAAGAGCACTTGCCGCAAAGCTTTCCGGCAAGGTTTCTTCCGCCGACAGCCCTCCAGGATGCAAGCGCACAAGTAACCAAGTGTGAAGCGTGCGGTTCCATTCCAAACAGATACACCACCAGCTCAAGCTCTCCAGACGATCCCTTTATCCTGGCCATTTTCGGTGCTGGGGGCTCGACATCCTCGGCCCTTTCCCCGAAGCTGTCGGGGCTTTGAGTACTTGTATGCCGCCATCGACAAGTTCACAAAGTGGCCGGAAGTGGAAGCGATGAGGAAGGTGACAGACAGTCAGCCGATCCAAGTTCTTCAGTCGATTGTTTGCCGTTTGGAATCCCTAACAGGATCATCACCGATAACGGCACACAATTTACGAAGTCGCACCTTCATGCAAGACGCCCAAGACCTTGGCGCCAAGGTTCGCCGCTTGCCGTTGCTCACCCGAGAAGCAACGGTCAAGCGGTAGAGGGCGAATCTTGAAGTGCTGCGCTGGGCTCAAGACCAGAACTTTCGACAGAGCTGCACAAGTGCGGAAGAAAGCTGGATCGAGGAGCTGCCGGTGGTTCTTTGGTCGATCAGACGACGCCAAATCGAGCCACCGCCGTGCACCCTTTGCTCTAGTCTATGGAGCAGAGGCAGTTCTCCCCACGGAACTTCAGATACGGGTCGCCTCGAGTGCTCGCTTATGATGAGTTTGAGCAAGAGCAGTTGCGACAAGATGACGCTGCTCCTTGAGGAGGATCGCCTTCGTGCTGTGCGAGCCGCTCGCTTCTGAGCAGGCCCTGCGTCGCTACCATGGCCGCAGGGTTAATGCCGAAGTCTCGAGGAAAGGCGACCTTGTTCTTCGGCGCGTTCAGTCCGCCAAGAATTCAAACAAGTTGACGCCAAAGTGGGAAGGCCCTTATCGGGTGAAACGAGTCACTAGGCCTGGCGCTGTCCGCTTTGAGACCGAAGATGGCATTCCGGTGAGCAACTCTGGAACATTGAGCATCTTCGTAAGTTTTACCTATATAAGGCACGGGTTGTCGGAACCCGTTCCGGCAACCACCTTTTGTACATGTCTTGCCGCTGTTGCATGTGATCCTTTGTACAAAGCCGGTAGCGCAGACCCGATGCAGCATCAAGAAAAGCCCATGTGTTGCGCACGACCCGTCAAGTTCATGCTTTCATCAATTTATTGCATGTTTTGGCTAACACTTTGTGCAGCAACCACACCCGTAAGCAGAATCGAGCCACCGGGCTCCATAACGTTATTTCCTCTTCTTTCTCTTGTCGCAAAGAAAGGGAGGCTCCCTCACAAGCAAGTTAACCAGGGGAAGGAGGAGATAATATTGTGGACTGTGCACCGCCGAGGAAGTCTCACCTCATCGGGAAGCAAGAAAAAGAAAAGCTAAGTTGCCAAAGTTTGAGCAATCAATTTTTAAATTTTTAAGTTATCTTCCTCGAACGATAGTACTTTGTATGGAGAACCTGTGCGCAGAGGAACCAAATCGTGACTGGTCGCGCCCTTACTTTGTTTCGAGTCCGCTCAACAACTTAAGTGAGCTGCGGCTAGTCCGACAAGGTTGCTTTGTCGGTAGCGACTCGCCAAAGAGTCTGCTGAAGTTCCGCACTCGGCGCTCGCGGCAAGGGTGCCTGCACCGGCAAGTTTCCCTGAATGCGTAAGGCAGAAACGTACAAAGGAAGAGATCAAATAGAGGAAATAACATTGCATTGACTAAGATAGTGTATATTACAGAATAACTTGTCGCTGATCTAACAAAGTTTTCTAAACATGATCAGTAGCGACAAGGGAAAGATAAGGTTGGCGGCCTAGTCCACGCGGTCGCCCTCAATCCTCTTGATCTTGTTCACCTTGTCCACAATGGGTGCGACAAGGGCTTTGAGCTCCTCCACGTTGGCTTCGGCCGGCAAGGATCTGAGGACGCCGTTGAGGTTGAGGCCCGGGTTGCGGAAGGCCACCTTCATCAACACCTTCTCGAGGGCCCCTGCACAGACCTGGCGTGATTCCTCGGCCAGCTGCTTCGGGACCTCCTCTCGGAGTCGCCGGAGGCCCGTCACCACGCCTTTGAAGAACAGGCTAAGCTTGACGCTGGGCTGGAGATGCTCGTTGGAGGAGTACGCGAGGTCCCCCATCCCCAGCTCCATCAGCTCGTTGTGGATGTCAGCAGCGGTGTCCACAAGACCTTCGGTCCAGTGCTCCACGCTCTCCCTCAAGGTGTTCTGGACGGCGACGGCATCCGCCAGCAGCTCCTCCTTGGCCTTGATCGCCTCTAACAAGCCCGCCTCCTGCTCTCTGGCACCATCCAACATCTGCGTCGGAGTGGTCAGTTTCAGCTGCAGATCCGCCTTGGAGTCCTTGGCGGCGTCGAGTTCCTTGGCCCTGTCAGCGAGACGGACCTGCAACTCGCCCAGTGTGTGGGCGTCCTTCTCGCGCTCACGCTTGAGCACAGCAAGCTCTTCGCCGCTCTTCTTGAGGGTGGCCTCCAGCTGTGCCACCTTCGCCTTCAGCTCTTCCTTGGCGGCCTCGGCGGCTGCGGCAGCGTCGCCGCTTCTGGCGCCCGCCAAGCGACTCCTCACGCTGCGGCAAGGTCCTCCTCGTGGCTGTCCAGGTTGACCTTCCGCTGCGCCAACTCGCTTTCTGCTGGCGGCGAAGCTTCTCGGCAGCCAGCCGCTGCTCCTCATCATTGCGGCCTTCTCAAGGATGAAGGCCGTGCGCTCTTCTACGAGCTGCGCCCGCGCGTCTGCCACGTCGCGGAGCGCTTCTTTGTTGGCGCTCCGGAGCTCCTCGGCGCGCTTCTCTATGTCCGCTCCCGCCCTCGCGACAAGGACTTCCCGGGTCTCCAACTTGGCCTGACGGGTGCGGTAGAGGGACAGCAGCTTCTTCAGCAGCTGCTCCTCCTCGGACTCGCCGCTGCTGCTGCTTGGCGCATCCACCAGCATCAACCCAGCGGGCCTTGAGTAGCTCGCCGTCGAAGGTCTCGCCCTCGACCGGGCGCCTGAGCTCGGCTCCTGGGGAGCTTGATGAAGACGCCCGGCCTTGGTGGCCTTGCAGTGGGGCTCCTCGAACTGGCGCCCTGGCGGGGGAGTCGACTATCGATGTAAGCGCTTACCGCTCCTGCTGACCTCGGGGCCGTCAGTACGACCGTCCGACCCCTCGCCGGCCTCTGCGTCGGCAGCCTTGGTGGCCTCCTCGCCAACAGGCTCGTCGGCGGCGGCCTCTTCTTCCACGACGATGACCTCTTCTTCCTCGACGGCGGCCTCGTCGGTGTTGTCGCGCGTTTCCTCCGCGCCGGCGGCCTCGACCTCCATCGGGTCTGCGTCGGACGAAGAAGGGGCAGTCAAGCAGATGTCCAAAAAGAGAAACAAAAGAAAGCAAGCCCAAGGGAGATTTTCGTGTAAGGGAGTTACCTGCAACGGGATCCGCAGCCATGGCCTCGACCACCGGAGGGTCGTTGGCGCCGTCCCTCGCCGGGGTAGCCTCCCTTGCCGGAGTGGCCTCCCTTGCCGGGGTGGCCTCCCTTGTCGAAGGGAGCTCCCTTGCCGGGGAGTCCTCCCTTGGCGGCGCAGTGGCAGCGGGCAGGATCTCGGAGGCAGCTTCCGAGCCCTCCTGATGAGACTGCTCTGCTCCTGCACAAGCACACGGTCAGATATCAACAAAGAAGGGGCACCCCCGCACGCCTCATAGCAAGAAGAAAACTGCACACTTACTCACGGGGGGTTGTCTTTGGGGGCTGCTACAGGGAAAGGTTGCCGGGTCCGGCAAGGCGGTCTCGGCGCGTCCCCTGTCAGCCGCAGGAGAATCGTCCTCAACGACGACCGCCGGGATCTTGGCCCTCTTCGCCGCTCTGGGCGGCGTCACGAAAAGGAAAGAGACCAGAACGAAGCAAATCAGATTCAAGATGAAGCAATAAAAATTGAAGACATACAAGCACAATCTCGAAGCTTACTCTTCGCCTTCCTCCTCGGAGAGCTGAGCGCTGGAGAAGTCAACTCCGCCCGCCTCCGGGCGATGAGGCGAAGTGGGCTCTCTTGGCGCTTGGCGGAGGCATCGGGCGGCCCGAGAAGATTCCGCCCCGCTTGTCGCTGCAGTTTGGGGCGCCTCATGCAACCTCGCTTGCCGCGGTGGAGCTGCTGAGCGCGCTGGTACTGTGGGCCGACCTGTCGCCCGGCTGCTCTCAAGCCCTCGCGGAGACGCCTCCTCGGCGGAGCCGGGGCTCCGCCCAGTGGCAAGTCGCTTGGCGGCGGGAAGAAGCGCCCTCGGCGGTCCACTCGTCCCGGCCTCGAGCTCGACAAGCTCGTCCTCGCCCGGCGACCTCCTCGCCAGCGGCGCTTGCCGCCTTCGCCGCGTCCGCCTCCTCCACGGTGAACCCGAAGACTCCAGCGGCGGCGCTGCTGCCGCCGCCTCGCTTCGCTCTGGTGGCGATCCACGCCATCTCACGCTCGGTGGTGTCTCGGGTGAGCCTCTTCGCTTTCGTCGGAGCGGATCGGCACCTCTTGCAAGTTGTCGAAGAATTGCTGCACGACCTCGTCGGGGCTCTCGCCAGGTCGGGACGATCCCGTGGGAGTCGCCGGTGGCATCATGTCGCTGGATGCGGTCGAGCGCCAGCTTGTTGCATTGGGGCGACCCCTCGCGCGGCAACCTGAACCACTGGGTGTTCGGGTCGTTCTTGAACAGCTCGAGCAGCACCGAATCCAGCTCCAAGACGGTGAAGTTCCAATTCAGGCCGAGCGCAGCCTCATGATGTCCGCGCGATTGGAACTCCCAAGCAGGCCTCCTCCTTTCCTGCAAGGGAGCGATGCAGCGGCGAATGAAGTCTGCGCCAACTGCGCCAATAGTTAATCCGGCAAGCCTGAGGCGTAGAATTCGGATCACAGCTATCTTTAGCCTCGCATCCTCCGGCGCCAAGTTACTCCAATCCTTGCCGCGCGCAATTGGGGTTTGGCGCACGGCGGTGAAGGGCTGTGGGTCCTCCTCTACGACCCAGCACCAGTTGGCTCTCCACTCCTCCCACTTGTTCGAATTCCCCCTCTAGGTAGGCCTCTTTCTTGCCGATCCTAGAGACCTGTGCTATCCCTCCGGCAAGGGCTCTCCTCTCTCGACGCTGGGACAAAGAAATGGCGGAAGAGTGCCACGTTTGGGTGGACCCGACAAAGTTTTCGCACAAATGTGCGAAACGGCCATGGTCAAGATGGCGTTGGGGGTGAAATCAAGGAGGTGGAGGCGAAGGTGTTCATTATGTCGCAAAAGAACTTCGAATACGGGCGGACAAAGACCGCAATAGAAGAAAAGGCGAAGAAAGGGTACCTGTTGGGGCGGATCAGCGGCGAGGCGGGAGCACCCTCCCGCGCGGATGCGCCCGGAAGTCTCCGTCGACGAGAAAAAGATAGTAGACGTCCCGCAGCTCCCGTGCGCGCCGAGCTGCGGGGAAGACGCTCGCTCCTTGCGCAGCGCCGCGAGCCGCTGCGCCTAGGCCGACTTGACGCCCTTCTCCTTATCGGCCTTCGGGGCCATGGCGAGGGGGGCGGAGGAGGTCGACGGCGGTGAGTGTGCTTGTGGCGAAAGGGGGCGGGGTGCTTCTCTCTTCGCACCGGAGAAGCCGAGGGGAGCGGCGGTGGTTTCTTGACAAGACGGCAATGGCAGGAGTTGTCGGCCTGCCTCTGTTTCCTCCGCTTATAAAGGGGAGGAGGGGGGCGGACGTTTCGCTTACATTAATAAAGAACCCCCCCCCCCCCACGACCGTGCCCACGATCTCTCGCACGACGCCACGTCCGGTGCGTGCCGTTAGTGGGGATCGTGGTGGGTCCGGGGCGGGTTGCGGCATGGTCGAGGCCGCGCGTGTCCGTGCACAGTTACGGGCCTGGCCCGACAAGCGCTTCGGCACCGTGTACGGCCCAGGCCGGGGCTCTGTCGGTGTACTAGAGTAGGGTACCCTAGTATCCCGTACTCGTGCCGCAGACGATTGCAGACACCAGCGGCAAGGTTTGCCTCGTCACCGCCAATCTCCTCCGTGGCCCCGTTGGAGCCATTCAAGAACAATGTATTAGACTGAGAAGACAAGGCCCCGGCAAGAGGAGCTTGCCGGGAAGGCCCGGAGCGCGACAAGTCTCCGAGCGCGACAAGGATTCGGCCGCGGCAAGGTGCTTGCCGCGGCATGCAACTTCTCTCTGTCTCCGCTCCAGCTCACCCAGCGACGTGTCGCCATGGGACCGTTCCATGGGCGCGTGTCAAGCGTGCAGCCAGCGGAGAGCAGCGGCGATGAGCGGCGACAGGCTCGCCATCGTGGCGAGCGGAGGCGCACTGACGGTCTCGTTACACTGTTTGGGCGACAACGACAGTCATTTATTGCTTTTGTCCCATGCCGTCGAGTTAGGTATTTTGCACCGTACCTTTGTTCAAGTAGGTGTACCAACTCCTGTTTTTACATTCGTACCCCTGCCTATGTTGCCACCTGGCCGGAGACCCTTGAGCATATAAAAGGAGGCCCGAGTGCAACGTGAAAGGGGGTTCGCGTCTTTCGCAAGGTTGAGTTCATTCGACTGGCCATAGACTAGATACACTCATGCTAGGTTTTGTAGCTCGCATTGCTCCCTAGCAAGAACACAATAGATCAGACAAGCAGCAGTAGGAGTTTTATCTCTCCGAAGAACTCCGAAGCTGGGTAAACCGCTCGTGTGCATCGCCTCGATCCGCTCTTCATGCGACCTCCGCCCCCCTCCGAACCACAAAGGGGCCCGGTCCGCCGGCCCCATAGGTGTCCGTGGGCACGATCAGCCTCCCCGACAACCTTTTTACTAAAGACATCATATAATTATCTCACGCCATCCTGTTTAGTTAGTCATCATATCTTTCAATTATATCATGCTATGCTATCCAGTTTAGATAGACATCATATATGTGAAATTATGTCATGCTATCCTTTTTAGTTAAACAATATACATGTCAACTATTTCATGCCCTCTTTTTTCACACTATCTATTGCATCTCTCTCTCATACAAGGTATGTACATTCAACTATGTTTCCTGTTTATTAGCCATTTGAATTGGAGCGGGTGATGGTAGTATCTATTAGAGTAAAAACACGATCTTCAATTAAAAAGTGCTACCTCTTGGTGGAGATAGCACCCCGGTTGTACATGCACGAGAACCAGCCCTACCACACATAACCCAGACTCTCGCAGATTGTACCCCTATTGCGATGGACAGAGAACCAGCTTCACCCAATCTAACCCCAACCCGAGGAAACAGTAACCCAGTTCCAGTTGACACAACACCATCTCCACCACAAAGCTCCCAACCAAGAGTAGTTAGTAAGGCAACTCCAGTACCCAAAGCGTCAGTACTTCCATGGCGAACCCCAACTCCACCAGTTAGTACACCTATTCCTGTGGAGGAAGCACAACCAGCCATTCGTAGTTTAGCATTTATCGCATTTGATGTTGTTAAATCCTATGTGTGTATCTTCCCATCATGGAAATATTATACTAGAGATGAAGGAAAATGCCGGTTGCAGGTGTTCGTCTAGGAGTTATATGTAAGTAATGTTATTCATGGCAATTACTTTGCTTTGTCCCATACATTCTACCTCCATGATGGTTATAATACAGCAATTTTTTCCCATTTTTCTTTATAGAGAAGGACAGATTTGGAAACTTAGGATGAGGTAACCTGTGCTAATACCTCTGCTATCTTCTAGAATGCTTGGTGGCAGTATCAGAATTACCTGAAGAAAACGTACTGCACTGACAAAGAAACTCACCAAATTCCCTTACGTCCTCTTGAGACACATTTACTGGACAATGACTGGGAACGCCTTGTTCTATACTAGTCCCGAACCAAGAATGTAGTAAGGTATATGAGCTCATTTTTTATTTTTAAGTACTATATGCCTGCGTCTTACTGTACTCTCTTCATGTAGAACAAGTGCTTAAACCTGAAGAACAACTGGTCTCATTTAAGATTCCATTGCTATCGTGCATACTGCTTTGCTCTTGTATCACTGTATTTACTCATACAAACTTATTTTTAAATTGATGGATCTAATCTAAACTCCAACGGCACAACATGTATGTTTACGCATGTTTCTTTAACAGGTTTGCTCTTATAAATAGCTCTGTTGATTTCAATTTCAATTGTGTATACAGTTGACTTCTCATATCATGCACATTACGAGGATCACAATAGAGCCAATAGTGTTGTTGTACATGTAGACCCGTGGTACCCATCTGAAATCTTGTTGTGCCATGTAGTTTCCCACGCTTTGTATTCTTTCAGTGCTGCTTTGTCTTGAACTGATATGATTTGAACTGTGTCTCTATTTTGATTTGGCAAGACAATGCAGTGACCATAGGACATAGATATATGTTTGTTTGATGCTTTTATTATGTACTACTTGGCAATAGAAGACTTGGTAGTTTAATCCTGTCCACTTTACTAATGAACTGATTCACCGAAATGAGTTTCATATACTAGTACATGCTAAACCTGTTATGCGTCTGCTTGTTTCTTCTTTTAGAATGCTGATAGAATATTGGGGAAGTGTGCCTTATTAAGCAATGGTAAAGGAAGTAATGCAGATAAGGTTCAGGATAGTGAGACATCCTTGTTGGTCTCCAACAAAGCTGATAAAACAGCTAAGGAAAACTAACTTGAAGACAGTGAGACAACCCCAAAGTCATGTCTTGGTATAGTATTCAAGTTACTGGCCACTACCGTTGGCACAAGCTATTTGAACTCACTATCTGAATCAGTTCGGTTTCTTGAGTCTCAACAAGCTGAAAGACATCGATCAACCGTGCTGCGACAAGAAGCCAAAGGACTGCGAAAGTCCCTCGAGAATTCAGATGCATACTTTCTGGTGCAACAACCAGTGTTGGAGGATTTTAGCGCCAAACAGGAGAAAGCTAATAAGCTTGCTAAGCTTATTGCTAGCATGGTGGATACACAAGATAACATTTCTTGAGCTCTTCTGAAGTTGTTTCAGTTATGGACTTGTTTTGCTGCCGTGTTTATTTGCACTGTTGGACAATTTAGATGGCCATTGTATGTAATATGCTGCTTTGTTCCCTATATTTGCACTGGTGGCAAACTTTGATGCCCAGTGGATGTAATATGTGTAATAGCCGTAATAGCCTAGCATTATTTGCTTGCTTATTTATTTCCTTATTGTCTTGTTTAGTTGTTTGCTTGTAGTCACTGCAGTTTTTTTCCGCGGTTTGCTAGTGGCCGCAATAACCTATTTTTTTAAACTAGGCCACAATAACCTTGGGATACATATCTACTGTAGTGACCATGCGCCTCCTGCAGGCCGTAGAATCAAAGGGCCTTCTATGGGCCGTATGACTGATTAGCCAAACATGGGCCAATAATGCACCGCATTATGGGTCGTAAACGGGCTAGAGTTCGAATCGTCTGTTCATGGGCCGGCCATAATGGACCATCGTTAACCGGCCGTATTTGATGACACTATGAAATTGGCCCAACAGATTAACGGGCCACAGATGGGCCAACTTTAACCACGGGCTGAATTTGGCCCACAACCAGAACAGGCCAGAAACGGATCGTAAGTAATCAAATGCTACAAATCAGCCCAAGAATAAATGGGCCCTGAGAAAGCCGAAAGATAACACGGGCTGGAGACGGCCCAATGGATTGATGGGCCGTTAATGGGTATAAAGCGATACATTGTTCATTACGGGCCAGTTTACCACGGGCCGTTAATGGGCTAAGAGTTACAAAGGGCTTCATATGGGCCAAAAGACGTCATTTGCCATGCATGGGCCGGAAGTTACAACGAGCTGAAATCATATTGAACGGCCCATATGACGCTACTGGGCCTAATTCTGAGAGGCCGTAATGGGCCGTGAGTTAGCGGGCTGTAAATGGGCTATATGTGAACAGGCCGTTAACAGGCTTCCGTGGGCCGGCCCGCTATGTGGCACCCTGGCTTAGAGAAATCGGAACAACCTGTATTCCAGCCAAGAGATCGAGAAGTCTTCTGGAATACGGCACTGCTTGACATAAAACAAATCAGCTCTTATTACAAAGGATAATAAATACACGGGTCTGATGTTACAAAGAATTACATCCGCATGGCGACACTATGCCTGAGATACTACACTTGCTCTATGATAGCAGCGGACAACTCGTAGCAGCAGAGTACATCTAGCAGTGGAACAACGACGAAGGTGGTGAACTCCACTCCGCAGGGACTCTGGCTGGGAGATGATCTAGCTCACACAATCGGTAACCTCGACAATAAATCAATCAATCATGGCATCACCTGCAATCTGGCATGACACGATAGGTCAGTGCATTGAATGTACTTGCAAGCTCACAACAACCAAAAGCATCAAGGCAAAACAACAACACAACATTAAATAGGTTAATTAAATATAACAACTACTATGATGCGAAAACAACTACTAAGCATGATATGAAACTACTATGATACTGATAAACCATCATCTAAGATCTCAATAACCATCTTACTCTTGGCTATCCGGCCAAGCAATATACCATCTCGATCACCTCGTGATCCACCTGATCATCTCGTGATCAAATCATCCACATGCTCACCTCGTGACCATATCACACCTGAATGATCATCCTTGAGATCATCTCAACATCATTATCAGCATCCTGCCAAACTGTTACTGCTCACAATATATCAACATATAAATCACCTATAAGTCATTCCATCATGTGAGTGTTGATCGAGCGGTGTGACCTAGTACGAACTTATGCCCATGACCGAGGACGCGGCTATCGATAGGTTAAACTCACACACTCTGCAGAGGTAGCGCACTTTACCCACACCACGGAACCCATGGCCTCACACTCCCATTTGTGTGGACCAACGGCGTTCCGACCAAACCAATCTATCGCCATGACACTCTCCCGGCCACTCCGACCAGCTCCCCTTTGGTCTAAGTCATGGGTGGCCTCGTGCCTACCAAAGGCATCAACGGCCACCGTCATGGCAAAACAAAAATGGTCCCACACAAGGAAAAAAGGGCCCTATCCAACTACCGGCACACAAGGTTATGTCTACTTACCAGGCCAGGGTACCGCACGCCCATAACCTTCCCTCGTTGGAGGCACCGGCGAGAGGCACGACAATAACATTGCATTAGGGCCTTACCATAAGAGGCAGATGTGGTTGCACTGTAAAAGCCCGGTTCGGTGGCACCTGACCAACTAAATGACGGAATTTATCCCCAAAATATAACAGTGATAAATGATACTCCGATGTCATCTATCAACCTATAGTCCAAGTCATAGCAATATCCAACAAATAATCCAAATCATCTTATCGTGGTACTAAAATACTCCAAGGATAGCATAACACTACTATCATGATGAATCCAAGAATGATACTACTACTACTCCAATGGCAAGAACAATCTATCCAACTAAGATCCACATGCAAGCATCATCTCAGAAATCATACTCCAAAACATAATATCAACTATCATCATGATGAATATGATACTAGCCACTAATAATCCAAACGCAACATGACATCCAAAGTAATACTCCAAAGCATAATACCATCATGAAAATAATCATAATAGCCACTAAGAATCCAAAGGCAACATGTCATCCACATAAGATGCAAAATATTAAACCTAGAACTCCAAACAATATCATGGCAAAAGCAAGACCAAAATAATACTGTGAGAAATGCCATGACAACTCACAAGTAGCTTAAACAATATTTTAAACAAGTTCAAATAATTTAAACCATGTCACTGCATTGCAATCATGCAAATGGAGGGTGTGGCTTGCCTGGGGTGAAGGGATTCATCGGGAAGAAGTGCGACAAGCTCGCGAAAATGTTCTCTCTCGGAGGGGGCTGATTTAGTGCGAGGTAAAAATGGTCATTTTCAGAATTTTGTCACATGGTGAAAATATTACCAACAGAACAGGTTCAACTATACGAAGAAGTGGCCTTTGGAATCACCTCAAACGGAGTTACGAGCAAAAAGTTGTGATAGTTTTTCTGCCAGGGACCTATATATAAGGAAATCTTCACAAACAGGCCCTCAGCCGGAAAAACTGAACACGCCTTTCTTGAAAATACGTTTTCCAGAAGGGAAAACACATTTTGGCCCGAAGAAGAGGAGGAATACGCTTTCTTGTAGGGGAGACCTATTCGGGAGAATACACCTCCACTTATCCACGTCAGCGGCGGCGGGACCGGCCATCTGGGTCACTGACGTGTGGGGCCCGCGCCTATTTCTCTCTCCTCCTCGTTCCTTCTTCCTCCTCGACGAGGCGCGGGGCAGAGGCGAGGCCGGCCGCCCCGACGACGACCGTCGGCGGTTACGGCCACTATTGGCGGCGCCCGGCCCACCAAAATGCTCAGTAGGAAGAACCACATCGGTGGGTGAGGGTCTCCACCGCCGGGGAGCTTCAGAATGGTGGTGACCATGCCCGAGGCGGAGAGCGACGTCAGGTATCTGTGCAGAGGCTAGCACGACCACGAAGAGGAGGGGTGGAGGCGTTGGGGAGGCTCTAGGGAACACGATAGGGCTGCTGGTGGAGGTGGAACGGAGGAAGGGGCCGGCCTCGAGCCAATTTAGCCAGGCATGGATGGCGCCCATGGCGGCGGTGGTGGAGTAGGAGGGTGGATCAAGCTCCGGGAAGAGGTTGGGCAGGGTCATAGGAGGATGGGGAGGCCAGTGATAAGGTCAAACGGGCTCGAGAGCCACTTAAATAGGCGGGGGAGGAGCTGTCGCGCTGGCATCGCCGCAGACGCGTGGCCGTCGTCGCGGACGCATGGGCGGACGAGCTTGCTCGCCGGAAGGAGATGGGAGGGGGCAAAGGGCAGACTCACGGGGTGGAGGAGGCTAAGAGGCGCGGGAGGAAGAGAAGAGCACATTCAATGCCATGTCGGCATCGTTCGCCCGTGGGTGCGCGGCGGCGAGCGCCGACGAGGAGGTTTGCGGAGGGGGGGGAGGGGTCCAGGGGGACGGCGATGACGAGAGGAAGACGCTAGATACGGCTAGAGGACGAGAGATCGAGTGAATGAGCAGAGAGGAAGAGGCCGAGGCGCCAGAGAGTGCTTGCTGCAGCCAGAGCGCGTGCACAGGGAAAAAATCCACGCGGTCACCACACGGTCACCAGAGGACTGTAGAGGATGGCAAACCTTGTCTGGTGGTTAGTCCTTGATCCCCAAGGCGACCCAGAAGTTAAATATCAAGAGAATAATCCAAGGAGAGGTGTGAGGATTCGAGGAAAGTTTTTTGTATCAAACGTGTCTGTGTACTGGCGATCAATAGGGATTGGATTGGAGCCAAAGAGGTTGTCTGGGGTGATTAGCTTAGGAAAGACTACAATCATGGAGAGTTTGAGGAGAAATGGACCAACCATTAATATAGTTGCTTTGCAACTGCATATTTGGCCCAGAACCAAAATTATGATGATGCACTCAAATGAAGAAGCCACTTGAGCTGAAATTTGGCAAGGCTTGATGATATGGTCATAAGAAGATGCTGTAAAAATTCCATACCAATTGGACAAGCCAAAATGGTACTTGTTTCACACACATCCTCTGTGTCCAGAAACTTGGAAGAATTCTATAGAAATATGGGCTTGATGAATTGATCCCAAAATTGGTGGAGAGAGGCTCTATGGTCATGAGAATGCTCTGGTAAATTTTCAGCGAAAATGAAGCAATATAAAATACACTTGCTTCACAACCTGAAAATATTCACAGAAGCAAAGATTTGGTCCTGTGCTCACATAGGTCAAGGGATGGAGCTGAAATTTGGAGGAGTGTAATAATATGATAACATGAAGGAGTGTGCAAAATTTCAACTCATTCGGATACACCTAGCTAGTACTTCCTTCACGATGCCTTCTGTCTGACAGAAACTTTAAAAAACTGCTGAGGAAGATTGGCTAGGCAAATTAAGTTGAATTTTGGCATGAGGCAATAATTTGGATGAAATAGCATGCCCAAAAAGTTTGGGAGCAATCAAGAAAGGATAGGTGGTACTTCCTTCACAGAAAGCCACACTGGACAGAAATGAAGAATAATTATTGGGGAATTATTCTTGGGCTAGGGCAGGAATGTTTGGGCATATTTGAGCAATATATGACCCAAAGAAATTATGTGAATTATTTGGGAATTTTGGGAGTGACATAAATATAGGTATTGGTATGAGTTGGAGGAGGACGGACCACTTGGGTATGATTTTTGGGCATATTTTGCATATTTGAGCAAATAGGGTTATTCCTTTAATAAAAAGGAAATTCCCCCAAGAAAAAGAATTATGGGGTTGGGCCAGAATGGAAATGGCATGATCTTGGTATGAGTTGGAGGAGGATGAACCACTTGGATGATTATCTCCCAGGTTGCAAGGCCATAGGACCACTCCAAAAAGAAAAACAGAGCAAAAACCAAATAAATCAAAGGAAAAAAAGAAAAGGGCCAAAAACCAGGCTGTTACATGCTACCTTTTCACCAAGTCAAACAGGCCGGCCTTTTCACCAGAATGGGCCTCTGTTGGATCATGCCATGTGTCGACGTATCATAGGCGCCTCCTGTCCAATGAGTGGATGGCATCTGTCCCAACGTTGAGCCAACACGTGGATCCTCAGGCGAATGAGAATTTTACACATGGAAAATCCCCATTGGTCGGGGCTTTTAACGGGTTACCGGATCCAATTTGGAACACGATATCTTAACGGCGACCCATTATGGTGGATGCCACATGTCGGTTACCCTTGGTGAAAACATTTCTATGACACGTCATTTATCGTCATGGAAGTGGACACTTCCGTGATGATAATTTTGGTATTGTCCTGGAACACTTCTATGACAGCACATGTATGACTATCTTGATTCTGTCATAAAATCATCATGGATGTATATGCATGACAAAAAAGTGACCTACTGTGACAAACACATATCATCACGGATGTGTATTTTTTTATAGTGCTAGGAAGAGGAGGAAACAGGACTCCGGCAAGCCTTCACCGACAGAACCTCCAGAGGTCCCCGGTAGAGGAGTTGTCGGGAACAACTCCACCTCGTTTGCCAAGCCGCACTCTTCCACGGGACCACAAGTCTTTTTGGTCAAGGCAGGCGCTCCCACGAATGAGGAGGTGCCATTAGCCCTAGTTGTCGAGCCGCAAGCTCCGACCTGGGCACAACACATCGTCCGCTACCTCCAAACTAGTGAACTTCCCGAAGAACAAGAAGAGGCTGAAAGAGTAGCCCAGAGGGCCATTATGTATCAGTTTGTCGATGACCCGTTATGTAGAAGGAGGCCCAACAGTGTGAAATTGAAGTGCATTTGCCGGGAAGAGGGGAAGGAACTGCTGGCAGAGATACACGAAGGCACGTGCGGCTCTCATATTGGATCAAGAGCCTTGGTTGGAAAAGCTTTTCGGCAAGGTTTCTACTGGCCCACGGCCCTCCAAGATGCAACTGAGCTAGTCACCAGATGTGAAGCCTGCCAGTTCCAATCCAAGAACATCCATCAACCTGCTCAAGCTCTCCAGACGATCCCTTTATCATGGCCATTTTTGGTTTGGGGGCTCGATATCTTGGGCCCCTTCCCCCATGCTACCAGGGCCTTTGAATTCTTATACGTCACAATCGACAAGTTTTAAAAGTGGCCTAAAGTGGATCCGCACAATCAGCTATCAAGTTCTTGAAGGGATTGGTGTGCCGTTTCGGAGTATCCGCCAGAGTCATCACTGACAACGGCACCCAATTCACAAGTCACGCCTTCATGCGATACGTTCAAACCCTCGGAAGCAAGGTTTCATACGCCTCGGTTTCCCATCCCAGAAGCAATGGTTAAGCTAAGAGGGTGAATGCTGAGGTGCTACAAGGAGTCAAGACAAGAACATTTGATAAGTTATACGTCTCCAACGTATCTAAATTTTTTTGATTGTTCCATGCTGTTATATTATCATCCTTGGATGTTTTACAATAATTTTATAATCATTTTATATCAGTTTTTGGTACTAACCTATTGACATAGTGCCAGTTCCAGTTGCTGTTTTCTGCATGTTTTTTACATCGCAGGAAATCAGTTGTCATAGCCCTAGAATAATGCTTGTAATTAGTGGCATTGCATCCATGCATCATGCTTAAATTTTTTTAAACTTGAAATGGGGATGTTCAAACCCTAGCACTAAATAGAATTCAACAAGGCTCAATTTGAGTCTTTTCAATGAACCCAAAGTGCCTCCAGAAAAGTTCATGATTTTTGATGAAGGTGAAAACCTGTGCCAAAAATGATGAACATATTTCTAGGAAATTCTGGATTTTTGAATTAACTCATATTGCATTTGAATTGGGGCATTTAGATCCTATAAATATTTGAAATGCGCTAATAATTCTGAAACTAGTTGAGGGCTGTTGGAAATAATTCTAAAGGTGCCCACAAATATTTTCAGTAGTTTTGTAAATGCTTTAGTATTTTTACTAAATCAAAGAAAATAGAAAACATAAACAAGTTTAAATCAGAGAGAGAGAGTGCTACCTCTTGAGCACTGCGTTAGTTTTCCCTTGAAGAGAAAGGGTGATGCAGTAAAGCAGCGTAAGTATTTCCCTCAGTTTTTGAGAACCTAGGTATCAATCCAGTAGGAGGCCACGCACGAGTCCCTCGCACCTACACAAACAAATAAAATCCTCGCAACCAACGTAATAAAGGGGTTGTCAATCCCTTCACGGTCACTTACGAAAGTGAGATCTGATAGATATGATAAGATAATATTTTTAGTATTTTTATGATAAAGATGCAAAGTAAAGAAAACAAAATTACTATTGCGCAATTGACAGAATAAGTATTACGGTGGGTAAACAAATTACTATTGAGCAATTGACAGAATTGAGCATAGTTATGAGAATATCTAGGTATGATCATGTATATAGGCATCATGTTCGCGACAAGTAGACCGACTCTTGCCTGCATCTACTACTATTACTCCACACATCGACCGCTATCCAGCATGCATCTAGAGTATTAAGTTCAAAAGAACAGAGTAACGCTTTAAGTAAGATGACATGATGTAGAGGGATAAACTCATGCAATATGATATAAAACCCATCTTGTTATCCTCGATGGAAACAATACAATACGTGCCTTGCTGCCCCTCATCCTTTGGGAAAGGACACATAAGATTGAACCCAAAGCTAAGCACTTCTCCCATTGCAAGAAAGATCAATCTAGTAGGCCAAACCAAACTGATAATTCGAAGAGACTTGCAAAGATAACCAATCATACATAAAAGAATTCAAAGAAGATTCAAATATTGTTCATAGATAAACTTGATCATAAACCCATAATTCATCGATCTCAACAAACACACCGCAAAAGAAGATTACATCAAATAGATCTCCACGAGAATCGTGGAGAACTTTGTATTGAGATCCAAAGAGAGAGAAGAAGCCATCGAGCTAATATGGACCCGAAGGTCTGAGGTAAACTACTCACACATCATCGGAGAGCCTAAGGTGTTGATGTAGAAGCCCTCCGTGATTAATGCCCCCTCCGGCAGAGCTCTGGAAAAGGCCCCAAGATGGGATCTCACAGGTACAGAAGGTTGCGGTGGTGGAATTAGGTTTTTGGCTCTGTATCTGGTAGTTTGGGGGTATGTAGGTATATATAGGATGAAGAAGTACGTCGGTGGAGCAACATGGGCCCCACGAGGGTGGAGGGCGCGACCAGGGGGGTAGGCGCCCCCCTACCTCGTGCCCTCCTGGTTGCTTTCTTGACGTAGGGTCCAAGTCCTCTGGATCACGTTCGTTCCAAAAATCACGTTCCGAAGGTTTCATTCCGTTTGGACACCCTTTGATATTCTTTTTCTGCGAAACTCTGAAATAGGCAAAAAAACAGCAATTCTGGGCTGGGCCTCCGGTTAATAGGTTAGTCCCAAAAATAATATAGAAGTGTATAATAAAGCCCCTTAATGTCCAAAACAGCATATAATAAGCATGGAACAACCAAAAATTATAGATACGTTGGAGACATATCAAGCATCCCCAAGCTTAATTCCTGCTCGTCCTCGAGTAGGAAAATGATAAAAACAGAATTTTTGATGTGGAATGCTACTTGGCATAATTTCAATGTAATTCTCTTAATTTTGGTATGAATATTCAGATCCGAAAGATTCAAGACAAAAGTTTAATATTGACATAAAAATAATATTACTTCAAGCATACTAACTAAGCAATTATGTCTTCTCAAAATAACATGGCCAAAGAAAATTATCCCTACAAAATCATACAGTCTGGCTATGCTATATCTTCACCACACAAAGTATTTAAATCATGCACAACCCCGATGAAAATCCAAGCAATTGTTTCATACTTTTGATGTTCTCAAACTTTTTCAATCTTCACGCAATACATGAGCGTGAGCCATGGACATAGCACTATATGTGGAATAGAATGGTGGTCGTGGAGAAGACAAAAAAGGAGAAGATAGTCTCACATCAACTAGGCGTATCAAAGGGCTATGGAGATGCCCATTAATAGATATCAATGTGAGTGAATAGGTATTGCCATGCAACGGATGCACTAGAGCTATAAGTATATGAAAGCTCAACAAATGAAACTAAGTGGGTGTGCATCCAACTCGCTTGCTCACGAAGACCTAGGGCATTTTGCGGAAGCCCATCAATGGAATATACAAGCCAAGTTCTATAATGAAAAATTTCCCACTAGTATATGAAAGTGATATCATAGGAGACTCTCTATCATGAAGATCATGGTGCTACTTTGAAGCACAAGTGTGGTAAAAGGATAGTAACATTGTCCCTTCTCTATTTTTCTTTCATTTTTTTATTTGGGCCTTTTCTATCTTTTTATGGCCTCTTTTTTTAGTCCGGAGTCTCATCCCGACTTGTGGGGGAATCATAGTCTCAATCATCCTTTCCTCACTTGGGACAATGCTCTAAAAAAATTATGATCATCACACTTTTATTTACTTACAAGTCAAAAATTACAACTCAATACTTAGAACAAAATATGACTCTATGTGAATGCCTCCGGCGGTATACCGGGATATGCAATGAATCAAGAGTGACATGTATGAAAGAGTTATGAACGGTGGCTTTGCCACAAATAAAATGTCAACTACATGATCATGCAAAGCAATATGACAATGATGAAGCGTGTCATAATAAACTGAACGGTGGTAATGTTGCATGGCAATATATCTTGGAATGGCTATGGAAATGCCATGGTAGGTAGGTGTTCGTGGCTGTTTTGAGAAAGGTATATGGTGGGTGTATTATACCGGCGAAAAGTGCACGATATTAGGGAGGCTAGCAATGGTGGAAGGAAGAAAGTGCGTATAATCCATGGACTCAACATTAGTCATAAAGAACTCATATATTTATTACAAGAATCTACAAGTTATCGAAGCAAAGTATTACGCGCATGCTCCTAGGGGGATAGATTGGTAGGAAAAGACCATCGCTTGTCCCCGACCGCCACTCATAAGGAAGACAATCAATAAATAAATCATGCTCCGACTTCATCACATAACGGTTCACCATACGTGCATGCTAAGGTAATCACAAACTTTAACACAAGTATTTCTCAAATTCAAAACTACTCAACTAGCATGACTCTAATATCACCATCTCCATATCTCAAAACAGTTATCAAGTATCAAACTTCTCACAGTATTCAACACACTCATAAGAATTTTTTTACTAATCTTGAATGCCTATCATAATTAATGAAAATTACCACACTGTTTTGTTTGACTCTCAAAATAATCTAAGTGAAGCATGAGAGAACAATAGTTTCTATAAAACAAAACCACCACCGTGCTCTAAAAGATATAAGTGAAGCACTAGAGCAAAACCTATATAACTCAAAAGATATAAGTGAAGCACATAGAGTATTCTAACAATTTCCGAATCATGTGTGTCTCTCTCAAAAGGTGTGTACAGCAAGGATGATTGTGGCAAACTAACAAATAAAGACTCAAATAATACAAAACGCTCCAAGCAAAACACATATCATGTGGTGAATAAAAATATAGCTCCAAGTAAAGTTACCGACTAAGTAGATTTAAAGAGGGGATGCCTTCTGGGGCATCCCCTAGCTTTGGCTTTTAGGTGTCCTTAGATTATCTTAGGGTGCCATGGGCATCCCCAAGCTTAGGCTCTTGCCACTCCTTGTTCCATAATACATCAAATCATTCACCCAAAACTTGAAAACTTCACAACACAAAACTCAGCAGAAAATCTCGTGAGCTCTGTTAGCGAAAGAAAACAAAACACCACTACAAGGTACTGTAATGAACTCATTCTTTGTTTATATTGGTGTTAAACCTACTATATTCCAAATTATCTATGGTTTATAAACTATTTTACTAGCCATAGATTCATCAAAATAAGCAAACAACACACGAAATACAGAATTTGTCAAAAACAGAATAGTCTGTAGTAATCTGTAACTAACGCAAACTTCTGGAACTCCAAAAATTCAGCCAAAATAGGACGTCCTAGAAAATTTATTTATTGATAAGCAGAAATTGGAATCAATATCACGTTCTGGTGATTTTTAACAATTATTTTCGTGAACAGAAAGTTTCTGGAATTTTCAGCAAGACCAAATAAGTATCATCCAAGAAGATCCTATAGGTTAAACTTAACACAAACACTAATTAAAACATTAAAACACATCTAAACAGAGGCTAGATCAAAAATTTATTCCTAAACAGAAGCAAAAAGCAAAAACTAAAAATAAAATTGGGTTGCCTCCCAACAAGCGCTATCGTTTAACGCCCCTAGCTAGGCATAATAGCAAGGATAGATCTAGGTATTGCCATCTTTGGTAGGAAATCCATAAGTGGCTCTCGTAACAGATTCATAGGTAATTTTCTTTTCATTCTAGGGAAGTGTTCCATGCCTTTACTTAACGGAAATTGGAATCTAATATTCCCTTCCGTCATATCAGTAATTGCACCAATCGTTCTAAGGAAAGGTCTACCAAGAATAATAGGACATGAAGGATTGCAATCTATATCAATAACAATAAAATCTACGGGAAAATAATTCCTATTTGCAACAATAAGAACATCATTAATTCTTCCCATAGGTTTCTTAATGGTGGAATCCTCAAGGTGCAAGTTTAAAGAGCAATCATCAAAATCACGGAAACCTAGCAAATCGCACAAAGTTTTTGGGATCGTGGAAACACTAGCACCCAAATCACACAAAGCATAGCGTTCATGATCTTTAATTTTAATTTTAATAGTAGGTTCCCATTCATCATAAAGTTTTCTTGGGATAGAAACTTCCAACTCAAGTTTTTCTTCATAAGATTGCATCAAACATCAACGATATGTTTAGTAAAGGCTTTATTTTGACTATAAGGATGTGGAGAATTTAGCACGGATTGGAACAAGGAAATACAATCTATCAAAGAGCAATTATCATAAATAAATTCCTTGAAATCCAAAATAGTGGGTTCATTAATATCTAGAGTTTTGATCTCTTCAATCCCAGTTTTACCAATTTTTGCATCAAGATCTAAAAACTCCGAATTTTTGGAACGCCTTCAAGGTAAAGGTGGATCATATTTAGTCCCATCTTTATCAAGATTAATATTGCAAAACAAAGATTTAATAGGGGACACATCAATAACTTTTCGATCTTCATCTTTATTTCCCCAAAAAAAATCCGGCTTAGCGGCCATCTTATTAACTAAGGTGGCCTGCTTATCCGAAACTTCAGCTATTAATTTCTCAAGATGAGCAATCTGAGATTTCAAACCATCAAATTCTTTAGACGTATCATCGAGCTCTTTATTCACATAACCCATAAAGCTTTTTTGTTCCTTAAGCTCGTTTTTAAAGAAATTATTATGCTCAAATTGTAAGACCATAAAACTCCTGACGTTGCTTTCGATCTCTTCTAACCTTTTAAGGTGAAGATCACCAAATCTAGGTAGAGCCATCGTGACAAGCAAGCAATCCAACACACGAGCAAACAAGAAGCGAGCGAAAAAGAGGCGAACGGAAAAGAGAGAGGGTGAATAAAACGGAAAAGGTGAAGTGGGGGAGAGGAAAACGAGAGGCAAATGGCAAATAATGTAATGCGGGAGATAAGGGTTTGTGATGGGTACTTGGTATGTTGACTTTTGCGTAGACTCCCGACAACGGGCGCTTAAATCCTTCTTGCTACCTCTTGAGCACTGCGTTGGTTTTCCCTTGAAGAGGAAGGGGTGATGCAGTAAAGCAGCGTAAGTATTCCCTGCAGTTTTTGAGAACCAAGGTATCAATCCAGTAGTAGGCCACGCACGAGTCCCTCGCACCTACACAAACAAATAAAATCCTCGCGACCAACACAATAAAGGGGTTGTCAATCCCTTTACGGTCACTTACGAAAGTGCGATCTGATAGATATGCTAAGATAATATTTTTGGTATTTTTATGATAAAGATGCAAAGTAATGAAAACAAAATAAAAACAGCGCCAGAAATAGCTTGTTGTCGGGAGATTAAATATGATGGAAAATAGACCAGGGGCCATAGGTTTCACTAGTGGCTTCTCTCGAGAGCATTAGTATTACGGTGGGTAAACAAATTACTGTTGAGCAATTGATAGAATTGAGCATAGTTATGAGAATATCTAGGTATGATCATGTATATAGGCATACGTCCGCGACAAGTAGACCGACTCCTGCCTGCATCTACTACTATTACTCCACACATCGACCGCTATCTAGCATGCATCTAGAGTATTAAGTTCAAAATAACAGAGTAACGCTTTAAGTAAGATGACATGATGTAGAGGGATAAACTCGTGCAATATGATATAAACCCCATCTTCTTATCCTCGATGGCAACAATACAATACGTGCCTTGCTGCCCCCTCATCCTTTGGGAAAGGACACCGCAAGATTGAACCCAAAGCTAAGCACTTCTCCCATTGCCAGAAAGATCAATCTAGTAGGCCAAACCAAATTGATAATTCGAAGAGACTTGCGAAGATAACCAATCATACATAAAGGAATTCAGAGAAGATTCAAATATTGTTTATAGATAAACCTGATCATAAACCCACAATTCATCGATCTCGACAAACCCACCACAAAAGAAGATTACATCGAATAGATCTCCACGAGAATCGTGGAGAACTTTGTATTGAGATCCAAAGAGAGAGAAGAAGCCATCTAGCTAATAACTATGGACCCGAAGGTCTGAGGTAAACTACTCACACATCATCGGAGAGGCTATGGTGTTGATGTAGAAGCCCTCCGTGATCAATGCCCCCTCCGGCGGAGCTCCGGAAAAGGCCCCAAGATGGGATCTCACGAGTACAGAAGGTTGCGGCGGTGGAATTAGGTTTTTAGCTCCGTGTCTGGTAGTTTGGGGGTACGTAGGTATATATAGGAGGAAGAAGTACATCGGTGGAGCAACATGGGCCCCACGAGGGTGGAGGGCGCGCCCAGGGGGGTAGGCGCGCCCCCCTACCACGTGCCCTCCTGGTTGCTTTCTTGACGTAGGGTTCAAGTCCTCTGGATCACGTTCGTTCCAAAAATCACGTTCCCGAAGGTTTCATTACGTTTGGACTCCGTTTGATATTCTTTTTCTGCAAAACTCTGAAATAGGCAAAAAAAAGAAATTTTGGACTGGGCCTCCGGTTAATAGGTTAGTCTCAATAATAATATAAAAATGTATAATAAAGCCCATTAATGTCCAAAACAGAATATAATATAGCATGGAACAATAAAAAATTATAGATACGTTGGAGACGTATTAGAGAGAGAGAACAACACCTGGGCTTACCTGGCAGCCCAGTTGGCTGGCCCAGCCTAGCAGCCCCATGTCGTCTTCCTCGCGCCCTTAAGCAAGGGCGCGTGCCCGCAGCGGCCCGCACGTGCGGGGCCACCTCCTGCTTACCTCCTCACTGCTAGAGGTACCTGAGGGAGTCCTGGATTAGGGGGTATCCGGACAGCCGAACTATGTACATCGTCCGGACTATTGAAGTGTGAAGATACAAGACTCAGGACTTCGTCCCGTGTCCGGATGGAACTCTCCTTGGCGTGGAAGGCAAGCTTGGCGATCCGGATATTATATTTCCTTCCTTGTAACCGACTCCATGTAAACCCTAGCCCTCTCGAGTGTCTGTATAAACCGGAGAGGTTGGTCCTTAGAAGGCCGATCACAATTACAATCATACCATCATAGGCTAGCTTCTAGGGTTTAGCCTCTACGATCTCGTGGTAGATCTACTCTTGTACTACCCATATCTTCAATATTAATCAAGCAGGAAGTAGGGTTTTACCTCCATCGAGAGGGCCCGAACCTGGGTAAACATTGTGTCCCTTGCTTCCTGTTACCATTACCCTAAGACGCACAGATCGGGACCCCCTACTCGAGATCTGCCGGTTTTGACACAGACATTGGTGCTTTCATTGAGAGTTCCTCTGTGTCTTCGCTACAGGGCTCGATGGCTCCTTCAACCATCGTCAACAACACGGTCCCGGGTGAGACCTTTCTCCCCGGACAGATCTTCGTATTCGGCGGCTTCGCCCTGCGGGCCAATTCGCTTGGCCATTTGGAGCAGATCGATAGCTACGCCCCTGGCCACCATATCAGGATCGGAAACCTGAACTACACGGCAGATATCCGCGGAGACTGGATCGCCGATGGATTCGTGCCTATGCTAGGAGCACCGGACAGTCACGACGAGCACGGCTTAGACCTACTGTCGGACAAAGCTCGGGGTATCACCCCCACAGTAGCCTCGGACCTAAATCCGGAGCAGGCTGCGTTGCCTAAGGACGGAGGGCTGGACCCCACCCCGCAGGTCGCACACTTATCGGCAGTGGAGCCGAACACGGGCCTTACCTCTGGGGTGGACTGTGACTCCGGACCCCCGGATTCGTATCTGGATGTTGGTTCCGGTCCGCGCACTCCCGAGCCAGTCGAGCCAGGTTGGGCTCCGGTAAAGGAGTTCACCGCTTCGGATATCTTCCAGCACTCGCCCTCTGGCGACATGCTCAACTCGTTAAAAACTCTCTCTTTGACAGAAAATTTTGGGCCAAACTATGTCCGGCTAGAGTGGGAAGCAGGCGACGAAGAAATTCGTTGCCCACCCACCACCCACTTCATAGCCACGGTCAATGATTTAACCGACGTGCCTGACTTCGACTCCGAAGGCATCGACGGTATGGACGATGATGCAGGAGAAGATTCGGAATCTATGGGGCGCTGGACTTCTGTCTCGTCACACGACATATACATGGTGGATACGCCCGAAGAGGACAAAGGCGACAATCCGGAGGATAAAACCCCCGGGCAAAAGCCAAAGCGACGGCGCAGACGCCGTTCTAAGTCCAGCAACAGTAAAAATAGCGACAGGAGCGCCAGAGGGATCGATACTACAGTCAACTCCGAAGGCAACAATGAGCATACGGACCCAGCGATAGAGCAGGGCGAACTAGGCCACCCCGAACACAGTTCGGAGCAGACGCCCGAGGACACTGATCCCGACGGACGAGGTCATCAAACCGAACCAGCACAAGAAAGCAGTCCAGATGACGATGCATTCATCATCCCGAAAAAACGCGTGGAACGAGATAACCTCCACAGAAAGCTTATGGCCACCGCGAGAAGTCTAAAGAAGCAGAAGCAATGGCTTAAAGCCGCACAGGAAACGCTCAACCGTAGATGGAATAAAGTGCTAGACATTGAAGAAAGATACGGCGATGATCGCCATACAAAGAGCTATCCAAAACGCAAGCTACTACCAGAATTCGACGACGAAGCTGTGCCACTTCATAACCGCAACAAAGCGGCTACCGACGCCGCGCACGATCTACATGAGCACCTGGATAAGAAAGCTGGCATGGCCAAGTCCATTTATGGATCTAAAGGACACACCCCGGCGAGGGACTATGGTCACCAAAACGATTATCCCAATCGAACACCAGTTCGGAATAAACACCGGACAGAACAACAGCCGACGGCATGCAACCCCTGTGCTTTACTGAAGAAGTACTGGACCATGAATTTCCACAGGGCTTTAAACCTGTGAATATAGAGGCATACGACGGAATGATAGACCCAGGTGTCTGGATCGAGGATTTTATCCTGCATATACATATGGCTCGTGGGGATGACCTCCACGCCATCAAATACCTTCCCCTCAAACTGAAGGGACCAGCTCGACACTGGTTGAAAAGCCTCCCCGAAAATTCAATTGGGAGTTGGGAGGAACTCGAGGACGCTTTCAGGGCCAATTTTCAAGGGACCTATGTCCGGCCTCCGGATGCTGACGATTTAAGTCACATAATCCAACAACCCGGAGAGTCCGTCCGCAAGCTTTGGAACAGGTTCCTCACTAAGAAGAACCAAATTGTCGATTGTCCGGACGCCGAAGCTTTAGCGGCATTCAAACATAGCATCCGTGACGAGTGGCTCGCCAGACACCTCGGCCAAGAAAAGCCGAGGACAATGGCAGCCTTAACAAGCCTCATGACCCGCTTTTGCACGGGTGAAGACAGCTGGCTAGCCCTCAAAAGCACCAGCGATCCTAGCACATCCAAAATAAGGGATGGCAACGGGAAGCCACGGCGTAATAAAGACAAACGCCAAAACAAGGTAGAGAGCCCGGATAATACAACGGTTCATGCCGGATTCAGGGGCTCTCGACCTGATTAGCAAAAGAATCCATTTAAAGGTAGTAAAGAGGGACCGTCCGGTCTGAATAGAGTCCTAGACAGACTATGCCAAATTCATGGCACCCCAGACAAACCTGCGAACCACACGCACAGAGAGTGCTGGGTCTTCAAGCAGGCTAGCAAATTAAATGCTGAACACAAGGGAAGGGAAACAGCAAGTGGAGACGAGGATGAACCTCGCCGGCCAAACACTGGGGGACAGAAAAAATTCCCGCCAGAGGTTAAAACAGTGAACATGATCCACGCAACCCACACATCCATGAGAAGGCACGAACGCGTGCATAGAGACACGCTCGATATAGAGCCCATCGTACTCACACCTAACCACTGGACGTCTTATCCGATCACCTTCGATCACTGGGACAGCTGAACTATTATTCGGCGCGGAGGATCAAAGGCCTTGGTGCTTGACCCAATTATCGACGGATACCATCTCACCCACGTTCTCATGGACGGCGGCAGCAGCCTCAATTTAATATATGAGGACACTGTCCGCAGGATGCGAATAGACCCATCCAGAATTAACCAAAGCAACACCACCTTTGAAGGGGTGATGCCAGGCGTTGAAGCTCACAAATAGGGCTCCGTCTGCATCGGAGGTAACATTCGCCTCCAGTGCAACTCGAGTATTAAGAGCTACTCTTCATCATCGCACCCTTCCAAAGCGACTATCATGCATTGCTTGGAAGAACGGCCTTCGCCCGCTTCAACGCATTGCCGCACTATGGCTACCTTATACTCAAGATGCCTGGTCCACGTGGCGTCATCACCGTTAACGGAATCACAGAGCGCTCTTCATTCGCAGAGGAACACGCGACGGCCCTAGCGGCCGGACTATAAGAGGCCTCCCATATTAGAAAACATGACTGGTCATTAAGACCACAAACACGGTTAGACGAGTCCGGTCGCCCGGATAAAATTGAATCGGGCACCGTATATGCAATCCCATAGCGGATACCAGGGGCTATAAATACTTAATACATCCCCACACTTGGCTCAACCTTATGGGCAGGCCAACATCTTACACTTTTATTATCCATCGCATACTTACGTTGTACTCTTCTACGAGTTTTCTTTTTTTCACAGACAACATTCGCGTGACACCCTTCCAAGGTACGGCACAACGGAGACAAAGGCGCAGACGTGCAGCAGGGCCCCGTTCAACAGGTTTCTTTTTAGATTAAGCCCCTGTGTAAACCTTTTCTATTGCCTCTTGTTGTTTAACCATCCCATGGTGAGGGAGTCCTGGATTAGGGGGTGTCCGGATGGCCGGACTATAACCTTTGGCCGGACTCCTGGACTATGAAGATACAAGATTGAAGACTTCCTCCCGTGTCCGTATGGGACTTTGCTTGGCGTGGAAGGCAAGCTTGGAGATACGGATATGTAGAGCTCCTCCCATTGTAACCGACTCTGTGTAACCCTAGCCCTCTCCGCTATCTATATAAACCGAAGGGTTTTAGTCCGTAGGACGAACAACAATCATACCATAGGCTAGCTTTAAGGGGTTTAGCCTCTCTGATCTCGTGGTAGATCTACTCTTGTACTACCCATATCATCAATATTAATCAAGCAGGAGTAGGGTTTTACCTCCATCAGGTGGGCCCGAACCTGGGTTCGTGTCCCTTGTCTCCTGTTACCATCCGCCTAGACGCACAGTTCGGGACCCCCTACCCGAGATCCGCCGGTTTTGACACCGACATTGGTGCTTTCATTGAGAGTTCCTCTGTGTCGTCATCTTTAGGCCCGATGGCTCCTCCGATCATCAACAACGATGCGGTCCAGGGTGAGACTTTTCTCCCGGACAGATCTTAAATTCGGTGGCTTTTGCACCGCGGCCAATTAAGCTGGCCATCTGGAGCAGATCAAAAGCTACGCCTCGCCATCAGGTCAGATTTGGAAGTTTGAACTACACGGCCGACGTCGCGGAGACTTGATCTTCGACGGTTCGAGCCATAGCCGAACGCTACCGCGACCGTTACGATGGGCATGATCTAGTTCTCGCTGAGCGAACAAAGGCCCTAGAGGCTGCACCGTGTTCCGCTCCGACCCTCATTTCCGGAGTCGAGCCTAATCGAGGACGGGTGGCTGGACACCGCCTCGGGGCTGCAATCTCTATGGCGATCGAGGCGAACACCAGCCTTGTCGCTGCGGCTTAGACTCAAGGTGCCGGACTCCCCTCCGGACTCAACCTTCAGCGCCCGCCAATCGAATCCGATTGGGCGCCCGATCATGGAGTTCCTTGCCGCGAACATCTTTCAAAGACTTGCCCTTCAAAGAACATTCTGAATTCACTAAAGTCTCTCTCTTTATCAGGAGAGCCCTGGCCGGACTATGGTCAGCAAGGTTGGGATGCGGACGATGAAGAAATTCAAAGCCCACCCACCACCCACTTCGTAGCCACTGTCGATGATTTTAACCGACATGCTCGACTTCGACTCCGATGACATCAACGGTATGGACGCCGATGCAGTAGACGACCAAGAACCAACGCCTACAGGGCACTGGAAGGCCACCTCGTCGTACGACATATACATGGTGGACACCCCAAAACAAGGGAATGGCGATGGAACAACGAAGGATGACCCCTCCAAGAAGCAGCCTAAGCGCCGACGTCAGCGGCGCCGCTCTAAATCCCACCAAAGCAAAAAACGGTGATTCCGGCACGGGAGATAATAACACCCTGGACAGTGCCGAAGACAACCCCCTCCAGCAGGATTCAGCACAGGAGGATGGAGAAGCCAGCCCTCATGAGAGAGTGGCAGACAGAGAGGTAGAGGACGATAATTACATGCCTCCCTCCGAAGACGAGGCAGGCCTCGACGACGACGAATTTGTCGTGCCTGAGGATCCCGTCGAACAAGAGCGTTTCCAACGCAGGCTTATGGCCACGGCGAGCAGCCTCAAGAAAAAACAGCAACAACTTAGAGCTGACCAAGACTTGCTAGCCGATAGATGGACTGAAGTTCTTGCGGCCGAAGAGTACGAACTCGAATGCCCCTCCAAGAGCTACGCAAAGCGCAGGCTGCTACCCCGATTAGAGGAGGAAGCACCTAAACCTGCATCACCAACGTATGATGCGGCCGACCGGCCACCTCGTGGCTACGACAGAGAGGCCTCTCGGCCCTCCACTCAAGCCGCACCCCGGCGTCGCTCCAAAAATACCAAGGCAAGGGGAAATGCGCCACACCAGCGAGATATATTGGAGGACAAGGCAAGGCAAACAATATCGATCTACGGATCGCATGGGCGCCCCACGACACGTGACGATAACCGTCATGCCAGATATAGCAAATCCGGCCGGGCCGAACATAGTAGACAAAGATCATTTGAGCTACGTCGTGATATAGCACAATACAGAGGCGTCGCACACCCACTATGCTTCACAGATGAAGTAATGGATCATCAAATCCGAGGGTTTCAAACAAGTAAACATAGAATCATACGATGGCACAACAGATCATGCGGTATGGATCGAGGATTATCTCCTTCATATCCACATGGCCCGCGGTGATGATCTACACGCCATCAAATACCTCCCACTCAAGCTTAAAAGGACCAGCTCGGCATTGGCTTAACAACTTGCCAGCAGAGTCAATTGGTTGTTGGGAGGACCTGGAAGCCGCATTCCTCGACAATTTCCCGGGCACCTATGTGCGACCACCAGACGCCGATGACCTAAGACACATAATCCAAGAGCTGTGAGGAATCGCCGGACAATTCGGACACGGTTCCTAACCAAGAAAAATCCAATAGTCGACTGTCCGGACGCAGAGGCCCTCGCAGCCTTCAAGCATAACATCCGTGACGAGTGGCTTGCCCGACACCTAGGACAGGAAAAGCCGAAATCCATGGAAGCCCTTACAACACTCACGACCCGCTTTTGCACGGGAGAAGACAACTGGCTAGCTCGTAGTAATAACATGACCAAGAGCCCTGGCAATTCGGATACCAAGGACAACAATGGCAGGTCGCGTCACAACAAGCACAAGCGCAGCATTAACGGCGATAATGCTGAAGATACGGCAGTTAATGCCGGATTCAGAGCCTCTAAACCGGGTCAGCGGAAAAAGCCATTTAAAAGAAATACTCCGGGCTCGTCCAGTTTGGACCGAATACTCGATCGCTCGTGCCAGATACACGGCACCCCCGACAAACCAGCCAACCACACCAACAGGGATTGTTGGGTGTTCAAACAGGCAGGCAAGTTAAATGCCGAAAACAGTGACAAGGGGCTGCATAGCGATGATGAGGAGGAGCCCCGGCCGCCGAACAATAGGGGACAGAAGGCTTCCCCCCACAAGTGTGGACGGTGAACATGATGTACGCAACCCACATACCCAAAAGGGAGTGGAAGCGTGCACTCACGGACGTATATGTGTTGGAGCCAGTTGCCCAAAGTTCAACCCATGGTCCTCCTGCCCGATCACTTTTGATCGAAGGGACCACCCCACTATCATCCGCCATGGCGGATTCGCCGCATTGGTTCTGACCCAATCATTGACGGATTTCACCTCACTAGAGTCCTTATGGACGACGGCGGCAACTGAACCTGCTGTATGTCGGATCTGATCGCGAAAAATGGGCATAGATCCTCAAGGATTAAATCCACAAAGACGACCTTTAAAGGCGCCATACCAGGTGTAGAGGCCAACTATGACAGGCTCGATTACACTTGAGGTGGTCTTGGATCCCGGATAATTTCGAAGCGAGGAGTTAATCTTCGACATAGTCCCGTTCCGCAGTGGCTATCACACACTGCTCGGACAACCGCATTTGCAAAGTTCAATGCGGTGCCGCACTACGCATACCTCAAGCTCAAGATGCCATGCCCTCGAGGAGTCATTACGGTCAATGGAAACACCGAACGCTCTCTCCGAACGAAGGAGCATACGGCGGCCCTCGCGGCGGAAGTACAAAGCAGTCTCTCAAGGCAATTCTCGAGTCCGGCTATTAAACGTCCGGACACCGTCAAGCCCGCCCGGAGTAACCTACAACAATACCGCCTGGCCCGTTCCGAGCACGTGTAGCAATGCGTCCCCAACCCGAGTCCTCGCGAAATTGCGAAACCAGTACTACGCGTACATAATTACGCTCTGGAAATACCATGGGCACAGGGGGAGGGGCACGACCACGGCATGCCCAAAATGCGGCTCAACCGCACCAGGGGCTCCTGATTTTGTCATTCTTTGTTTTCTTACTTTCAGGACTCCACTCTTCGGAAGGCCTGTCCGCAAGACAATCGCCAACACACGATGCAACAACCAGTGGAGGCGTAAAGCTACGTTGAGTGTCCAGTGGTCTCTATAACGAGCGTATACTTGTTTCACATATCATCCCGCAGCTCGCCGAGGGGGGACATGTCAAATAGTCCCATCTCTTGCTTATCGCACTATTTGTATCGCTCGCTTTTACTGCAGACTTTTCGAATAAACAATACATAGCTTTTGTCTATTATTGCATTCCTTTTTTTATGAAAATATGTTCAGTTATGACATTATGCAACCGTACACTTTGGTACGGCCAATACACCAGGGGCTTATGTACCCCAGAATATGGTGTGAGAAGTCCGAACATTCTCACGAGTGCGGCACCCCAAACTTATAGCATTATATGCATCGGCTCCGAATCATGTCTTGGGTCAATAGTTGGGTTTGCCCGGCTCCCATGTTTGGGTACCTTATGTTCCGTTATATCGGCTAAGGTAGCGCTGGGAGAACCACTGCGAGTGTGCCCCGGTTGAGCTGGGCTAAGCATCTCAGTGGAGAAAGCTAAAACTGACCGTCATGATAGGGAGAGAGCTGGTCGCTGTTCGAGAGGTTTTCGAGTCCCTAAAGACATTTGCCGCTTAGAGCGAGGAGTCGGCTTTGTCCGGCCTAGGCGTGGCGAACTCGGTCTTCCGAATACTAGGGGCTTCGCCAAAATTTAAAATTATAGAATTCTATGGCTAAGTGAGAGTGTTCAAGCATTATAGTCTGATTGCCTTGTTCTTTGTGTTGAGCGCCTCCCTCGAAGGACCCAAGAATGAGAAAAAGAGCGCTCAAGTTTATCCCGAACACCCCAACACTCGTGGCACGGGGGCAGAAGCCGACAACTCGCCATCTCTCAAATTTAATAAACGGCCGAACTGAAGGTAATATTTTAAATTCAAAAGCGTTGCTTAGCGCATATGAACAAGTTTTCAGCGTACTGGATCACAAATGCGAGTTTACTCAAAAATTACATCTTTGGAGCATTCATCCACTATAAGGCGGGCACCCTTCAGGACGCCCTCATAATACATCTCGGGCTTGCGATGCTCCTTGCCCGGCGGTGGTCCATCCATCACAAGCTTCTCAGCGTCCATCTTGCCCCAGTGCACTTTAGCACGGGCAAGGGCCCTACGGGCACCTTCGATGCATACGGAGCGCTTGACGACTTCAAGCCATGGACAGGCATCCACCAGCTGCCTCACCAGCCCGAGGTAGCTCCCAGGCATGGCCTCCCCAGGCCACAGCCGGACTAGGAGACCCTTCATGGCCTGTTCGGCCACCTTATGGAGCTCGACCAGCTGCTTCAGCTAGTCGCTCAAGGGCATCGGGTGTCCGGCCTCAACATACTAGGACCAGAACACCTTGTCAGTCGAGCTCCCCTCCTCGGCCCGGTAGAATGCGGCAGCGTCGGACACACTGCGGGGAAGATCTGCGAATGCTCCTGGAGAGCTCCGGACTCGGGTAAGTAACAAGTAATTCACTTTAACGTGCTTGCTTTGCATAAAGAATGCCTTACCCGTTGCTATCTTCTTCACCGCCTCAATTTCCTGGAGGGCTTTTTGGGCTTCGGCCTTGGCAGATTTGGCGCTCTCAAGCGCTGAGGCGAGCTTGGACTCTCGAGTCTTTGAGTCAAGCTCCAAACTCTCGTGTTTTTCCACGAGAGCACGAGCTCTTGCTGTACCTCCGCCACCCGCGCCTCCTGCTTTCGCTCGGTGCGCTCCACGGCCGCATTGTCTTCGGCCTTGGACAGGCGCTTCCTTGAGTCGCCACCTCGGTTGTGACCCCTGTAATACTCACGTTGGTCCTGTCATTTTTTGCAACCACATCTTTTTTATATATACTTAAATAAGGTATTACTTACCTTCCTTGTACTCGAGCTGCTTCTTGGCAAGGCCGAGCTCATTCTCGGACCGCTCGAGGCTCTGCTTCAATGCATCGACTTCCGCATTCGGTGCAGCAGAGGTCAGCAGCGCAGCCTGCATTCCCATATTGACATACTTATGTTAGACTCCTGCGTATATCTTTTTGATCCTCGGTTCGGCTTTTCTTTCCGAACACCAAACTGAGCATCCGGGGCTACTGTCTATGCGGTAATATTTTTTCATATCTTAAATACATACCTCAAAGCTGTTAGAAGGTCGGCATTAAGCGACCAGCCCGCTCTTGGCGGACTGAACCTTCTGGATCACCACACTCATAATAGTGCGGTGCTCATCGTCAATGGAGGCGCCGTTAAGCACCTCCAGCAGATTATCCGGTGCCTCCGGTAGGACGGAGGTCACCGGCATCGTAGGCTTGCCCTTCTTACTAGGGGGGCGCCTGCTGGATTCCGGAACCACTGAAGGTTCCGAAGCGGTGTCCGGCCTAGGTCCGGACTTGGAGCCCTTGGGGGTTTTGTCCCCTTTGCGCCTGGAGTCTGGGAGGTCGCGTTGTGGCGCCTCCAGGACCACCTCCTCCTGGCTTGGACCCTTTTGGGACTCCACCTCGGCGAGGAGAGGAGGCGGCCGGAACTGAAGTGCTATTCACATCCGACGAACCCAGGGAGCCGCTCGACGAAGTATCGAGCCCGGCCTTGGGCGGACTGCATGATTATATTCGCGCCGTAATATATCGTGCAAATGAGGAACGCCATGAGTTATTCTGGTATCCGGATGCTTACGATTTTGCCAGGGGCTTGGCCATGGATGGCCACTCCTCTTCTCCATTGTCGGCGTTGGTGGAGTAGTCCGGAGGAAGAGTCCTTCCCTTCTTCGACCCTCCGGCCCCCCCAGTTGGGGCGGCCTTCCTTTTCGTTCCTCCCCCCGCTGGAGGGGGAGAGGCCTCTTCTTCCTCCTCCTCGTCTTTGTGGGAGGAGTGCGCCTCGGAGTCATCAAACGATGAATCCGACACCACCGGGCGCCGGGAACTCTTTCGAGTTCCCGTGGCCTTCTTCTTGGCCTTCTTCTCCGGCACCACGTAAGGTGCGGAACCAGCAGCCCGTCAAGCGGGCGTCACTGGTCTTCGCAAAGGAGCGGACGGTCGATCTATCCGGTCTTCTTACGCCATTCCTGTCAAAGGAACGGGAGCTTAGATACCGCATAGAGTCAAACTATGAAAAACAAGTATCCCGTAAAGGGTAAAATAAGCTTACTACGGCTTGGCGCCTTTCATGGCGGAATCCGCGATCTCGGTGATGGGAGGGGGAACCTCGGCACCTTTGAATATCACCTTCCAGGCATCCTCGTGCGTTGTGTCAAAGAGCCTGGTCAGAGTTTGGTGCTGGGCCGGGTTGAACTCCCACAAGTTAAAAGCCCGTCGTTGACACGGGAGGATCCGGCGGATGAGCATGACCTGGACTACGTTGACGAGTTTAACCTTTTGTCCACCAGGTTTTGGACGCAGGTTTGGAGTCCGGTCCGCTCTTCCGAATTACCCCACGACAGGCCCTTCTCTTTCCAGGAGGTGAGCCGTGTGGGGATGCCAGATCAGAATTCGGGGGCCGCTGCCCATTCAGGGTCACGCGGCTCGGTGACATAGAACCACCCCGATTGACACCCCTTTATGGTCTCCACGAAGGAGCCCTCGAGCCATGTAACATTGGGCATCTTGCCCACCATGGCGCCTCTGCACTCCGCTTGCTGGCCGCCCACTACCTTCGGCTTGACATTGAAGGTCTTCAACCATAAGCCGAAGTGGGACTTGATGCGGAGGAAGGCCTCACACACGACGATAAACACCGAGATGTTGAGGACGAAGTTCGGTGCCAGATCGTGGAAATCTAGGCCGTAGTAGAACATGAGCCCCCGTACAAATGAGCGAAGTGGGAAACCTAGTCCGCGGAGGAAATGGGTGAGGAACACCACCCTCTCATGGGGCCTGGGGGTGGGGATGAGCTGCCCCTTGTCTGGGAGCCGGTGCGCGATGTCGTTAGACAAGTATCCGGCCTCCCTCAGCTTCTTGATGTGTCCCTCCGTGACGGAGGAGACCATCCACTTGCCTCCCGCTCCGGACATTGCTGGAGAGGGTTGAGGTGGGATGTGCGGACTTGGGCGCTGGAGCTCGAGTGCGCGAAAATGGATAAGCAAAGGAGGAAGAAGGCGTAGATGAGAAAGGTGGATCCTTATCCCCTTATATGGGCGGACGAAACTATGTGCCCCCCACCAGCTTGGTAAAACTCGCTTATCTCCCAAGCGCCGTAATTAATAGCACGGTTGGGTTACCCACGCCCGTATTGATGAGAATCCCGGAATAAGGGGACATGATCTCTGCTTCGACAAGACGTGCCAAGGAAACCACCTCGCTAAGTGTGCTGAATTGGGACAGTAAAAACGATTCGAATAAAGGCTTGGCCGTGGTGTGATGTCACGCTGCAGAATACGTCAGCAGATTGGATTTGTATAAATATTATTCTCTCTGCAGTGGTATGTGGAACTTATTCTACAGAGCCGGACACTATCCTTGTGTTCAAAATCTTATATAAAGTATTCAGAGGAGGAATCCGCCTTGCAATGCCGAAGAAAATCTGCGCGACGGACTCGTCGTCATTGAAGACTGGTTCAGGGGCTACTGAGGGAGTCCTGGATTAGGGGGTGTCCGGATGGCCGGACTATAACCTTTGGTCGGACTCCTGGACTATGAAGATACAAGATTGAAGACATCATCCCATGTCCGGCTGGGACTTTCCTTGGCGTGGAAGGCAAGCTTGGCGATATGGATATGTAGATCTCCTCCCATTGTAACCGACTCTGTGTAACCCTAGCCCTCTCCGGTGTCTATATAAACCGGAGACTTTTAGTCCGTGGGATCTAACAACAATCATACCATAGGCTAGCTTCTAGGGTTTAGCCTCTCTGATCTCGTGGCAGATCTACTCTTGTACTACCCATATCATCAATATTAATCAAGCAGGAGTAGGGTTTTACCTCCATCGAGAGGGCCCAAACCTAGGTAAAAACATCGTGTCCCTTGTCTCCTGTTACCATCCACCTAGACGCACAGTTTGGGACCCCCTACCCGAGATCCGCAGGTTTTGACACCGACACATGGGTTAAATACCCACAGAGGATACTGCCGTTATTAGCATCTCGCCACGACAGATTAACACACGTACCTGGAAACACAGGTTTATAATGAATGGGCATTCTTGAGCCCATCATCTATTATAAAGTCTGAATACCTTTGGGAGTGTTCGGCATCACGAGTTTGGCCTTATATGCATCAGATCCGAATCATGTCTTTGGTCAAATGTTGGGTTTGCCCGGCTCCTGGGTTTGCCACCTTACGTTCTGTTATTATCGGGTAAGGTGGCCAAAGGAGAACTACTGCGATTGTGCCCTGGTTTTTCCGGACGAGCACCTCAGTAGAGAAAGCCAAAAACTGACTGTCATGATACATCGAGAGACTGTTCAACCACTCGAAGACTTATCAGAATCTTTAGGATCCCTCCGCATTAACGAAGGACCGCACAGGGGACACAATCATATTTTCAGGAAAACAGTATAAATATTGTCTCATAATCAAAATAAACATTTTTTTACAATGATTCGATTCATCACTCGAACAAGACATTCTTCGAGCACTGTGCCTCTATTAGGCGGGCACCTTCTGTGACCTGCGCCAAGTAGTGCTCGGCCGGATATTAGCCCCCCGCCGGATCCTGGGTCGCTATAATGGTGGCCTCCATATCCGTCCAATAGGCTTTAACGCGGGCAAGAGCCATTCATGCACCCTCTATGCACGCCGACCTCCTCATGGCGTCGATCCGAGGCACAACCCCAAGGAACTGTTGCACCAAGCCAAAGTAACTGTCCGGCTTAGGCCCCTTCGGCCAAAGATGGTCTATTACAGACCACATTGCAAGCCCGGACAGCCTTTGAAGCTCCGCTACAGCAGCCATCTTGTCACTTAACGGCAGCGGGCGAGTAGGAGCATTGAATTGCGACCAGAAAAGCTTCTCCACTTCCTTATCACCCTGATCTTCGAAGAACTCGACAGCGTCAGCTGTACTCATCACCAAATCCGCATACGCGTCTGCAGGACTCTAGCGTCCATCCAGGGGAGCGTACTTCGGATCGAAAAACTTCATCCGCAGCAAGTAGGAGCCCCCAGTTGCGATTTTACCGGCTTGTTGAAGCTCTTCCCGCGCACCCCTGAGCTCGGTCTGTATTTCCTTGGTGGCATTAAGTGCCTTGTTCAGGTCGGCCGAACTATCCTTATGCTCCTTTTTAAGGAGCTCATACCGGTGAGCGGCATTTTTTAACTCCACAGCCATTTAGGCTATCTTTTCCTCGCTTCGGCGACGAGCAGCATGTTCGGCTCTCAATTTCTCGGCCGCCTTTAAGGGAAGCCGCATTGCTAACCCGAGCTTGCTCCTTGGATTGGGAAAGTTCCTCCCACAGGGCCTCCACGGCAGCAGCACCATCTGCAGTCCAAACATATTACATTAATATCATGCCGCATTCATATTTTCCTATACAAAGGAAGGTAGAGCACATACCTTGTGATTTGTCCAGCCGCTCGTTCACCAGCGTGATATCGGCATCAATCGATCCAATTTGCCTCGTTAGTTCGGCAACTTCAACGGATTGGTAGGGCGGCGGACCCACAGTGTACCTGCGTACGCATTTACAGCCGCAATCATTGGTTTATGATCCCCGCTTAGCGCCTACGGCGGGCAACCAGAGTCTCGTGGGCTACTATCTATATGGAGCACACCTAACGCGTGCCTCACAGCCCAAAAATAGTGTATTGTTCACTACATACCTCAAAGCCTCGAAAGGTGCTTGTAAATGCCTCATTCAAACCGCTAGAAGCGGATGAAATCTTCTTGAGCACCGTGCTCATTAATGAGCGGTGCTCCTCCGAGAGCGCAGCTCGCTCCAAAGAGGCGTCACAAGACGTCCGACCGAACATTGAACTGTAGCCGGACCCTTCCCATCGCCTCGTGGGAGCCAAACGCCCGGCTCGTGGCGGTAGCGCGTGGCTTCCGTCTTCGGCAGATCCGGGCTCCTCCGGGACGACACCTCGGTGTCGCCCGCTTCATGAGCCGGAGAGGTGGGTGGGGTATCTCTCTCCATCATCTCCGGAGGAAGATCCCCCGAAGACGAACTCTGTTGAGAAGAGCTGCTAGCCGGACTGCAAAAGACGAATCCTGGTTATCGATCTAGGAGAAACATAGTACCTTCGAATTAATGATTCACTTACAGCTCGGTGGAGGGCTGGCCCGTTGGCGGGCATGACGCGAAGAGGGTGCCCGTCGGGGCAGGGCCCCCTGGGGATACCTTCTTCCCTGGTTTGGGCATCTCCGCCTCCAATTCTTCGGAAGCAGCCCTCTTCTTCCCGCGCGGGGAGGAGGCCTTAGCCTCCCCTTCCCGACTATCCTCCTTAGGGGAGGCAACAATTCCCCTGGTTCGGATGCGTAGCGTGTGAAGTTTGGTTTCTTCGTTCTTCCCCTTATCTTTCCCTGAGGGCATTCTGCTGAGTACCCGGTCAAGCATCTTGGCCATGGTGGGACCAGGAGAGCCTTCGGGAAGTGGCGTCGGACACATGATTCTCTCCGCCTTGCTGAGCCATTCTTGGCCACGGAATATTTTTCAGAATAAACAATTATGAAAAATACAAAACAAGGTGTCCGATATCAAGTTTACTTACTTGGGTATCTAGGCGATTGCAGCTTAGGCCCGCTTCCTCGGTGGTGTCCGGACAATCTACTTTCGGTCCGAAGAATAATTTGCACATCCCTTCGAGCTTCAGGTCGAAGAAGTGCTTAACAGTCCGCGGACCCTCCGGATTAAACTCCCACATCCGGAGAGGCCTGTGTTGGCACGGCAACATCCGTCGGATTAACATCACTTGCATTATGCTGACAAGGTTAATGTCCCTCTCAAGAAGCTCTCGGATGCGGCTCTGCAGTACTAGTACATCACCAGCGGGCCCCCAATTCCGTCCTATGTCGGTCCAAGATGCTAGTTGTGACGGATGTCACGACCGGTTTTTCAATAAAAATGTTTATTGAACAACCGACCTATGAAGTCCAATATGAGGAAAATCCTTCATACTGGTTGAAAAAACTTTGATACAATAAGCCAGTAGCATTACAATATCACAGGGGTCGGACTGAAGATGCCCAACCAATTATTACAACACGCCAATAATTATACATAGTGGCGGATATGACTCAAAGGGTGGGGTGGAAATACTACTGACTCGAGATATGAGTGGTTGGTGGAATAACACAACGGGGTGGTTAATAAGTCTACTGAAATGGCGGCTCATCAAGCCTCGAGGTGAGGCTCGATGAATTTATTTGGGTAGCGGAAGCAGATATATCACAATGACTAATCCAGGGGTCGCACGAGACTGACTGGGATTCCTCTAGGCCTCGGACTCGCTATCGAATTCTTCATCCATGAGATCACCTTCACAAGATCTCGCCAAATCAACAAGCCGTGTGAGTACTATGAAAGTACTCGCAAGACAGTTCGGACAAAAGATATACCAAATGAATGCATGAATGAGTCATGATTAATCTTAACAATGCTCAATTTAAAACAGTATAGCAAAATAGTTAAGAAGGGAATCGGCGGTAGTCCGCTCAAAAACCCAAAGAAAATAAACTCAAAACCGATCGGGTGTCTGAAGCGACGCCTTGAAGGGTGAATAAATAAGCAAAACATGCCACAGTTGGGCGTCTGAGCGACACCTCATAAAGGGCTTATATTGAAATAAAAATACATGCGTGCCGCAGTCGGACGTCTGAGCGACATCACAGAAAGGGCTTATAATGAAAGTAATAACAATGCCGCAGTCGGACATCTGAGCAACATCACAGAAAGGGCATATAATGAAAATAAATAACAACAATGCATGATCGGACGTCGGCGACATCACGAAAGGGCTTATAATGAAAATAAATAACAACAATGCCGCAATCGGACGTCCCGAGCGACATCACGTAAAGGGCTTATAATGAGAATGAAAACAATAATGCGCAATGACGCCCGAGCGACATCACGAAAGGGCTTATAATGAAAGTAATAACAATGCCGCGAATGGACGTCTGAGCGACATCTCAGAAAGGGCTTATAATGAAAGTAATAGCAATGCCGCAGTCGGACGTCTGAGCGACATCACAGAAAGGGCTTATAATGAAATTAATAACAATGCTGTAGTCGGACGTCTGAGCGACATCGCAGAAAGGGCTTACAGCACAAAGATATAGCGCTCATAATAAATATTCAACACATGAATATAAACGGGTTAGTCCATCCACAGGAATAAACATTTAACCGGACTTAGTACTCATGTGATTCACCGGAGTATCTGTCACCAAAACTGACACTTGTCAGGGTAAGATAATACAGAACTTGGACATGGATAAGATGATTCAAGGATTTATGACTCTGCAGAGTTTGTACTAAAATTACTCACAGCCAACGGATTTCCGTAGTCCTGAAGGACTAGTTCCGTTTATGGTATTTCGGAAGAAACACAGCTAACCAAGACACACCCATCCTACCTCACGATGCCAGGAATCACCCTAGACATCGTCCAAGAAAAACTTTTGAGACGGGATATCACAATCTCGAATAGCATGGGATCAAATTTATATTCACAGCGCTCTAAGGGTGCCCCTCTCGGTCCCAACCGAAACACCCATGCCCCTGACCGGATGACTGGCTTTAATCCAGGGCCATGGAACCATCATCACGGCCTCTCCATTTGGTGTGTACCAGAAAGCGGTTTGCAACTTACTAAGCCATATCCCTTATGGAAAACATGTGGAAGTACGGAAGGGAAATGGATGGGAACCGAACTGATACGGGTTGACACTAAAGTTAAATAGTATGGCATAAGACTGGCATGCTACAACACTGCCATCTTACCCATCCTCATGCCAACACATGGCCGTGCACATTCACATCCAACACGTATGGATTATCGAACTCACTTGCCTCAACTTTGCATGAAAATAACATTCATCGGTATGCTCACAAACATGCCAAGAAACTACTTAATGCAAACCTGCCAGAACACTCTATCAAAAGTTCAAACATGCTTGCCTGGTTCGGAGAAGTCGGAGTCTAGCTCGGCGAAGTTCGCAGCTCCGTCACCTCTTCCGGAACCTACGGAATAGTGAAAAGGCATACTAACGTGAAAACCAACGCGTGCATAAAAGTTGTTTTTCCAAAAAATTTCCAAATAAATCCCATAAAAAACTAGACAAAATTATAAGACTGTCAGAAAAAGAATCACTCAAAAATCACTTTTTATTAAAAAGTTATAAGGGTTTCTGTCCAGGGACTCATCTATAATGAAATGTAAAAGTTCTGTGGTTTTAAGCGAGAAAAAGAAAACGGTTCGAATAGAAACGCGCAAGCCCACAGGAAAAACGTACTCTGCCCGAAGGCGCCAACGGAAAACGGTTCGCGGGGAAAGAAAGAGAGGCTAACATGGGGGATCCACATGTCAGGTTTGAAAGACCTCGCCGGCGCCCGAAGGCTGCGGTGGTCGTCGGCGTCGAACCACGGTGAGTCAGGGAGATCGGAGTGTACCAAGAGTATCAGCGTGTCCTTCCGCGTCGGTGGGTGGTGGACATGGGCGTTGGGGACCACCACGTCGACGGCGACACTTTCTCCGGCGGACGGCGGCTCGGGCGATGGTGGATCTCGCCGAGGAGGGCTGCAAGGATCGAATTGAGGTGGGGGTTAGAGCACTATGTGTAAGAGAAGGCTGCGGACGAGGTTTGGGCACCGGAGATAGCCTCACCGTAGTGAATCAAGCTGGTGGCTGAGGCGGATCGAGGCGGCCGGAGTTGGGGGAGGAGACCTCCTCGAGATTCTCCTAGAAGCTTGGCGTGGTGTTGGTGAGGTTCAGTGGTGGTGTGTGCACGAGAGCTAGCTCGGGGCTCCTTTTTATAGGCGATCCGAGGCGGTGGCCGTGAACGGACTTCTCCGGCGATGGTTTCGGCGGCGCAGGGCTTGGTCGGGGAGGTTTAGGGAGTGGGGCGTCAGCGTGGAGTTCCACTGGTTCCGTTTTGACGCAAAACAAGTTTGGATTAGGAGCCCTGGGTGGATTCGACGGAACGGGGCGGCGCGGGCCCGTCGGCGGCAGAGGGTGCGCCCTGTGCTTGCCGGGCCACGGCGACGGTGCTGCGGGGTGCGCTGGCATGCATGAGGCCACGCGGAGGGCTAGGGCGCAATGGGCGGCGCAGAACGGCGTTGCGAGCCGGAGCAGGCTCCGTTCGGCCGCCACGGGTGGCCCTGCAACCGCAGAGGCTGCCGGCGTTGAAGATGCTCACCGCCACCGACGCCTGCGTCCGTCCAAGCGTGCGTGCGGTGCTCTGGCCAGGGGGAAGAGGTCGTGCGCAAAGCGCCAGGGTGCACGGGCGATCAGTGCCAACACTCTGACGAAAACGACACTGCGATTCTGAACTTTCTGAAAGTGCAGAACAAGGCTTCTGGCCAAGTGTTCACGAAATGATTTTGGCATGTGGGAAATTTTTCTTGAGCTGATCTTTGGTGTGGTGGTCTCTCATTGCATCTGAGGGCTGCCTGAATTTTGGTAGAATTTTTGGAGTAGTGTAGATATGAATTTCACCAAATTTGGCAAATCTGGTCCAAACTTGCAGTGAGTGAAATTTGAAATATTTGAAAAGAATAAGAGTGGATCAAGATGGTTCTGGGTTGTGGGTACCAAGGACTATCCAAGGAAGTTGGTTTGAGGTCAAAAATCAAGATCATTAGGGTACTTGCTTTGCAAATCACTTAGGCTCAAAAGAAAAGACAGAAATATTTTGGGAGAAGAAATAATTGGAATAAATTCAAAAAATGGATTTTACTAGTTTGGACAGAATGTTTGAGTTGTACCAAAGTGGAAGGAGGGGTTTTGGAAGAAATTTACCACAAGAGGCATGGTAAAACCAAGGATGGATCAAAACCAAGGAATAGCCCAAAACCAAAAAGGTTTCTTTTTAGAAGAAAATAAATCCAAGAAATGCTTTTGAGAAGAAAACTCAGAAGAGAGGTTTTTAAGAAGGGTTTAAATGACCTTCTTCAAACCAAGCAAGGCTTTTGCTGAAAACAAAAACAACAAAAATTTTGGAGTGTCACAGCACCTACCCCCTTAGGAAAAATCTCGTCCCCGAGATTCCAATTGATTTTTAAATAATTGTGGGTGCTCTGTTCGAAGGAAATACTCTCTTTCCCAAGTGGCTTCACTTTCGGTGTGGTTGCTCCACTGAACTTTGAAGAACTTGGTGGTTTTCTATCGGTTCTCCTTTCTGACTCTTCCAAGATTTTTATCGGATGCTCCCGATATGTAAGATCTGGTTGCACGTCAATGTTTTTATGGGGTACTTGTTTCTGGGTTGCTTACGCACTTCCTCAATTGGGAGGCGTGGAATACGTCGTGGATGTCGGACAATTCTTCGGTAAGTCTAGTTGGTAGGCCACCGTGCCTCTTCGTGCTACTATGCGTAAAGGCCGATGAATCTCGGTGCTAGTTTTCCTTTAATCTTGAATCGGTGCAGGCCTCTCATGGGTGATACTCGTAGGTACACAAATTCACCGGGTTCAAAATGGACTCCACGATGCTTCTGATCGTAATAACTCTTTTGTCGACTTTGGGCTGTCTTGAGCCGGTCCTTAACTACCTTGACTTTATCCTCAGCCTCCTTGAGTAGGTCTGGACCGAAGATATGACTGTCTCCGGTTTCCGACCAATTTAGCGGGGTACGACATCTTCGTCCATACAGAGCTTCAAATGGTGCCATTTGCAGGCTGGACTGATAGCTGTTGTTATATGCGAATTCTGCGTATGGTAAGCTCTCCTCCCAACTGGTCCCATAGGTGAGGACACATGCTCTCAGCATATCTTCTAGAATTTGATTTACTCGCTCGGTCGCCCATACATGCAGGGATGGTATGCGGTCTTGAATGCCAGCTGAGTTCCCAGAGCTTGTTGTAAGTGATCCCAAAACCGGAGGCAATTGAGTGCCTCGTCCGAGATTATTTTCTTTGGGACTCCATGTAGGCAAACGATACGGGAGAGGTAGAGCCTAGCAAGCTTCTGAGTGGTGTGTGTTGTCTTCACGGGGACGAAGTGATCTACTTTAGTCAGTCTATCGGTGATTACCCATATGGCATCATGTCCGTGTCGTGACCGAGGTAGTCCAACAATAAAATCCATTCCAATTTCTTCCCATTTCCACTCGGGTATCTTATTCGGTTGCAATAGTCCGGCCGGTTTCTGGTGCTCGGCCTTGATGCGTTGACAAGAGTCACAACATGCAATAAATGTGGCTATGTCTCTTTTTATACCATGCCACCAAAATGTTTCTGAAGATCTTTGTACATTTTGTTCCTCCAGGATGGATTGAATATGGAGCGGTGTGGCTTTCAGTCAGGATTTCTTTGTTTAAGGTCATGGATATTTGGTACGCAGAGCCTATTCCGTACCACAATATTCCTTGCTCATCAATACTGAATTACGAGGCCTTGCCCAATTTCATCTTACGCTTTATGCCTTCAATCTTTGGGGTGTCCACGTTGAGCCTCTTTAACCTTCTCTATCGGGGTAGGCTGTACTTCTAAGTTTGACACACTGCCTTGGTGACCACCATCAGGTTGAGCCTTGCGAACTCCTGCTGGAATTCAGGTCTTAAGTCTGGCATGCTGTCGTTGTCTGGACTGGGGTTCCGACTCAGAGCGTTTGCTACAACATTTGCTTTGCCCGGGTGGTAGTGGATCCCAACATCATAATCCTTTACTAATTCCAACCAGCGTCGCTGCCGTAAATTTAGTTCTGGTTGTGTGAAAATATACTTGCTTTTGTGGTCCGTGTATATTTCACAACGGTTACCAAGTAGAAAGTGTCTCCATTCCTTGAGTGCATGTATCACTGCTGCTAATTCCAGGTCATGGCTACGGTAATTTTCCTCATGCTTATGGTTGTCTGAAACATATGAGACAACCTTGCCTTCTTGCATTAATACGCACCCAAGGCCCTTTCGAGATGCGTCCACAAAATACTTCAAAATTCTTGTGTATATCCGGCACAATTAATCTTGGTCTTGCCGCTTCCTCTTTAGTTCTTGGAAACTTTTCTCGCAGGCTTCCGTCCATTCAAACTTCCTGTCTTTCTTGAGTAGTTGCGTCCTTGGCTTTGCTATGGTGGAGAATCCTTCAATAAATCTTCGGTAGTATCCTGCCATTCCCAAGAAACTTCGTACATCCGTCACATCGGCTGGTGGCTTCCCGATAAGGCACGGCCTTGACTTTTTCTGGGTCTACGGCGATACCTTCTTGAGTTAGTACGTGGCCCAGAAAACCTACTTGCTTTAGCCAAAATTCGCACTTGCTGAATTTGGCGTACAACCGATGTTTCCTGAGTTCTCCTAGTACAATCCGGAGATGTTCAGCGTGCTCTTCTGGTGTTTTGGAGTATACCAGAATATCATCGATAAATACCACAACAAACTTATCCATAAACTTCATGAATACTTTGTTCATGGGGTGAACAAAATATGCGGGGGGCGTTTGTTAGTCCGAATGGCATCACGGTGAACTCGTACAATCCGTATCTGGAGGTGAAGCTGGTCTTGGGAATATCCTCGGTTCGTACTTTCAGTTGATGATACCCCGATCTCAAGTCAATCTTTGAGAACACCTTGGCCTTAGCGAGTTGATCGAATAAATCATTTATTCGCGGCATTGGATATTTGTTCTTGATTGTGACCATGTTTAGCGCTCGATAGTCTATGCATAATCTCAGTGTTCCATCCTTCTTTTTGGCGAATAAAATTGGTGAACCCCAAGGTGAGGAACTGGCTCGTATGTAATTCTTTTTCCAACAGTTCCTTTATTTGCTTCTTCAGTTCCACCAATTCGGAAGGTGCCATTACGTATGGTTTCTTCTATATGGGAGGCGGTTCCGGTGCTAGCTCAATGCTGAATTCTATCTCTCGATCTGGTGGCATGCCCGGTAGTTCTTCGGGAATACATCCGGAAATTCACACACTACTGGAACTTTGCTCAATTCAAAAATACCCACCTTGTTCAATCTCGGTTGCCTGGATATTTTTCTTTCCTTGGCTGAAACCTTTATGGTCTCCCCGTGGTGATGGGTGAGAATTACGGTCCTGTTGAAGCAGTCAATAAAACCTTTGTTGGTGGTTAACCAATCCATCCCTAAGATGACATCCAGTCCTTTATTTTCCAATACGGTAAGATTTATGAAACTTCAACCCTTCAAACTCGAAAACCACACCCTTGCAAAAAAACTGGGTAAATTGCAAAATTCCAGGGGACTTGACGAACATAGATTATTCAAAGGGAAGCAACGAAAAATACTTTTGCAAAGCAAAACATTTCAAACGAACGAGCAGTGAGAAGCTCGAATCAAACAAAACCATGGCAGGTATTGTGTTGACAGGAAACGACGAGTCACGATATCACGGGGCATTTTGTGCTTCCTCTTTGGTCACGTGGTTCAGATGACCCTTCCTGTGGTTGTTATTTGGGTTGAAATTGTTGCGCTTTGGTGCGAATTATTGCTTCCGTTGTTCGGCTTTGGGGTCGAAGTTCCTTGGCTTGGGGCACTTCTTGGCATAGTGCCCTTCTTCTCCACAAGCGTAACAGTAACGCTGGGCGGTATGTGAACTCCTTGTCCCTTGCATGGAAATTCTTGATTGGGCGTGAGACGGCTTGTCGTGGGTTTGGGTGTCCAGTTTTACGAACATCTGTCTTCTTTGCGGTGGTTGCGTGTGTTTAATCTGGTCCCTCTTCCGCTTGCGGAAATCTTCTAAGCTGCGTCTCTCATTTTCCAAGGTAATGGCCTTATCCACCAGCATCTTAAAATCTGGAAATGTGTGTACGACCAATTGACATTTAAGCACGGGTGTCAAACCGTCTAGGAATTTCTCCATCCTTTTGTTTTCTGACATACGCTCCTCGTTGGCGTAGCGAGACAGCAGGGTAAACTGACTGTTGTATTACGACCTTGTCATTGTCCTTTGCTTGAGGTCATCAAATTCTCTCTTTTGATCTTCATAAGACTCTTAGGAATATGTGCCCCACGAAAACCTTCTTTAAATTCCTCCCATGATATATTATTTTCGTTGGGGTGCATGTGCAGGAAATTTTCCCACCGATGCGCGGCTGCTCCAATGAGATATCATGGAGCATAAAGCACTTTCTCAAGGTCTGAACATCGGGCGATAATTAATTTTCTCTCCATGTCTCAAGCCAGTCCTCGGCTTCCAGAGGTTTGTCGGTGTGAGAAAATGTTTGGGGATGCGTCTTACAGTAGCTCGAGATAACTTGGATTCTTCCGATACGGTCCACGGTGACTTCCCATATTGATGACTTGGTTCAAGATTTCCTGATGTTGTTGCTGACTTTGTTCATAAACACGACACATTTGGGAAAGTGTCGTTTCAACATCTCCGCTGACTTATGCGTCCCTGTGTGAAATTGTTGCCTGGGGGTGTGTCATAATTTTCCTCTGTCGGAGTTGGCATGGAGCGCGTCCAAGGACGAGACATAGTTCACTCTGGGGATATATTTTTGGAACACTCATAAGAAAAGGAATTGAGCCGCAAAAATCAATAAATTCAACAAGATGCAAAAAGTTGCAAATGCTCCAAGATTTTTCAAGAGAAAATACATTTGCGCACGGAGAAGGACCGTTCATTACATATCTTACACGCAAGCAGTAATTATACAATACATCACTCAGGATATGCGGACATAAATCCTGACATGTTATTTAGTCTAGTGCACTTATCCATAATCTACATGGTGCGCAAACAAACTACTTCTCACAGCCTATTTACATATAAACATATCGCACAAGTCGGTACATCGCATGGCGGCTAAGCGCACTTAGTCGGAGATGGTAAGGATTTCCCTTGGCCTGCCAAGGGTGAGGCGAGAGAGGTCGGGGACTCAACCTCCTCCTCGAGATAGGTTCAGACGAGAGGTGTTGCGCGGAGTTGGTGGAGCAAGTGCCTGTCTTGAGGGACAACTTTCGAATCTGAGCGGCCACGAGGGGTGGTGCAGAATCTAACCGGAGTAGGCGCAATGATGTGGTGGAATTCCTCCGTGGTAGGCAGGCGGACAGTAGGCGGTGCGAGCAGTAGGAGCGAACGATGTTGATGATGAGACGAAAGTCGGTGGTGGTGCAGACGCAGGAGCTCCCTCATTGGCGGTACAGCCATGGACTGAGTCCATGCGGCAGCTACAAAGTCGCCCACCAGGTTGTCGAAGGCTGCCTCCAAAGCCCGAAGATACTCGATGAGCATCTCAAAAGCTTCATCCCGTTCTCCTCTGGGGCAAGAGAACGCATAGTGGCAGGTGTATGGCACGTGACAGGGCAGGTAGTGGTAGCGACGAGTCTTCATCGAAGGCAGGATATCCCTGAGACGGGCTATCGCCTCACGGGCTGCCATATGTAGCGCGTGCTTCTCTGTGGCCATGGCTCTCCCCACGGACCGGTAACGCTCAACTCGTCCCCTCTTGAATTCCACCGCGGCTTGGTGCATGGTTAGACGGTCATTGACCTTGCGCCGAGAGAGAGAAGAGGGCTGACATCCGCCCCATCGCGACTTGGACGATGAAGGAGAGAAGCTTGACAAACCCATCGGGCATGTTGGCGAACATTTGTGACTCGCATGATCGTTGCTGGCCATCTACAAAAGTAGGCAAAAATCCTGAGAAGTCAAATCATAAATTTATGCTGACTGTCAGAAATTGACTACATTTGTAAAAATAATAAATAGCTCTACTATGCTAATAACCGATTAGCGATCGCACCTAGTGGATTCCTACAGATCAACTGGCTCTGGTACCAAGCTTGTCACGACCGGTTTTTTCAATAAAAATATTTATTGAACAACCGACCTATGAAGTCCAATATGAGGAAAATCCTGCATACTGGTTGACAAAACTTTGATACAATAAGCCAGTAGCATTACAATATCATAGGGGTCGGACTGAAGATGCCCAACCAATTATTACAACACACCAATAATTATACATAGTGGCGGATATGACTCAAAGGGTGGGGTGGAAATACTACTGACTCGAGATATGAGTGGTTGGTGGAGTAACACAACGGGGTGGTTAATAAGTCTACTGCAATGGCGGCTCATCAAGCGTCGAGGTGAGGCTCGATGAATTTATTTGGGTAGCAGAAGCGGATATATCACAATGACTAATCCCGGGGTCGCACGAGACTGACTGGGATTCCTCTAGGCGTCGGACTCGCTATCGAATTCTTCATCCATGAGATCGCCTTTCACAAGATTCCGGCCAAATCAACAAGCCAGGTGAGTACTATGAAAGTACTCGCAAGACAGTTCGGACAAAAGATATAACAAATGAATGCATGAATGAGTCATGATTAATCTTAACAATGCTCAATTTAAAACAGTATAGCAAAATAGTTAAGAAGGGAATCAGTGGTAGTCCGCTCAAAAACCCAAAGAAAATAAACTCAAAATCGATCGGGTGTCTGAAGCGACGCCTCGAAGGGTGAATAAATAAGCAAAACATGCCACAGTCGGGCGTCTGAGCGACACCTCATAAAGGGCTTATATTGAAATAAAAATACATGCGTTACCCACGATCGGACGTCTGAGCGACATCACGTAAAAGGGCTTATAATGAAAGTAATAACAATGTCAGCGATCGGACGTCCCGAGCGACATCACGTAAAGGGCTTATAATGAAAATAAATAACAACAATGATCAGCGATCGGACGTCTGGCGACATCACGTAAAGGGCTTATAATGAAAGTAATAACAATGTCATGATCGGACGTCTGAGCGACATCGCAGAAAGGGCTTACAAAGACAAAGATATAGCGCTCATAATAAATATTCAACACATGAATATAAACGGGTTAGTCCATCCGAGGAATAAACATTTAACCGGACTTAGTACTCATGTGATTCACCGGAGTATCTGTCACCAAAACCGACACTTGTCGAGGATAAGACAATCTGTAACTTGGACATGGATAAGATGATTCGAGGATTTATGACTCTGCAGAGTTTGTACTAAAATTACTCACAGCCAACGGATTTCCGTAGTCCTGAAGGACTAGTTCCATTTATGGTATTTCGGAAGAAACACAGCTAACCACTGCACACCCATCCTACCTCACGATGCCAGGAATCACCCTAGACATCGTCCAAGAAAAACTTTTGAGACAGGGAGATCACAATCTCGAATAGCATGGGATCAAATTTATATTCGCGCGCTCTAAGGGGTGCCCCCCTCTCGGTCCCAACCGGAAACACCCATGCCCCCTGACCGGATGACTGGCTTTAATCCAGGGCCATGGAACCATCATCACGGCCTCTCCATTTGGTGTGTACCAGGAAAGCGGTTTGCAACTTACTAAGTCATATCCCTTGCGGAAAACATGTGGTAGTACGGGAAGGGAAATGGATGGGAACCGAACTGATGCGGGTTGACACTGAAGTTAAATAGTATGGCATAAGACTGACATGCTACAACACTGCCATCTTACCCATCCTCATGCCAACACATGGCCGTGCACATTCACATCCAACACGTATGGATTATCGAACTCACTTGCCTCAACTTTGCATGAAAATAACATTCATCGGTATGCTCACAAACATGCCAAGAAACTACTTAATGCAAACCTGCCAGAACACTCATCATATCAAAAGTTCAAACATGCTTGCCTGGTTCGGAGAAGTCGGAGTCTAGCTCGGCGAAGTTCGCAGCTCTGGCCACCTCTTCCGGAACCTACGGAATAGTGAAAAGGCATACTAACGTGAAAACCAACGCGTGCATAAAAGTTGTTTTTCCAAAAAAATTCCAAATAAATCCCATAAAAAACTAGACAAAATTATAAGACTGTCAGAAAAAGAATCACTCAAAAATCACTTTTTATTAAAAAGTTATAAGGGTTTCTGTCCAGGGACTCATCTGTAATGAAACAGAAAAGTTCCAGGGTTTTAACTGAGAAAAAAGAAAACGGTTCGAATAGAAACGCGCAAGCCCACAGGAAAAACGCATTTCGCCTCAAGGCGCCCTACGGAAAACGGTTCAGGGGAAAGAGAGGCTGACATGGGGGGTCCACATGTCAGGTTTGAAAGACCTCGCCGGCGCCCGAAGGCTGCGGTGGTCGTCGGCGTCGAACCACGGTGAGTCAGGGAGATCGGAGTGTACCAAGAGTATCAGCGTGTCCTTCCGCGTCGGTGGCTGGTGGACTTGGGCGTCGGGGAGCACCACGTCGAGGGCGACACTTTCTCCGTGGACGGGCTCGGGCGATGGTGGATCTCGCCGAGGAGGGCTGCAAGGATCGAATTGAGGTGGGGGTTAGAGCACTAGGTGTAAGAGAAGGCTGCGGACGAGGTTTGGGCGCCGGAGATAGCCTCACCGCAGTGAATCAAGCTGGTGGCCGAGGCGGATCGAGGCGGCCGGAGTTGGGGGAGGAGACCTCCTCGAGGTCCTCCTAGAAGCTTGGCGTGGTGTTTGTGAGGTTCAGTGGTGGTGTGTGCACGAGAGCGAGCTCGGGGCTCCTTTTTATAGGCGATCCGAGGCGGTGGCCATGAATGGACTTCTCCGGCGATGTTTACGGCGGTGCAGAGCTTGGTCGGGGAGGTTTAGGGAGTGGGGCGTCAGCGTGGAGTTCCACTGGTTCCGTTTTGACGCTAAACAAGCTTGGATTAGGAGCCCTGGGTGGATTCGACGGAACGGGGCGGCGCGGGCCCGTCGGCGGCAGAGGGTGCACCCTGTGCTTGCCGGGCCACGGCGACGGTGTTGCGGGGTGCGCTGGCATGCATGAGGCCACGCGGAGGGCTAGGGCGCAATGGGCGGCGCACAACGGCGTTGCGAGCCGGAGCAGGCTCCGTTCGGCCGCCACGGGTGGCCCTGCAACCACAGAGGCTGCCGGCGTTGAAGAAGCTCACTGCTACCGACGCCTGCGTCCGTCCAAGCGTGTGTGCGGTGCTCTGGCCAGGGGGAAGAGGCCGTGCGCAAAGCGCCAGGGTGCACGGGCGATCAGTGCCAACACTCTGACGAAAACGACACTGCGACTCTGAACTTTCTGAAAGTGCACAGGAACAGTGCCGACCAAGTGTTCGACGAAATGATTTTGGCATGTGGGAAATTTTTCTTGAGCTGATATTTGGTGTGGTGGTCTCTCATTGCATCTGAGGGCTGATTGAATTTTGGTAGAATTTTTGGAGTAGTGTAGATATGAATTTCACCAAATTTGGCAAATCTGGTCCAAACTTGCAGTGAGTGAAATTTGAAATATTTGAAAAGAAGAAGAGTGGATCAAGATGGTTATGGGTTGTGGGTACCAAGGACTATCCAAGGGAGTTGGTTTGAGGTCAAAATCAAGATCATTAGGGTACTTGCTTTGCAAATCACTTAGGCTCAAAAGAAAAGACAGAAATATTTTGGGAGAAGAAATAATTGGAATAAATTCCAAAAATGGATTTTACTAGTTTGGACAGAATGTTTGAGTTGTACCAAAGTGGAAGGAGGGGTTTTGGGAGAAATTTACCACAAGAGGCATGGTAAAACCAAGGATGGATCAAAACCAAGGAATAGCCCAAAACCAAAAAGGTTTCTTTTTAGAAGAAAATAAATCCAAGAAATGCTTTTGAGAAGAAAACTCAGAAGAGAGGTTTTTAAGAAGGGGTTAAATGACCTTCTTCAAACCAAGCAAGGCTTTTGCTGAAAACAAAAACAACAAAATTTTTGGAGTGTCACAATGGAGGGCCCGAGCAGAACTCGGGGGTGGCCACCCACTTTGTCCCTCTGGGATCCGTGACATAAAACCACCTCCGTTGCCATACATCGGATACTTCTGGGAAAGAACCCTCTGGCCATGGGGCATCAGCGTTCCTGCTTATTACGGCACCTCTGCACTCCGCGTGTCGCCCCTCGATCATCTTCGGCTTCACATTGAAGGTCTTGAGCCATAAGCCGAAGTGTGGGGTGACATGGAGGAAGGCCTCGCACACTATAATGAATGACAAGATATGGAGGATAGCGTCCGGAGCTAGATCATGAAAATCCAACCCATCATAGAACATGAGCCCCCTCACAAAAGGATCGAGGGTGAGGCCCAAGCCATGGAGGAAGTGAGGAACGAACACGACGCACTCATTGGGCTCCGGTGTAGGGATGACCTGCCCTGGAGCAGGAAGCCTGTGCTGGATGTCGGCGGTCACATATCCGACATCCCTAAGCTTCGCAATGTCCTCCTTTTGAATCGAGGAGGCCACCCATCGGCCGTGAGGGTTGGATCCGGACATATTGGAGGATCTGGGGTGTTGGAGCTTAGATCTCTGGTGTTGGAACTCGAGGCGCGAGCAAGGTGGACAAGAGGCATAGGCCTCGGCCCCTTTTATAAAGGGGGTGAATATCAAGAGTCCTTAGGGTGACCGCTTGAGGTTTACCTGACGGCACACGGAGTCATACCAACGGTCGTCATGAGGCTACGCACGCCCGCATTAATGAAAGATCCCTTAATAAGAGGAACATGATCTTTGCCTCGATAGGACGTGCCAATAAAACCTCCTCGCAGCGCGAGTCGAGGTGGGGCGAGTAGCACCGGTTCGTGTTGAACTGGGCCACAATGCGAAGACACCACGTACAAAGATTGCTGGCAAATCAGATTTATGCTATAATGGTGTGTGAGAATCACCTCGTGGATCCGGACACGATCTAAGTGTTCGATAATTACTTTGGAGTATACGGAGAAGGAACCCGCCTTGCAATGCCGAAGACAATATTGCGCGCCGGACTCATCGGCATTGAAGCCTGGTTCAGGGGCTACTGAGGGAGTCCTGGATTAGGGGGTATCCGGACAGCCGGACTATGTACATCATCCGGACTATTGAAGCGTGAAGATACAAGACTCAAGACTTCGTCCCGTGTCAGGATGGAACTCTCCTTGGCGTGGAAGGCAAGCTTGGCGATCCGGATATTATATTTCCTTCCTTGTAACCGACTCCATGTAAACCCTAGCCCTCTCCGGTGTCTATATAAACTGGAGAGGTTGGTCCTTAGAAGGCCGATCACAATTACAATCATACCATCATAGGCTAGCTTATAGGGTTTAGCCTCTACGATCTCGTGGTAGATCTACTCTTGTACTACCCATATCTTCAATATTAATCAAGTAGCAAGTAGGGTTTTACCTCCATCGAGAGGGCCCGAACATGGGTAAACATTGTGTCCCTTGCTTCCTGTTACCATCAGCCTAAGACGCACAGATCGGGACCCCCTACCCGAGATCCGCCGGTTTTGACACCGACAGTACCCAAGGGCACCACGCACTCCCCCTCGCCTTCCTCGATCGCTTGCTCGTCCCCATCCCCTCTCTGACTCTCTCCCGTGACCGTCCGGATGCAGCCGTGACTGCTGACGAGAACCACCGCGGTCACAGCTACCCGCTCGCCCCGCCGTATTTCCCATGAGCTCTACGACTTCTCCCTCATCATCTCCACCGAGCCAAGCAAGCTGGGACGTGCTGTAGCGTTGTCCTCGCCACTGTCTTCCACCTCGGGAGCCGATCACCATCACCGTCGATTCACCATCCTCCCTGCCACCCCGAGCTCGACGCCTGTCTCATTCGAACCGCGATGAGCTATTGACCGTTTCCCCTCCGGCCCCCTGCTTGCTCCCGTCATCTAGCTATAGCCCCGAGGTCACCCGAGGCTGCCGTCCGCCTTGGCCGGCGAGCCCGTGCTCCCGAGCCTCTCTTGCTCGCTCCAGGGGCACTGACGTGCTCCTGCCGCCTCCAGGAGCCTGTCTAGGGACTCCGTTTGCTCGCTCGAGCACTGCAGCCCTGGACCCGCTCGAGCCGAACTCCGACCACCACTTCTGCCCGCCGCCGTCGCCGCGACACGCCGTCCTCGGCAACCTCGCTTGCACCATTGGATGCGGCCGAGTGTCAGCTGTCCAATGGGACCAGCCGTGGCTGAAACCATCACCTGTAGCGCCTTCCCGCGACATCTCCGTCGCCGGTGTGGTCGCCGCCGGCTGAACTCCAGCGAGGCCGACGTGGTGCCGTCATTAGCGGCTAACCACATGCAAATAACCCTACTAACCAACCCCACAACCACTAATGTGTGGACCCCACACGTCAGGTTTGACCCTGGTTAAGTCTGTTGACTTGCTGACGTCATGCTGATGTAGTGCTGATGTCATAACTTTTTCTGGATTTTAAATAAGTCTTAAATGATTTATAAATTCCACAAATTTGACTACTTTGAAAAATCATAAAAATTAAACCGTAACTCCAAATGAAATAAATTATATATGAAAAATGATCAAAACATTCAATCTATCCATTTTTACTGGTTTAATGCATGTTCAAGCAACTTATACCTACTGTATAAGTGAAATCAAATAAATGGCATTTAACTAACCACCTATGGAGTTTGATTTTGAACCTTGAGTTCAAACCAACTTCATTTAAATCATTGCTAGTTGCATTAGGTCAATCAATAGCATATTGCCATGTCATGATCATGCATCATATTGTTGCATTGCATTGATTGTGTTTCCTGTCTCTTGCTGGTATTTGTTCCCCCTAAGTTGACGTGGTTCCGACGATGTGATCGATGACACTAATGAAGACACGATGCTATCTTCAGAAGTGCTAGGCAAGGAAAACCCCCTTGTTCATTCTGATACAATCCCACTCTCTCGCCTCTGCTCTCTTTTACTGCATTAGGACAACAACGACACAACTGTTACATGATGCGGTAGTTGAACCCCTTTCCTCTACATGACCTGTCATGGCCACAGTAAATAGATGAAACCCACTAGCATAAGTAGGAGTCGTTTGAGGCCTGATGTGCCTACTCATTCATGCTTGTTTGTCATGCCTGCTACTGCTTAGGGTTGAGTCAGGTCTGATTCATTGGGGATAAATTGGAATGGTGATGACCATGTCCTACTGTGTGTGAGCTACATGCGTGGAAACAATTTGGTAAATGTATCGATGAGAGGCCACGTAGGAGTACATGGTGGGTTGTCTCATTGAAACCGTACTCAGGAACTGAGTTCTGCGTTTGTGATCCATGAATAGCTACTACCACACGTTGGGCCCTGAAATATGAACCGCTCGACTTATATACCCCCCTGTCCTCTGTCCAGGAGTTGCAAGTAGTTTTTGGTGTTTGTAGTATGCTGGAGGCCATGCACAGCGCTGACCTGAGGGGTGGGTTGTGATGCGGTACACACATGGCACGGTGTACCGGGACGCCCGTTCGGTGCCTCGGGAACCCTGCACACATCATTCGGGGCCGTCGTGGAAACCTCGGTCGGACTCCCTGCGGATGGAACCTGAATAGGCGATAAGCCTGGACTAGGGACTTGTGTGGTTAGTCAGGTCGTGGTCTACACCCACGTCGGCTTTCGCTTGAAGTCTGCCGAGCACATGTCGTGTGCAGACGCTAAGTGGTGGAAACATGTGTGAAGAAGTACACCCCTACAGGGTTATAAATGATCTATTCGAATTGCCGCGTCCGCAGTAAAGGACTACTAGGTTGCTTGTACAGTTCATAGACAAGTGAAAGTGGATACTCTGAAAAGCGCAAGATAAGCGTGAGTGTTATGGATGGCCTTCTTGTAGGGAGACAGGAGCGGATCCATAGTGGTGTATTGATATGATGAATATGTGGACTCGTGTGCGCCACCTCAAAAGAGATACTTGCTGTCGTAGTTCAGGCTAGACACAGTCAAAGCTGGTTTGTTGTAGTTAAACTCCACCACCCCCTTTGTTTATACTGATGCATATGTAGATAGTTCTGATGTAAGTCTTGCTGGGTACATTTGTACTCACGTTTGCTTAATCTATGTTCTTGCAGAGAGACTTCAGTCTCACTAGTAGTTCTGCGTGGACTTCGACATTTAGCTTGTTACCTCAGCTACTATCTTGTGCCCTCGGTAGGGTCTTGTAGATAGTCAGGCTTCTCGGCCTTTTTTCATTTGTAGTTGTCTGTACTCAGATAAGTTAAGCTTCCGCATGTGCTTGTTGCTTGTATGACTTGAATGTTGGGTCATCAGACCCATGTTTGTAATATCTGGCTCCTCGGAGCCTAATGAATAAATACTTTGAGTTGTAGAGTTTTGTTGTGATGCCATGTTGTATTTGCACATATCGAGCATATTGTGTGTATGTGTTGAAATGCTTGTTATGTGTGGAATTCGACAACCTAGTTGTTTATTCTTGGTAGCCTCTTTTATGGGTAAATGTCTCGTACTACTTACACTAAGCCGTGGTAGCTTGCTATTGCTCCAGAACACTTACGCTGGCCGGCATTTGTCCTTGTTCGTTCCTGTGTCTGTCCCTTTGGGGAAATGTCACGCATTGTTCCTTTAAGTCCTTCTAACTTTCTATGACTTGGGTTCATACGGTTATGACTGACGCGTTCGTTGCTGGGTCATGTATGCTTGTCCCTGTAAGTTAGTGCCACCTTGGGTTTATGACTAGACATGTCGGCCCGGGTTCTCTTTCCTATGGATGCTAGTGACACTATCATATACGTGAGCCAAAAGGCGCAAACGGTCCGGGGCCAGGTAAGGTGGCACCCGTGGGGACACCGTGCGTGATGCCGCAAAGAGATATGATGTGTTACATGCTAGATTGGTGTGACTTAAGATCGGGGTCTTGACAGCTTTGGTATCAGAGCCTGATTGCCTATAGGATTACCAAGCCAAACTGGTCGAAGTCGAGTCTAGAAATGCTTTAGTTATATAAGGGAATTGATTGTGGAAGGGAACATAAGGCTCTTTTTAATCCTTATACCTTATGCCTTCTGATCCGAGTCATCCTATCTTTTCTACGGGGATTAACAACTAGGCTTCTCATCTTTTTATCAGGATCACGTGTTACTAATCCGTCGACTTATAGGATTGATGGATTCAAGCCTCAGTTCAATTCCTACTACTTCCGTGTGTTGATAGTTTGTCTCGGAACCTTGATATTGTGATGTTAAGTGGTTATGCCACCAATTTGCAGGATGTCTCAAATATTTTTGAGCATTTACAGCCGTTATGCTATCCGAGTCATCCCAGGTTTCTAAATAATCTGATGCACTTGCAAATCTTTCCTCCATGTTCCTGATGTCCTTCTGGGCCAGATTAAGCACACTAATTGGTATGTTGAGGTACTCTGTTGCCTCGACATATATGTTGGAGCTATTATTACGACCCTAGGTGTCTTAGAGGATCACCTAGTAATCTAGCCATGTTTTGTGTTCCCAGTGTGATGATTTTGTCCATCATTCTCGAAAGCATCCTGTGATGCCACTTAGTCAGTAACCAAAAGATCACAACCGAGGTGCTCTTGAGGAGTACTCCATTCATATTGTGACTCTGCCAGTTCTACCTTTCTGCGTGGTTTATCCGGAAGAAATATGTTGAACTCGTTCAACATACTAATCTATGCACCTACGACTCAGAAAATCATATGTTCCTTTGATTTATCCCTCTTTAGTTGTTTTCTTACCTTCGTCTATCAATTGATAGTCAAGAGTATGCGTGCATTCGTGTTCATCGATGCCTATTATTCTTGTGGTCCGTCGATCCATTCTATTCTGGGATGACTTGGAGAAACAAACTCTGGTACCCATCCATATCTAGGATTGGGTCCAAGCAGTTGTGTTCCGCAGATCAAGATGCAATCCAGCTTTTGTTCTGTTCTACCTTGGAGTATTACCATCTTTATATCAGGAATATCACGGGAGTTGCATACAATCATATGAACTCTTGATGTAGTGATACCTCTCACCATCATTATTCATTTCTCGGCCCCGTGTTGTTGAAGCCAGAATGCCGACAAGTGAACCATGATGTGTGAAATCAATACTCCTAGCAACCCTGTTGCTTGGCAGTTAAAGGACTATAATTTCATTCTTAGCGTGTTGGTTATTTAATCTTCATTCTAAGATAGATCGTGCTACCTAGTCCATTCTTCCGGTGCACTCTTCGATCAATGAGTTAGCATTGTGTCAATCCTTGCTTATTTGATCATATCATCTTGCCCTAAAGAGCAGGATTGATCTCGAGCTTAGTAACGTTTCAGTGGTTCGTGATTCTCCAAATATCTTCTTGTAAGTATTTCCAGGTTGACCCCTGACCTCTCTGTTGAGCTCGTGATCAAGTTGGTTCTGTTGTAACCACCCCTTCTCCAAGAATATTTGTGGGATACCTTGAACTAGTTGGTTAAGTTGAACAACAACTTGGAGAGTTGGGATATAAAAGCTTGTCTGACTTAGTTCATCATTAAGCGATATGTTTTCTGTGTGTATGACGAGGAAAGATGATATCTTCATCGATTAGTCCTCGTGATTAGTTGTTGGATCTATTATCTTTTCCAAACTTTGATTTGAGTGTGGTCTATCCTCAAATCAACCCAGAACCAACGATGTTCGTAATGTTGTCTTACTAGTGTTGATCCCTCGAGCATACACAATTTTATCTTTTGGTCTGGCCAATGCTATCACCTTGTTCACATAGTTATGGAATTCCATTTGTATGGAAACCCTGGTGACTTGTTGTTGATCCCATCAACAACATTTTATCTCCTCTATAATTCATGTTGAACATTAAGATAGTGTTGGAAACTTGTGTAAGCATTTTCGCTGTGTCCCGTTCATGAAGGGTACGTTTGGTGTAAGTAGTGACTGCCTTTAAGTTCACGTGCATTTGATGCAAGTTGCCGCAGTGAATTCGAGAAAAGTTTGTTTTTGCCTCCTCCGGAATCATCCCAAGTTAGTCATGCATATGTGCGAAGTATTCTGTGGTTTTGAGACTTGCTACCTTCATTCTATATGTATCCCTAGCACACCAAGCCACTGATTGATTTGTTCCAGCAAAAGAAGTTAACTGCTAATCCATGGTAATGCACAAGACTTCGATACCCTCGATGATGGTTTCCACCTGAACTCGGTAGTGTTTTGTTGTAAGACTACCATGTGGTCATGCTTGTGTGGGACAACATGTTCACCTTTGTGTAGCAGAACCGTCTCATGTTTTGGAGCTTGCTATCGTAGTTCATCTCTTGAGAATCTCGCAATGTCATCTCATCAATTTGTGTTGCAAACTTTCCTTCTCAGGCACGCCGAGTCTGGAATATCCTGACACCAACCAGATCTGAATCTCAGGAAGATATGATGGTTTGGACATTACCAAGAATTATAATGTTAGTCTTTTGAACCGATAAGTGGATGTCATGGCTAACGCACTTATGCGGGAGATCAATTATTGCAGTATCTCGAGTCAGCAAATTTGGCCATTCTTCCATGAGGATTTGGTATCACCTAGTCTATAAATTGTTCCTTATGGGTTCCTTGTGCTTCCGAAGTCCGACCTTCACTTCATGTCCATTTGATGCTATCAAGCATGGCAGTGGTAGCTAGAACATCAAGGAGAACATTAGAAACAGAGTGCTAAATGTCTCTCGATCGATCATCCAGATTTGGTTTCCTTGGTCTCACTAAGGTGAAATCTGAGAAAGTGTTTGTCTTCCTTTGTGTCTGCATTCCCCATCATTATCCATCATGGTAGTATGAGGTGCCACCAAGATCTTTGGCATAGATGTTGGTAAAACCTTGATGAATATGGAGATGCTCAAGTTCTTGAAAGCACACTCAGACACTAGGTTATATCTTTGGTATTAATTGGAATGTGCCTTCCGTTAGCCGAGTTGTTTTATAACCGTAATTTCCTTTCCGATCTGAGTATGCCATTCTTTCGAATTCCTTCAGACGACCAATTGTGAATTGCCTAAGGCTAGTATGAAGACTTCTACTCATCTACGTATCAAAAGTAATTCTTTTTGCCACTTAAGGTAATATTTCCACGAGCCACCTTCCCTAAGGTGTCCCATTATGGATTCATGGCAATTATCTCCTCGCTACTTTGAAACCATGCGCCATCCTACTCCAGTGTGGGATTGTTGCCTACCAAATTGAACCTCCGTCATCTATTTATTCCATCCCCCCCGATGTGCGTTTTGTGTCTAAGCTCAAGAAATGTTTCCCCGTCTCACTCCATGAGTTGATCTTGAGTTGCTCGATCTTGAGAAGATCGATTCATGTAGAGTTTCTTTCTGTCGTCACTTTGTTTGACAAAGATCTTGAAGGCAAGGATGTCAAGATCAACATGATGCAAGCAATCAACGTTATTATGAAGTGCAGTTGGATCGACAAGATTGTGATAGTTTGGGACCTCCTTTCTTCTTACGTCACGTCTTGAATCTTGGGACGAGATTATTTTTTAGTGGGGGTGAGTTTCATAGCCCTAGAATAATGCTTGTAATTAGTGGCGTTGCATCCATGCAACATGTTTAAATTTTGTTAAACTTGAAATGGGGATGTTCAAACCCTAGCACCAAATAGAATTCAACAAGGCTCAATTTGAAATCTTTTAAATGAACCCAAAGTGCCTCCAGAAAAGTTCATGATTTTTGCTGAAGGTGAAAACCTCTGCCAAAAATGATGAACATATTTCTAGTACATTCTGGATTTTTGAATTAACTCATAATGTATTTGAATTGGGGCATTTAAATCCTATAAACATTTTAAATGCTCTAGTAATTCTGAAACTAGTTGAGGGCTGTTGGAAATAATTCTAAAGGTGCCCACAAATATTTTCAGGAGTTTTGTAAATGGTTTAGTATTTTTACTAAATCAAAGAAAATAGAAAACAGAAACAAATTTAAATCAGAGAGAGAGAACAACACCTGGGCTTACCTGGCGGCCCAGTTGGCTGGCCCAGCCTAGCAGCCCCCTGTCGTCTTCCTTGCGCCAGTAGGCGTGGGCGCGTGCCCGCAGCGCGCCCGCACGCGCGAGGCCACCTCCTGCTTACCCAACGGCGCCACACACTCCCCCTCGCCTTCCTCGACCGCTTGCTCGTCCCCATCCCCTCTCTGACTCTCTCTCCCGTGACCGTCCGGACGCACCCGTGACCGCCGACGAGAACCATCGCGGCCACAGCTGTCGGATTTCGGGTTCCGGCAGACCCTTGAGGTTCGAACACTGGGGTGCGCGCGGAGATCTCGCCCTCTACCTACCTGCACCTTGCCACCTCGCTAGGATCTAAACTACGAAAGGAACAACACAAGAGACACAAGGTTTATACTAGTTCGGTCCACCACTGTGGTGTAATACCCTACTCTAGTTTGTGGTGTGGTGGATTGCCTCTTGGGCTGATGGTGATGAACAATACAAGGAAGAACAGCCTCGCGAGGGTTTGCTCTTGGCCGGGGCGATGAACTGCTTGGAGGAGTTCAGTCGCTCTCTCTCTCTCTCTCTAGATTGCTTGACCTCTAGCCCTGTTTTGGATCCCGGATCTCTCTCTACCCTGTGGGAGGCTAGTCCTATTTATAGACAGAGGCCCTGGTCCTCTTCCCAAATATTGAGCGGGAAGGGCCCCAACAATTGGCCATTTTGAAGGGCAACATCAGGTACACTTACCCTGACTAAAGTTGGTCCTCGCCTACCAAAGGCTCTGGCGGTGACGCCTGCTTGGGCTCCACAATGACTTCCTTCCTGCCGTTGGGCTGGTCTTGGTCTTGTTGCACCGAAATGGATGCCTTTTCTTGATGCTCTACGCACTTGCTCCCTTTGCACCAAAGAGGAAAGGAGGACATCTGGGCTAAGCGCCTCGCCTGGCGCCCTTGGTCGTCATGGCTAGCGTCATGGGCACCTCGTGAGGTACCCCGCCTTGATCTCTCCGCCTCCTCGCGAGCCAGCTTGAGGAGGCCGTGCCTGAGGAAGCTCCCTGTCGTCCGCCCCGCGAGGCTTGGCCCCTCGCGAGGGTCTTGAGCTTGTGTTGATGAAGATGGGCCGTGCTGGGCCCCCCTTTGAGCCACGCTGCAGGCCGCAGGCAGGCAAGTCTGGGGATCCCCGTTCCCAGAACGCCGACAGTAGCCGCCGGGCCCAAGGTCCTGACCCGCTTCCGCCGAAGAAACGGCTAGCCCTCTGCCATCGGAATGAGGGTGCCCACCAGGTGGTGTCGAGGCCCTGGTGCGCGCAGCCACCACCAGGGTTCCCACTTCCCTTGTACGCCCACATCGAGGGCTATGAAGGAGTTGATGCCGAACGCCATGGGCGACGCCGCCATCGGCGCCGGCGGGTCACGAAGGTGTGTGTCGTTCCCCCTGGAGTCCACGCCGAGGGCTCCTCCCGGGAGTTCGTGCTCCACGCCACCATGTCTCCTCAGTCTTGGGTTCGCCTTCCTCCCTTCTTCGCCTCCGTGATTCCGCGGGGAGGATCCCTGGAGCTCTGGCTGCAGCACGCCGGCTGCAGCACCCTTGCGACCGGGGCAGAGGTTGCGGTCGTTGCCCCGGGCGACGTCTTCATGACTCGAGGCTGGGGCGAGATCGCCCGGGTCTGCAGGACAAGGGGCACCTTCGCGATCCACCAGGAGTACGATGGTGCTTCGGTCATGATCTTCAAGGTCTTCGATGAGGAAGGGCGCCGACTGGAGTGCTGCCCCGGGAGAGGTGATCGAGGCCCTGCCGCGGCGAGGGCTAGGCTCGCCGACCGCTCCCTCGGCAGCTCCTCAGGCGGTGGAGGCATCGGAGGATCCAGCGACTCTGCCGAGCTCTTCACGACTCTGGAGACGAGCGATGACGGCTACGAGCCCCCGAGCCTGCGCCGCTCTCGGAGCAAGGCGGGCTGGTCAGGCCGTCGCCGCCTCTGATCTGGATGGGGTTGGCGCCGGTGCCCGACGGCCCACTGTTGATGATGGCGTCTTTTGCAGGGGCGAGTGTAGTTAGCGTTCTTTAGGATCTCCTCCCTGCGAGGAATCAAAAGCGCGCCCCATGGGGGCTTGTAAGGTGTCTGTGGTCCTGTTTGTTAATATGATCCTTGTCGTGAAGCAGTGCGAGTTGCTCATTCCGTCTTAGCTCAGTTCTCCCTTTCGAACCTTGCGAGGGCTCGACGCTCTGCGCCGACAGGTCCCAGTCCCAAGGCAAGCTTCAGCCGTCGCTGGTATGCTAGGTCGCGATGCCGTGGTCAAGGCCAGGAGGTGAGCGGCCCGAGGTCCGGTAAGAGCCCCTGAGTCGCGATGCTCAAGAGGTCCCCCTTAGTGCTCAAGCGGCCATCGTTCAGTGAGAAAGGAGAGCGACGTTGCTAACACGGGATTGCGTTGGGTGAGGGGACGGTGCCGTGTTAACTAGTGCTTCCAGGGGGTGACTTATCTCGAGGATCAGGAGCCGCTTCCTGGTGTGTTGCCGGGTCCGTGAATCAGCAGGCGAGGGGTCGCTTGGCGAGGTCCTCGCGTGTCCCTCCCCTCTCGCCTTTGCTCCCCTTTCTGCTCTACGTCCTCGTGTCCCAGCCCTCGAGCGAGTCTCAGCCGTTGCTGGTATGCCAGGTCGCGATGCCGTGGTCAAGGCCAGAGGGTGAGGGCTAGAGAGCCAGGAGCCACTGAGTCGCGATGCTCGTGCACCCCCTTTAACGTGCAAGCGGTTCGCGCGGATGAGAGTGAAGGAGACACCGTGGGGGCCTCGCCTGACGCTGCTCCTTGAAGAGATCCTGCAGGCTCATCACAGAAAGAACGAAAGTTCGCCGTGACAATCGACATTCAGCCGTTAGTTGCCCCGGAGGGGTGACGAGGCACTGAAGGCTTGACGAGGTGGCGCTGTGCGGGGCTGCCGTGGCCAGAGCTCAGCCATTCAGGTTTGTCGGTGTTGCAGGGACGGACCCATGCGCAAGCGTCGTGCCGTTAGGGAGCAGCTCCATCAGTTGGTGTCAGTTGAGCGGGCAACTAGGTCAAGCATGTTAATCATGAAGGAGCAAGTCCATTTAGATAAGCGCAAAGAAGACGAACATCGCCGGGTCGGGCCCGAGCGACCTGGGGATGATGCAGCCCGAGGGGCGCCCCCAACAAGATAAGATAGGAACATGAAGTAAAAGGGATACATGCCGCATGGACGGACCCACGCGGCCTGGGAATGATGCTGCCCTGGGGGGCGCTCCCAGCTGGAAATGAGACTTGAAAGATGTCACCTGATAGCGTTGAAGACGAAAGGGTGTTGGTGCAGCAGACTCGGTGGGCTGCGGGAGCCGATCCTCACGAGCCCCCAGGCTCAGGGGCCTCGGGAGGCTCCGGAGGCGCCGGTGGCTCCTCGTGGACCATCTCCATCTCTGCCAGGGCTGCGGAACGCCTGGCCTCTTGAGCCTCCGGGATGCTCCTCATGAGGCGCTGGCGCGTGGCAGCCGCGTTCGGCAAGCGGTAAGGCATGCGAACGTAGCTGTGGGGTGGACCTTCACAACACCCCACGCGAGAGGGCCAGAGGCGCTCCTGAGAGGCGGCTCGGTTGGGCCCTAGTATGTCGATGCAGACGCGCAGCCCACCATCCTCACCTGGATGGGGAGCTACTGCAGGTAAGCGGCGGCTGCCACTCATGACTCTTGACTCCTGCAGCTCCTGAATGATCTTGATGACGAACTCCTGAGGGTTTGGCCCTCCTTGCCTTGCTCCTTCTTGAGGGAAACGTGCTACGAAACACGCCTCCAAGTGGTGCCCAAGCGCCTCCCTCGTGACCTTGGCAAGGTCGGTGGCCCTCTAGGGGGGAGCCCCCGAGCCTGCCTGAGGAGGGCGCCGGGCGCGCTTCCCTATGCGATAGAAGGAGGTTCCCCCTGAGAAGGCGCGGACCCTGAGGGGCCGGGCCGGACGATGTCTTCTTCTTCTTGGGGGCGGTCTCGGGAAGCCTCCTGCTTCCGCGATCTGGGTCTTCCAGTGATGCGGCCTGAAAGGCTCGCTCCAGGGAGCACACCGCGTCTTTCTCTTCGCAGGGCACCGTGATGACTCCGCCACTTCCTGGCATCTTGAGGACGTTGTAGCCGTGGTGGGTCACGGCCATGAACTTGGCCGATCTTTGGGTACCCGAGGATGACGTTGTATGGCAGGCGAATGTGGGCGACGTCGAAGTCGATGAGCTCGGTGCGGTAGTTGTCGCGCGCGCCGAAGGTGAGAGAGAGGCGAACCTGCCCAATCGGGACCGTGGAGCCGTCGGTGACCCCAGAGAAAGGCTTGGTTGGCTGAAGGTGATTGTAAGGCACTTGGAGATTGTTGAACGTTTCCACAGACAGGACGTTGAGCCCTGCCCCGCCATCGATGAGGGTCTTGGTCACTAGCACGTTACTGATGATTGGGGAGCAAAGCATCGGGAGGACTCCGGTTGTGGCCGCACACTTGAGCTGATCCGCTGAGCTGAACGTGATGGCGCACGCCGACCACGAGGCGTGTGGCTTCGAGCTTGGGGAGGACAGCATTCACTTCGCGGGCGAACTGCTTGAAGATGCGTTGAGAGGCTGGGGCTTGAGCTCCGCCCAGGATGCATTCGATCGTGCGCGGCTCCTGGAAGCCCCCAGCCCCCTCGTCCTGATGATGGTCTTCATTTCTCCTTGGCTGCGGCGGCAGAGGAGGGAGGCCTGCGTTGCCTTGCGGGCGATCCTTGCGAGGCTGATCCCTCCAGCGATCCTCGCGAGGTTGGTCGTGCCACCCTTGGCGAGGGCCGCGGTCTTCCCAGCGTCCTGCGTTCCTTCCTCCTCCTCGGCCGTAGCCCCGGTCGCTACGGTCGGGACGTCGGCCGATCCTCCCTTCTCGCACGGCTCGGAGCTCTTGACATTCGCTGGTGTTGTGGTTGTGGAGGTCGTGGTACACGCAGTACCGGCTTCCCTTGGAAGACTAGGGCTGATCTCTGCCCCGCTTGGTGTCCGGTTCTGCCGCGAGCACGGCAGCCCCCTTGCGCTTCACATCCTTGGCCTTGGGTTTCTTCTCTTCTAGGTCTGCGGCAGGCAGCTCGAGGAGGGAGAGACGCCCTTCCTCGGCCCTGGCGCACTTGGTCGCCAAGTTGAACAGCTCCAAGGAAGTGCACAAGTCTTCATGCATCGCCAGCTCCTCCTTCATCTTGACGTCGCGCATACCGTCGGAGAAGGCGGAGATGATGGCCTCCTCGGTCACCTTGGGAATCTTGAGGCGTGCGTTGTTGAAGCGCTGGATGTATTTTGCGAGGTCTCCCCGTTGCTGCTTGATCTTGACGCATATGTCGCTCACGGCGATTGGCGATGAAGCGGTGCGCATCTCGTCCCAGGAGGAGATCGTGCTCGAGCCAGTTCAGGGAGCCGTGTGTGGGCCCGTCCTTGAGCGCCATGGGAAACCAGTTCGCCATGACCTTCTCGTCCCCGTTGGCGGCTTCGATGCCCAGCTCGTAGAGCTGGAGGAACTCTGCGGGGTCGGCCGTACCGTCGTAGCGAGGAGGCAGGTCTGGCTTGAACTTGCCGGGCCACGCGACGCTGCGCGGCTTGGTGGTGAAGGCACGGCAGCTTGCTGTGGCCACGGGAGGCCTTGGGTGACGAAGAGCTTGGTCTTGCGGGTCCCCATGCACTGCAGCTGGGAGCAGCGCGGGGTCATGACGTGCTGGAGCAGGAGCGTGGTCGCGACGAGATGGAGCGGGGAGCACTCTGGCAGCTTCTTGCGGGCGAGGGACTTCCTGGCAGCTTCGCTCTTGTTGCTACCGGGCGCCGGACGGAGCAGGTTCCGCCAGGGACCACGCGCCTTTGGGGCAGTGGCGCCTTCTTGAGGGGGAGGCGGCCGAGGCGCCTCGAACTTCGCCGCCAGCGAAGCGGTGTGCGGTACGCTCAGGGGCAGACGGCGGGCGCCGCGGCGCGAACGAGCTTCAGCGGCAGCGGTCGAGCCACTCTTCGTAGACGTCGTCGACTAGACGGTAGCGCGGGAGCTCGTTTGCCGCGATGAGCGCAGCTCGAGCCTCCATGGGTGCGCAGAATGCACGAGACGAAGAACCAGCCGGGGCGAGTGAGGGGTAGCAGTACGGCCGTCTTGCCTCACGGAGGGATCTTTGGGACGATGCTTCTTGCTCATTCCCCGGGCAGTAGTGGCGTTGACGACGAAGCGACGGGAGCAGCGAAGGCGCCCGCCGACGGAGCCGTCTGAAGCGTCACGAGAAGCGAGAGCGGCTCGTCGCTCAGCGCGGGCCCGGCGAGCATCAGACATGGATGCGGTGGTTGACGGAGAATAGAGCGCGGAAGACGAATTCCGGCGCACCTCTACCTGGCGGGCCAAATGTCGGATTTCGGGTTCCGGCAGACCCTTGAGGTTCGAACACTGGGGTGCGCGCGGAGATCTCGCCCTCTACCTACCTGCACCCTGCCGCCTCGCTAGGATCTAAACTACGAAAGGAACAACACAAGAGACGCAAGGTTTATACTAGTTCGGGCCACCATTGTGGTGTAATACCCTACTCTAGTTTGTGGTGTGGTGGATTGCCTCTTGGGCTGATGGTGATGAACAATACAAGGAAGAACAGCCTCGCGAGGGTCTGCTCTTGGCCGGGGCGATGAACTGCTTGGAGGAGTTTAGTCGCTCTCTCTCTCTCTCTAGATTGCTTGACCTCTAGCCCTGTTTTGGATCCCGGATCTCTCTCTACCCTGTGGGAGACTAGTCCTATTTATAGGCAGAGGCCCTGGGCCTCTTCCCAAATATTGAGCGGGAAGGGCACCAACAATTGGCCATTTTGAAGGGGAACATCTGGTACACTTATCCTGACTAAAGTTGGTCCTCGCCTGTCAAAGGCTCTGGCGGTGACGCCTGCTTGGGCTCCACAATGACTTCCTTCCTGCCGTTGGGCTGGTTTTGGTCTTGTTGCACCGAAATGGATGCCTTTGCTTGATGCTCTCGCCTGCGCTTGCTCCGTTTGCACCAAAGAGGAAAGGAGGACACTGTGCAGGCTGGCGCCCGCCTGGCGCCCTTGGTCGTCATGGCTTGCGTCATGGGCACCTCGTGAGGTACCCCGCCTTGATCTCTCCGCCTCCTCGCGAGCCAGCCTGAGGAGGCCGTGCCTGAGGAAGCTCCCTGTCGTCCGCCCCGCGAGGCTTGGCCCCTCACGAGGGTCTTCAGCTTGTGTTGATGAAAATGGGCCGTGCTGGGCCCCCCTTTGAGCCACGCCGCAGGCCGCAGGCAGGCAAGTCTGGGGACCCCCGTTCCCAGAACGCCGACAACAGCTACCCGCTCGCCCAGCCGGCGTTCCCACAAGCTCTGCAACTTCGGCTTCGTTATCTCCACCGAGCCAAGCAATCCGGGACACGCCGTAGCGTCGTCATCGCCGCTGTCTTCCACCTCGGGAGCTGTTCACAGTTGTCGTCGATTCACCGTTGTCCCTGCCTCCCCGAGCTCGACGCATGTCTCATTCAAACCGCGGTGAGCTACTGACCGTTTCTTCTCTGGCCCCCTGATTGCTCCCATCCTCTAGTCATAGCCCCGAGGTCACCCGAGGCCACCGTCTGCCATGGCGGGCGAGCCCGCACTCCCGAGCCTCTCTTGCTCGCTCCAGGGACACCGACACGCTCCTGGCGCCTCCAGGAGCATGCCTAGCCACTCGGTTTGCTCGCTCGAGCACTGCAGCCCCGCACCCGCTCAAGCCGAACTCTGGACGCCACTTCTTCCTGCCGCTGTCGCCGTGACACGCTGTCCCCGGCAACCCCGCTTGCACCGTTCGATGCAGCCGAGTGTCAACTTTCCAACAGGGCCGGCCGTGACCGAAATTGTCCCCTGTAGCACCTTCATGCGACGTCTCCGTCGCCGGCTGAACTCCAGCGATGCCGACGTGGCGCCGTCATTAGCGGCTAACCACCTGCTAATAACCCTGCTAACCAACCCCACAGCCACTGACGTGTGGACCCCACATATCAGGCTAGACCCTCGCTAAGTCTGTTGACTGGCTGATGTCATGCTGATGCAGTGCTGACGGCATATAAATTCTAGAAATTTGACTAAACATTGAAAAATCAAGGAAATTAAACCGTAACTCCAAATGAAATAAATTATATATGAAAAATGATCAGAAAAAATCTATCTATCCATTGGTACTAGTTTCATGCATGTTCAAGCAACTTATACCTAATGTATAAGTGGAATCAAATAAATGGCATTTAACTAACCACTAATGGAGTTTGATTTTGAACCTTGAGTTCAAACCAACTTCAGTTAACTCGTTGCTAGTTGCATTAGGTCAATCAACAACATATTGCCATGTCATGATCATGCATCATATTGTTGCATTGCATTGGTTCTGTTTCCTCTCTGTCGGTGTACAAAAAGAGGGGTACACTTTTTGTACCCCTATAACTGCACGGCAGGCTCGAGCCGCTGGCACCACCGACCGAAAGCAAGGCAAGGGAGGTGAGCCAAGGTAAGGACGAAGCTCGAAAGGAGCAGAACGACGCCAAGACCAAGACCACAAAGAGCAAAGGGGATGAAGCGGACTCCCCCGGCAAGATCCTCGCCGGGATGCGGTTTTAGCAAACCCGGCAAGACCCTTGCCGTGGCAGCTCGCCCCACACCTACGGAGCGAATCACCCTTGAGTCCACTGCCCCCATGGGGCAAGGATTCGGGAGACATCCCGTGGTGGCATGCAGATCTTTTGAAGACATTCAAGATCGGATACACAATATAGAAGATGACGACCCTTGGCGGGATCCCAGCCAAGGAGGACCACAAGGCCCCGGCAAGAGCCTTGCCGGGATGACAAGAAGCGCCACGGCAAGACCCTTGCCGGGGCCCCGGCAAGACCCTTGCCGGGGCTACGGCGAAGCCTTCGCCAAGAACACCCGTAGGGCCACCATCAGGCCCACGCCAATCAAATCTCCACCACCGTTCGCATGCAGCTGCCGAACCAACCAGTTGGGCATGCACCTACGTGGCGGCAAGCGGATCTTCGTGGAGACCCACCACGGCGCCACCTCAGCTGCCTGCCTGCCTACATGGCACCATGAGCATCGCTGGCCAGGGCGCGTGTCGACACGAAAGGGAGCGGCGACGGACGAGACAGGGCTCTCCCCCGTACTCGATAAAGCAAGGAGACCTAAGCAAGACGCATTAAAGGCACCTTGTCATGTAATGCGAGGGATAAACTTGCATCACTGTACCCTTTACACCTCCTGTGTGCCACTGTGGCAACCCCTTTCCCTATAAAAGGAGGCCCATGGCGACCAGGAGGAGGATTCGGCTTTTTGGAGCTCCTGACGCCCCATTGCTAGTTCAAGAACACTGATAAACAAACCACCAAAGCAGGAGTAGGGTTTTACGCATCCTCGCGGCCTGAACCTGGATAAGGAAACCGTGTGCTATCTGTTTGATCCGCTCTTCTCACGACCCCACGCCCCGCGACCGTAGTAGGGATTCTTGTGATCCCATAGGTGTTGTTCCCACCAACATCTTTGGCGCACCAGGCAGGGGGGTGCAGTTGTGAGAATCGGCTCTAGCAGTTAGTTCGACGCTTCTTCATTGTCATGGCGCCTGTCGGTGTCAAAACCGGCAGATCTCGGGTAGGGGGTCCTGAACTGTGCGTCTAGGCGGATGGTAACAGGAGACAAGGGACACGATGTTTTTACCCAGGTTCGGGCCCTCTCGATGGAGGTAATACCCTACTTGTGCTTGATTAATATTGATGATATGGGTAGTACAAGAGTAGATCTACCACGAGATCAGAGAGGCTAAACCCTAGAAGCTAGCCTATGGTATGATTGTTGTTCGTCCTACGGATTAAAACCCCTCCGGTTTATATAGACACCGGATAGGGTTAGGGTTACACCGAGTCGGTTACAATGGTAGGAGATCTACATATCCGTATCGCCAAGCTTGCCTTCCACGCCAAGGAAAGTCCCATCTGGACACGGGACGAAGTCTTCAATCTTGTATCTTCATAGTCTAGGAGTCCGGCCAAAGATGATAGTTCGGCTATCCGGACACCCCGATCCAGACTCCCTCAAGAGCCCTCAACTCGGCTTCAATGACGATGAGTCCGGCGGGCATATTGTCTTCGGCATTGCAAGGCTGGTTCCTCCTCCGAATACTTCATAGAAGGTTTTGAACACCAGGATAGTTTCCGGCACTGCAAAATAAGTTCCACATACAACCGTAGAGAGAATAACTTTTGCATAGATCTGCTGACATATTCCGCGGCGTGACATCACACCACGGCCACGCCTTTATATGAATCATTTTTTACTGTTCCAGCTTAGCGCGTTTAGCGAGGCGGTTTCCTTGGCATGTCTTATCAAAGCGGAGATCGTGCCCCCTTATTCCGGGATTCTCATCAAATACGGACGTGGGTAACCCAACCGTGCCCGTTGGCACGCCTCCTCTATCGAAGGCGAGTCCTAATCGACCACGGGAGGGCTCTTGGTATTCAACCTCTTTATAATGAGACCAAGGCCCTCTTCTTTTTCCACCCTCCATCGAGTTCGGCAAGGCCGGGTTCTAACACCCAAAGCTTTAGATTTGGGCGCTTCGGACCTTCGACGATGTCCGGCTCCGACTAGCTCGGCCGATGGATGTCTTCTTCCGTCACAGAAGAAGATGTGCTAAAGCTGCAAGACACCAGGTATCTAACCGGCGAGATTTCGCATAGGCTGCCTGCCCCAGGGCAGGTCATTCCCACTCCCGAGCCCGGCGAGAGCGTGGTGTTTGTGTTTCACTTCCTTCGGGGTTTAGGCTTCCCGACGGATCCCTTTGTGCGGGGGCTCATGTTTAATTATGGGCTGGATTTCCATGACTTGAATCCGGAGTCCATCCTCCATATCTCGTCATTCATTGTCGTATGTGAGGCCTTCCTCCATATTAACCCTCATTTTGGATTGTGGCTCAAGACCTTCAAGGTGGAGCCGAAGATGATCGAGGGGCAGCAAACAGAGTGCGGAGGGGCGATCATAAGCAAGTGTGCTGATGCTCCATGGCCTGAGGGCTCTTTTCAGGAGGAGCTTGGTTTGTGGCAACGGGAGTGGTTTTATATCACCGCTCCCAGGGGCACCAAATGGGTGGCGCCACCCGCCTTTCGCTCAGGTCCACCACAGCGGCTGGCATCATGGGTCAACTGGGGGCTCGACTAGGGGCCGTCCAAGGACGTTCCTCTGTTGCAGGGCCGTATTCGAGACCTCCAAGAAAGAGAGATCAATCTGGTCGCAAATGGCGCAGGTTATGTTGATTCGACGCCTACGCCCTGCAAACGCCACCCCTCCGTCATGCATGGGAATTCAACCCGGAGGGACCACGAGCTCTCCAACATTTTATGGGTACGACGCCCGTGGAGATGTATAAACTATTCTTTAGATCACAAGAGAAGTGTCCGGACCTGACTGAGGACGCAAGACTAAGCTGCAATCGCCCAGATACTCAAGTAAGTAGTCCTGTATCCGGACAGGCTGTCCGTTCATTTATCATAGACTTGCCCTTAAAAGAGCTATTTCTTGAACATGAGTGTATAGCGAAGGCAAAGTTGATAAGGTGTCCGGCTCCCCTCCCAGAGACCACGCCGGATCCCATGCTTACCAAGATGTTGAAGGCCGCGCCTTTTAAAGAAGGCGAAGGGGGGAGCAGGGAAGCAACTGCCTCCACGAAGGAGGCTTCCGAGGAAGGAGGGATCAAAAGTCCCACCCTCCAAGGAGAGAACAGGACCGCTTCGGAAGATCCAGAGGTCAAGGCCTCAAAGAGGGGAAAGAAATCTTCGTTAGAGAGTCCGACGCTGGGAAGTAACCCAGCCGCACTATTTCCCCAAGGGGGTCAGCCCTCCAGCGCGCCGTAAGTAAAAAAGAAGGGGTCATGTAAATAAGGAACATCCCTGCATTTATTTCTGAAGATAACCAAAATTGTACCTTGTAGTTCGGATCTCAGCCCTTCTCAGTAGAGCTCCTCTTCGGGGGATCTTCTTCCGGAGATGATGGAGAGCAAAACGCCCCCACCTGTCGCACCCTCATGCAGGCGCAGGCGACCCCGAGGTGTCGTCGCGAAGGTTTCTAAGTCCGCGGGAGGCCGGAAGGTCCGGCGCCAACCGGGCGTGCTTGGTCGGAGGAGCTGAAGGATCTGCCGGGTGAGCGGCTATCTTAGAAGATCACCGTGCGCTAATGGGTACGGTGATTGAAAGAATTGCATCCGGCCCGAGAGCGGATTGCATGAAGCCGTCGAAGCTTATCGACGGGGTTCGAGGTACGCAAAATGATGTACCTTCCGACAGTTATGCATATAGAATGCATACTGTATAGATAGTAGCCCCTGAGACTCGGTATGTTGTCAACATTGACAGCGTGCCGAGGATCATAATCTCAGTTATAACATATCGCCGCTCCTAAACAGGTGGCGGGGCGTCCGGTGACCAGCCGGACTGATGAATTTGCCGAACTAAAGCGGCAACTTGACGAGGCGGATGCGGACATCGCGCTGGTCAATAAACGGTTTGACGAGTCACAAGGTATGTGACTTCTCCGCGGACACCTGGTAAGAGAGCTTGACGCCCATGCCTTACTACTTGTATGCTTTTGATGCAGACGGTGCCGCTGTTGTGGAGGAGCTGTGGGCGGAACTCGCCCGAGCGAAAGAGCAAGCCAGAAATAGTAATGCGACCTCTTTAAGGGCGACCGAAGAGCTAAAAGCCGAACGGGCTGCTCACTGCCGAAGCAAAGAGGAAATGGCCGATATGGCCATAAAGTTCAAGAATGCTACCGACCGTTGTGGGGTTCTTGAAAAAGAACGTCAAGCGGAGCAAGAGGACCTGAAAAAGGCCACCGCCGAAGCCAAGGATGCCCGCTCCGCAATGAGAGCTGCAAAGGAGGAGCTGCGTCAGGCTGTGGATGTTGCTGCTGGAAAGCCTTTTCTGCTGCGGAGGAAGTTCACGGATCCGAAGTATGCTCAGTTGGACAAGTTGTGGAGTTCGGAGGATGCTTATCTGGACTTAGCGGCGAGCGCTGCGGACGCGATTGAGCACTTCCGAGGCCAGAAGGGGCACAGAAGGGAAGAGCTATATTGGTCGCAATTCCATAGTCCAGAGCGTCCTCTTCCGTTGACCGATCGGTTGGCCGAATGGGCCGAGCTGAATCGATTATCCGGACTTGCCATGAAGCATGGCATGACTCATCTGTGGCCAGGCGGACCCTAGCCGAAGAGTTATTTTAGCTTAGTTCAGCAGTTCCTTGGTGCGGTACCGCGTATCGACGCAATGAAGCGGTCGGCGTGCATAGAGGGAGCACGGATGGCTCTTGCCCGTGTCAAGACATACTGGGCGGAGATGAAGGCCACCGATGTTGCATCCCAAGATTCGGACAGAAGCCGAGTACCTGCCGAGCACTATTTTGAGGAAGTCCTGCAGGGCGCTCGTTTAATAGAGACACAGTGCTCGAATGATATTATGTTTAAATGACATGTATGATTTGTGAAAACAATGTTTCAATATAATATGAGAGCTTTTTATACTTGTGCGTTCAAGTAATAAACTACTCCCTGTGCGGCCGTTGATGTATATAAATATATAACCTGAAAGATGGCAGTCTTCGGCTTCAGCCCCCACGCACATAGTGCGGGGTGTTTGCAAAGAAGGCGCTTTTTCACACTTAATCCAACGTCTTGGTCCTGTGAAGGAGGTGATAGCGTAGCAAACTAGGCAACCGGACTATAATGCTTTATCACTTTCACTTAGCCATAGGAGTTCGAGGGTGGGGCTACTATATAGCCCACGGGGCACCGCACTCTCCCGAATTCGAGTGCGTATGTGCACGATCAAAACGGTCCTTCGTTAATCCGGAGGAATTCTAAACATTCCGGTGAGTCATCGAGTGGTTGACCAGTCTCTCGCTATATCATAATGATCGGTTTTCCAGCTTTCTCTCTTGAGGTGCTTTCGCCCGGCGAACCGGGCACAATCACTGATAGTTCTCCGGTGCCGCGTTAGCCGATAGAACGGAACGTAAGGCGTAAAAACACAGGAGCCGCAAACCCAACATTTGACCAAAGACATGATTCGAGCTGATGCATATAAGGCCCTAACTCGAGACGCCAAACACTCCCTAAGGTATTCGGTCTTTATAAAAGCAGGCGAGAATAATGCCCTAAGCCCCGGTGTCCGTGCGTGCAAAAATTCTGGTGCGGCCGATGCCAAAACACCAGCCTCCTCCTCGGTTATAGCTAGAAACCAGGGAATGTGTATCAACAAGAGACAGTAAAAAAGGTTTACGCAGGGTCTTAATATGAAAAGAATCCTTGCAACGGGTCCCTAGTGCACGTCTGCGCCTGTGTCTCCGTTGTGCCGTATACTGGACGGGTGTAGCACGATGTTCATCTGTAAAAGAGAAAAACTTAGTTGAAAAGAAAAAAATATCGTTCGAGAAATGTAATTTATATTAAATAAACAGAGTACGGTATGGAAGGTGAATAAAATTGAGCTTTGTTGTCTCTTGTTGTACGTGCGTGTAGCCCCTTGTATGGGGGTATGCCGCTAGTAGATGCCGGACTCGTCTAGCCGTGTCCGGGGTTTGAATGACCTATTCAGGTGCTTTGATTAGCGGAGGCGGATTGGTGTGGGGCTGTCAAGGCAGTCTCACGTTCTTCCGTCTTTCGAGTAACACTTAATACTCCCTTTTAATGAGATGATCCCGCGTGGACCGGGCATTTTAAGTGTAAGAGATGCATAATGCGGTACTGCGTTAAAGCGGGCGAAAGCTTCACGCCCCAATAGTTCTTGATAGCTACTTTCAAATGGGGCGATGTGGAAGGTTAACTTTTCGCGGCGGAAGTTGTCGGATGAGCCGAACACAACTTCTAGCAGTAGGGAGCCCGTACAATGGGCATATGTTCCTGGCATTATTCCTTTAAAGGAAGTGTTTCTATGGCTAATTTTGTTTGGGTCTATCCCCATCCTGCGGATTGTGTCCTGATATATCAGGTTTATGTCACTGCCGCCATCCATGAGGACTTGTGTAAATTGGAATCCGTCGATTATGGGATCCAATATCAAGGCAGTCCATCCTGCGTTCCGGATACTTTTGGAGTAGTCCTGATGGTCGAAGGTGATTTGTTTTGACAACCAGATACTTTCGGAGTAGCTCTGCTTGTGGGGTTCGTCATCATCCTCACTTGGTGTGTCGAGCCCCTTGTGTTCGGCGTTGAGTCTGCCGGACTGCTTGAAGACCCAACAATCTCTGTGGGTATGGTTTGCAGGCTTCCCGGGAGTAATGTGGATTTGACATATCCTGTCCAAGATTTTGTTTAAGTTGGATAGCTCATCGCTATTGTCCTTAAGGGGCAGTTTTTTATTGTTCTGCCGTGAGCTTTTGAATCCGGCGTTGACTACCGCGCTCTTTGGACAGTTCCCCTTAATCCGGCGCTGGTCCTTGCTGCATCATGGTTTCCCATTTCCATCCCTGACTTCGGATGTACTTGGGTCGCTGCTACTGCATCTTGCTAGCCAGCTATCCTCTCCCGCGCAAAAGTGGGTCATGAGGCTTGTTAGTGCAGCCATGGTTCTCGGCTTCTCCTGGCCGAGGTGTCTGGCGAGCCATTCGTCTCGGACGTTGTGTTTGAAAGCTGCTAAGGCTTCGGCGTCCGGACAGTCGACTATTCAGTTCTTTTTGGTGAGGAACCTGTTCTAGAATTTGCGGGCTGACTCTCCGGGTTGTTGAGTTATATGACTTAAATCGTCTGCATCCGGAGGACGGATATAAGTCCCTTGAAAATTTGCCCGAAAAGCATCCTCGAGCTCTTCCCAACTTCCCATGGTATTTTCAGAGAGGCTTTTGAGCCAATGCCGAGCTGGCCCTTTGAGCTTGAGGGGTAAGTATTTTATGGCGTGGAGATCATCTCCTCTAGCCATGTGTATGTGGAGGATGTAATCCTCAATCCGCATCTGTGGTCTGTTGTTCCGTCGTATGCCTCTATGTTTACGGGTTTGAATCCCGCTGGGAATTCGTTATCCAACACCTCATTGGTGAAATACAGGGGGTGTGCGGCACCCCTATATTTGGGTGTGCCGTGATGTTCAGATATTTGTCGTGTTGCATTGCTTTGAGGAGCTTGCTTTCTCGGCCCATAGATGGACCTAACTGGGCCATCCTTTTGATGTGAATCCTTATGCGGATCACTTGCCGGCTTGTGTGCGGCGCCATTTGCCGCTCTCTGTTTGCCGTGGGGTCGTCCATCCGACCGGGTGGCCTTCTTGTTTTTTGATTGTGGGGGCTCTAAGGCCTCCTCATCAAATTCGGGCAGTAGTTTTATCTCTGGGTAGCTCTTTGTTCGGGCGATCGTCAGCCGTATTTGTTCATGATGTTGAATACTTTGCTCCATCTGATTCTGAGTGCATCTTCCGCTATTTTGAGCTTCCGCTTCGCTTTTTTCAGGCTATTGCCAGATGGCTACGAGCCTTTTGTGGAGGCTCTTCGCTCCAACAATTTGTCCGGCGTGAGATCGTCCGGATCGTTATCTTCGCCGGGACGGGTTGTTTATACAAGTTGTCATGTTCGGACGGTTGCTTTCGATAGCATGTTAAATGCCGTCCACCGGTTCGCCCTGCTCTATGGTTGGGTCTTTGTCGAGGCGGGACTTGGTGCGGCGTTTACGTTGCCGTTTTGACTGCTTTTCGAGGGTCTTATCCTTCGTAGTGTCCCGTTGTTCCTCGTCGTCACTTCATTTAGGTGTATCCACCATGTATACATCATGGGATGAGGTGGTTGTCCAGTACCCTATAGGTGCTGGTTCTTGGTTGTCTCCTACATCGTCGTCCATACCGTCGATGTCTTCGGAGTCGAAATCGAGCACGTCGTGTAAGCTGGCGATGTGGCTACAAAGTGGGTGGTGGGTGGGCGTTGAATTTCTTCGTCGTCCGCATCCCAACCTTCCTGACCGTAGTCCGGCCAGGGCTCTCCTGATAAAGAGAGAGACTTTAGTGATTTCAAGATGTCGCCAAAGGGTGAGTGCTGAAAGATGTCCGCGGCAGTGTACTCCATGACCTGCACCCAATCGGATTCGATCGGCAGGGGCGCGGAGGGTTCAGAGTCCGGAGAGGAGTCCGGCACCTTGGAGTCACGGTCTTCGCAAAGGACAGGGATGGAGTTCGGCTCAATCGCCATTGAGATTGTAGCCCCCGAGGCGGTGTCCAACCACTCATCCTCGATCGGGGGAGTCGGCTCCGAATCAATGGTCGGAGTGGACACTAGTGCGGCCTCCAGGACACTGTTCGGCGGCAGAGTTAGATCATGCCCACCGAGATAGTGCGGCGCGCTTGGCTGCGGCTCGAATCCGTCAAAGATCGAGTCTCCGCGGATGTCGGCCATGTAGTTTAAAGTTCCTAATCTGACCTGACGGCCAGGGGCGTAGCTTTCGATCTGCTCCAGATGGCCAAATGAATTCGCCCGCAGTGCAAAGCCGCCGAATACGAAGATCTGTGCGGGGAGAAAAGTCTCACCCTAGACCACGTCGTTGTTGATGATCGAAGGAGCCATCGGGCCTATAGGTGACGACACAGAGGAACTCTCAATGAAAGCACCAATGTCGGTGTCAAAACCGGCGGATCTCGGGTAGGGGGTCCCGAACTGTTCGTCTAGGCGGGCCCTCTCGATGGAGGTAATACCCTACTCCTCCTTGATTAATATTGATGATATGGGTAGTACAAGAGTAGATCTACCACGAGATCAGAGAGGCTAAACCCTAGAAGCTAGCCTATGGTATGATTGTTGTTTGTCCTACGGACTAAAACCCCTCCGGTTTATATAGACACCTGATAGGGTTAGGGTTACACAGAATCGGTTTCTATGGTAGGAGATCTACATATCCGTATCGCCAAGCTTGCCTTCCACGCCAAGGAAAGTCCCATCCGGACACGGGACGAAGTCTTCAATCTTGTATCTTCATAGTCTAGGGGTCTGGCCAAAGATGATAGTTCGGCTATCCGGACACCCCCTAGTCCAGGACTCCCTCAGCGCCCAAGAAGAAGATAACGGTGGCGGTTGGCCCGTCGGAAGCCGGACATCCCGTCCCGACGTGGACGAGCAGCGGACCGGTCGCAGAAAGGACCAGGGGCGCCGTTCGCGAACACCAACACCGTCCCAGCAGCCAAAGTTTGGGAGGCGGTGATGTTCGTGCGCCTGGTAACGGGCCGCACGCTGCCAAATCCAAAGAGGGATCCAGGCCCTCCACGGGTGGCGCGGGGCCTTCCAAGATCGTTGCCACCCCGCCCGAAGGCGACGCGAGGGCTTCCAAGACTCCCACACCGGTGCCGACTGCGCGCTTCTCTCAAGCGGCGTGCGACGAACGGTGTCATCACGTCGAGGACCCCGGGCGACGCCGCGGAAAGAGCCCCGAGCGCCACTCCCGGGATTTAGAAGACCTGCCCACTCGCCGAGGCGCTGGTGGAGATGGCATGCAACCGCGGGGTCGTGATAGAGCTCCTTCTGACATGGTCAGAAGTCGAAGCGCGTCGCGATCCGTGCAGGTTTCGCTGCCACCAACGCCAGCAGAAGCCTCGCGCGCCAGCTGCTCTCGGTTTTCCTCCCACTACGGGAAACTTGACGAATGGAGAGCCACTATCCGAAGCCTTGTTGCGGTGGCCAACAAAGATGAACCGAGTCCGTGGAGCCCCGGTCGACGCCCGACGGAGTCCCACGCACCTGGCGGGGAAAGCGGCGGCGCCGCGACCACGGTGCACTCGCCTCCTCCTCGCCCGGCATCATGGACGCCAGCCCGTCCGCGACATTATGGGCGGCATTTAAATCTCCATAGCATCGTCCGACCAAGGCCCACTGTGACCAGCGCCAAGTTCTTCGAACGAGAACATGAAGACGCTTGAACCACTATCGAGTGCGGCGGGCGTGAGCGTACACCAATCGACAGCGAAAGGCGGCAGGCCTGCTGTGAGCCACTCGGCACCGGGAGAGTTCGGAGGCCTACCTTACGAGGTAGGCTGTCCGGCTTTTACCCGTGAGCTGCGGCAGTTCCAGTGGCCCACTCACCGCACCTTGAAACCCGACATGGGTGAAAAGTACAGCGGCAAGACCCACCCGTCCGAGTTCCTCAGCATCTACACCATCGCGATGCAAGCTGCCGAAGCCCGCGACGATGAGGTGCTTGCGAATTACTTTCCGTTGGCTCTTAAACCCAACGCCGTGTCATGGTAGATGCACTTGCCAGTAGACTCTATTTCCTCCTGGTCGGATTTGTGCCACGAGTTCATGGGCGCCTTTACTAGAGGCCACCAAGCCCATGGCCAAGCAAGCGACCTGCACATCATTCCCTATAAGGGAGGCGAGAGTCTCCGCAAGTATATACAGAGGTTCAGCCGGATACAAGATAATATCCACGATGTTCACCACTGCCGCCATCATCGGTAGCGTTCCATCAGAACGTGCGTAACCGCAAGATGTGCGAAGAGCTGGCAATGAACAAGGTGAAAGATGTAGCAGAACTCTATGTTCTTGCTGACAGATGTACCCGAGCTGAAGAGGGAAGGAAGTACCCCGGTGAAGATGCCGGTGTGGAAACCGACTCCTAAGATGAGGATATTGCCGCCCCTGCGAAGAAAGTCCGGCGCCGCAACAGGAAGCGCAAAGGAAAAGCCGTGCTGCCGTCGAGGGATCTGATGACGCCGGCTTCACCAAGAAATCCAAGGCAGATGACCCCGGCAAGGAAGTTGCCGGATGTGTCGCCAGCCGGGCCTTGGCGGCTGCCGAGAAGCCAGGAAACTCCGACAAGCGATACTACAAGATCCATCGCACTAAAGGCCATGCTCTCCAAGACTGCCGACAGGTTGAGCTCCTCGCTGAGAAGCAGAGGGCTGAGTATGAGAGGCGGGACAAGGAGAAGGGCCCAGACGGTGTTGAGGGGTCCGGCAAGAAGAAGCATGACGGCCAAAGCGGGCCGTCATGCAAGGATAAATAACAATGTGAGAGGCCCGCCCTGGGCCATGACAGAAAGCCAGAAGACGACGATCACGAAGAGGACGACCAATCCGGCGACCAAGAGTTTCAGAAAGCTAGAGAGGCCATGTGCGTCGACGGCGGTGCCTCGCTGCATACTTCTCACCGCCGGCTTAAAACAGTGGGCGCGAGAGATTATAGCGGCAGAGCCGTCGTTTGATGCCCAAAGGCCGCTGAAGTGGTCCAGCACACCTATCATTTTTGACACTGAGGATCACCCTTATCGCACTACTGCGGTCGGGTGCTTGCCATTGTTGGTTTCACCAACAATACGCAACCTCAAGGTGACGAAAATGCTAGTCGATGGCGGGGCCGGTCTAAACTTGATCTCACCTGCCGTGATCGAGAAACTGCAGATTCCTGATGGAGACCTCGAAGAGACGGGCACGTTTCAAGGGGTCAACCCGGGAAGAAGCCAACCCAAGGGAAAGGTCACGCTGCCCGTGACTTTTGGAAGCGACCTGAACTACGGTGACGGAGAGGATCGTGTTTGATGTTGCCAAGATCCCTTGCCCTACATAACGGATCCTTGGCCGCCAGCGCTGGCCAAGTTCATGGTGGCGCCACACTACGCCCACAACACCACGAAGATGCCAGACCTGTGATTTCCATCATCACCCCCTCCGATAAGAAAGATGCGCTGATTTGCGCTGACCAACTATACCAGCAAGCAGTTGCAGCAGCTGCCGCCACTAGGGAACTGGCTCCTGCAGCCGGGACCCCGAGAGGGAAGAAGAAAAAGAAGACCGGTGAGATCTCGGACACCCACTCTGGCAAGCGCACCTCTTCGGAGTGTAGCGCTGCCATCGAGGACGTGCCAGAGAGCTCCACCGGCGGAAACAAGAAACCCAGGGCCATACCGCCAGGAACCAAGAAGGTTTACGTCAATGAGGATTTGCACGGGAGGAGCTTTTACCATAAGCTCCACCCTTGACGACAAATAGGAAGACGCTTCGCCACCTTCCGCGGGCGAATATCGATGTGTTTGCATGGCAAGCTTCCGACATCCCGGTGTTCCTGTGGAAGGTGATTGAGCACCACCTTGCCGTCTCGCCTCATGCGCGGCCCATCAAGGTAAGGTCAGAAAGCAAGCTTTGGAACGACAAGAGTTCATCACAGAAGAGATCCGGAAACTGGAAGCAGCGGGTTTGGTAAGAGGAGTGCTCCATCCAACGTGGTTGGCCAATCCGGTCGTAGTGCGCAAGGCAAATGGGAAGTGGAGACTGTGTATTGATTACACATATATCAATAAGGCTTGCCCTAAAGACCCCTTCCCGTTGCCGCGCATCGACCAGATTGTTGACTCCACGGCTGGGTGTGATTTGTTATCATTCCTTGACGCCTACTCCGGCTACCACCAGATCTTCATGACAAGAGAAGACGAAGAGAAAACAACATTCATCACCCCATGTGGTACGTATTGTTTCATGCAGATGCCTTTCGGGTTGAAGAGTGCTGGCTCGACTTTGCAAGGGCGGTCCAGATTGGTTTTGAACCCCAGCTCCATAGAATATATGGAAGCTTATATGGATGACATAGTGGTCAAAACCAAGACAGTGGAAACCCTCATACCAGATTTGCAAGAAACATTTGCAAACCTGCACAAGATCAATCTCAAGTTGAACCACGAGAAGTGCGTCTTTGGCATCCCGTCCGGCAAGCTTCTCGGGTTCTTGGTGTCACTGGCGTGGGATAGAGGCCAATCCGCATAAAATCAAAGCTATAGAGCAGATTGAAGCACCCAAGCGAATCAAGGATGTGCGTCGGCTTGCTGGTTGCGTCGCCGCCATGGGCAGGTTCATTTCAGGTATGCCGAGCGCGCCCTTCCCTTTTTCAAGATCCTGAAAAGGGCGGGCCCGATGGAGTGGACGCCAGAAGCCGAAGCAACATTGCAAGGTTTGAAGAAGTACCTCTCCTCCGCGCCAATACTAGTTGCGCCTAGGTCACAGGAGCCGTTGCTGCTATAACTGGCGGCAACGGACCTGGTGGTCAGCGCCGCACTAGTGGCACAGAGAGAGGTTGACGACGAGGTAATGACAGCGGCAGAGCCCGACACCACCAATGCAGAGACGACACAACCAGTTGAAGTGCCGCCGAAGAAGAAAATGATGCAACACCAGTCTACTTTGTTAGTTCCCTCCTGCAGGAGGCTAGATCAAGGTACTCGGCGTGCGAAACCGCTTTCTTCGGCCTTCTTATGGCCTCGAGGAAGCTGCGTCACTACTTCCAGGCACACGAGATCACTTTCATCACTCGCCTCCCTCTGCAACGGATATTGCACAATCCGGATGCAACGGGAAGAATTGTGGAATGGGCACTGGAGCTGTCCAGCTTTGGCCTCAAGTTTGGAAGTACTTCGACGATTCAGAGCCGAGTCCTAGCGGAGTTCATTGCAGAATGGACCACAACGCCTGACGAAGAAGCCCAAGAGACTGCTCTCCCCGGCAAGGAGGCAAGTTGTGATTGGATCATGTACTTTGATGGAGCTTTCTCCTTGCAAGGCGCCGGGGCTGGCGTACTGCTTGTCGCGCCCACCGGAGAGCACCTCAAGTACGTGATCTAGATGCACTTCCCCAGGGAGGTGTCAACAAACAATACGGCAGAGTACGAAGGGCTGCTTGCCGGTCTTAGGATCGCAGCGGACCTCGGAATCAAGAAACTCATCGTCAGGGGAGACTCGCAGCTTGTCGTCAAGCAAGTGAACAAGGATTACCAAAGCCCGTTGATGAAGGCCTACGTCGATGAAGTGAGAAAGCTGGAAGAGCGTTTCGGCGGTATACAGGCTGAACACGTTCCACGAGCGGAGAACGATATCGCGATTACTTGTCAAAACGCACTGCCCTCAAGCTACCTGTGGAACCAGGTACCTTTGTGCTTCAGCTAACTCAGCCATCCGTTGTTCCATCGACAGAGTAGAATAAGAGGAGGAAATCAGGGCCCGGCAAGTACTTTCCCGCCGAGCTCCCCGGAGCCACCGAGAAGGATGTTGCCGGGGATACTGAGCCCGCCACGAGACGACTGGCTCCGGCGGAGCGTCAAGCTCTTGCCATCGAGACAGCCGCTCTTATAGCGGAGGAAATGCCTTTAGTCCTCGCCGTCGAGCCCCAGGCTCCAGTATGGGCACAACATACCGTCCGATTCCTCCAAACAGGAGAACTTCCTGAGGAGCAGGAAGAAGCGGAAAAAAAGTAGCCCGTCGCTCTACCATGTACCAGTTCGTCCGATGACGCCTGCATGTAAAGAGGCCGAACGGTGTGAAATTGAAGTGTATCCCTCGAGAGGAAGGACTGGAGCTGTTGGCGGAGATACACAGAGGCATATGTGGATCCCACATTGGGTCAAGGGCCCTTGCCGCAAGGCATTTCGCAAGGCTTCTTCGCCCACCTCCCTCCAGATGCGACGACACTAGTCACCAGGTGTGAAGCGTCGGGCCCATTCAAAGAAGTTTCATCAGCCAGCTCAAGCCCTTCAAACCATTCCTCTCTCCTGGCCCTTCTCGGTCTAGGGGCTCGACATACTGGGCCCTTTCCCCCGCGCTGTCGGGGGCTTTGAGTACTTGTACGTTGCAATCGACAAGTTCACAAAGTGGCCGGAGGTGGAGGTAGTGAGGAAGTTCACAGCTCAGTCAGCCGTCAAGTTCCTCAAAGGACTAGTGTGCCGTTTTGGCGTACCCAACAGGTTTATCACCCACAACGGCACACAGTTCACAAGCCGCACCTTCATGCAATATACCCAAGACCTCGGCAGCAAAGGCTGTTTCGGCTCGCTGTTGCCCGCCTGCCAAGCAATGGTCAAGCCGAGAGGGAAAATGCTGAAGCATCGCGAGGCTTAAGGACCAAGACCTTTGACAGCCTGCACAAGAGTGGAAGGCGCTGGATCGATGAGTTCTTTGGCGGTTCTTTGGTCGACCAGGACGACGCCAAATCGAGCCACCGGCCAGACACCTTTTGCCCTAGTATACGGGGCAGAAGTAGTTCTCCCCACTGAACTCATATACGGGTCACCTCGAGTGCTCGCTTATGACGAGCTTGAGCAAGAGCAACTGCGGCAAGATGACGCAATGCTCCTTGAGGAAGATCGTCTTCGGGCGGCTGTGAGAGCAGCACGCTACCAGCAAGCCTTGCACCGCTACCATAGCCGTAAGGTTCATGCCCGAAGCCTTGAGGAGGGTGACCTTGTCCTTCGGCGCGTTCAATCGGCCAAGAATTCCAACAAGTTGACGCCAAAGTGGGAAGGCCCTTATCGGGTAATACGAGTCACCAGGCCCGGCGCAGTCCGCCCTTGAGGTTCGAACACTGGGGTGCGCGCGGAGATCCAACCCTCCACCGTCTCGTACCTCGCCGAATCGCAGGAACCTAAACTACTAAACAGAACAGCACAAGAGACACAAGATTTATACTAGTTCGGGCCACCGTTGTGGTGTAATACCCTACTCTAGTTTGTGGTGTGGTGGATTGCCTCTTGGGCTGATGAGGAACAGTCACGAGGAAGAACAGCCTCATGAGGGTCTGTTCTTGGTGGGTGTGATGAACTGCTAGGTGGTGTCCCGTCGCTCGGCTTGAGGATCGGGTCTCTATCTCTCTCTCTGGATTCCAAATGCTGCACCCCTACTCCGAGTGTGGCTACTCCTATTTATAGGCGAAGGCCCCGGCCTCTTCCCAAATATTGAGCGGGAAGGGCGCCAACAATTGGCCATTTTGAAGGGGAACAGCAGTACACTTATCCCGACTAAAGTTGGTCCTCGCCTGCCAAAGGCTCGTGATGACGCCTGCTTGGGCTCCATGATGACTCCTTCCGGCCCGGGGCTGGTCTTGGTCTTGTTGCACCAAATGGATGCCTTTTCTTGATGCTCTCGCTGCGCTTGCTCCCTTTGCACCAAAGAGGAAAGGTGGGCGCTGCGCTTGTCGGGCGCCTTTGGTCGTCATGGCTATGCGTCATGGGCACCTCGCGAGGTACCCTGCCTTGAACTCTCCGCCTCCTCATGAGCCAGCCGACGAGGCCATGCCCGAGGAAGCAATCGGTGCCCGCAGCCATGAGGCTTGGCCCCTCGCGAGGGTCTTGAGCTTGCGTTGATGAAGATGGGCCGTCCTGGGCCTCATTCGAGCCACGCCGCAGGCCGCAGGCAGGAAAGTCTGGGGACCCTCGTTCCCAGAACGCCGACAGTAGCCCCCGGGCCCATGGCGCGCCCGAACTTGGCCGAGCAGAGAGGTGAAAGGGCAAGTGCGAGCGTTATGGGCCCCTAACAGCCTCGCGGCCTTGGGCGGCGTGGTGGCGGTTGATTGACGGTGCGCATCGCTTCCCCATGATGCCTCGGTAACCGCCGGATTCGACAAGTCCCCGCATGCAGAGTTGGTCATGATTACGGTGATCGTGGAGGCCAACGGTTGGCCTTCGCCCGGAATTAAGTCTGTAACGGCGCGCGCCCTTCCAGTCTATCCTTTCTTGTCTCTCCTTCTTCTCCATGGCTCCACCAAGGAAGTTCTCGGCCGCGGAGAAGGGGAAGGGCCCTCAGGTCGAGTCTTCCTCTCCTCCGCCTAAGCGTGGCCGAGGTCACCCTCGCAAGCACCCCGTGGCCTCCTCGGCGGTCCCCCGTGGTCGTGGGGGAGGCTTTCAGCGTGGCGACGAGCGGCTGGCCATGGTCGGAGGGCGCGCCCCGACCGCGCGTCCTCCGAGGCCGTGCCTCCATGCCGCTGAAGCGCTGCCGGAGTTCATGGTGAGGGCGGAGGAGCCGTCCGGCGTCCGGCTTCAGCTCCTGTGCTTCCTCCTGGGTGACCTCCCAGATGGCGCCCTGAGTGGCCTCTGGCTCCAGGAAGATGGTTGCTGCAGTCGGGCTTCGTGGGCTTCTCTGGAGGTCTCGGGTGCAGGGAACCTGTTCCTGGCCCGCGGCTGGCAGACGTTCGCTCGCGCGCGTGGTCTCCCCCACCGGTGCTCCCTGCACTTCAAGTACGATGGCGACGCCACCCTCTACGTGAGGGTGTTCGGGGAAGACGGCCGCCGCATGGGGTGCTGCCCTGAAGACGACGACCGCGGCCGAGGACTCAGCCCCGGCATGGGCGGAGAGGGCAGCGCGCGGGCGGCCGGTGATGCTCGCGACTCCTCACGCTTCACTAGCTCTTCTTTGGGTGGTGATTCTTCCAGCAGCGGCCGCGGCCAGCCCCCACGCCGCCGTGCCTGCTTGGGGGGTGGCAGCGGGTCCGCTTGCCGCCACACCCAGGTGAAGCGCAAGAGGGAGTCCCCCTGAGCTCCGGAGGCGGCTCGGGCCTTCCAAGAGAGCCAGCACGGGGCGTGCTTCACCTGCTTCTGTCCTGTTCCTTTCTTTTCTCCTGCGTAAAAAGGGAACAATGTATGGCCCCGTGGGGGCGCGTTTAGGTCAACGCCGTCATTTATTGTACTGCTTTTGTTATCCTGATACTGTTCCCTTCTGCCGTGCGCCCATTCATAAGTGAATCCCAGCCGTGGCCGCGGGGGCGACCAATCCAGGCCCCGTGTTCGCGTTGTGCTGCCCGTGAGGCATGGTCAGGAGGGATGCTCCAGCTGTGGACCAGGGCCGTGAAGACTTGAGCGATAGGGGCAGAAACGCTCGCGGGGGCTCCCGAGGCTTCTGCCTCACGAGTCCCCGTGCAAGAGAAATCGGGGCAGGAGAGTGAAAAAGATCAAAGAACCACAGACCAAAAAGGGGCAATAGTTTCGATAAAAACTCCAAATGCGGATAACTAGTCAACTGTAGAAAGCAAATGAAAAAGTCGCGTCCGGCACCTAGTCTAGTCTTCGACGTCTTCTCACTAGCGCGGAGCTAAGTGCTGACACTGGGCATGGGAGGGAGCCCCAGGGCCTGAGGCCGGCACTCCTGAGACTCCGGGGCGTGTACAACCCCAACTTATTATTACGTGAGAGTGTCACGGGCGGCGAGCTTCACAGGCGTTCGCCTTCTTCATAGGCTCCGGGCCTTTCTTCTGGGAAGCAAGCTTCACGGGCGTTTTCCCTCTTCACAGGCTCCGGGCCTTTCCAGAACGCGTCAGCTTCACAGGCGTTCGCCTTCTTCACAGGCTCCGGGCCTTTTCCAAAAAGATGAACTTCACAGGCATTTGCCTTCTTCACAGGCTCTGGGCCTTCTCCAAAAAGATGAGCTTCATAGGCATTTGCCTTCTTCACAGGCTCTGGGCCTTTTCCAAAAAGATGAGCTTCAGAGGCATTTGCCTTCTTCACAGGCTCTGGGCCTTTTCCAAAAAGATGAGCTTCACAGGCATTTGCCTTCTTCACAGGCTCTGGGCCTTTTCCAAAAAGATGAGCTTCACAGGCATTTGCCTTCTTCACAGGCTCTGGGCCTTTTCCAAAAAGATGAGCTTCATAGGCATTTGCCTTCTTCACAGGCTTTGGGCCTTTTAGGGGTAAAACCTCCGGAGGTGCTGGATGTTCCACACGTTCTATATAGGTACTCCCTCTTGAGTCTCCAAGCGCACGGAGCCAGGCCTGGAAACATGAACAACCTTGAATGGGCCCTCCCACATGGGAGAGAGCTTATGCAGTCCCCTCCCCGAGAGGACCCGCCGGAGCACGAGGTCCCCTACCTCGAGAGTTCTCGGGCGGATCTTGCGGCGGTGGTATCACGGAGTGCCTGCTGGTACCTTGCCGCCGCAGCGCAGCTTTCGACGGGCGCTCCTCCCCAAAGACAAGGGCCGTCCCCACATGGTGTCTGCGGCGTTTCATCGAAAGCCAGGGACCCGCGCGGATCGACGCTTGACCTCGTGAGGGAGGACCGCTTCGGCTCCGTAGACCAGGAAGAAGGGGGTCTCTCCAGTTGGCTTGGTTGCGGTTGTGCGGATGGACCACAACACGGACGGAAGCTCGTCGTACCAGCCTCTGCCGCAGGCTTCCAGGTTCTTCTTGAACGCCCCGGTCTTGAGGCCTCTCGGACCTCTGCATTAGCCCGCTTCGGTCTGTCCCATTGCTGCGAAGTGCGCCACCGGCGTAGCATATCTGCGTCCCAAGGTTAGCGCAAGACGCTTTTAAAATGGTTCTTGGTGAACCGCGAACCGTTGTCGTTGATGATGCGGTTCGGCACTCGAACCGCTCACGATGCCCTTGATGAACTTGACCGCAGAACCAGCGGGATGGCGCGACGGCCTCGACTTCGCCCACTTGGTGAATTTGTCCACGACGACGTAGAGGTAGCGATAGCCCCGGCGCCCGAGGAAAGGGCCTAGAATGTCCAGCCCCGCACGCGAATGGCCAAGTGAGGGGGATGGTTTGCGAACCTCCTGGCCGGCTGGTGAATCTGCTTGGCATGGAATTGGCAAGCCTCGCAAGCCTTCACGAAGTTCGATAGCGTCATTGAGCGCGGTGGGCCAATAGAAACCGCTGCGGAACGCCTTGCCGATAAGGGTCCGTGACGATGAATGGTGCCCACAATCTCCGCCATGTATATCTGCCAGCAATTCCTTCCCCTGTTCCCTGGTGATGCAGCGCAGGGATACGTCGTTTGGTCGTTTCCGGTAGAGCTCTCCATCCATGATGCGGTATGCCGTGGCTTGCCGCGCCACACGTTCTGCCCCCTCCTCCTTCTCCGGCAAAGTCCCACGCGTTAAGTAACTCTTAAGCTCCGTGATCCAGCACCCCTCTCGAGGTTCCATCGTTAGAAGCAGGCGTGCTCGTGAGGCCGGGCCACAAGCTGGGGCTCCCGAGGCAGGTGGCTGAGGGAGCTCCTCCCGAGGTTGTGCTGTGCTTGATAACAGCGGTAGGGCTGAGGGCTTGAAGAGCCGTTCCTCAAAGACGCCCGGCTCCTGGGGTAACCTCTTGGAGGCTCGTTTTGCGATGTCGTCGGCCTCTTGATTGGTGCCGCGGGGCACGTGCTACAGCTCCAATCCCCAGAACTGTTTCTCCATCCTGTGGACCTCCGCAAGGTAGGCCTCCATGTGTTCATCTCTTGGCTCATACACCTTGTTGGAGAAATTTACGAGGAGCTGCGAATCGCCCTTGATGGTAAGGCGCTTCACCCCTGTGGCAGCGGCAGCCTCGGACCCGCCATCAGCCCCTCGTATTCTGCTATATTGTTGGAGACCTTCTCGCCATGCTGGAAACAGAGCTGCACGACATAGTAGAGCTTGTCCTAAGCGGGGGATATGAGCACTGCCCCAGCCCCAGCGCCCTGTCTGGAGATTGCTCCGTCGAAGTACATGACCCAACCTTCTGGCGATTCGCTCCCTGGGGAGAGGGACCGATCCTCGCCGGCCACGAGGCAAGGGTGCTTACATCCATTGGCCCACGAAATCTGCCAATGGCCCCCTTGATAACTCTGGTTGTGCTGAACTCGAGCTGGAATGCTTGCAGCTCAATGTTCCACTCGGGCGACCCTTTCCGCCGAGTTGGGGCTCTGAGCACCCTCTCCGTGGGGTATGCCGAGACAACCTTGATTGGATGACCTCGAAGTAGTGTTGCAGCTTGCACGGCCACCAACAGCGCGAGGAGGAGCTTCGCGGCATGGGGTACCATGCCCTCGCATCCCGTGAACACGGTGGCCGACGGCACACCGGTGCTCGACAAGGTTAGGGGCGTCGGTGCTGGCGGCGTCTTCCGGAAGCTGTGGTGCCTCCCGAGGCGACGGCGCCTCCGGAAGCTGGGTGCTTGGATGGGAGGCCTCCCCCGCCCTTGGTGCGCTTCCGCCAGACGGCTGATCTTCTTCCATTGCGGTGTGGCTTCGCTAGTTCCTTCGATTCGGTCTTGCCTTAGCTCGGGTGGCTGCCGTGGTCTTGGCTCGACGCCTCCCTAACTCCCACCAGAGCAGCGCTAAGCGGAGTAGGGAGTGGCGGCGAGGTAGAGTACCAAGGGCCTCGAGGGCGCGGGGCCACCATCACTGGAGGGCTGGTCAGGTACCTCTTGAGGTCTTGAAACGCTTTGCCGGCCTCTTCAGTCCACTCGAAGGGCCCCTTTTTCTTCATCAGCTGGAAGAAAGGCAGCGCCCGCTCCCCCAATCGGGAGATCAAACGGCCCAGCGCCATTACGTGCCCCGTGAGCTTCTGCATTTCCCTGAGGGTCTTTGGTGGGCTCACGTCTTCCACTGCCTTGACCTTTTCTGGGTTGGCCTCGATGCCTCGGTGGGACACGAGGAAACCCAGGAGCTTGCCTGAGAGAACTCCAAACACACACTTCTCTGGGTTGAGTCGCAGGCTCACTGCGTTGAGGCTCGCGAAGGTTTCTTCCAGGTCTTGTATCAAGGTCTTGGCCTCGCGAGACTTCACCACGATGTCGTCGACGTATGACTCCACATTCTTCCCGAGCTGAGGGCCCAAGGGGATGTGCATGAGCGGCTGGAAGGTTGCCCGCGTATGCGCAACCCGAATGGCATGCATGTATACCAAGTACACTCCACACGCGGTTAGGAAGGCCGTCTTTTCGACGCCTCTTCCACCGCCATCTTGATTTGGTGATACCCGAAAAGGCGCCCAAGAAGCATAACAGGTCACACTCGCGGTGGAATCGACGATCCGGTCGATGCGAGGGAGCGGAAACGGATCCTGCGGGCATGCTTTGTTGAGGTTGGTGAAGTCGACACACATGCGCTCCTTTCCTCCCTTCTTTGGCACCACCACGGGGTTGGCCAGCCAATCTGGGTACCGGACCTCGCAAATAACCCCCGCGGCTTCTAGCTTGCGGGTCTCTTGGACGATGAAGGCCTGCTTTTCAGTGGACTGCCTTCTCGCTTTCTGCTTCACTTGACGCACGTTGGGGCACACGTTGAGGTGGTGCTCGACACGCCCGTGGAATCCCCGCCACCTGATCGGGCTCCTGTGCGTAACACCTTCTTGTTCGCACGCAGGAACTTGACAAAGGCTTCCTCTGCTCGGGCTCGAGGTTGGCGCCTATGGTGAAGGTGGCATTTGTGGACCCGTCCTCATTGATGTGTATCTCGCTTGGTCTCGCCTTGCCTTGAGTGAACAATCGCTTCTTCTTGGTCGGCGCAGCCCCTTTGGGCTTAGGGGCTTCCGCATCGGCGGGCTACTGGCCGCCGCCGTCTTGAGGGTGAGCTCGAAGGCCGCAAGTGCACCTTCCGGTGTCTCCGCACGCAGTGAGGACGCCGCTGCTCGTGCATCTTCATGAGGTTGTACCCGGGTGGGTTGTTGCCATGAATTTGGCCAATGCTGGGTAGCCAAGGATGGCATTGTAGGGGAGGCCGATGGGGGCGATGTCGAAGTCGACCAGTTCCGATGCGGAAGTTGTCGAGGTGCCGCCAAGGTCACGGAAGCCGGATTTTCCTCAAGGAGCTGGATGACCCTCCTCCCACGAAAAAAAGGCCGGCTGGGCTGCAGCCGCTCCCTGGGTATGCAGAGGAGTTGAAGGCCTTGACTGAGAGTACGTTGAGGCCGGCGCCGCTGTTGATGAGGGTCCTGGTGACGGCAACCTGGCAGATGGTGGGCGTGCAGAGCATGGGGAGCGCACCCAAGCCGGCCGAGTTGGTGGGGTGGTCTTTAGAGTCGAAGGTCAGCCCGGCTGACGACTCCGTCCGGCCTGAGGGAGCCCCCTGCCGCGTGGAGGTGGCGCCGACCCGGCGGATGAATGTCTTGACATGGCGGCTGGAAGGCGGCGCCTGCGAGCCGCCCAGGAGGGCCACGACGAGCGGAGGAACCGGCGCGACGGGGCGGATGACGAGGAAGCCGCGCGGCCCCTCCCCTGAGGTCGCCAAGGAGCGCAGAGACGATGCTTGCTGCTCCTTCCCCGCCAGGCCGGTGGCGGCGTTGACGGCAGGTGACGGGGAACGACGTTGGCGCCCGCCGACGGGAGCTGTCTGTGCGACATGGGAGGCGAGGGCGGCTCGGCGCTCGGCGCGGGCCCGACGGGCGTCAGACATGGTTGCGGTGGTCGGGGAAGAACGAGGCGATGAAAGGCAGATTCCGGTGCACCCCTACCTGGCGCGCCAAATGTCGGATTTCGGGTTCCGGCAGACCCTTGACATTCGAACACTGGGGTGCGCGCGGAGATCCAACCCTCCACCGTCTCGTACCTCGCTGAATCGCAGGAACCTAAACTACTAAACAGAACAGCACAAGAGACACAAGATTTATACTAGTTCGGGCCACCATTGTTGTGTAATACCCTACTCTAGTTTGTGGTGTGGTGGATTGCCTCTTGGGCTGATGAGGAATAAGATAGGAAGAACAGCCTCGCGAGGGTCCGTTTCTTGGTGGGTGTGATGAACTGCTAGGTGGTGTCCCGTTGCTCGGCTTGAGGATCGGGTCTCTATCTCTCTCTAGATTCCAAATGCGAGATCCCCTACTCGAGTGTGGCTACTCCTATTTATAGGCGAAGGCCCTGGGCCTCTTCCCAAATATTGAGCGGGAAGGGCGCCAACAATTGGCCATTTTGAAGGGGAACAGCGGGTACACTTATCCTGACCAATGTTGGTCCTCGCCTGCCAAAGTCTCTGGTGATGACGCCTGCTTGGGCTCCACGATGACTCCCTTCCAGCCGTTGGGGCTGGTCTTGGTCTTGTTGCACCGAAACGGATGCCTTTGCTTGATGGTCTCGCCTGCGCTTGCTCCCTTTGCACCAAAGAGGAAAGGAGGACGCTGCGCGGGGTGGCGCCCTTGGTCGTCATGGCTTGCGTCATGGGCACCTCGCGAGGTACCCTGCCTTGAACTCTCCGCCTCCTCATGAGCCAGCCTGACGAGGCCATGCTTGGGGAAGCTCCTGGTCGTCCGCCCCGCGAGGCTTGGCTCCTCGCGAGGGTCTTGAGCTTGTGTTGATGAAGGTGGGCCGTCCTGGGCCTCCTTCGAGCCATGCCATGAGCATGAGCAGAACAAGTGCAGGGACCCCGTTCCCTGCAACGCCGACAATGTCGCTCGGTGAGTAACTCTGGAACATTGAGCATCTTCGCAAGTTTTACCCGTGGTAGCGGCTTGCCGGGCCCCCCGGCAAGCCACCTTTTGTACAAGCATTGCCTATGATGCATGTAACCCTTTGTACAAAGCCAGGCGCAGACCCTGAGCATAAATAAATGAAGCGCTGGCGCCCTAATTTATAGCACGCATGCTAGGTCGAGTCTCGTCCTTGGTTAGGATTGATAGTGCTCAGCGGCGGCTAACCCCTAGCTTAGAGGTCGAGTGTGCGTCTCTTTGTCGTTCTTTTGTCTTCTTTGGTTCGCAGGAGTCACAGATATCCTTGTCGGATCACTTGAGGACAAAAAAGAGAAGAGGGGCAGACCGACATCTAGACACCGGCAAGCCAGTATTGCCGGGGGCTGCAAGTGCAAAGATTCACCCACGGCAAACTAGAGTTGTCGGGGGCTACAGCTTCAGATAAGTTCTTCATCCCTTATCATGCATTCCCTTATGGATTGAGGTATGTGAAACCTTGTTTTTTCCCAAAGCTACCGTGCTCCCCTAAAACGCTAGGCCCTAGGGCTCGTTCCTGGGGCCAGGTTTGGTCATAGTCGCGGGAGAAAAAGGATGAAACGAGGAGCCTGAACCCACCTCATCCCTGCCTCCGCCAAAAGCGTGAGAAAGGTCGAGCGAAGTGGGTAGACGGCAGGGCCTGTTGCCGGGCAAGGAAATGTTTATCTTAGGGATATCAAGGATTTACTCCTTGTCGTGGGTTCTACCCGCAAACAAATGACCCGGCAAGCATCCCTTTTTCACTAAAAAACATTCCACTCAGGTACAACCCATGGGTAATGAAAAACATGAATGATGGGATTACAAGTTTTAAATTCAGCCAAGGCCCGAAGGCTTACAAGCTAAAAAGAGATAAGGTGCCCGTAACCCCTTTCTTGTCCTTCTCCTCATGAGGCAGGTCAAGGAGGCGAAAAGGGCAGAAGGGGCGCCTAGGCGAGCTACGGGTGGGTGGAGACACCAAGAGAACATCTCGGTGGTCGCCCAAAGGCTGGATGGTGATGGCGGCGCCAGCGAGAGCTTCAAGACGAGGCGGCGGGGCGGACGTCAAGACGCGTCGAAGGCGTCGGTGCCCGCGTAATCCTATTTGACGGCCTTGCCGCACGCCCTCTCCTCTTCCACAGCCTCCCAATGCCAGCCGCCCAAGGAAACGACCCGGAGAAGTTCAGGGAGCCAGCTACACGGATGATGGGGTCATCGGTGCCGCACGGAGCGGCGCCCGACACCTAGTCGGACCCGTCATCCTGCCGCCTGCTACCCTTGTCGTCGCTGCCGCTGTCCTTCTCGCCACTCCCACCCGAGCAGGGGTCTTCGCTATCAGAAGAGCTCTCCACGCAGCACCTTGCCCTGGTCCCGAAGAGCCCGAAGACCTTGACAGAGAGGAGGCCGCCCTCCATCAGCTTGAAATGGAGAGTGAGCCCCTCCGTCAAGCGGTGGATATGAGCGAATGTCTTCCATCCCCGATGAAGATACATCACGTGAGGGGCTGGGAAGTCGACGCGAACTCGCGTACCGCTGATCCCACAGCCCCTCATGTGCAGCCGCAATGACTCCGGCGGATCTAGCTCCATCTCCCGCGCTAATGGAGTCGGGAGACGGAGGCGACGGCAAGGCGGCTGGCGCAGCCTGACGAAGAACTCGCAAGGATCATCCCCAACATGGCCCTCCGTGGGGGTAGGAACTACTGGCGGAGGCGAGACCGGCGCGCCGCCCCGTCCTCCTCTTCCCCGAGTGCCTCGGCCTCGCCCCCTCCCCCTTCCCCTTGCGGCTGGCTCTGCCACCGCAAGTGCAGGAGAAGGAAGGACGCGTTGTCGAGCGGCGACCCTCGCCGCCACCGTTGAAGGGCCCGGATTTCCTCTCTCCATGGCGGATGGAGGGAAGCAGGTGAAGGACGGAGGAGATGGAGGAATGCGGGACGCCATCCCCCCCGCTCTTTATAAAGGAATGGGGTGGGGGCTCGGCCGCCCCGCTCAGCCAATCAAGACGCAGAAGGCGCAGGGAACTGGGACCAACCCGCTGCCCCAGCCCGCGACGGCCCGGTTTCCCGCCTCCACCATTCGCCACCCCAAGCGCATGAGAACCACGTGGCAGGCATGCGGGACCAAGGCGACGGGTGAGGCGACCTCTCCCCACCCCGTGATCGTGGGGAGTGGACGCTGTCAGATTTCGGGTTCCGGCAGACCCTTAAGGTTCGAACTCTGGGGTGCGCGCGGAGATTCAACCCTCCACCGTCTCATACCTTGCCGAATCGCAGGGACCTAAACTACTAAGAAGAACAACACAAGAGACGCAAGATTTATACTAGTTCCGGCCACTGTTGTGGTGTAATACCCTACTCTGGTTTGTGGTGTGGTGGATTGCCTCTTGGGCTGATGAGGAACAAGACAGGGGAAAAACAACCTCGCGAGGAGTCTGTTCTTGGTGGGTGTGATGAGCTGCTAAGTGGTGCCCGTCGCTCTAGCTTGAGGATCGGGTCTCTATCTCTCTCTCGGATTCCAAATGCCGGATCCCTCTCTCCGGATGTGGCTACTCCTATTTATAGGCGAGGCCCTAGGCCTCTTCCCAAATATTGAGCGAAAGGCGCCAACAATTGGCCATTTTGAAGGGGCAATGGTACACTTATCGTGACTAAAGTTGGTCCTCGCCGCCAAAGGCTCTGGTGATGGCCTTTGCTTGGGCTCCACGATGACTCCCTTCCGGCCGTTGGGGCTGGTATTGGTCTTGTTGCACCGAAATCGATGCCTTTGCTTGATGCTCTCGCTGCGCTTGCTCCCTTTGCACCAAAGAGGAAGGAGGACGCTCTTGGCTGGCGCCCGACTGGCGCCCTTGGTCGTCACGGCTTGCGTCATGGGCACCTCGAGAGGTACCCTGCCTTGAACTCTCCGCCTCCTCGTGAGCTAGCCTGACGAGGCCGTGCCTGAGGAAGCTCCTGGTCGTCCACCCCGCGAGGCTTGGCCCCTTGCAAGGGTCTTGAGCTTGTGTTGATGAAGTTGGGCTGTCCTGGGCCTCCTTTGAGCCACGCCCGAGGCATGAGCGAGCAAGTCTCAGGTCCTCCGTTCCCGAACGCCGACAGTAGCCCCGGGCCTGGCGCGCTGAACTTGGCCGGGCAGAGAGGCGAAAGGGCAAGTGCGGCCCATGAGCCCCTAACGAGCTGGGCCTTGGACGAAGCGTGGCGGTTGATTGGACGTGGGCGGCACTGTTCCCTCACGCCTCCTTATTTCGTGCCTTGCTAGGTGGACACGCTGCTGCACACATCCGTTCCCCTCTTTGCTGCTTGTGCGCTCCAGTCCTTCCCTCTCTCGAACTCCGGCTTCCATTTCCAATCCAATCTCGAATCTCCCCCTCCCCCTTTCAATCGCCATGGCTCCGACGAAGAAGGGGAAAGGGAAGAAACATGTGCCTCCGCCTCGCTCGCCGCCGCCGGCGGCCTCCGCTGTCGACCCGTCGATCATACTCAATCTAGAGGGCTTGGGCAAGGTTAGTTCGGCTCTGGCCACCTCCTTCAACGAATGCGGGAGGACGACGGCTTGGCCCGCGTCACACTTCTCCATCGACAGGATAGTCACCGAGGTCCGGTATTTGTTGACGCTACGTGGGCGGGCTGGTTCCCCTTCTCTGATTTCTTCAATGCCGTGCTTTCCCACTATCGAGATCCACATGATGCATCCGGGTCCCGAGTCCATTACTCTCCTCTCGGTCTTTGCCTTCGTTTGTGAGGCAATGATGGGCATCCTTCCCTCGGTTGCCTTGCTGCCCCACTTCTTCTCTCTGCGCCTTGTCGACCCCACTCAATGCTCGGCGTGTGTGAGCTTCGTCGCCGCGCCCGAGAGAGCGGCCTCTGGGATTGACTTCAGCCTACCTCCGCCCACGGCTGAGTTCCGCGATAGGTGGTTGCACGTGGATCTGGGGGTGCCCAGCCCCCTGCTATCAGAGCCAACTTCGCCTGCTGTCCCCAATTCAGGCTGGGGCCAGGAGACGCTTTCAAGCCCTCGGCTCATCTTTGTCTGGCGCGCCGTGTGTTCCCGAGGTCGCTTGTGACAGGCGCCCAAGGTGGTGAAGGAATTCCTGATGCGCCGCATTGCTCCTCTCAACGCCATTCCCACGGATGTGGGCCTTGATGGGCCTGGTGATCGTATGAGGCTCCGGGAAGAAGACTGATGCTGAAGCGCTAAGGAAAGTGCTCTGGTCTGTTGGCGACCCTAACCCCGGTGGCATCCGGCATGAAGGGGCCTTGCTGTACCTCTGCCGGAATAGGGGTGATTTCGTGAACGAGATGCCTATCTTCGATGAATGGGGGCTGCACCCCGCTGGTCTCCAGGGGCCTCGCGAGAATCCAGTGGTGGTGACAGCCCTTCCAGTCGGCCAAGGCGGCTCCTCCTCGAGTGGCGGAGCAGGGAGGCATGAGCCGCCAGAGGCCGAAGGGACCCCCACCGAAGTGACAGCGTCGGGCGATGCTCGTGAGGGGGTAGCTCCTGAGGCTCATGCCGCTGCGGCTGAGGGCGGCAGGCAGTCGCCCGCAGCACCCGCGGATGGAGCCCCCGAGGCCCCTGCTGCTTCTCTTGGTGAGGCGACTAGCAGCGCACGTCAGGCAGACGCCCCTGACGCAAGTCGTCTCGATGCTTCTCCCTCGCCGCAGGCTGATCACTGCGCTCAAATCTTGGGTCGTTTCCGCGTGAACTTCGAGGCCCTCCGGAAGAGAAGGGAGGCCACAGGCGATGACTACCCTTGTCGCTTCTTTGAAGCGTCTGAAATGCCGCCCAGCGATGAGTAAGCCTTCTCCTTCTCCGGCTCTTGATTCTTCTGCTGCTCATGCGATCCTTGCCTGCAGTCCCTTCCTGCCGAGGTCACGGAGATGGGTGAGGAGCCGTCCCTCCCGCCCCTCCCGTCCTTGGGTGCTCCAAGCAGTGGAGCCCTTGTGGTGAGGGCGACCCGGGAGGTGAGCCGTCCCGTGGCGCGTCGTGGTCCTGCGCGCCTCGCGATCCTTCCTCGCGAGCCTTCCCGTGGCATAGCTAGCTGCCGTGGGCTTCTCGCTGGTCGTGAGCAGCGATTGGACCGAGGCGCTTCTCGCGCTTCGGGATCGATGGGCTGGCTCAAAGCCGAGGCTTGCAGCAGCGCGCCCGGCCATCGCGAGGTGCCAGGCCCAGCCCCCTGCCCGGAGGGGGAGCGTTGATTCGCGGCTCCCGGCGCCAGCCTGGGGCGGTTGATGGTGTGGAGGACGTGCGCGAGCGTGCCCGGGAGCGTCGCGCCCTTCGCCAAGGATTTCTTCGAAGGGCGGCTGACGCGGTGAGCCTGCTTTGTGAAGAGCTCGCTGATGAAGACGCGTGCCTTGAGGCCGAGGGCCTGCGCCTGGCTGCAGAGAGGCGCGAGCTGGAGGACGCTGCCACCCTTGCGCGCCGCCAGCGCGATCTTGATGATGAAGAGGCCAAAGCATTGCTGGCAGCCTCTCGGGAGGCCTGTTCTTGGGCCGTCGAGGAGGCCCGGGCAGCTAACAGGTGACGAGAGACGGCGGAGGAGCGGGCACGGGAACTCCTGGCCCGGTGTCACTCGCTGGAGGAGCAAGTGGAGCTGCGCGAGGTAGCCCTTGCGTCGATGAAGGTGGCCTCCGGCGACTCGGCGGAGCTCCAGAAGCGTGAGGAGGCGCTGACGCTTGAAGCCGCCGAACGCGCAGCAGTACAAGCGCTTGGAGACGAGGGCGCTTAGCGACGCAGGCGAAGGATGAGGTCGCAGCACGGGAAGCCCGCGTCTGGAAGAGGTCGACGCCGAGTAAGTGGCGGCGCGCTCGAACCTCGGCCTTGAAGTTTAAGGAGCGGTTGGGGTTGATCAAGGCCGAGGCTGAGGGCAGGACTGCTGCCTTGAGGGCCAAACTGGAGGAGGCGACGCGGCGGGCCGATGCTCTTTGGGCGGCCCTTGAGGTGGCGCAGAGGGAGTCCACCACCTCCCAGGCCGAGGCGCTCCTTCTTCGCCAACGGGTGGAGGAGGCCAAGGCCGTCGCGCGCCAGAATGCGGACGAGATGCGTCAGCGGCGAATCCTGGAGCATGAGCACGGTCCCATGCTCGCCACACTCTGGGAAAGAGCTAACGCAGCCTTGGATAATATCTGCGAGGCGGCAGTGGGCGCGCGCGACGCTGATTAACTACGCCGGCAACCTTGATTCTTCAGCGGCGTGGTGGCGCTTGGCCGGGCGTGGTCGGTCAGGGCCAACAGGTTGGTGGAGGAGAGGAGCTCCGCCCTTCTCGGGCGCGCCTTTTCTCGTGTCTTCAGCCATCTCTGGGACATGGACCCGCACTTCGATTTTGACACAGCCATTGCCCCAGTTCCCCAGGCCGTCCGGGGTGACCTGGCGCACTGGGTGGAAGACAACGTGGATGCCCTCGTCCGGGCCTTTGCTTCGGACGACGACGGCGTGGTCGTGGCCGCCGATGAGGGCGGCGTGGTGAACGGCCCAGACGCCGCCGACGATCACGCAGACAGCGACGGCGAGGCGGCGATGCCAAGAACGGCTCGGGAGGTGCTCACTGTGGATGCATTGGGGGATTTATCCGATCGATCATGTATTGTCCTTGTTCCATTACCTGCATGAATAGAACCCAGGTTTTGGCACGATGGAGGTGAGAGCATTTTGGGAGGGGAGCCCTCATGTAAAACTTGTGTTCTTCAGATTAGCAGGTGTTACATCGCCCATACGCCCGCGCCAAGTGGTTGGCTAAGCGGCGTGCTAGTTGGATGGTTTACCTTTATTTTGTCTGAGCCCGAGATAGCAGTGGGAGGCTGAGGCGATCTGAGTGTCTCCTAATCGAATCCGTAGGACCTGCAGTAAAAACCCTCCGGAGAGGGCCTTGGCGGCGACAGCTGGGCTCTTGCGCAAGCTAGGCTGGCCCGGCTCATGAGGGGCTCATGAGGGGAGGCAATGAGGCGGAGTTGTAACGAAAGCGAGAGAGATTTGCTCGAACGAGACTAAGCACCCCTTCCCCGAACACACGCAAATCTCAAATTCGAATCCAATATAAATCCAGCGGGGGAAAGCGACAACCAAATGGAAGGCAAAGAAAGCAGAAGAAAATCCGCGTCCGGCACCTAGTCTAGTCTTGGACGTCTTCTCACCAGCGCGGAGCTAAGTGCTGCCACTGGGCATGGGAGGGAGCCCCAGGGCCTGAGGCCAGCACCCCTGAGACTCTGGGGCAGCGAGCTTCACAGGCACTGGGCCTTCTTCACAGGTACCGGCCTTGCTTCATATCGCCAGACGAGGGCCCCACCTTGCACCACACTCTAGTGCCACCGACGATGACCGGAAACCAAGACGCCGCTGGTGGCGTAGAGCGGTCGCCATCGGTTCCCACAGCGACCCACGGGTCCTCCGTCGAGGGCAGGCCACTGAGCACCTCCCAGTGAGGGCCTACCTCCTGAGAACGCCTTGCTCCGAACGCCGCGGTGGTGATGTCGGATCTCTGCCCCTCTCCGGCAGCCCCCTGCGCCCCCCTCCCGAGGGGTAGGAGACTGCGGGAGCGGGGCAGCCGCTCGTCGTGGCGACCTGTACCTCCTGCGACCTATGGTTAGCGTATGTTTGCTCTTGAGGAAGTAGCGGTACCCGATAATCATCGCCCCCGGCGTGACCAGTGGGACCGTCTCGAGGCTCCTGGAAGAGCGCGGATTCTGGCGCCTCATCCCCCCAGCTTGGGATGAGGAGCGAGTCTTGTTCTCCCTCATGCGGGTGCCCTTGGTCCATCATGTGGGGCACGTATTCTTCTGGCGCCGTCATCACGAAGGCCACGCCGTAGTGCTGAGCGTGCCTTGCTGCCCTGCTTGATGCGCCCGCCGTGGGGTGGTGGCGCGGCGGTCCACCAGGGCCGTGAGTTGCGTCGAGTCCTTCTTCTCCGCGGGCGGGCGGGGGCAACCCGCCGCCCGGCCAGCGACAACACTTCGCGGTGTTGGAGTAGCTTTGGAGCCAGCGAGCGCGTGGAGCCCGTGCGGGCCGCCCTCGGCTGAGATGGAAATTGGGTGCGAAGGGTGAGCCCGGCGGCCGAAGCCAGGAGCTCCGCCACTCGCTCCGAAGACGCGTCGTGGCCGCTCTCCGGCTGCCGCTGCGGCAGCTCCCGGCGGGTGTACGGTGACGCGGTCGCGGCGTGATTGGAGGCCCTTGCTGCCGACCGCGCCTGCCGCGGTGTGAGAGCTGTCGAAGCTTGTCCGCGTCGCCCGCGGCCCGCAGCGCCCTGCGGACCGTGAGCTGCCTGGGGCACGGGGTCGCCCGAGGCGAGCGGCTCTGCGTGGGTGGGCCACGCCGCCCGAGGATCTGGGTTGCCCACTTGGTTGCCGGACATGGTGATGATGATGCGATGGGACACGAGGTGGCAGAAGGCGGATTCCGGCGCACCCCTACCTGGCGCGTCAAATGTCGATTCGGGTTCAGCGGACCCTTAAGGTTCGAATCGTAGGGGTCTTGTGCGCGGAGAACCAACCCTCCACCGTGTCGTACCTCGCCCGAATCGCATGGGACCTAAACTACTAAGAAGAACAACACAAGAGGCCTTAAGATTTATACTAGTTCGGGCCACCATTGTGGTGTAATACCCTACTCTAGTTTGTGGTGTGGTGGATTGCCTCTTGGGGCTGATGAGGAACGATCTGAGGGAAGAACAGCCTCGCGAGGGTCTGTTCTTGGTGGGTGTGATGAACTGCTAAGTGGTGCCCCATCGCTCTAGCTTGAGGATCGGGTCTCTATCTCTTTCTCTGGATTCCAAATGCCGGATCCCCTCTCTCTGGATGTGGCTACTCCTATTTATAGGCGAGGGCCCTGGGCCTCTTCCCAAATATTGAGCGGGAAGGGCGCCAACAATTGGCCATTTTGAAGGGGAACAGCGGGTACACTTATCTCGACAAAGTTGGTCCTCGCTTTGCCAAAGGCTCTGGTGATGGCGCCTGCTTGGGCTCCACGATGACTCCCTTCTAGCCGTTGGGGCTGGTCTTGGTCTTGTTGCACGAAGCGGATGCCTTTGCTTGATGCTCTCACTGCGCTTGCTCCTTTGCACCAAAGAGGAAAGGAGGACATCTTGGCTGGCGCCCGGCCCAGCGCTGTTGCGCCTTGGTCGTCATGGCTTGCGTCATGGGCACCTCGCGAGGTACCCTGCCTTGAACTCTCCGCCTCCTCGTGAGCCAGCTGACGAGGCAGGTGCTCGAGGAAGCTCCTGGTCGTCCGCCTCATGAGGCTCTCAGCCCTCGCGAGGGTCTTGAGCTTGTGTTGATGAAGTTGGGCTGTCCTGGGCCTCCTTTGAGCCACGCCGCAGGCAGGCAAGTCTGGGGACCCCCGTTCCTAGAACGCCGACAGACGCCTTGAAGACCACGCCTCTGCCCCGTTCAGTAAATGGGCCGCGCCTCCACGCCTCCCTTTGTTTATGGGGAAGGCGCGAACCGCCCCCTTTACTACGACGTGACGCATGCGCGCAGAGCGCAGCCCCACGCATGCTGCCCACGTCACGCACGCCTCCCCATGCCGAGCCACGTGCGGGAGGCATGGGAAGCACAGTGCGCGAAGAGACTTACCACGGTAAAAACCACCCCATCTGCCCATGCACCCTTTTTGGGCCTAGCCCAACGACGCAATTGCGCTTACGTGTGGCCCAGGCCCGGGGGCTCCTGTCGGTGTACAAAAAGAGGGGTACACTTTTTGTACCCCTATAACTGTGCACGGGCAGTCTGAGCCGCGGGCACCACCGCACTGAGCAAGGCAAGGGAGGTGAGCCAAGGTAAGGCCGAGGCTCGAAAGGAGCAGAACGACGCCAAGACCAAGACCACAAAGAGCAAAGGGGACGAAGTGGACTCCCCTGGCAAGATCCTTGCCGGGAGGCAGTTTTAGCAAACCCGGCAAGACCCTTGCCGTGGCAGCTCGCCCCACACCTACGGAGCGAATCACCCTTGATTCCACTGCCCCCATGGGGCAAGGATTAGGGGAGACATCCCCGTGGTGGCATGCAGATCTTTGTGAAGACATTCAAGATCAGATACACACTATAGAAGATGACGACCCTTGGCGGGATCCCAGCCAAGGAGGACCACAAGGCCCCCGGCCAGAGCCTTGCTGGGGATGACAGCAGGCGCCACGGCAAAACCCTTGCCGGGGCCCCGGCAAGACCCTTGTCGGGGCTACGGCGAAGCCCTCGCCAAGAACACCCGTACGGCCACCATCAGGCCCACGCCAATCAAACCTCCACCACCGTTCGCATGCAGCTGCCGACCCAACCAGTTGGGCAGGCACCTGCGTGGCGGCAAGCGGATCTTCGTGGAGACCCACCACTGCGCCACCTCAGCTGCCTGCCTGCCTACATGGCACCATGGGCATCGCTGGCCAGGGCGCGTGTCGACACGAAAGGGAGCGGCGACGGACGAGATAGGGCTCTCCCCCATCCCCGATAAAGCAAGGACACCTAAGCAAGACGCATTAAAGGCACCTTGTCATGTAATGCGAGGGATAAACTTCGCATCATCATGCCCTTTCCACCTCACGTGTGCCCTTTGTGGAAACCCCTTTCCCTATAAAAGGAGGCCCAAGGCGACCATGAGGAGGATTCGCTTTTGGAGCTCTGACGCCCCATTGCTAGTTCAAGAACACAGATAAACAAACCACCAAAGCAGGAGTAGGGTTTTACGCATCCTCGCGGCCCGGACCTGGATAAGGAAACCGTGTGCTATCTGTTTGATCCGCTCTTCTCACGACCCCGCGCCCCGCGACCGTAGTAGGGATTCTTGTGATCCCATAGGTGTCGTTCCCACGGACACTCTCTATTGCCGGTATTTGTTCCCCCTTAGAAGACCTGGGTCCGACGATGTGATCGATGACACTGATGAAGACACAATGCTATCTTCAGAAGTGCCAGGCAAGCAAAACCCCCCTTGTTCATTCCGATTCAGTCCCACTCTCTCGCCTCTGCTCTTTTTTACTGCATTAGGACAACAACGATTCAACTGTTACATGCTGCGGTAGTTGAACGCCTTTGCTTTGCATGACCTGTCGTTGCCACAGTAAATAGATGAAACCCACTAGCATGAGTAGGAGTTGTTTGAGCCCTAATGTGCCTACTCATTCATGCTTATTTGTCATGCCTAGTACTGCTTAGAGTTGAGTCAGGTCCGATTCATCGGGGATGAATTGGAATGGTGATGAACATGTCCTACTGTGTGAGCTAAGTGTGTGAACACGATTTGGTAAAGGTATCAATGAGAGGCCATGTAGGAGTACATGGTGGGTTGTCTCATTGAAACCGTCCTCAGGAACTGAGTTCTGTGTTTGTGATCCATGAACAGCTACTACCACACGTTGGGCCTTAAAATATGACCCCGCTCGACTTATTAACCCCCCTGTCCTCTGTCCTGGAGTTGCAAGTAGTTTCTGGTGTTTGTAGTATGCTGGAGGCCATGCACATCTCTGACCCGAGGGGTGGGCTGTGATGCGGTATGCACGTGGCACGGTGTACCGGGACGCCCGTTTGGTGCCTCGGGAACCCTGCACACATCATTCGGGGCCGTAGTGGAAACCTCGGCCGGACTCCGTGTGGATGGAACCTGAATAGGTGATAAACCTGGACTAAGGACTTGTGTGGTTAGTCAGGTCGTGGTCTACACCCACGTCGGCTTTCGCTTGAAGTCTGTCGAGCACATGTCGTGTGCAGATGCTAAGTGGTGGAAACATGTGTGAAGAAGTACACCCCTGCAGGGTTATAAATGATTTGAATAGCCGCGTCCGCGTAAAGGACTTCTGGGTTGCTTGTACAGTTCATAGACAAGTGAAAGTGGATACTCTAAAAAGCGCAAGATAAGCGTGACTGCTATGGATGGCCTTCTCATAGGGAGACGGGAGCGGATCCATAGTGGTGTATTGATATGATGAATATGTGGACTCGTGTGCGCCACCTCAAAAGAGTTACTTGTTGTCGTAGTTCAGGGTAGCCACAGTCAAAGATGGCTTGCTGTAGTTAAACTCCACCACCCCTTTGTTGATACTCATGCATATGTAGATAGTTCAGATGTACGTCTTGCTCGGTACATTTGTACTCACGTTTGCTAAATTTATGTTCTTGTAGAGAGACTTCAGTCTCACTAGTAGTTCCACGTGGACTTCGACGTTTAGCTTGTTACCTCAGGTACGATCTTGTGCTCTCGGCAAGGTCTTGTAGATAGTCAGGCTTCTCAGCCTTTTTTTCATTTGTAGTTGTCTGTACTCAGACAAGTTAAACTTGCGCATGTACTTATTGCTTGTATGACCTGAATACTGGGTCATCAGACCCATGTTTGTAATATCTGGCTCCTCGGAGCCTAATGAATAAATACTTTGAGTTGTAGAGTTTTGTTGTGATGCCATGTTCTATTTGCACATATCGAGCATATTGTGCGTATGTGTTGAAATGATTGGTATGTGTGAGATCCGACAACTTAGTTGTTTATTCTTGGTAGCCTCTCTTATGGGGAAATGTCTCCTAGTGCTTCCACTAAGCCATGGTAGCTTGCTACTGCTCCGGAACACTTAGGCTGACCGGCATGTGTCCTTCTTCATTCCTGTGTCTGTCCCTTCGGGGAAATATCACGCATTGTTCCTTTAAGTGCTTGTAGCTGGCTACGACTTGGGTTCATACATTGATGACCGACACGTTCGTTGCTAGGTCATGTATGCCTGTCCCAGTAAGTTAGTGCCACCTTGGGTTTATGACTAGACATGTCGGCCCGGGTTCCCTGTCATATGGATGCTAGCGACACTATCATATATGTGAGCCAAAAGACGGAAATGGTCACGGGCCAGGTAAGGTGGCACCCGTGGGGATACCGTGCGTGAGGCCGCAAAGCGATATGATGTGTTACATGATAGATCGGTGTGACTTAGGACCGGGGTCCTGACATCAATACCAAACAGAGTTCAAACGTAGCGAAACTTTTTGTGGATTTTTTTGGACCAGAAGACATCCAGTGGGCCAAATAAGTATCGAAGGGGGAGCCCGAGGTGAGCACAAGACACCAGGCCGCGCCTGGAGGCCCAGGCGCACCCTGGTGGGTTGTGCCCACCTCGGTGGCCTCCTGCACCTCCTATTTTCCCTATAAATACCACAATATTCCAGAAACCCTAGGGGAGTCGACGAAAATCAATTCCAGCCGCCGCAAGTTCCAGAACCACCAGATCCAATCTAGACACCATCATGGAGGGGTTCATGATGCCAATTGGCGCCTCTCCGATGGTGCGTGAGTAGTTCATTGTAGACCTACAGGTCCGTAGTTAGTAGCTAGATGGCTTCCTCAATACAATGGTCTCTTGGAGATCCATATGATGTAACTCTTTTTGTGGTGTGTTTGTTGGGATCCGATGAACTTTGAGTTTATGATCAGATCTGTGTTTTTATCCATGAAAGTTATTTGAGTCTTCTTTGATCTCTTATATGCATGATTTCTTATAGCCTCATATTTCTTCTCTGATATTTGTGTTTTGTTTGGCTAACTTGATCTATTTATCTTGCAATGGGAAGAGGTGCTTTGTGATGGGTTCAATCTTACGGTGCTTGATCCCAGTGATAGAAGGGGAACCGACACGTATGTATCCTTGCTATTAAGAATAACAAGATGGTGTCTATTTCTACATAAATAGATCTTGTCTACATCATGTCATGGTTCTTACTGCATTACTCTGTTTCTCCATGAACTTAATACACTACATGCATGCTGGATAGCGGTCCATGTGTGGAGTAATAGTATTAGATGCACGCAGGAGTTGGTCTACTAATCTTGGACGTGATGCCTATATAATGAACATTGCCTGGATATCATCATGATTATTTGAAGTTTTATCAATTGCCCAACAGTAATTCGTTTACCCACCATATGCTATTTTTCTCGAGAGAAGCCACTAGTGAAATCTACGGCCCCCGTGTCTCTTCTTTATTATATTTGCCTTCGTGATCTATTTTTATTTGCTTTTATTTTCAGATCTATTAAACCTAAAATACAAAAATATCTTACTGCAATTTATTCTTATTTATTTTATCTCGTGTTCCCGCGAGATCTATTTATCCAATCTATCATATTTGTATCTTGTCTACTTGCCAATTTCTAGCGTCGTTGCCCGAAAGGGATTGACAACCCCTTTAATACGTCAAGCTGCGAGTATTTGTTATTTGTGTGCAGGTCCCGTTCATGTAGTGTTGCATGGTTCTCCTACTAGTTCGATAACCTTGGTCTCATCACTCAGGGAAATACCTACCGTTGCTCTGCTGCATCATCCCTTCCTCTTTTGGGAAATACCAACGTAGTTCAAGCAAACATCAATAGGCTGCAAAAGTGTGGAAGACGCTAGATCGATGAGCTGCCGGTGGTTCTTTGGTCCCTCCGTACAACACCAAATCGAGCTACTGGCCAGACTCCCATCTCCCTAGCCTATGGGGCAGAAGCAGTGCTCCCAACAGAACTCATATACGGGTCTCTTCGAGTATTTGCCTACGATGAAGTAGAGCAAGAGCAGCACCGGCATGACGATGTCGTGCTCCTTGAGGAGAACCGTCTCCGGGTTGTTGTACGTGTTGCACGCTACCAGCAAGCCCTGCTTCGCTATCATAGCTACAGGGTCCATGCCCGGAGCTTTGAGGAAGGCGACCTTGTCCTTAGGCCTGTTAAGTCCGCCAAGGGTTCCAACAAGTTGACGCCAAAGTGGGAAGGCCCTTACCGAGTAGTACCAGTCACCAGACCTGGGGCAGTCAGTCTAGAGACCGGAGATGGCATCAAAATGCAAACCTCATGGAATATTGAGCATCTTCGCAAGTTCTACCTGTAAGGCGCGGCTACCGGGCCCTGCCCCGGCAGCCACCGTTTTGTACAACCCTTGCCGATGTTGCATGTAACCCTTTGCACAAAGCCAGGCGCAGCCAGATAAATGAACAAAGCGTTGGCGCCCTAAAAACAACATGCATGCATAATTAGCTTAGTATAATGATGCCATGATCATTTAGATGAGGTCATATGCTGCTATGTTTTCCCCTGCACTAACTACATGACTCTTGCCGCGGATCCGATCCTAGGAAGAAGATATGGAGAGAAAGCTTGCATACTCGATCCTCTACGAGCTAAACAGATAAGTTCTCTTTTTATCCATACATGTCTTTGTAAGAAGAAAACGTGTGCATAAAGAAACCTTGTGCTCCCATCCTTTGACCTGAATGTTGCTACGGTCGGAAAGGTTGTAGCGGCATTTGACGGAGAACGGTTGACAAGGGGTATGTTCCCTTCCATACTTTTAAAACAAGCCCGGCAGCCAGGCTCCCGCAGCAACAATGGAAGGCACCAGCAAGATAGCTTGCCGAGGAATCTTGTTTACATAAAAGTATAGAGGCATTCATCCTTTGCATGGATAGGATACATGCACAAGTACCCGGCAAGGCTTGTCTTTTTCATTAATATGCAGATAAGCAAGTGCATATCTTACAAAGCACAAACATGGATAAAATAGATTACATATTTAAGAGTAAAATTTGGCAAGCACCTACATATTTTTGATTGAAAAAAGATAAGTGCCCCGTAATCCTTTTCTTATCCCTCTCCTCCTAGGAACTATAGCGGAAGGTGAAGAGGGCAAAAGGAGTGCCTGGGCAGAAGCCCGGCCTGACCCCGTCAGGACCCATGGGACGGAGCCTAACAAGATCGGAGGGTGCGGACGAAGGTGATGGGTGGGGAGAACGGCTAGGCAATGCCGTGGCCACCACCACCAGGGCCAGCAGGGAATGGCAACATGGACACCGGCAGGAAGGACGAAGTCGGAGTCCACAAGGAAGCCTTGCCGGGGAGGAGATGCAGGTGTAGATGGTGGTGCCGCCGGCTGACGGTGACGGTGCGGCTGGTGTTCACCCGTAGTCAGAGCTCTCGGCGGCTTCATGGTCGGCAGCGAGGAGCTCTTGGCTCCGGTGCCTAGCGCGGCTAGGGGACGGGGACGAGCTCGAGGAGCAGGGAGAAAACGGCGAAGCTCACCGCGCATCGGATGGGGCCGTCGACGAGCTCGGGGGCGCACGGGTGACGGCGAATCGGCGGTGAAGATCCTCGGCGGCCGGTGGTGGAGAAGGCGACGGTGAGACGATGGAGGCCATTCGGGCTTGCTTCCTTCGGTGGAGAGGTTCAGCGCGAGGAAGTGGAACTCGGGCACTAACTGGCTGGGCGTGGGGATGCTGGTGGCCGCGGTGGTGACGGTCGGCGGCGACGAACCCGTTCGGGTGAGTGAGAGAGAGAGATCCAGGGGAGAGGGTGAGGACGGGGGAGACAGAGAGGGGCCCGGGGGGTGCGTGGCGCTCGTAGCAGCCTCCAGTGGCAGCGGCAAGCAGGAGATTTCCGAGCGCGTGCGCGCGCACCGCGGCCACACGCCCTCCGGCCCATTGGCAGGAGGTTGAAGACAGTAGAAGAGAGGAAGAGGTGGGCTGGGCCTAGCTGGGTCAGTCCTGTTGGGCCACCAGGTAAGTGGACCAGGTGAGTTCTGTTCTTTTATTGTATTCTATTTTTTATTTAATCTTTTGCCACTGTTTTGAATTTAAAACAATTCAAACAATGCCAAAAACTCCTCTGAATATTTTTATTTTGCTAGATGGACTTTTCCAAAAGCTCATAAAATATTTCGGGGGTATTTGAAATTATATTCTAATTATATGAATATAATTCAAATTCAAATAGCTAATGATTTAAGTTCAAAGTCCCAAAATTAAGTCCTTAAAAATTTTCAATATTTTGGGTGGGACCAGAACCATTGCCAAAAATATCAAACATTTAAGAAGAGCATTTTGGAAACAATGAATGAGATTTTAGGGTTTTTGCCCCTTTTATTGAAGTTTTTGAGGCTTCCAAAATTCCTCAGTTCAACTTTCAGAAATTTAACATGATGCATGAATGCTTTAAAGCAACTAGTTACAAGCAATGCTAGGGCTGTGACAATAGGGGAACTAGAGTATGATCCACAGGAAATAGAAGCCCTGGTTGGAACAGAAAAGTCTAGAAAGAGAAGTAGATTGGATTCCAAGAAGGATCTGAGTCATATCACCTGTTATAGGTGCAAGGAGTCAGGGCACTACCTCAGCAATTGCCCAAAAAGGAAGCCAAAGAGCCAAGGAGGCTATGCAGTCCTAAGGAAACCTCGAGACTTGTCAGGAGTAATATGTTTCTGCTACAATAAAGCAGGGCACCTTGCCAGATATTGTCCCAAAGAGAAGGAGCCTTGAGCTTAATAGTTGAGTTTGCAAGAAAGAAATGTAGTAGTAGAAGAAGAAATGGGAACAACTCTTTTGTATTGAGGTGTTGAGTTGAGGCATGTAATGGAAAAGCAGGAGATTGTAATCATTGGAGAATCAATAAAGTTAGCATCATTGGTACTGATATAGAATTTATGAGTTGTTACTCTATGAAGAAAGATTGCTGACCATTTTTGAGGATATGAGAAATATGGTCTTGGGAAGACTTTGTGCAATTTAAGGGTGGTAGTACCCTGTGAGGAGATTTGACTCCTGGAAAGGATAATGATGTTCCACGGAGTGGACTTCATAAGTACGAGTTTTATCTCGATATGTCGGATATCCCAAGAGTATGAAGAGATGAAGTACTATTGGATATAAAGGAGGTATAATGTTGGAAATATGGAGCAATGGCAACTCCATGATGAGTTTGAGTAATCACGTCTTAGTCTTGTACTAATAGAAGGTAGGGAGACAATACAATTGGATGGAATTAAGAATGCTAGGAAGCTGGAAGTTAGATGTTGAGATAATGATCAGTTGGCCCTGATGATGAGTTCAAGGTTTACAAGTGATGAGATGGTCCATAACCCACAGGCCCCAGGACTTGCCAAGAAGCAGGCACATTCTTGCTGAAGGAAAAACCCTGGAAGAGGATATACCTTTGACGACAGACGATTTTATAGGAGTAACGCAAAACCTGAGAGTTGTGAAGGAACGATAGATGTTCATTTGGCTTGTAGAATCAATGGATTTATCCAAACTAAGTTCTTCGACAAGAGAAATTATGCAATGCTTGTGAGGATGACCGAGTGTTAGGATGCGAGATTCGCTAAACCATATACAGGGTAATGATTTGGGTGCGGGATGGATTGATCACCATACCGACTTACTCTTATTATTCGCCTTGCTATACGGGATGGTAAATCTGAGTGACTTACCTATAGTAGAGAGACAACGATCAAAACCTTGTTTAAACCTTAGAATGGTATAAGTATTTTCCTTGGTACAAGGCAGTTTTTGCCAATCATAGGATATACGGTGAGAATGAAGCCAAGACCCATTTTCCTGCAGGAGAAACCATAAATTGTTGACCACCATGAGATATCGATAGTTGCTTAGTATTGGCGCCAGATCCGATAGCTAAGAAAACCCAGTCTCGGAATAACCTTACCAAGATGAAAGGACAGAGGAAATTGAGGAAAAGTTTATGCCGCTACCGGAAGAGCCAGAGAAGAATTCTCCCGAGAATCTGAGAAGACCGACACTATCAGCAATAAGAATGGAGTAATTGAGTTTTAATGGAACTGTAACCATGTTTCTAAGGGTGGTAGCACCCCAGACCCCCTGTGACGATCGATGGATTTCGAGAAGACCCCAAACCTAACCTATTTCTTGCTAGCCTCTCCGAATCTCGAGGACGAGATTCATTTTAAGGGTGGTAGGTTTGTAACATCCCAAAATTCTAAATTTTGGAATGTTATAATAAATAGATAGAGATGACTGATTGATTGACTGAAAGTGAGTGAAATTCAAAACTTTTGAAAGTTAAATGAGCGGGAATAAAAGGACTTTCCCGAACTTTCATTTTTGCATTAATCTGCGTGAGTTCAAATTCTTTTCCAACACAAAACCCTGGAGAGAAGATGACATGACTTCTTCCATTTAATTAAATGAAAAGGGTTGTTAAAAATATTTGAATTTCATTTGAAAATATTTCAAATTAAGAGACTTCAAGCAACTCAATGATTTTCATGAGAGAAGATAAAATGACTTCTTCAAAACATATGAAATATGAGTTGGGAGTTTAAAAGGATCAAATTTAAATACCTTTTGAAATTATTTTCAAATTGGAGTTATTTGGGTTTTATTCAAATTATTTTTCTCCAAAATAAGAATATATGGAAATTAGGGTAAAATGATTCCCTACAATAGAAAATTGGAGAGGAATAAATTTGAGAGCATTTTGGTATTTTTAAAATGATTTTTATGAGGTTTTATTGCAACAGTAGCAATCTTTGCTTTATTTGAATTTTTCTAGATTTTATTTGACTTTACAAAAATGTCCATGTTGTAGGAAATCATTTTCTGAAAATTTTGATATATTATATGCCTATATAATATTTTCATTTATTTTGTTTTATTTATTTTAGTTTGTCTAGATAAATGTTTTTTTAAAGAAGAAAACTCTACTGACCGGGCTTCTAGCTCCCAGCCAGCCTGTGCCCGAGCCGCCACCGTCTTCCTCCGTCTGTGACGGGACTCCTCCCGAGTCCGGCGCCACACCACGGGCACCCTCGCCCAAAGCGGGACTCGCCCGGGCCTTTAAAAGGGCGGACCCGACCCCTCCGCATCTCGCCACCGCCACAGATCCCGCCACTGCGCTGCCACACCACGCCCGCCTAGCCTCACGCCGTATACATGTGCCGCCTCACGCCGTCCTTGTGGCTTGCCGCTTCTGTTGGAGCTGGCCACTTTTCATGGAACCGCCGCATGACGCTTCATTGCCGGAGTTGACCGCCGACGCCGGTCCAATCCGCCCAATCCACAAACCGCTGTGAACCGGTAATAAAACCGCCCGGTTTGCCGGTTTTTTTAGGGTTCCGGTTTCTGTTTAAAACCTGTTATTTTATTTAGTTAATTTACTTAGCGAACGTTCATCAGATTAGATTCGGTAGCGAACGATTTTCGTTCTGTAAGTTTCTGTAATGAGCGTTCGTTATTAAGTCTTTTCTTTTTCTTTTTAATTTCGGTCAGGGACCTATCTGTGATGATTTTATTTACAGATTAGTCCCTGATCGTGCAATGCTCATAACTTTTTGCTCGTTAGCCGGAATTAGACGAAACCAATGTCCACCTCTTTGTTACGATTCCCTCTATCCAGTAAAACAACTTAAACATGTTTTTGAAAGTTTTAAAATTTGAATTCAAACATATTTGTATTTAAATTTCATTTGAGCATAACTTGAGTTTTATAACTCCGGTTTACTTGATTCTTTTTGCAAATCGAAGCTCTTGACCTAAACTTTCTGATAAGGCCAAATTCATATAATTTTGGTACTATTAGAAATTGTTTTATGTTGCAAGAGTTATTTGCTTGGTTTTGATGTTTTCCGAATTGTTCTTCGTTCTTTCCGACCTTTTGAGTGGTTGCTTATGTGTGGTTACAATTGCTTGCCTACGATAGATTGACCGGAGTGTGACGAGTAGAACTATCAAGAGTTTTGAGTGCGAATCATCTTCATCAACAGTACATGCAAGTTCACACTTTGATCATATCCCTTTCATGCCCAGTTTTTATGCATTAGTTTCACCCTCCAACATTGCATGAGTAGGATTGATAACATGTGGGTATTTGGGAAGTAGTTGATGAGGTAGGAACCTATTTCCCAACATTCAAACCTTGGCAGTTACTAATACGTTACGCTTATATTGTCATGCTATGCTCATAGACGTGGTTTGGGTTTGAGTGTATCCGTGACCGATGTGAGGTTGTTAATTAATGGTTCAACTTAAGGTGGCAACTTAAATACACATCTGGATGGATTGAGGCACCTGGGGAATCCAATGATTGCCTATATTTTTTGGAAATCCCATGGTACCGTGTGATTCTCCTATGGACCGCCACGCAGGCTCAAAGGGATCATAAGATTATTCATGCTAGAAACTTCCGTGTGCAGCCACAAGCTATTATGGGCTCTAGCATAGTTGATTAAGTCGTGGGAACTCTTACAGTGGTAGACTTGCAAATGTAGGGGATGTAGGTGTACCGGTCTACCCATCGTAAGGTGCTAACGCTTCTGAAAGACTGTGTCTCGGTCATCCGTATTCTCAAACACCATGTAGTGCGAGAAATTCAACGGACGAGATCGAGTCTTGTGGGGAAAAGTGCGCAAACCTCTGCAGAGTGTACAAACTAATCATGATTAGTCGTGTCCCCGGTTATGGACATCTTGAGTATCTGGTTCTTGGATTATCATGTTGATCTCATCACGTTACTTAATTAATTTGTTGGGTTGTTAATGATTACTTTTAGTTGGGATTGAGAGGGGGTTTACCTTCTCAATGTTTTTCAACAAACTTTGTAGTTAAATAAAATATATTCCTTTGCAGTAGGGAAAAATTGGCTTTTCGCAAAAACATTACAACCATAGAGCTTTTCCACCAGCCAAATATGCATGTAGTTATAGCCTTTATTAATCATTATCCTATTGTGTGAATTTGCCAGTACATTCAATGTACTGACCCTTTGTTGCTGCAACGTCTCATGTTGCAGGAATCTTACGACGAGTAAGTGATACGTTAGGGTTACGATTTCTACACTCAACTTTGCCGTTGGTGTTGATGGGAATCCACAACCTTGTTGTTACTTCTGCTTTTTGGATTGAGGTAATAGTATTTACGTTACTTTATACATGTGATTTACCTCTATTATAAATCCTCGAGTACTTTGTGTGTCAGCATACCGATCCAGGGATGACACTTAAGCACAGAGACTTGACTATCTAAGGTCGGGTCGCTGCAGAAGAGGTCGCGGAGTTCCTCCCAGGATGCCACCATGGATCCAGGGAGGTGGAGCAGTGTCACGCCCAATATGCGACCCTATCCAAAAGGAACTCGAAGGTCCCACCAAGGATAGACCCGCATATTGAAACGCTTTTGCAAGGTGGATATCATTACATCAACATTACATAATAGATGGGGATACATACATAAGGCATACAATGCCACACGAATACAACATCACATCATATACAAGATCAACATCCGACTACGGATGAAACATAAACAGAAACTCAAACGACATCCACCACCGCTAGCCTGTGCTGGCCGACCGGAGCCTATCCCACGATCAAAGAAGAAGCGGAAGAAGAACTCCAAAACAAGCAAACATCGCTCTCGCGTCATGAGCATCGCATAACCTGTACACTGCAACTGTTGGTGTAGTAATCTGTGAGCCACGAGGACTCAAAGAATCCCATTACCATGGGTATCAAGACTAGCAAAGCTTAATGGGAAAGGAAGGGTAAAGTGGTGAGGTTGCGTGGCGACTAAGCATATATGGTGGCTAACATACATAAATGAGAGTGAGAAGAGAAACAAAGGAATGGTCGTCAACTAGTAATGATCAAGAAGTGATCCTGGACTCCTACTTACGTCGGACATAACCCGTAAAACCGTGTTCTCCTCTCAATCAACCCGAAAAGAGACACTCACGATTACGCACACGGTTGGTGTATTTTAGAAGAGTTTACTTCAAGTTTACTACAACCGGATATTAACCAATTCCCATCCGCCACATAACCGCAGTACGGCTTTCGAAAGTTCAAACCCTGCAGGGTGTCCCAACTTAGCCCATGATAAGCTCTCGCGATCAACGAAGGATATTCCTTCTCCCCGGGAAGACCCGATCAGTCTCGGAATCCCGGCTACAAGACATTTCGACAGTAATAAAACAAGACCAGCAAAGGCACCCGAATGTGCCGACAAATCCCTATAGGAGATGCACATATCTCGTTCTCGGGGCACACCGGATGAGCAAGACGATGGGTTGGCTTAGACCCTGGTTGCCCAGGGGGCGCCGGACATCGCTCGATTTGGACCAGCACTCAGAGGAGAATTGGCCCGGGGGGGCTAAAATAAAGATGACCCTCGGGCTCCGGAAACCCAAGGGAAATAAAAAGTGCATAGGTGAGGCAAATGGTAAAACCAATGTTGGGCCTTGCTGGAGGAGTCTTATTCAAAGCGAACTGTCAAGGGGGTCCCATAAATCACCCAACCGCGTTAGGGACGCAAAAACCGGGAACATAATACCGATATGACGGAAACTAGGGCGGCAAGAGTGGAACAAAACACCAGGCATAAGGCCGAGCCTTCCACCCTTTACCAAGTATATAGATGCATTAATAATATAAGAGATATTGTGATATCCCAACATAAACATAATCCAACATGGAGCAATCTTCATCTTCACCTGCAACTAGCAACGCTTATAAGAGGGGCTGAGCAAAGCGGTAACATAGCCAAACAACGGTTTGCTAGGAAGGGTGACAAAGGTTAGAGGTCGACATGGCAAATTGGGAGGCTTGAGCAAAGAAGTGATAGGTAGCGCGACATAGCGAAAGAACGAAGCAACTAGCATAGCAATGATAGTAATGAGATCCAAGGTGACGGTCATCTTGCCTGAAATCCCGCTAGGAAGAAGAACGAGTCCATGAAGAAGATGAAGCCACGAAGACGAACCAAGCGTAGACGAACGAATCCTCACGATCGCAACGAAAACGGGAACTAATAAGAAGAAGCACACAACATGGTAAACACACCACACATGAACAAGACATGATGCTCAACCAAGCATGATGCATGACAAGGCTACATGCAGCTACTCATGGAAAAATATGATGCAAACAAGAACAACACCTCAAAGCAAGTTTAAATGAGGCCGGAAACAACATAGAACAATTCCGGTAAGTCCTCATATGCAAATTTCGAAATTGGTCCAGATCTGAATAACCCTTATGTTCAAGTTGTTAAGCAGCAAGTTAAGATGCACCACGATGATCTACACGAAATTCTAGTCAAGTTACATATAAAGTTCATTAAATTCGGAGCTACGGCCTAGAAGATATGAGCAAAACAAGATAAGCATGGCATTGATACAAAATGCATCCAAACATCACGCAAACACCTCAAAATAAGGATGCAACATGATAATATGAAACTACATGCAAAATCAAGCAAGTTTCATATAGAGAACACTCAAAACGGAGCAACGGTTCAACACACACATGAAACAAGTTATAGCAACAATCTGTCCAAAACAGCAACTAGGCATATTGCAAGCACCTAAACAACAAGCTACAGCATCTCAACGTGAAAACAAAAGGTATGTTCATGATGTACAAGTAAATCATGACAAAACATGAACACTGAGCTATCTCCAGAAATGACTAAAACATGCTCAAAAGGACATGGCAAGATTGCAAATAATCAGTTTCAGACTTTGCAGAAATAACATCAGGTTGCAATGTTTAGAGCTATCAAACAACATGTTACAGGAACTTAGCATGGCAAACAAAGGCATGGCATGAATCTACTAGTTGCATAGAACAAAAGTCCTTTACTAACCATGAGCCAAAAAGGACGAGAAGATATGATGGCACCCATGTAAACATGGAAAGTTATATTACAGATTCATACATGGCAAGAACAACAATAAGTAGGCATGTTGGTGAGCTTGATCCACTCATGACAGAGCAATACATGGCATGGCAAGGAAACTAAAAGTAAGAAGACATGTTTATGAAGCGAAGAATGGCAAGAGCAAGTTTATAGAGTGCATGGATCACTAGAAAAGCTCATGGCAAAACTGAACTTAATACTAACAGGCTGACAGCAACATTATTTAGCAAATTTAGAGCAAGATTACAACTAAGTTATATTAGGTTATAAATGCAACCATGGGCATGGATGGATTGACCATGACATGTAGAACAAAACACCCTTAGTGTGCATCTCCAGATTATGCATAGAATGACTTGTAGAAGCAGGTTAACATAGCATCATGATATAGCAGATTCAGACATGCAAAACAGCAACAGCAAGTACCCTACTTAACAAGCTTGACGCACTCAGTACAAGACTCACAAAAATACATGGATGGCACCACTGTGAAGATGGCATGACATAGCACAAAACACATGTAGACATCAACCTCATAGGGTGCACACATTAAATGCAACAAAAATGATAAGTCATCAAGTTATAACAGTTTCAGCAGGTTAACATCATATAGCACTCTTGCAACACAGATTCAAGAATCCAGATGAACTCAACTGAACATGATGCAATGTAACAAAATCAAGTACTCGTCGAGACGAACAATTTGACATATTACACGCACAAAAAGGAGCAGCACCCAAAGAGATATGACATGATGAACATGCTAACATAATGCAGAAAACTTAGGACTTGGGCGAAAAACGAGGGGGTGGGGGAGTCAACCTGCGGGATCCAGATCCGGCGCGGGTTACGAGGATGGCCGTGTCTGGGGAAGACGGCCGGGGACGGGCCGGGCCGGCGAGGGGGCGCCGGATCCGGTCGACCCACGACCGGATCTGGCCGGAGACGAAGCCCGTGGCGAGGGGAACCGGGCGGCGTGGCGAGACGGCGCGGCCGCTGGCGGAGGAGCGGGCGGCGGCGCGATGGAGTTTCGCCGGGCGACGAAAGCGGCGTGGTGGCGGGCGACAGGAGGAGGCGGCGGCGATCGCGGGCGCGGTCGGGCGGCGGGCACGTGACGCGCTGAAGCGCGGCGCCATGAAGCGGCGTCGGGCAGACGGGACGCGGGCCGCCGGCTCGCGGGCGGCCGGCGCGGGAGGCGGCGGCGCCCACGTGGCAGCCTCCGGTTCACTGAGGGCGGCGGTGCTGGACGTGTCCGGCGCGGGACGGACACGTCCGGCGGCGGAGAGGGAAAAACTAGGGTTTCGGGGGGAAATTGATCCGCGAATCTCGGGGGAGGGGGCTATTTATAGATTCTGGGAGCTAGGAGAGTCCAAATGAGGAGCGGTTTTTGCCCACACTATCGTGATCGAACGACCGAGAGCATGGAGGGGAGTTTGCTGGGTTTTTGGGCCACTATGAAGGGGTGTTGGGCTGCAAAGAGAAGGAGGCTTTACGGTTACCCGGTTAACCGTTGGAGTACCAAACGACCTCCAAATGACCCGAAACTTGACAGGCGGTTTACCGGTGCTATACCAAGGCCGCTTGACAAACCTCGGTCCATTCCGAGACCGTTTAACACCCGCACAAAAGAAGAGGCAAAAAGGGGGCGCCGGGAGACATAGGAGTGCCGGATTGCAAAACGGACAACGGGAAAAATGCTCGGATGCAAGAGATGAACACGTATGCAAAATGAGATGCACATGATGACATGATAAAATGCAACACGCAAGCAAATGACATGGCAACGACGGCGAATAACTGGCAGACACCTGGCGCATCGAATCCGGGGCGTTACAAGCAGCCAGGCGTGTGGCTCACCGGCGAGGGCCATGGGACCCAGTTAGCCATGACCTTGTCGTCGCCTCTGGCCTCGAGGACGGCCTCCTCTTATGCCAGCAGGAAAGCTGACGGGTCCGCTGGGCCGTCATAGCACGGTGGCATCTCCGACTTGAACATGGGTAGCCATCGCACCTACCGAAGGACGCGGGCCACAGCTCGGAGCCCCCTGGCCCCGTCGTTAGCGCCGGCCGTTGGAGCCGGTAGCGGGGTGCCTGCTATGAGGGCAAAGTGCGGCAGCGGCGGAGCGTAGGTCGGCGGAGAGGAGCTATGGCGCACCCCTACCTGGCGCGCCAAATGTCGGATCACGGGTTCCGGCAAAACCCTCAAGGTTCGAACACTGGGGTGTGCGCGGAGATTTCCTTCCTACCGATCTACGCCCTAGCTCGCTAAGATCTCGCGGACGAACTCGACGAACTCGCAACACAAAGACACAAGATTTATACTGGTTTGGGCCACCGTTGTGGTGTAATACCCTACTCCAGTGTGGTGGTGGTGGATTACCTCTTGGGCTGATGATGAACAGTACAAGGGGAAGAATAGCCTCCTGAGATTGGGGTGTTCTTGTGCTCTGCGGACTTATGGGTGTGTAGATCCAGTCTAAGATGAGTCCCCTCCACTATGGTGGCTAGTTCTACTTATATTGGCCCTGGTCCTCTCCCCAAATGTTGAGCAGGAAGGGAGCCAACAACGGCCAATTTGAAAGGGGACAGCTAGTACAACTTATCCTGACAAAAGCGGTCTTCGCCTATAAAAGGCTCTGGTGATGACGTCGTCTTGGGCTCCATGGTGACCTCCGTCCTGCCGTCCGGCTGGTCTTGGTCTCGTTGCACTGATATGGAAACCTTTGCTTGATGCCTCGGTACTCCACACCTGTGCTTGCCTCCTTAGCACCTAATTAATAGGAAACAAGGACACTACGCGCGCTGGCGCCCGCCTGATCTTGATCGTCATGGCTCACGTCACGAGAGCCTCGTGAGTTTTGCCCTGCCTTGATCTCTCCGCTCCTCACGAGGCAGCCTGGTGAGGCCGCTCCGGAGGAGGTCTTGCATCGTCCGCCTCACGAGGATTGGCCCCTCGCGAGGGTCTTGAATGTCTCATTGATGAAGGTGGGCCATCTAGGCCTGCAGCACAGCCACGCCGTGGGCCGCAGGCAGGCAATTCTGGGGACCCCCGTTCCCAAAACGCCGACAGATGAACAAGGTGTTCATGGAGTTTGTGTATAAGTTTTTTGTGGTATTCATTGATGATATTTTGGTATACTCGAAGAATGAAGAGGAACACAAGGAACATTTGCAATTAGTTCTCGAGAAGCTCATGGAACATCAACTATATGCCAAGTTCAGCTAATGCGAGTTTTGGTTGAAGGTAGTTGGATTTCTTGGACATGTTATATCAGGAGAAGGTATAGCAGTAGACCCTACCAAGGTTCAGTCTGTCACTGTGTGGTTGGCACCCACCTCAGTTGGAGAGATCCGCAGTTTTCTAGGACTCATAGGATATTATAGGAGAGTCATTGAGAATTTTTCGAAGATTGCGAAACCCATGACAGAGTTGTTGAAGAAGTACACCATGATCAAATGTACTGAGGAATGTGAGGCCAGTTTTCAAGAGTTGAAGAAACGTTTGGTTACAGCACCAGTACTAATTCTTCCGGATATGCGCAAGGATTTCCAAGTTTATTGCGACGCTTCTCGCCTAGGACTTGGAGGTGTACTTATGCAAGACGGAAGAGTTGTTTCATATGCCTCACGTCAGCTTCGACTTCATGAGTTGAATTATGCCACGCATGAATTTGAGTTAGCAGCCGTAGTGCATGCACTCAAGACCTGGAGACACTTTCTTATTGGAAACCGTTGTCATGTGTACACGGACCACAAGAGTTTGAAGTATATCTTCAAGCAGAAGGAGCTGAATCTCAGGCAGAGGAGATGGTTGGAGCTCATAAAGGATTATGATATGAAACTACATTATCATCCAAGAAAGGCCAATGTCGTAGCAGACGCTTTGAGCTGCAAGAGTTATGTCAATACCCTTAGAAGCGGAGGATTACCGCAGGAGTTAGTCGACAATCTCAAGGAACTTCGTTTGGAGATAGTTCCAAGAGGTTTTGTTGCATCAATGGAGGTTCGGTCTACGTTATTGGGAAGGATTCGAGAAGCACAAAAGGATGATAAGGAAATTGCTGAGAAAAAGGAGAAGATGAGCAAAGGAAAGGCCAAAGGTTTTTGTGAGGATGAGCACGATACTTTATGGCTTGAGGATCATATTTATGTGCCTACTTCAGGAAGCTCATGACTCGCCATACTCGATTCACCTCGGAAACACCAAGATGTATCTGGATTTGAAGGAACGTTTCTGGTGGACAGATATGAAGAAGGACATTGCCGAGTATGTAGCAGTATGTGATGTATGTCAGAGAGTGAAGGCAGAACACCAGAAGCCAGCAGGATTACTTCAGCCAATGCCGATAGCCGAATGGAAGTGGGACAAGCTGGGCATGGACTTCATCACCGGATTACCCAGGACATGATCAAGCACTATAAAGTATGCTCACCAAGCTACTGCTAAAAACCAAGAAAACATGTTTGAAACATCATGCCGAAATGCTATGAAAAAGACAAATAGGCAAGTTACAGCAGTTTTCAGCAGATTATATCATTTAGCACTTTTGCAACGATGATTAAGGCATCAAGTGGAAGAGTAACATGCACGCAAATTACACCATCACGTAGAGCATTCAGAGAGGAACATTTTTACATATCATACACGCACATGGGGCCACATGCACAAAGTCATGATAGGGCAAACATGCTCACATAATATGCAGATCTGGGGACTTGGACGATTTTCACCTCGTGAAAACGGGACAGAGACGACCCGGGACAACGAGATCCGAGGACGAGGAGGCGCATTTGGTTCGAGCGGCTGGTGGATCACGTCCAGTCCAGCTCCGGCGACGGCGGGGCGGCTCTGGCGAGGTGCTCCGGCAAGGAGAATGCCGGTGAGGGCGCGGGATGCGCCGGGGAGGTCGGGGACGGTCGGATCCAGTCCGGCCCGATCAGATCCGCGGCGGTCGGCGGGGACGGGGTGAGGCGGCGGCAGCGGCGGTGCGCGCTACGGCCACGGGCTGCGTGAGGCAGCAAGGCGCGGGGCGCTATGGCACGGGATGTGGACGCGTGGCGGCGGCGCTCGGCGACGGTGCAAGGCGGCGGAGGCCGCGATGGTGAGGCGGTGATGGCGGGGCCGCGAGTCCAGCGGCAGCGCGGCGGCGGGGACGGGCGAGTGGCGCGGGAGGCGAGAGGCACGCGGGGCGGCATGGCCCAGATGCGGCCCGGGGCGGGCCGGCCTCTGGCCCAGGCGGGCTGGCGGGAGGCAGTGGCGGACGACACGTGGCGTGACACGATTGCCGTGGCCGGGACAGTGGACGTGTCCGGCGGCGGGGGCGGACATGTCCGGCAGCGCAAGGAGGTGAAGGCTAGGGTTTGCCCGAAATTTTAGGAGGGGGAAGTGTTTATATAGATGGTGGGAGTTAGGAGAGGGCTATGGAGGTGTGGTTTTCGCCCACACTATCATGATCCGACGGCGAAGAGCATGGAGGGGGCTAGATGGGCTGGTGGGCTGTTGTGGAGAGGTGTTGGGCTGGAAAGGGAGAGGTGTCCGGCGGTTAAGGCAGTTAACTATTGGGGCATCAAACGACCTCCAAATGGAATGAAATTTGACAGGCGGTCTACCGGTGGTATACCAAGGCCACTCGTCAACTCTCGGCCCATGCCGAGAAGGTTTTTCTCCCGCTCACGAAACAAGATCTGAGAGGTGTGGCAGGTGTGTGTTATTGTGTCGGATTCCGAAACGGACAACTCAGAAAACTGTGATACCCGAAGGAACGCAAGTTTTGATAAACATGCAGATGAAATGCACATGATGACATGGCAAAGTACAACACGCAAGCAAAAGACATGGCAACGGCAGCGAATAACTGGAAGACATCTGGCGCATCGGTCTTGGGGCGTCACAATCTCCTAACAAATAAAAGAAGAACGAGAAATCTTTTGGGGTTTACTTATAATACTACTACTAAATAAACATGGAAAGTAAACTAAACAGAAGCTACAACTAATTTTGTTTTGTTTTTCTTAAAGGTTTTCAAACACACAACAAGAAAACGGGAAAAAGAAAATAAACTAGCATGGATAATACAATGAAAAAGTATGAACACCGACAACTGGAATGAGTGTGTGAACATGAATGTAATCTTGGTGAGAATTACGTACTCCCCCAAGCTTAGGCTTTTGTCCTAAGTTGGTCTACGCCCATGGATCAATGTAACCCTCTCCGGTGTACTAAGGTGGATCTTGGGGGTTCCACTGGTTAGCGAGCTCCTGCGGCTCCCACTGATAAATAGTCTCCTGATATGGATCAGGTGATGGCTCTGGCTCAGGAACTGGGGATTGCATCCGCTCCCAGTATGCATAAATGTCCGCGGGCATGATGAGGTACCTGCCTGAATGAATATCGAACGAAGAAGGTGAAGACAAGGTAATAATCTGACAAGTTTTCTCGCTAAATACCAGGTTATATATGAGTCTCTTGTCCTCATAATTTCTAATAAAATCATGTGCTACCATACTATCATAATTTAAGTATAAAGTGGGTAGCATCTTCTCCTCTCTCTCATCGTGCCTAATGGGTATTTCGAAGCATTTGGCAAGGCGGGAGGCACAGATACCTCAAAAGATGGGAACCTTCGAACGGTTTAAACTCAACCGCGAGCAACCATAGCACCCAAACTAAAAGTTGTATCGCGAAGTAAAGCATGGCACAAAATAGCAAGGTCAGGAGCACTAAGACCTCCACTCTCCTAGCGACCAATTAAGCATCTCCTCGCAAATAATGAGTAGTAGCATAAAACAGGAAAATGTAAAGTAGACACTCTCGCTTCCTACACCTTTCTCATTTACCCTATGGTAACTTCATCAATAAAATCTTCCATATCTCTAGGACGTGGTTCATCGACGCTGCCCTCATAAGGTAATTTACAAACCTCACAAAAGTCATAAAGCGTCATCTCCTTGTGCTCATCATATAAATAAAATTCTACCATGGGTGGAGATTTCCTATCATGAAATTGAAAATTGCACAAAGGAATTAGTGAGTAGGAGGTACTAATCACACTTATCAAGGAGGAAGTCGGTGATGCCAGCATTCCTGGCCAAATAATAGAAATACTCATAAATTCCGGCCGCCACCAAGAATGCATCACATGGCCATTCACACGGCCGGACCTCTGCGGTGCGAGGAAGGTTGTACTTGGGCTTCTTCTTCTCCTCATTTTCATTTTCCTTCGAACCCCGGCTCAAAGAGCCTCTCAACAATCTCCTCATCATTTTCTCCCTCTGAAAAATTTCTGAAATTTTTAGTGACTCAAAATAAAAGTGAACCAAACTCAACAAGATTGATAGCAACTACTCCTACAAGTGTCTAGAGTCTATATGATGCATCAAAACTACTTTGGACCATATAAATTTGACATGCAAGCTCAAGAACAAGGTCACCACAGCAGCAAAAAAATTGCAGTAAATAAAGCAATAGAACAAAAACTAATTGGACCATTGGAGGAGTCACATACTGAAGAACAATCCCCCAAAACAGTTTTGCACATGGAGCTTTGCACAAGGAGATCGAAAATGGCAGCAAGATGAGCTAGAACACGGGTTTGAGCAATGGGATGATTTTTCTGGAGGAAGATGAAGTTGATGGGTGCTGGAATAAGTGAGGGGGGCCTACGTGGGACCCATAAGGCAGGGGGCACGCCCAGGGGGTAGGGCGCGCCCTCCACCCTTGTCTCCCACTGGTGCAGCCCCCTGGTGCATGTTTAGTGCCAGAAATTCTAAAATATTCTATAAAAAATCATACTGAATTTTCAGGGCATTTGGAGAACTTTTATTTTTGAGACATTTTTTATTACACGGATAATTCAAAAAACAGACAGATAATACTATTTTTGCTTTATTTATTCTAAATAACAGAAGGTAAAAGGAAGGTACAGAAAGTTGTGCTTTCTAGATTCATCCATCTCATGCCCAACAAAAGGAATCCATTAACAATGTTGATCAAGTCTTACTTACAAACTTCTTCCGAATGACATGAAAGAGGAGAATTTTCGAAGAACACTAGGTTAACTCAACGAGGATATGCATGTCCCCAACAATAAGAATATCATATCTCTTTTTGACAGTAGGAAGAGGGAATTCAAAACCTCCAACAGTAATAGTTGAAAATTTTCCAATAGAATTGATACTATGAACTTGAGGTTGTTTCTTTGCAAAGTGTACCATATGCTCATTACGATTAAAATGAAAAGTGACATTGCCCTTGTTGCAATCAATAACAGCCCCTATAGTATTTTAAAAGGGTCTACTAAGGATGATCGACATACTGTCGTCCTTGGGAATATCAAGAATAACAAAGTCTGTTAAGATAGTAACATTTGCAACCACAACAGGGACATCCTCACGAATACCAATGGGTATAGCAGTTGATTTATCGGCCATTTGCAAAGAGATTTCAGTAGGAGTCAACTTATTCAATTCAAGTCTACGACATAAAGAGAAAGGCCTAACACTAACACCGGCTTCAAGATCACATAAAGCAATTTTAACATAGTTTCTTTTAATGGAGCATGGTATAGTTGGTACTCCTGAATCTCCTAGTTTCTTTGGTATTCCACCCTTAAAAGTATAATTAGCAAGCATGGTGGAAATTCCAGCTTTCGGTATCTTTCAGTAACAATATCTTTCATATACTTTGAAATACAAGTCAGACGCATACGCAAAAAGATATGTCTAATCATTTTAGAAAAGTGCTCAAAATCCTCATCATCCTTTTTCTTGGATGGCTTAGGAGGAAAGGGCATGGGTTTTTGAACCCATTGTTCTCTTTTTTACCATGTTTCCTAGCAACAAAGTCTCTCTTATCATAATGTTGATTCTTTGATTGTGGGTTATCAAGATCAATAGCGGATTCAATCCCCACATCATTATCATTACTAGGTTAAGCATCAACATGAACATCATCATTAACATTATCAGTAGGTTCATGTTCATCACCAGATTGTGTCTCATCGTCAGAAATAGAAATATCGTTTGGATTCTCAGGTGTATCTATAACAGGTTCACTAGAAGCACGCAAAGTCCTATCAGTTTTCTTTTTATTATTATTACTAGGACTAGGTGCATCAGTATAAATTCTGTGAGAATCTTTCTCAACTCTCTTAGGATGGCCCTCGTGATACGAAGGTTCCTGGGTCATTTTACCACCTCTAGTCATAACCCTAACAACATTATCATTCTTCTTACTATTCAACTAATTGAGCAAATCATCATGTGCCTTAAGTACCTCTTCTACTTGAGTTCTAACCATTGAAGCATGTTTACTAATAATCTTAAGATCATTAATGGTTCTACTCATATAATCACCCAAACAGTCAAGCATGTGAGCATTTCGTTTCAATTGTCTACTAACATAAGCATTGAAATTTTCTTCTTTAACAATAAAATTACCAAACTCATCCAAGCATTGACTAGCAGACCTATTGATGACACACAAGTGTATGGGATCAATTGTAGACTTTTCGATAAGTTAGAGTGTCGAACCCAATGAGTAGGAGAAGGAAATGACAAGTTGTTTTCAACAAAGTAATGTCTGCAAGTGCTGAAATTGTAAGTAACAGAGTATTTTGATAGCAAGATAATTTGTAACGAGCAAGTAACGGTAATAGAAACAGAAGTGCAGCAACGTAGCCCAATCCTTTATAGGCAAAGGACAGGCCAAAACTGTCTCTTATAATAAGCAAAGCATTCTTGAGGGTACACGGGAATTTCATCTCGTCACTTTCATCATGTTGACTCGATTCATATTCGCTAATTTGATAATTTGATATGTGGGTGGACCGGTGCTTAGGGGATGTTCTTACTTGAAAAAACCTCCTCCTTATTATTAACCCCCTCGCAAGCATCTGCAACTACGAGAAAAGTATTAATTATAAATTCTAACCATAGCATTAAACTTTCGGATCCAGTCGATCCCTTACGGAATAGCGCATAAACTAGGGTTTAAGCTTCCGTCACTCTCGCAACCCATTATCTAATAACTACTCCACAATGCATTCCCTTAGGCCCAAATATGGTGAAGTGTCACGTAGTCGACGTTCACATGAAACCAATAAGGGAATCACAACATACATACTATCAAAATATCGAACACAAATCAAGTTCACATGATTACTTGCAACATGATTTCTCTCGTGACCTTAAGAACAAAAGTAACTACTCACAAATGATAATCATGCTCAAGATTAGAGGGGTATTAAATAGCATATTGGATCTTAACATATAATCTTCCACCAAATAAACCATATAGTAATCAACTACAAGATGTAATCAACACTACTAGTCACCCACAAGCACCAATCTATAGTTCCGGTACAAAGATTGAACACAAGAGATGAACTAGGGTTTAAGAGGAGATGGTGTTGTTGAAGATGTTGATGGATATTGCCCACCCAAAGATGGGAGAGTTGTTGGTGATGATGATGACGATGATTTCCCCCTCCGGGAGGGAAGTTCCCCCGGCCGAATCGCTCCGACGGAGGGCAAAAGTGCTCCTGCCCAAGTTCCGCCTCGAGACGGCGGCGCTTCGTCCCGAAAGTCCTCGCCTTATTTTTTTTCTAGGTCAAAATGACTTATATACCAGAAGATGGGCACCGGCGGTGGCCCGAGGGGAGCACAACCCACCAAGGTGCGCCTAGGCTCCCTGGCGTGCCTAGTCTCCCTGGCGCGCCCAGGTGGGTTGTGCCAACCTGGTGGGCCCCTCTGGTACTTATTGGCTCCAATATTCCTCATATATTCCATAAAAATTCATGGTGAAATTTCAGCTCATTTGGAGTTGTGCAGAATAGGTGGCCTGACGTAGCTTTTCCAGGTCCAGATTTCGAGTGCCGGAATTCTCCCTGTTTTTGTGTACCTTGCATATTGAGCAAAGGCATTAGAATTACTCCAAAAGGCATTATTATGCATAAGACATTATCAATAACAGTAGGTAAACATGATGCAAAATGGACGTATCAACTCCCCCAAGCTTAGACCTCTCTTGTGCTACCTCTTGAGCATGCGTTGGTTTTCCCTTGAAGAGGAAAGGATGATGGAGCAAAGCAGCGTAAGTATTTCCCTCGGTTTTTGAGAATCAAGGTATCAATCCAGTAGGAGGCCACACGCAAGTCCCTCGTACCTACACAAACAAATATGAACCTTGGATCCAACGCGATAAAGGGGTTGTCAATCCCTTCACGGCCACTTGCAAAAGTGAGATCTGATAGATATGATAAGATAATATTTTTGGTATTTTCTGATAAAGACTAAAAGTAAAGATTGCAAACTAAACGGCGACAAAAATATCTAGTTGACGGTAGATTAATATGATCGAAGATAGACCCGGGGGCCATAGGTTTCGGTGGCTTCTCTCAAGATAGCATAAGTATTACGGTGGGTGAACAAATTACTGTCGAGCAATTGAAAGAATAGTGCATAGTTATGAGAATATCTAGGCATGATCATGTATATAGGCATCACGTCCACGACAAGTAGACCGAACCGATTCTGCTTCTACTACTATTACTCCACACATTGACCGCTATCCATCATGCACCTAGAGTATTAAGTTCATAAGAATAGAGTAACGCATTAGGCAAGATGACATGATGTAGAGGGATAAACTCAAGCAATATGATATAAACCCCATCTTTTTATCCTCGATGGAAACAATACGATACGTGTCTTTTCCCTTTCTATCACTGGGATCGAGCACCGCATGATTGAACCAAAAGCTAAGAACTTCTCCCATTGCAAGAAAGATCAATCTAGTAGCCCAAACCAAAATGATAAATCGAAGAGACTTGCAAAGATAACCAATCATACACAAAATAATTTAGAGGAGATTCAAATATTGTTCATAGATAATATTTATCATAAACCCACAATTCATCGGATCTCAACAAACAAACCGCAAAAAGAGTTACATCGAATAGATCTCCAAGAAGATCGAGGAGAACTTTGTATTGAGATCCAAAGAGAGAGAAGAAGCCATCTAGCTAATAACTATGGACCCGAAGGTCTGAGGTAAACTACTCACACATCATCCGAGAGGCTATGGTGTTGATGTAGAAGCCCTCCATGATCAATTCCCCCTCCGACGAAGTGCCAGAAAAGGCCCCAAGATGGGATCTCACGGGTACAGAAGGTTGCGGCGGTGGAAACAGGGTTCCATGGTGCTCCTGGATGTTTTCAGGGTACGTGGATATATATAGGAGGAAGAAGTAGGTCGGTGCAGCTACGAGGGGCCCATGAGTGTGGGGGCGCGCCCAGGGGGGCAGGCGCACCTCCCTGCCTCGTGGCCTCCTCGTTCGTCTCTTGACATCCACCCCAAGTCCTCTGGATCACGTTTGATCCAAAAATCACGCTCCCGAAAGTTTCATTCCGTTTGGATTCCGTTTGATATTCCTTTTCTGCGAAACAGTGAAATAGGCAAAAAAACAGCAATTTGCACTGGGCCTTGGGTTAGTAGTTTAGTCCCGAAAATAATATAAAAGAGCATAATAAAGCCCATTAAACATCCAAAACAGATAATATAATAGCATGGAACAATAAAAAATTATAGATACGTTGGAGACATTTCAAGCATCCCCAAGCTTAATTCCTCGTCGTCCCAGTAGGTAAATGATAAAAACAGAATTTTTGATGTGGAATGCTACCTAGCATATTCTTCAATGTAATTTTGTTTATTGTGGCATGAATGTTCAGATCCAAAAGATTCAAAACAAAAGTTTAATATTGACATAAAAATAATAATACTTCAAGCATACTAACTAAGCAATTATGTCTTCTCAAAATAACATGGCCAAAGAAAGTTCATCCCTACAAAATCATATAGTTTGGTCATCCTCCACTTTTGTCACACAAGAATGCTCTCATCATGCACAACCCCGATGACAAGCCAAGCAATTGTTTCATACTTTAGTAATCTCAAACTTTTTTCAACTTTCACGCAATACATGAGCATAAGCCATGGATATAGCACTATGGGTGGAATAGAATATAATGATGGGGGTTGTGTGGAGAAAAAAAAAGAAAGTCTCACATTGACGCGGCTAATCAACGGGCAAGGGAGATGCCCATCAATTGATCTCAATGCAAGGAGTAGGGATTGCCATGCAACGGATGCACTAGACCAATAAATGTATGAAAGCTCAACAATAGAAACTAAGTGGGTGTGCATCCAACTTGCTTGCTCACGAAGACCTAGGGCATTTGAGGAAGCCCATTGTTGGAATATACAAGCCAACTTCTATAATGAAAAATTCCCACTAGTATATGAAAGTGACAAAACAAGAGACTCTCAATCATAAAGATCATGGTGCTACTTTGAAGCACAAGTGTGGAAAAAGGATAGTAGCATTGTCCTTTTTCTTTCTTTTTTTCTTTCTCTTTTTTTGGGCCTTCCCTTTTTTATTTGGCCTTTCTATTTTTTTATTTGGGACAATGCTCTATTAATGATGATCATCACACTCCTATTTATTTACAACTCAATGATTACAACTCGATACTAGAACAAGATATGACTCTATATGAATGCCGCTGGTGGTGTAACGGAATGGGCAATGAATCAAGAGTGACATGTATGAAATAATATGCATGGTGGCTTTGCCAAAAAATACGATGTCAACTACATGATCATGCAAGGCAATATGACAATGATGAAGCGTGTCATAATAAACGGAACGGTGGAAAGTTGCATGGCAATATATCTCGGAATGGCTATGGAAATGCCATGATAGGTAGGTATTGTGGTTGTTTTGAGGAATATATAAGGAGGTTTATGTGTGATAGAGCATTTCATATCACGGGGTTTGGATGCACCGTGAAGTTTGCACCAACTCTCAAGGTGAGAAAGGGCAATGCAGTGCATCAAGAGGCTAGCAATGATGGAAAGGTGAGAGTGCATATAATCCATGGACTCGACATTAGTCATAAATAAATCATATACTTATTGCAAAAATCTACAAGTCATCAAAAACCAAGCACTACGCGCATGCTCCTAGGGGGGTAGATTGGTAGGAAAAGGCCATCGCTCGTCCCCGACCGCCACTCATAAGGATGACAATCAAAGAACAGCTCATGTTCAAATTTGTTACACAACGTTTACCATACGTGCATGCTACGGGACTTGCAACACAAGTATTTGTCAAATTCACAACTACTCAACTAGCACAACTTTAATATCACTATCTCCATATCTCAAAACAATCATCAAGTATCAAACTTCTCTTAGCATTCAATGCACTTATATGAAAGTTTTTATTATATCCATCTTGGATGCCTATCATATTAGGACTAATTTTATAGCCAAAGCAAATTACCATGTTGTTCTAACGGACTCTCAAAATAATATAAGTGAAGAATGAGAGATCAATAATTTCTATAAAATAAATCCACCACCGTGCTCTAAAAGATCTAAGTGAAGCACTAGAGCAAAATTATTTAGCTCAAAAGATATAAGTGAAGCACATAGAGTATTCTGTTAAATTCTGAATCATGTGTGTCTCTCCCAAAAGGTGTTTACAACAAGGATGATTGTGGTGAACTAAAAAGAAAAGACTCAAATCATACAAGATGCTCCAAGCAAAACACATATCATGTGGTGAATAAAAATATAGCATCAAGCAAAGTTACTGATGGACGAAGACGAAAGAGGGGATGCCTTCCGGGGCATCCCCAAGCTTAGGCTTTTGGTTGTCCTTGGATTTTACCTTGGGGTTCCTTGGGAATCCCCAAGCTTAGGCTCTAGCCACTCCTTGTTCCATAATCCATCAAATCTTTACCCAAAAACTTGAAAACTTCACAACACAAAACTCAACAGGAAATCTCATGAGCTCCCTTAGTGAAAGAAAACAAACAACCACTTTAAGGTACTATAATGAACTCATTCTTTATTTATATTGGTGTTAAAACTACTCTATTCCAACTTCTCTATGGTTCATAATGTAACATACCAAATTTTGAATTTGGAATTTTATACATTAGATCATCATTGCATATGATATTTACTGCATTCTGGTTTGATCCTAGAAATTATACGCAACTCAAGGACCCACGGAGAGAGTTGGGGGTTTCATTATTTTCATATTCGAGTTTTCTCGAATTTTGAAAAGAGAATTGTTTGATTTTAATTATTTTCTCTTCGAATATTTATTTTATAAAAATAAAAGAGAGAGGATAAAATGACTTCCTCAAAATAAAGAATACTGGAGGTTTAATATTAAAATCAAATAAGAATTTTATTCGGAGTTTTGTCACTATTTTATTTGAATTAGGAAAAATATGTGTTTTCCAAAATTGCATTTTAGGCCCAAATAAATGTTCACCTTGTCCGGCCTATTTTTAGAGGACGGGTAAAATTTATTTCGGGATTTTTTGAGTCCGTTTAGTATTTCTTTTCTTTCTTTTTCTGCACATCGGAATTGTTAAAAAAAAGAGTCAAACCGACTCCGAGCCGTACCCGAGCGGGACTCTACCCGGGGGGCCTTTATAAGCCGCTACCCTGAGCCGCCGAAGCCCACCAGCGCCGCCAGCCGAACCCGCGCCGCCGCCCAAACCCTAGCCCGCGCCGCACCGCCGCCGGTGGCCTCCGCCTCACGAGCCGCCGCCGCCGCCATTGCTCACGACCACGGAGGTAGTCGTTGCCGCCGCCTCGGTTTTTGCAAGAGAACCGACGGGTTTTTTAAACCAAGATCCGGTTTGGTTTTTTTCGGTTTAGTTATTTAGCGAACGCCCGTTCGTTAGTTCGTTTTAACGAACGGTTTTCACCATTTAGCCGCAGACTGCGAACGTTCGTTCGTTAGCCTGTTCGTCAGTTTTTTCTTTTTTTTGGATTTTTCGCGATTATTTTCGATCGCGATTTCTGATCCGATTTTCGTTCTAGTATAACTTTTCGCTTGTTTATCGGAATCAGGCGATTCAAGCGCCTAGAGTTTCGTCTCAAAACCTTCTCTCTGTTGAACCAACTTAAACAAGATTTTTCTACTGTAGAATTTGACTTTAGTCCAGATTAGTGAACGAAGGTTGTTTCTTTCGCCGTTTGTGTTATGTTGCTTCGTTTGATTTGATTCTTTCTGCAAACCAGAGTTCTTAAGTTGAACTTTCTGGTTAGATCTCGTATTTGAGTTTTACCCATGCCCTTTCTTGATTTCTTATTATATGCTTGTTTGTTTGCAATAGAGTACCTGGAGTGTGAAGCGTGCTACTACGAGTCTCTAGGTTTCGCGGATCATCAGCAAGGCAAGTAACACTTTGATCATACTTCTCTACTACCCAGTTTTATTGCATTAGATCAATCCTCAAACAATTGCATGGTTAGGATCTGATTTAAATTGTGGGTCTGGGAAGTAGATGAGGTAGTACCTATTCACCAGTTTATTATCAAACCCTGGAAGTTACTTCTACGTTGCTTATATTGCTATGTTGTGCTTGTAGACGTGGTTTGGGTTTCATAGTTTTCATGACATATGTGAGATTGTTAATTAATGGTTAACTTAAGGTGGCAACTTCAATACACATCTGGGTGGATTGAGGCACCTGGGGAATTCCAGTGATTACCTGTATTTTTGGAAATCCCGGGGTACCGTGTGTTTCTCCTATGGACTGCCACCCAAGCTCACAGGGATCATAAGATTATTCATGCTAGAAACTTCCGTGTGCAGCCACATGCCATTACAGGCTATGGCATAGTTGAGTAAGTTGTGGGAACCTTTCCATGACGGGCTAGCAGATGTAGGGGATTGTAGGTGTATCGGCCTATCTATCGGTTAAGGGGACCTCTTCGGAAAGACTGTGTCTCGGTCATCCATTTCTCAAACATCATGTAGTGCGAGAAAACCAACGGAGGAGATCAAGTCTTGTGGGGAAAAGTGCACAAACCTCTGCAGAGTATACAAACTAATCATGGTTAGCCGTGTCCCCGGTTATGGACATCTTGAGTATCTAGTTTCTTGGATTATCATGTGGATCTCATCACTGTTAATTATAAAATTTGATTGGGTTATTAATTACTTTCTAATTGGGATTGAGATGGGGTTTACCATTCTTAATGTTTAACAACCACCATGATAGTTAAATAAAATATATTCCTTTGTTGTAGGAAAAAATTGGCTTTTCGCAAAACATATTAACCATACAGCCTCCACCACCCATATATGCATGTAGTGATAGCATTATTCTGTTCATTACTCTCTTGTGTTACATTGCCAGCATATTCCATGTGCTGACCTATTTTCGGGCTGCAACATATCATGCTGCAGACTTTTCAGACGACGAGTAAGGAGCCTTAGGTCGTGGTCTTTCACTCAATGATGTCGTTGGAGTTGATGGACTCGCTTTATCTTCCAAGCCTTCCGCTGTTATCGTATTAGATGGCCTTAAGCCATATTTATTGTAATAAGTTCAATTTTGAGACATTCGATGCAATAAGTGTGTGATTGCTACTCTGTTATAAATCCAGGGATGACACTGATACACAGAGATCAGACTGTTTGAGGTCTGGTCGCTACAAAGATGGTATCATAGCACACGCTGACTGTACTACACGACCACTAAGCTAAAGCCAACTAACGCAAACTTTTTCAACTCAGAAACATCTACCCAAATAGGATGACCTACATAATTCGCTTATTGATCTACTGCAATTGGAATGAGTATTTTATCACGCTCTGGTGATTTTTAACAATTGTTTTCGTGAGGAGAAAGTTTCTGACTTTTTCAGCAAGATCAAATAACTATCATCCAAGAAGATCCTATAGGTTTTACTTGGCACAAACACTAACTAAAACATAAAACCACATCTAACCAGAGGCTAGATCAGTTATTTATTAATAAACAGAACCAAAAAGCAAGAGAAAAAAATTTGGGTTGCCTCCCAACAAGCGCTATTGTTTAACGCCCCTAGCTAGGCATAAAGGCAAGCATAGATCTAGGTATGCAATCCATAAGTGGCCCTCATGTTAGATTCGTAAGATAATTTTATTTTCTTTCTAGGAAAGTGTTCCATGTCTTTCCTTAACGGAAATTGGAATCTAATATTTCCTTCTTTCATATCAATAATTGCACCAATCGTTCTAAGGAAAGGTCTACCAAGAATAATAGGACATGTAGGATTGCAATCTGTATCAAGAACAATGAAATCTATGGGCACATAATTCCTATTTGCAACAATAAGAACATCATTAATTCTTCCCATAGGTTTCTTAATGGTGGAATCCGCGAGGTGCAAGTTTAAAGAACAATAATCAAATTCACGAAAACCTAACACATAACACAAAGTTTTTGGAATCACGGAAACACTAGCACCCAAATCACACAAAGCATAGCATTCACGATCTTTAATTTTAATTTTAATAGTAGGTTCCCACTCATCATAAAGTTTTCTAGGGATAGAAACTTCTAATTCAAGCTTTTCTTCATAGGATTGCATTAAAGCATCAACGATATGTTTGGTAAAAGCCTTATTTTGACTATAAGCATGCGGAGAATTTAGCACGGATTGCAAAAAGTAAATACAATCTATTAAAGAACAATTATCATCACTAAATTCCTTGAGATCCAAGATAGTGGGTTCATGGCTATGTAAAGTTTCAACCTCTTCAATCCCACTTTTACCAATTTTTGCATCAAGATCTAAAAACTCTGAATCATTGGGACGCCTTTTAACTAAAGTTGACTCATCTCCAGTCCCATAATTATCAAGATTCATATTGCAAAGCAAAGATTTAATAGGAGACACATCAATAACTTTTAGATCTTCATCCTTATTATCATAAAAACTAGAAGAACATGCTTTTATAAAGCAATCTTTCTTAGCACGCATCCTAGCAGTTCTTTCTTTGCACTCATCAATGGAAATTCTCATAGCTATGAGAGACTCATTGATATCATGCTTAGGTGGAATAGATCTAAGTTTCAAAGAATCAACATCAAGAGAAATTCTATCCACGTTACTAGCCAACTCATCAATCTTAGGCAATTTATCTTCAAGCAAAGCATTGAAAATCTTTTGAGAAATCATAAATTCTTTAACACTAGTCTCAAAATCAGAGGGCATCTTACTAAAATTAACATAAGAGTTGTTGTAGGAATTACAAAATTATTAGAGGAATTACTATGATACGGCCTAGGATTAAAGTTTCCTCTATAAGCGTTGTTACCAAAATTGTTCCTACCAACAAAATTCACATCCATAGATTCATTATTATTCTCAATCAAAGTAGACAAAGGCATATCATTGGGATCAGAAGAAACACTCTTATTAGCAAACAATTTCATAAGTTCATCCATCTTTCCACTCAAAACATTAATCTCTTCAAGTGTATGCACCTTTTTACTAGTAGATCTTTTAGTGTGCCATTGAGAATAATTAACCATAATATTATCTAGGAGTTTAGTAGCTTCTCCTAGAGTGATTTCCATAAAAGTGCCTCCCGCGGCCAAATCTAAGAGATTTCTAGAAGCAAAATTCAATCCGGCATAATTTTTTTGTATAATCATCCATAAATTCGAACCAAGTGTAGGGAAATTACGTACCATTAATTTCATCCTCTCCCAAGCTTGTGCAACATGTTCATGATCAAGTTGCTTAAAATTCATAATATCGTTTCTAAGAGAGATGATCTTAGCGGGAGGAAAATACTTAGAGATAAAAGCATCTTTGCACTTATTCCAAGAATCAATACTATTTTTAGGCAAAGACGAAAACCAAGTTTTAGCACGATCTCTAAACGAAAAAGGAAATAGCTTCAATTTAACAATATCATTATCCACATCTTTCTTATTTTGCATATCACACAAATCAACAAAGTTATTTAGATTCGTAGCGGCATCTTCACTAGGAAGGTCGGCGAATTGATCTTTCATGACAAGATTCAACAAGGAAACATTAATTTCGCAAGATTCGGCATCGGTAAGAGGAGCAATCAGAGTGCTAAGAAATTCATTGTTGTTGGTATTGGAAAAGTCACACAATTTAGTATTATCTTGAGCCATCGTGACAAGCAATGAATCCAACACACAAACAAGGAAGCAAGCGAAAAAGAGCCGAACGGAAAGAGAGGGCGAGAAAAAAATGGCAAGGGTGAAGTGGGGGAGAGGAAAACGAGAGGCAAATGGCAAATAATGTAATGCGAGGGATAAGAGTTTGTGATGGGTACTTGGTATGTCTTGACTTGTGCGTAGACTCCCCGGCAACGGCGCCGAAAATCCTTCTTCCTATCTCTTGAGCATGCGTTGGTTTTCCCTTGAAAAGGAAAGGGTGATGCAGCAAAGTAGCGTAAGTATTTCCCTCATTTTTTGAGAACCAAGGTATCAATCCAGTAGGAGGCCACACGCAAGTCCCTCGTACCTACACAAACAAATAAGAACATTGCAACCAACGCGATAAAGAGGTTGTCAATCCCTTCAAGGCCACTTGCTAAAGTGAGATCTGATAGAGATGATAAGATAATATTTTTGGTATTTTTATGATAAAGATTAAAAGTAAAGATTGCAAAATAAACGGCGAGAAAAATAGCTAGTTGACGGAATATTAATATGATGGAAGATAGACCCGGGGGCCATAGGTGTCACAAGTGGCTTCTCTCAAGATAGCATAAGTATTACGGTGGGTGAACAAATTACTGTCGAGCAATTGATAGAATAGTGCATACTTATGAGAATTTCTAGGCATGATCATGTATATAGGCATCACGTCCGCGACAAGTAGACCGAAACGATTCTACATCTACTACTATTACTCCACTGTCGGTGTACTAGAGTAGGGGTACCCTAGTATCCCGAACTTGTGCACGGGCAGTTGCAGCCCTCCGCGGCAAGGCTTACCGGATGACCGCAAAGGTCCTCCGTGGTTCCTTTGGAGCCATTCAAGAACAAAGTATTCAAGCCAAGGAGACAAGGCCGGCAAGAAGACCTTGCCGGGAAGGCCACCCAAGGCACATAGGAGACAAGGCCCCGGCAAGAGGTGCTTGCCGGGAAGGCCACCCCAGGCACTTACAAGACAAGGGCCCGGCAAAAGGAGCTTGCCGGGAAGGCCCGGTGAGCGACAAGCTTCCGGCGCAAGAAGACAACAACCGCTGACAAGGCGCTTGCCGCGCAGATCACCTCTGCATTTCCTACGCTCCAGCACATCCACTAACGTGTCGCTCTGGGACCTTTCGGCGCCACAGAACGAAAGGTCTGTGCAGCCGGCTTGCGAGGTGGCAAGCGCCGACAAGTTTGCCATCGTGGCGAACGGTGGCGCCCCTGACGGTCCCTGTTTGCACTGTTAGGGCGACTAGATGGGCATTTAATGCCTTTGTCCCCTGCCGTCAGGGTTAGGTATAGTACACTGTACACTGTACAAGTAGGTGTACCAACCACTATTTTTCCATGTGTACCCCCGTCTACGTTGCCACCTGTCGGAGTCCCTTGAGCATATAAAAGGAGGCCCATGCGCAACGTAGAAAGGGTTGGTCGATCAGTTCCCTCCACGCTCAGTCTTGTTAGCAGCTCGTGTGTCTTTAGAGCACTCAGCGCTCCCGAGCAAGAACGCAATACACCTAGACATGCAGCAAGAGGAGTGTTATCTCTCCGGAGAGCTCAAGCTGGGTAAACCTCTCGCGTTCTTCGCCTCGATCTGCTCTTCGTGCAACCTCCGCCTCGCCGAACCGAAGGGGCTCGGTCCGCCGCCCCATAGGTGTTCGTGAGCCCGGATCAGCCTGCCCCGACATCTTGCGCGCCCGGTAGGGGGCGTCGAGGTTGTGTGAACCTGATCCGGCGTGCACGCGAGCTAGATCTTCATCATCTTCGTCAACATGCCACCGAAGAAGAAGGCTTCGGCGGCAGAAGCCCCGTCCGCGTCGAACCCACCGCCACCGGAGCAAACAGGTGGTGGGGTAGACGTCGGCGGAAGAATGGACGGTGAAGGGGGAGCTCACGGTGCTGCCAAGTCCAAGGACAAGGCTGCGCAGACCTCGGCGTCCAGATACATGCACCGCGCCCGCCTCAGAGGCGCGAGACCGACAGCGTCATGGCATTCACAATGCCATACGCCGTTGGACCGAGATCGAGCTGGAGGATCTCGGGATCCTCAAGACCAGACGCATGCCAACATGTCGGCGCTGAAGCGAGGCATCGGTCGCCCGGACGGGATATCGCTCCTTCTAACATAGTTAGAAGTCCGAGCATATCCCGCCTCGCGCCGCTCGCCACTGCCACCCACTACTCCAGCAGAAGCTTTGGCAAGAGCACAGCTGCTCCTGGATTACCCTCCAATGGCCGACAAGGTCGATGAGTGGAGGGCCACCATTCAGAGTCTCATCGGCTTCGCCAACGGCAACACTCCGCGGCAACCGAGTGCATCGCTGCCGCGGCAGGACTGCCAAACACGAGCTGGTGGCGACGAGACTGGTGGGGGTGCAACCACCATGCACTCTCCGCCCCGAAGGCCAAGATCACCGACTCGCCGGATCCACCTCGACAGCGACTCCACCGCGTCATCGGATCCACGAGCTCATCGCGATCAGCGACAGCAAGAGGACGCTCGAACTCGCATCGAGCGCCGAAGAGAAGCGCGACGTCAATCTGACAAGCGCGTTGGGCCCTCTGTCGACATGCACGCGCCAGAGGAACCAGGCGACTTGCCATACGCGGTAGGTTGCCCTGCGTTCACTCGTGAGCTGCGGCAAGTCCAAAGGGCTCAAAGAAGAAAAACTTCAAGCCGACGTGCAGAAGTACGGCGGCAAGACGCATCCGTCGGAGTTCCTCGGCATCTACACCATCGCGGTGCAAGCTGCCGGGGGCGAGATGACAAGATCCTTGCCAACTACTTCCACCGGTGCTCAAGCCCAATGTCGATCTGGCTCATGCACTTGCCGGACAACTCCATATCTTCTTGGGCAGATCTATGCCATCAGTTTGTCGGCGCCTTTACAGTGACCACAAGCCCCATGGCCAAGAAAGCGACCTTCATCTGCCGCCCGAGAAGGAAGGAGAGCGCCTATGCAAGTATATTCAAAGATTCAGCTGCACAAAGACAACATCCCAGATGTCCACCTGTCGCGGTGATCGTAGCGTTCCATCGAACGCGCGAAACCGCAGGATGCGGGAGGAGATGGTGATGTGCAAGATCGAGACGTCGATGAGCTATATGCCCCGGCCGACAAGTGTGCACGCGTCTTTGAGGAGGAGGAGACTCCCCGGAGAAAATACCGAAGCAGTAGGACCTGACAGTGAGGAGACCGCCCCGGCAAAGAAGAGCCGGCGACGGGGCAACAGGAAAAAGAAAGGCAGAGATGTGCTAGTTGTTGAGCAGTCCGGCAACGGAGGTGGCGCCAAGAACGCCAAGGCTAGTAGCTCCGGCAAGGAGGTTGCCGCTGGCACCAACTGCCAGTCTGTGGCGGTCGCCGACAAGCAGGACGGCTCCGGCAAGCAGTACTGCAAGATCCACCGCACCAAGGGCCATGACCTCCAGATCTGCAAGAAGGTCGAGCAGCTTGTCGAGCAGCAGAAGGCTGAATACGAGCGACAGGACAAGGAGAAGGCCCAGGAGGGTGCTGGAGGAGCTAGCAAGAAACGTCCCGGCCGGGGAGGACGCCGCGGCAAGGCCAAGCAGCGGCAAGGTGACAGACCTCCCCGCGGCCGCGACAAGGATGAAGACGAAGACGACGATGAAGACATGGATGATGACGAGACCGATGAGCAGGAGTTCCAGAAAGCCACAGAGGTCATGTGCGTTGACGGCGGTGCTTCTCTGCATACCTCCCACCGCCAGCTCAAGCAGTGGATGCGGGAGGTCAATGCAGCAGAACCATCCATCGAGTCACGCAAGCCTACGAAATGGTCCAAAGACGCCTATCATCTTTGATATTGAGGACCACCACGATCGTAATCGCAGTCGGGTGCTTCCCGATGTTGGTTTCACCAACTATCTGCAACCTCAAGGTCACCAAGATGTTAGTTGACGGCGGGGTCGGCTTGAATCTGATCTCCTCCGCGGTGCTCCAGAAACTCCAGATCCCTGATGGCGAGCTCGAAGAGACCGGCACTTTTCAAGGAATTAATCTAGGAAGGAGCAAGCCGAAGGGAAAGATCACGTTGCCGGTGACATTTGGCAGCGAGTTGAACTTCAGAACTGAGAGGGTCACTTTTTACGTTGCTGATTTTCCATTGCCTTACAATGGGATACTTGGCCCAAGACTCGCCAAATTCATGGCGGCCTCTCACTATGCCTACAACATGCCGAAGATGCGAGGCCCGATAAGTGTCATCTCGTCCTGGCGACAAGAAGGATGCTCTTATCTGCGCCGACAAGATCTACCGGAAGCGGCGACATGACAGTTGCAAGCCACTTGCCACTTTGAAGCTCCGGGGAAGAAGAAGACCATGTCGGCAAGAGCTCGATGCCCACTCCGCAAGCGCACCTCTTGAGTGCTGCGCTACCGTCGAGGGCGCACCATCGAGCTCCACCGGCAAGTATAAGAAGACAATGACAGCTCCACTAGAGACCAAGAAGGTGTCCGCCAAGGAGGACGGCACTGGTGGTACCTTCACCATCAGTGCCTCTCTCGACCCTAAATAGGAAGGCGCGCTCATTGCTTTCCTGCGGGTGAACGTCGACGTGTTTGCGTGGCAACCGTCTGACATCCCTGGTGTTCCCAGGAAAGTAATTGAGCACCATCTTGCCGTTTGTCCTCATGCGCGGCCCGTCAGCGTAAAGTCAGGAAGCAAGCGTTGGAGCATCAAGAGTTCATCGCGGAAGAAATCAAGAAACCGGAAGCGACAAGCCTTGTCGAGGAGTGCTCCATCCTACGTGGTTGGCCAATCCTGTAGTTATGCAAGGCTAACGGGAAATGGAGGCTTTGTATCGACTTTACTGAGATGTCAATAAAGCTTGTCCCAAAGATCCATTTCCCTTGCCGCGCATCGACCAGATTGTTGACTCCACGGCGGATGTGATTTGCTTTCATTTACGGATGCATATTCGTGGTATCATCAGATCTTCATGGCATAAGAGGATGAGGAGAAGACCACATTCATCACCCCATGTGGCACATACTGTTTTGTACGGATGCCCTTCGGGTTAAAGAATGCTGGTTCAACGTTTGCAAGAGTAGTTCATGATGCTTTTGAGCCGCAAATACACAGAAATGTGGAAGCCTACCATAGTGGTCAAAAGCAAGGACAAGGCGACCCTAATTCAAGATTTAGATGAAACCTTTACAAATCTGCGCAAGATCAACCTCAAGCTCAACCCTGAGAAGTGTGTGTTTGGAGTCCCTTCCGGCAAGCTTTTCGGGTTCTTCGTGTCTTGAGGAATTGAAGCCAATCCCGACAAGATCAAGGCCATTGAGCAGATTGAAGCACCAAAGCGCGTCAAGGATGTACAAAGGCTTGCCGGTTGCGTAGCTGCTCTCAGCAGGTTTATCTCTAGATCTGCTGATCGTGCCCTGCCATTTTTCAAAATTTTGAAAAGGGCAGGTCCGATGCAATGGACTCCGGAAGCGGAGGCAGCGCTGCAGGACTTGAAGAGATACATGTCCTCCACTCCAACACTTGTCGCACCTAAGCCACAAGAGAAGTTGCTACTATATATAGCGGAAACCAATCAAGTGGTTAGTGTTGCGTTAGTAGCGGAGAGGGAGGCGGATGATGAGCTAGTAACCATGGTAGATGCATCCAGCCACAAGCAGGGGGCTTCACCGGCAAGCTCTGGTCCCGACAAGGACGGATCTGCGCAAACGCATTAGAAGATGCAGAAAAGGATGGTGCAGCGCCCAGTTTACTTTGTCAGCTCCCTTCTGCAAGGGGCTAGGTCAAGGTACTCTGGTGTGCAGAAATTGCTCCGGCCTCCTCATGGCCTCGAGAAAGCTGCGCCATTACTTTCGGACACATGAGATCACAGTTGTCACTCGCTTTCGGCTTGAAGAGGATCTTGCAAAATCCAGAAGCAACAGGCAGGATTGTTGAGTGGGCACTGGAACTGTCAAACTTTGGCCTCAAGTTTGAGAGCACTTCAACTATCCAAAGCAGAGCATTGGCGGAGTTCATAGCAGAATGGACACCAACACTAGATGAAGAAATTCCAGAAACGAGCATCCCCATCAAGGAAGCAAGCAAAGAGTGGCTGATGTACTTTGATGGTGCCTTCTCGCTGCAAGGCGCCGGCGCCGGCGTGCTACTTGTCGCACCCACCGGAGAGCACCTCAAGTACGTAGTCCAGATGCACTTTCCCAAGGAGCAAGCAACAAACAATACTGCAGAGTATGGAGGTTTGCTTGCCGGTCTCGAGATCCTGATGACCTTGGGATCAAGAAGCTCATTGTCAGGGGTGACTCACAGCTTGTCATCCGCCAAGTGAACAAGAATTATCAGAGTCCGTTGATGGAAGCTTATGTTGATGAAGTGAGAAAGCTAAAAGAGCACTTTGACGGCCTACAGATGGAATATATTCCAAGAGCTCAAAACGACATTGCTGATGGCCTGTCAAAGTGCGCCAGACTCAAGCTACCTGTGGAACCAGGGATTTTTGTGCTCATGCTGACTCAACCGTCTGTAATGCGATCAACTGGGCAGAGAAAGAAGAGGAAGTTGATCTCTGGTGACTACTTTCCGGCAGAGCTTCCCGAAGCCGCCGCCAAGAAGATCCCCAAGATTGACACCAACCCGTCTTTGAGGAAGCAGATCTGCTCCGACAAGCCCCAGGGTTTGTTTCGTTGAAGCAGACGCTCCCGACAAGCTTTGCTCCGGCAAGCTTGTCGGGGAACGTCAAGCTCCGGCTGAGCCGCAGGTTCTTGCCATGGAAGCTGATGTTCCCGCAGCAGCAGATGTGCCTTTAGTCCTTATTGTCGAGCCGCAAGCTCCAGCATGGGCGCAGTAGATTGTCCATTTCCTTCAGACAGGAGAACTTCCCGAAGAACGAGAAGAAGCGGAAAGAGTAGCCCGGCAGTCAAGTATGTACCAGTTTGTCGGCGGACACTGCATGCAGAAGAAGACTCAACGGTGTGAAATTGAAGTGTATTCGCCGGAAGACGGACAAAAGCTGTTGGCGAGATACATGGAGGCATATGTGGCCACCACATTGGCACGAGCACTTGCCGGCAAAAGCGTTCAAGCAAGGTTACTTTGGCCGACAGACCCTCCGGATGCAAGTGCACAAGTAACCAAGTGTGAAGCGTGCAGTTCCATTCCAAACAGATACACCAGCCAGCTCAAGCTCTCCAGACGATCCCTTTATCCTGGCCATTTTTGGTGCAGGGGCTCGACATCTCGGCCCCTTCCCCGAAGTTGTCGGGGCTTTGAGTACTTATGCGTGGCTATCGACAAGTTCACAAAGTGGCGGAAGTGGAAGCGATGAGGAAGGTGACAACACGGTCGACAATCAAGTTCTTCAGGTCGATTGTTTGCTGTTTCGGAATCCCTAACAGGATCATCACCGACAATGGCACACAGTTCACAAGCCGCACCTTCATGCAGTACGTCCAAGATCTTGGCGCCAAGGTCTGCTTCGCCATTGCTCATCCAAGAAGCAACGGTCAAGCGGAGAGGGCAAATGCTGAAGTGTTGCGCGGGCTCAAGACCAGAACTTTCAACAGGCTGCACAAGTGCGGAAGAAACTGGATTAAGGAGCTGCCGGTGGTTCTTTGGTCGATCAGGACGACGCCAAATCGAGCCACTGGCCAGACACCTTTCGCTCTAGTCTATGGAGCAGAGGCAGTTCTCCCCACGGAACTCGTATACGGATCGCCTCGAGTGCTCGCTTATGATGAGCTGAGCAAGAGCAGCTGCGACAAGATGACGCGCTACTCCTTGAGGAAGATAAATCTTCAGGCTGCTGTACGAGCTGCTCGGTACCAGCAAGCTTTGCGCCGCTACCATAGCCGCAAAGTCAATGCCAGAAGTCTCGAGGAAGGCGACCTTGTTCTTCGGCGCGTTCAGTCCACCAAGAATTCCAACAAGTTGACGCCGAAGTGGGAAGGCCCTTATCGGGTGAAACGAGTCACTAGTCCTGGCACTGTCCGCCTTGAGATCGAAGATGGCATTCCGGTGAGCAACTCCTGGAACATTGAGCATCTTCGTAAGTTTTACCCGTAGGGCGCGGTTGCCCGAACCTGTTCCGGCAACCACCTTTTGTACAAGTCTTGCCGCTGATGCATGTAATCCTTTGTACAAAGCCGGGCGCAGACCCCGTGCATCAGTAAAGCTAGCGTGCTTCGCACACCTTGTCAATTTCATGCTTTTTACTTCTATTTTTGCATGCGCTATCTGACACTTTGTGCAGCACCTACCCCTGGTAAGTGATAACGAGCCACAAGGCTCCATATCTTTATTTTCTCTTCTTTCTCTTTCTCAAAGAAAGCAAGGTTCCCTCGCACACAAGTTTGCGGGGGGAAAGGAGAAGATAATGGTGTGGACCAAGCGTCGCTCAGGGAAGTCTAGCCTTACCGGGAAGCAAACGACAGAAAAGCTAAGTTGCCAAAGTTTGAGCAATCAGTTTTAAAATTTTTGAAGTTATCTTCCTTGAACGACCGAACTTTGTATGGAAAACCTATGCGCAGAGGAACCAATTCGTAGCTAGTTGCGCCCTTACTTTGTTTCGAGTCCGCTCAACAACTTAAGTGAGCTGCGACTAGTTGCGACAAGGTTGCTTGTCGGAGGCGGCACCGCCAAAGAGGCTTGACGTCCTGCACTCGGCGCTCGCGGCTCAGGTGCCCGCGCCGACAAGTTCCCTAAAAGCGTAGGGAAAAACATACAAAGGAAGGAATCAAGTAAAGGAAATAACATAGCAATTGATATTCAAAATAAAGTTATAGTACAAGATAGCTTGCCGCAGCTCTAATGGATTGTTCCTATGACATGACCAGCAGCGGCAAGAGAAAGAGAAAAGCAGGCGGCCTAATCTACGCGATCGCCCTCAACCCTCTTGATTCCGCTCACCCTGTCCACAATGGGTGCGACAAGGGTCTTGAGCGCCTCCACATCAAGCATCCGGCGGAGGGACTTGAGGGCGTTGGTGAGGTTGAGGCCTGGGTTGCGGAAGGCCACCTTCATCGGCACCTTTTGGAGGGCTCCCACAGATCCGGGCGCGACTCCTCGGCTAGCTGTTTTGGGACCTCTTCCCGGAGTCATTGGAGAGCCGTCACCACGCCCTTGAAGAACAAGCTGAGCTTGGCGCTGGGTTGGAGATGCTCGTCGGAGGAGTATCCAAGATCCACCATCCCAGCTCCATCGGCTCCTGTGGATGGCTGCAGCAAGATCCACGAGACCCTCGGTCCAGTGCTCCACGTTCTCCCTCAAGGCACTCAGGCGGCAACAAGACTCGCCAGACTCCTCGTCGGCCTTGATCTTCTCCTTCAAGGCCACCTCCCGCTCCTTGGCACTGCCCAATCCGCCCGAGTCAAAGTAGTTAGCTTCAACTCAAGATCTGCATTGGAGTCCTGGCGGCGCTGAGCTCCTTGCTCCTCTCGGCGAGACGGCCTGCAGCTCGCCAAGAGTGTAGGCGTCCTTCTCACGCTTCGTGCTTGAGTGCAGCAAGCTCCTCGCCCGCTCTTCTTGAGGCTGGCCTCCAAGCTGCGCCACCTTCGTCTCCAGCTCCTTCTTGGCGGCCTCGGCAGCTGCGGCAGCATCCTTTGCTTCCTTGAGAGCCCCGCCAAATGTTTCCTCACGCATGGCGAGATCCTCCTCGTGGCTGTCAAGGTTAACCTTCCACTGCGCTAGCTCGCCCTCCTGTGCAGACAGCTTCTCAGCGGCAAGCCGCTGTTCCTCCTCAGCTTCAACCTTCTCGAGGATGAAGGCCTTGCGCTCCTCGGCGAGTTGCTCCCGCTCCTCCGCCAAAGACCGGAGAGCTTCCTGGTTGCGGCCCCGGAGCTCCTCCGCGCGCTTCTCGATGTCTGCTCCCGCCTTGGCGACAAGCGCCTCCGGGATGCAGTTTGGCTTGTCGAGCGCGGTAAGCGACGGCAGCTTCGCGGCGCTGTTGCTCCTCCTCGAGCTTCGCCGCTCTTGCTGCTTGGCGCGTCAACTTCGCGTCGGCCAGCGGAGGCGAGCAGTTCTTCATCGAAGGTTTCTCCTTCGCCGGCGCCTGAGCTCGACTCCCATGGGAGCTTGATGAAGACGCCATCGCCCGGCCTTCAAGTAGGCGCCGGGCTGGGGCTCTTGAACTGGCAGCTGCAAGCGGCGGAGGGATCGGTGGTCGGTAAGCGCTGGCGCTCCTGCGGCCTCGTGGTCGTCAGTCGATCGCCCGGACCCCTCGCCCGGCTTCTGGCGGCAGCCAGCGACCTCTTCGGGCAGGCTCGTCAGTGCCGGTTTCTTCTTCCACGGCGGCGGCTTCATCAGTGTTGCCGCGCACGTCCTCCTCGCCGGCGACCTCGGTCTCCATTGGCTCTATGGCGGACAGATGAAGAGAGTCAAGCAAATATTCAAAGACAAAATCAGAAGAAGAAAAACACAAGGGAAGTACTCAGGCAAGAAGGTTACCTGCGCCGGGGGCTGCGGTCATGGTCTCCGTCGCCAAGGGGTCGCTGGTGCCGTCCCTTGCCGGAGAACTGCCCCTTGCCAGAGAAGGCTCCCTTGCCGGAGAATGCTCCCTTGCCGTAGAATCCACCCTTGGCGGCGTAGTTGAAGCAGAAGGAGGCTGCTCTGCTCCTACACAAGTCAACAGTTAGATATCAGCAAAGGAAAAAGCACCCATGCACGCCGAATAGCAAGAAGTAGACCATATGCTTACGCTGGGGGCTGCGCTAGGGGCTGCTTTGAAGAAGGTTGCCTCATCCGGCAAGGTGGTCTCGACGCGCCTCCTGCTGCCGCGATGAGGTTCGCCCTCGATGACAACCACCGGGTCTTGGCTCTCTTCGACATCCTCCAGGCCAGCGTCACGAAAAGGAATGGATTCGAGCAAAGCAAGTCGATACAAGACAAAGCAACAAATCGAAGAATTACAAGTACAAAGAAGGAATCTTACTCTTCCTCTTCCTCGCCGGAGCTGAGCGCGGAGAGGTCAAATCTGCCCGCCTCCCAGACGACGAGGCGGAGGAGGGCTCCCTTGGACGCTTGGCGGGAGCGGGACCGGTGGCCTGCGAGGCCCTGCTCCAGCTTGCCGCAGGCGTGAGGAGCTCCAGCGCAACAGATGATTGCCGCGGTGGAGCTGCCGCGCATGGGCGCTGCCGCTGTCTGCCCGTCTGCCGCCCAGCTGCGTCTCCGGCTGCGAAGACGCCTTCTTGGTGGAGCCGGTGGCTCCGCTCGCTGCAAGCTGCTTGGAGGTGGGGAGGATGCGCCTCGGCGGGCTCGCTCGACTTCGGCTTGAGCTCGGCAAGCACTTCCTCGCCGACGAACTCCTTTCGCTCGACAAGACTTGCCGCCTCGGCTGCCTCTGCCTCCTCCACGGTGAAGCCAAACTTCGCCAGCGGCCTGCTGCAGCCTCTTCCGGCTGGTGGCGTCGCTGCATCTCGTCGTCAGTGGTGTCATGGTGAGGCCTCTCTGCTCGTCGGGGCGGACCGGCATTTCCACTAGATTGTCGAAGAATTGCCGCACGACGTCATCTGCCGGCTCTTGCCAAGTGGGGACAATTCCATGGGAGTCACACAACGGAATCATTGCACGGATGCGGTCAAGCGACGAGTTGTTGCACAATGAACGACGCCCCTCGGCAACCTAAACATCTCCGGATGATCAGGATCAGGCTTGAACAGCTCTAAGAGCATTGCGTCAAGCTCCAAGACAGTGAAGTTGAAGTTGAGGCCTAGGCGTAGCCTCATGATGTCTGTTGCGTTCTGAAATTCCCAGGCAGGTCTCCTTCTCTCGTGCAAGGGGGCGATGCGGCGGCGAAGAAAGTCCTTGCCAACAGTGCCTACAGTGAGTCCGGCAAGTCTGAGGCGGAGGATTCGGGTAACTGCGATCTTGACCTAAGCGTCCTCCGGGGCCAGATTGCTCCAATCATTGCAGCGTACTCTGGGGTTTGGCGTATTTGGCGGTAAAGGCTGCGGGTTCTCCTCAACAATCCAGCACCAATCTGCCCTCCACTCCTCCCATTTGCTACGGAGCTCTCCCTCCAGATAGGCCTCCTTCTTGCAATTCCTCCGGCAAGGGGCTCTCCTCTCTCGGCTCGGGGTAGAAAGAAGTGACGGAAAAGAGCTACATTTGGGTGGACTCCTACAAAGTTTTCGCAGAGATGTGCGAAAACTGCCATGGTCAGAACGGCGTTGGGGGTGAAATCAAGGAGGCGGAACCCGTAGGTGTTCATAATGTCACAAAAGAACTTCAGAGAAGGCGGGCAGAGCCCGCAGATAAGAAGAGCGCGAAGAAGGGATAACCCGTCGGGTCGATTCTGCGGCAGCGGCGGGGAAATACCGCCGTGCGCGGATGCATCGCTTCTCCGTCGACCGGAAGAGGTAGTAGTTCTCCCTCGGCTCCCTCGCGGCGAGCTGAGGGGAAGACGGCCCGCTCCTTCCAGGCGCCGCATAAGAGCGCCTCGGCCGACTTCATGGTCTTCCAGTTGTCGGCTTTCGGGCCCATGGCGGAGGCGGTGGAGGAGATCGACGGCGTTGAGGGTGCTGGTGGCGATGGGGGGCGGAGCGCTGCTCTCTTTTCAGCCTTGAGAAGAAGGGGGGAGCAGCGGTGGTTTTTCGATGGGACAGCAACTGGCAAGGTAGGCGACGTGCCTGCTTTCCCCGCTTATAAAGGGGAGGGGGCGGACGTTCCGATTTTCCGAATAAAGAAACCCCACGATCTCGCCCACACAATCTCTCACACGGCGCCACGTTCGATGCGTGCCGTGGGGGGCGTGGTGGGTCCGGGGTGATTCTGGCGTGACCGGGCCGCACGTGCCCGATGCCCTGTTTTGGGCCTGGCCCAACAGCGCTTCGGCACCGTGTGTGGCCCAGGCCCGGGGCTCTGCCGATTGTACTAGAGTAGGGGTACCCTAGTATCCCGAACTTGTGCACGGGCAGTTGCAGCCCTCATGGCAAGGCTTACCGGGTAACCGCCAAGGTCCTCCGTGGTTCCTTTGGAGCCATTCAAGAACAAAGTATTCAAGCCAAGGAGACAAGGCCCCGGCAAGAAGAGCTTGCCAGGAAGGCCACCCAAGGCACATAGGAGACAAGGCCCCGACAAGAGGAGCTTGCCCGGAAGGCCACCCCAGGCACTTACAAGACAAGGCCCCGGCAAAAGGAGCTTGCCGGGAAGGCCCGGTGAGCGACAAGCTTCCGGGCGCGGCAAGACAACAACCGCTGCAAGGTGCTTGCCGCGGCAGACCACCTCTATGTACCTATGCTCCAGCACATCCACTAACGTGTCGCTCTGGGACCTTTCCAGGCGCGCGTGGCGAAAGGCTGTGCAGCCAGCGGTGCGAGGTGGCAAGCAGCGCTGACAAGTTTGCCATCGTGGCGAACGGTGGCGCCCCTGACGGTCCCTGTTTGCACTGTTAGGGCGACTAGATGGGCATTTAATGCCTTTGTCCCCTACCGTCAGGGTTAGGTATAGTACACTGTACACTGTACAAGTAGGTGTACAAACCACTATTTTTCCATTTGTACCCCCGTCTACGTTGCCACCTGTCGGAGCCCCTTGAGCATATAAAAGGAGGCCCATGCACAACGTAGAAAGGGTTGGTCGATCAGTTCCCTTCACGCTCAGTCTATTAGCAGCTCGTGTGTACTGTAGCACTCAGCGCTCCTGAGCAAGAACGCAATACACCTAGACATGCAGCAGTAGGAGTGTTATCCCTCCGGAGAGCTCCGAAGCTGGGTAAACCTCTCGCGTGCTTCGCCTCGACCGCTCTTGATGGCGACCTCCGCTCCCCTTGAACGAAGAAGGGGCTCGGTCCGCCGGCCCCATAGGTGTTCGTGGGCCAGATCAGCCTGCCCTGACATCCACACATCGACCGCTATCCAACATGCATCAAGAGTATTAACTTCATAAGAACAGAGTAACGCATTACGCAAGATGACATGATGTAGAGGGATAAACTCAAGCAAAATGATATAAACCCCATCCTTTTATCCTCAATGGCAACAATACAATACGTGTCGTTTCCCTTTCTGTCACTGGGATCGAGCATCGCATGATTGAACCAAAAGCTAAGCACTTCTCCCATTGCAAGAAAGATCAATCTAGTAGGCCAAACTAAACTGATAATTTAAAGAGACTTGCAAAGATAACCAATCATACATAAAAGAATTCATAGGAGATTCAAATATTTTTCATAGATAATCTTGAGCATAAACCCACAATTCATGGGATCTCGACAAACACACTGCAAAAAGAGTTACATCGAATAGATCTCCAAGAAGATCGAGGGCAACTTTGTATTGAGATCCAAAGAGAGAGAAGAAGCCATCTAGCTAATAACTATGGACCCGAAGGTCTGAGGTAGACTACTCACACATCATTGGAGAGGCTATGGTGTTCATGTAGAAGCCCTCCGTGATCGATTCCCCCTCCGGCAAAGCGCCGGAAAAGGCTCCAAGATGGGATCTCATGGGTACAGAAGGTTGCGACGGTGGAAATAGGGTTTGGTGGTGCTCTTGGATGTTTTCGGGGTACGTGGATATATAGGAGGAAGAAGTAGGTCGGTGGAGCTACGAGGGGCCCACGAGGGTGGGGGCTCACCCAGGGGGCAGACACGCCTCCCTGTCTCGTGGCCTCCTCGTTCGTTTCCTGACGACCACTCCAAGTCCTATGGATCACGTTTGACCCAAAAATCACGCTCCCGAAGGTTTCATTCCGTTTGGACTCCGTTTAATATTCCTTTTCTGCGAAACACTGAAATAGGCAAAAAACAGCAATTTGCACTGGGCCTTGGGTTAGTAGGTTAGTCCTAAAAATAATATAAAACTGCATAATAAAGCCCATTAAACATCCAAAACAGATAATATAATAGCATGGAACAATCAAAAATTATAGATACGTTGGAGACATATCAGCTTGTCCTCAAGAAAAAACCAGAATCGAGAAACATGTGCACATGCTTAGAGAGAGAGAGGTGTCAATAGAAACAACATACGGACATAGAAGCATCATTTGAATTATTATAACAACAACAAACTTAAACATAAAACTTTTATCATAGAACTTTTATCAAAGACTTCTCATGAATAAGTAACAATTCATCACACTATCAAAGTATAAAGCATAAACTCTATTAGAAACCGACAAACCATGTTCTCTATCAACTTTGCAACTACAATTCATCATCTTTTCGGGAAGGGTCATGTATCGGAGCCTTTAGGCAAGTCCACATAATCAACCATCATATAGTATTCTATGATTGCTAACACTCACCGCATACACATGAGCAAAACGTTTCAACCGAACACATAGAAAGATAGGGGCTTATAGTTTCGCCTCCCAAGGTATTCACCTCAAGGGTGATGTCAACAATAATAACTCATGCTACCCGTATTCAACTGGACATATGTGCCTAGATCTTTCCTCACCACATGATGCTTGCCAAAAGAGAAAATAAAAAGGAGTAGAGAGAAAAACTTTGACTCTTGCATGAAAGTAAATATATAAAAGTAAAAGATAGGCCCTTCACAGAGGGAAGCAGAGGTTGCCATGCGCTTATTTGTTTGTATGTTCGACCCTTAGTGCAAAAGAACGTCACATTATATTGCCCCTTGTGATGGCAACCTTTATTATGTAGTCTGTCGCTTTTATTTCTTTACCATCACAAGTTCGTACAACACTCAGTTTTCTCTTACACTAAATGATCTTACACTTTTAGAAGCAATTTTTATTGGCGTATTGCACCAATGACAACTTACTTGAAGGATCTTACTCAATCCATAGATAGGTATGGTGGACTCTTGAAAATAAGATTTGGGTTTAAAGGTTTTTGGATGTACTTAGTGCAGAAATTTTGGCTAGGAAAGATGGGGGGCAAGCACCAGATGTTGAAGGATCTATGACAATATAACTTCTATGTGAATATTAACAAACACAAATCATTAAGTTGTCTTCCTTGTCCAACGTCAACAATTTTGGCATATAATATTTTGATGGGGGCTCACAATCACAAAAGATTTCCATGATAGTGTATTTATATGTGAATCTTCTCTTCCCTTATTAATTCTTTCATGAGTTGCATCATTGGCCAATGTTATGTTTGTCGATCTCTACTAAAATTCTCTACTTATACTTTTCCTTATGTGGTGTCGTCATCCACCATAAGATTAGCATACGATCTTTTCATTTATTTCCTTTATTTTTATTGAAGCGTGAAAGTAAAGAAAGCTGAAACTCAACTAAACTTTATTATATATCTCGCACGCGATTACAATGATAGATCACTAAACAAACTCTCAAAAAGAAAGGATCAAACTAAAATTTTATTCATCTAAAGCAAAAGATCAAACTAAGATAAGTAAAGGCAAAATATAGTGGGGGTGATACGATACCGGGGCACCTCCCCAAAGCATGGCGGAAGCCAAGGGGAGTTCCCATACCCGATACTTAATTCTATTTTGGTGATGAAGAAGAAGGTGGTGATGAAGTGGAGGTGATCTTGTCCTCGGGTTTCCATGGCATGGGCTCACCATTATAAGAGGAGAAGTGAGTCTCACAGGTTCTGCAAATGGCAGCCAAACTCATACCTTTAAACCTTGCCTCATATTCAAAGACTTGGTTTTGGAGATCATAGATTTGGCTTTGGAGCAAGTTGATTTTCTCGTTGAAGGTGAAGACGATGTCCTTCATGGACTTGCCATCCACCTTGAGATCACGGGTGTAGTCCGCGATCATGAGGTGATTGGCATTGAGTCCATGTTCCACCATCCCCTTGCACCAGAAGACCTCCTGCTCCATAGCTTCAAGCCTAGCCTCCATGGTTCCCGTCCCCTTGGAACCTTGCACATCGCGGATGTGGAGCACACCCTCATGCATCTGGATAGCCTGAGGGTGATGCATCACCACCCGCAAATATGGGTTGATGACGTTCTCGAGGAACTTGTCCTTGGAGGAGCGTGAAGTGGCCATGGTAGATTGGATCTGTCAGAAAATAGCAAGGAAAGAGAATAGAAGATTTCTCCGCGATACGGTGGTCAATAGGTTCGGGGGGTATATAATGATTTTTTATCTTGGGAAATAAGCCAACGGTGTCTGGAAGGTACCCGAGGTGGGCGCAACCCACCAGGGCGCGCCCTGGTGTCTTGTGCCGACCAGGGTGACCTTCCTGGTTGTTTCTTATTTTCCTAATTTTCTAAATATTCCAAAACTGACAAAAAATATTTTTGCGGATTTTTCGGAGTCCGTTTACTTACCGTATCACGTACCTCCTCTTTTTCATGATCCTGGAGTGTTCCGGAATGACTCTTTTATGTGTTCTTCTGGTGTCATAGTTTGGATAATATTACTTTCAACATTAATGGGCATACCTACGATATAATGTTTTATTCGTTGCCCATTAACAACCTTCGGGTTAGTACCTTCGGCATTATTTATTTTGATAGCTCTAGACCGATAAACCTCCTCGATAACATAGGGTCCTTCCCATTTGGAGAGGAGTTTTCCTCCAAAGAATCTGAAGCGAGAGCTGTACAAAGGAACACATTCTCCAACCTTGAACTCACGCTTTTGGATTCTTTTATCATGCCGTCTTTTAACTTTTTCTTTAAATAACTTGGCATTTTCATAAGCTTGGGTTCTCCATTCATCTAGTGAGCTAATATAAAGTAACCTATTTTTGCCGGAAAGTTTGAAATCATAATTGAGTTCCTTAATTGTCCAATATGCTTTATGTTCTAACTCAAGAGGCAAATGACAAGCTTTTCCATCAATAATTTTATAAGGAGACATACCCATACGATTTTTATAAGCTGTTCTATAAGCCCAAAGTGCATCATCTAATTTCTTAGACCAATTTGTCCGAGACCTATTGACAGTCTTTTGCAAAATTAATATATTTCTCTATTGCTAAGTTCAAATTGACCACTGGACTGAGGATGATAGGGTGATGCAATTCTTTGGTTAACATCATACTTGGCAAGCATTTTGCGGAAAGCACCATGAATAAAGTGTGAACCACCATCAATCATTAAATATCTAGGGACTCCAAACCTTGGGAAAATAAATTCCTTAAGCATTTTAATAGAGGTGTTGTGATCAGCAATATTAGTTGGAATAGCTTCTACCCGCTTAGTAACATAATCAACAACAACCAAAATATGTGTATACCCATTAGAGGAAGGAAAAGGTCCCTTGTAATCAAAACCCCAAACATCAAATGGTTCAACAGCAAGTGAATAATTCATAGGCATTTCATGACGCTTACCGATATTACCTATTCTTTGACATTTGTCACAAGAGAAGACAAACTTACGATCACCCTTGAAGAGAGTAGGCCAATAAAACCCAGATTGTAATACCTTGTGAGCAGTTCAGTCTCCCGCATGATGTCCTCCATAAGCTTCGGAGTGACACGTCCGTAGGATTTGTCCCTGTTCATCCTCAGGTACACAACATCTAATAATACCATCTACTCCTTCTTTATAAAGATGTGGCTCATCCCAAAAGTAATGTCTTAAATCATGAAAGAATTTTTTCTTTTGTTGGTATGTAAAGCTAGGTGGTAAATATTTAGCAACAATGTAATTAGCATAATCAGCATACCAAGGAGTGTTATTACAAACATTTATTGCACATAACTGCTCATCAGGAAAACTATCATCAATAGGTAGTGGGTCATCAAGGACACTTTCAAGCCTAGACAAGTTATCAGCTACAGGGTTCTCTCCTCCTTTTTTATCAGTGATGTGTAAATCAAATTCTTGCAGCAACACAACCCATCAAATAAGTCTAGGTTTATCATCTTTCTTTTCCATAAGATATTTAATAGCAACATGGTTGGTGTGAAAGATAACTTTAGAATCAACAATGTAAGATCTAAATTTATCACAAGCAAACACCACTGCTAGAAATTCTTTTTTCAGTAGTAGCATAATTTTGTTGTGCACCGTCCAGAGTTTTACAAGCATAATGTATAATATTTAGTTTCTTTGTCCTAGAACAACACCGACAACATAATCACTAGCATTACACATAATTTCAAAAGGCAAGTTCCAGTCAGGTGGTTGAACAATAGGTGCAGAAATAAAGTCTTTCTTGAGTGTTTCAAAGGCTTCTAAACAATCATCATCAAAAACAAAAGGAATATCCTTTTGCAAAATAATTTTAAGGGGCCTAGAAATTTTAGAAAAGTCTTTGATAAATCTCCTATAGAGACCAACATGACCTAAGAAAGTACGAACACCTTTGATATCTTTAGGACATGGCATTTTCTCAATGGCATCAACCTTAGCTTTGTCCACCTCAGTACCTCTTTCAGAAATTCTATGGACAAAAACAATACCTTCATTACCCATAAAGTGGCATTTCTCCCAATTCAAGGCAAGATTTGTTTGCTCACATCTCTGCAAAAATCGATCAAGATTGCTTAAACAATCATCAAAAGACCTCCCATAAACAGAAAAGTCGTCCATGAAAACCTCAACTATCTTTTCACATAAGTCAGAGAATATAGCAGTCATACATCTTTGAAAAGTAGCAGGTGCATTGCATAAACCGAAAGGCATACGTCTATAAGCATAAGTTCCAAAGGGACAAGTGAAAGTGGTATTTTCTTGATCAGGTTGAGAAACAGGTATTTGTGAAAAACCAGAATATCCATCAAGGAAGAAAAAGTGTGTGTGCTTAGATAATCTTTCTAGCATTTGATCAATAAAAGGTAGAGGGTAATGATCTTTTCTAGTTGCTTTTTTTAATTTTCTAAAATCAATTACCATTCTATATCATGTAACAATTCTTTGTGGAATAAGTTCATTCTTATCATTAGGAACAACAATAATTCCTCCCTTCTTAGGGACACAATGAACAGGACTTACCCATCTACTATCAGCCATAGGATAGATTATACCTGCATCCATAAGTTTTTATATTTCCATTCTTACAACTTCATCTTCGGATTTAATTGATGTTAGTGATCAACAATGGGTTTAGCATCAGGTTCCATATTAATTTTGTGCTGACAGAGAGTGGGACTAATGCCCTTTAAATCATCAAGAGTATATCCAATATCAGCTTGGTGTTTCCTTAGAACTTTCAATAATCTTTCTTATCCATGTTTTGAAAGGTTAGCACTAATAATAATAGTATATATCTTCTTCTCATCAAGATAAGCATATTTCAAAGTGTCTGGCAATTGTTTTAATTCAAACACAGGATCACCCTTAGGTGGAGGAGGACCTCCCAGAGTTTCAATAGGAAAATTGTGTTTAAGCAGTAATTCCTCCCAAAGAAGATCTTATCTATTTAATTTCTTTCACGCATATCTAAAATCCTTCTCATGGTCTAGCTGACATTGTTCTAGAGGATCAGTAGGAGGCACAACAATAGAAGCAAGACCAATTATTTCATCCTCACCAGTCAATTTTTTTATGAGGTTTTCTACTAAACTTGGAAAAATTAAACTCATGAGACTCATCACCAAAGCTAACACCGACAGTTTGTTTCTCACTATCTATTTTAGCATTAACGATGTTCAAGAAAGGTCTACCAAAGATAATGGGACAAAAGTCATCTTGTGGGGAACCAAGAACAAGAAAATCAGTAGGATATTTTATTTTCCCACACAAGACTTCAACATCTCTAACAATCCCAAGTGTTGTAATGGTGTCTCCATTAGCAAGTTTAATAGTAGCATCTATTTTTGTATTTCATCGGGTGCTATATCATTCATGATTTCTTGACATCAGGTAAAGGGAATAGCACTCACGCAAGCACCTATGTCACATAAACCATGATAACAGTGATCTCCTATTTTAACTGAGACAACATGCATGCCAACAACGGGTCTATGTTTATCCTTTATCAGGTTTGACAATTCTAGTAGCTTCATTACATAAGTAAATAACATGCCCCTCTATATATTCTTCCAAGAGATCCTTAACCATAGCAACACTAAGTTATACTTTGATTTGTTCATCAGGTTTAGGTGTTCTAATATAAATTCTGTTGGCCACAGTTGAAACTTTAGCATGTTCCTTTATCCTAATAGAGAAATATGGTTTCTCAATATAAGTAGTAGGATCAATGGGATCAACATTATAAAGAATAGTTTCCTCTTTAACTGGTACTGGTTCTTTAGTTACTTCTTTAATAGGTGGGTGGTATTTAAACCACTTCCCTTTAGGGAGATCAACATGAGTAGCAAATGATTCACAAAAGGAGGCTACTATCTCAGAGTCAAGTCCATATTTAGTGCTAAACTTTCGAAAAGCATCGGTAATCATAAAAGATTTAACACAATCATACTTAAGCTTAATACCTTATTCTTTACCTTCATCGAGTTCCCAATCTTCAGAGTTGTGCTTAATTCTTTCCAAAATATCCCACCGGAATTCAATAAGTTTCCTCATAAAAAAGAAGTATCAAGCATGGATTGATCATTATGAGAAAGTCGAGCATAAAAATTCTGGATAATAATTTCTCTCGAGAGCTCATGATTGGGGCATGAAAACATTGACTTAAGCATCCACCAAGCTAGAGTGATACTTTCTCCTTCACGAGGTCAAAAATTATATATATAATTCCGATCACGATGAACTAGATGCATAGGATATTTTTTTTGGTGAAACTCCAATTTCAATCGATTCTGTTTCCAAGATCCAATATCATCGCATAGCCTATACCATGCCAATGCTTTTCCCTTCAAAGATAAAGGGAAATCCTTCTTCTTAACTTCATCTCCGGGTAAACCTGCAATATTAAACAATCCACAAATTTCTTCCACATATATCCACTGCATATCAGGATGTTTAGTTCCATCTCCTGCATAAGGATTAGCTAGCAGTTGTTCTATCATACCCGAAGGAATTTCATATTCAATATTTTCAGCAGGAGCAGCAGGTTGAGGGGTAACTAATTGTGGTTCCGGTCGAGGTGAAGATACCCCGAACAAACCCCTCAAAGGATTGTTTTCCATAGTAACAAGTGACAATAAATTTCAGCATGTAGTAATAAATTTTCCTTACCATTTTCTACTTACCAAGAGTGCTTCACTCCCTGTGACGCCCGGATAATCAAGCTACAGTAAACCTCTGCTAATGGTGCCACGTCACCTCGGTTACTGTTGATAAACTCGAGTTAGTTCAAAAACAATTCAAATTAAAATTTAAAATATAGGCAAACAGTAAAATTTTCAAATATCAAAACTAAAATGTTCGGGTTGTGTCAAATAAATCGTAAGTAATTATGGTGGAAACCAAACTCTGAAGAAGTGTTTAAAGGCTCTAAAATAATTATGACAGTAGCAAAAACAATTAATTACATGCCTTTCACAATTAATAAAATACTAAACAGTTCTAATTTATCACCAAACTTTTTGTGGCATCGGGGTATTTTGAAACACTAATTTGGGTACTACTTATATATTTTATAAACAAATATGTATACAAAATAAAATACAAAACTAATAAACAGAAAATAAATAAAAACAAAGATTTAACAAAAGAGAAAAAGGAAGAAACCCCCCTCCCCCTGGGCCGAATGGCCCAGCTAGCCAGCAGGCCACCAACCCAAATGGCCCAACCGTGCCTATAAACCCCTTTTACCAAAACCCTAACCCCCCCGAACCATGCCCACTTCCCCCACTCCTCCCGCATGATCCCCTCCCCACTCCCTCTCCTTTCTCCAGCGTCGCCACGCTCCCTGCGTCGGACCCCCCACCCCCGCCGCCGCGCCCGCCCCCGAGGAACCGTCGCATCCGCCCCATCCTTGCGTCGCCGTCCCTCGCCCAGGGCTTGGCAGGATTCGAACCCTCACGTCCTTCGGCCCCGACCTCTGCCGCACCATCGAGCAAGTCCGGCCGGCCTCCGCCGCCCCTTCCCATTCCCAGACGGATCCGGCTGCATCCACATCGTCCCCGACGCCCTGTCCCTCGCCTCAACGGGCACGACGCCATCGCCACCGTCCTCTCCGTCACCGAACCTCCCTCGACCTCGTCGCCTCCTCCGTCGCGTCGACCTCGACCTCCACCCCGCGCCCACTGCCCCGTGCCCTACAACCCCTCGTGAGGCCCCCCTCCTTCTCCTCTGCCTTGCTCCTGCCGTGCAACGGGCGCGCTCACGGCCGCGGCCTCGTCCCACGCTTGCGCCTCGCTCACCCCGCTCTGCGCCTCGTGCGCCCCCGTGCTGCTCTTCCCACTTCGCGCACAGCCGCGCGCTTGTCGCCTCGCAGGTCCGCTCCTACTCAGTCTCCGCCACGGCCGCGTCGCACCTCGCGCCCGCTGCGCCAGCTGGCGCCTCCCCGTGCGCGCCGCCTTGTCCTGTTATGCGGTAGCTCTTGCGCGTGCCTACGACCTCCCCGCGCCATGCTCCTCTGCCGCTGTGCTCGGCCTGCTGCTGTGGCCTCGGGCACGAGCGCCCGCACCCAGCGCCCGCCCCGTTAATCGCCGCCCAAACCCGGTAAGGCCCCTAGGGCCAATGACATGTGGGGCCCAGCCCCTGAACAAAAATGGATTAAAAAAGAATAATAATAATAATATAATTAATTAATTAAGATAATTAATTAACTTAATTAATCTAAATAAACATGTTAATTAACCATAATTATTTGATTAGATAAACGGTCTATGGCAGTGGGACCCACCCGTCAGCTTGACTGGTCAACGGTCAAACTGATCGCTGATGTCATGCTAACGTCATAAATGCAATTTCAAATTAAAATAATCTGCTAATTCTAGAAAATGATTTAAAAGTTTATAAATTAATATAAAATAATCTGTAACTCAGATGAAAATACTTTGTACATGAAAGTTGCTCAGAACGACGAGATGAATCTGGATACGCAGCCCGTTCGTCCACCACACATCCCTAGCATAGCAAACTCGCAACTTTCCCCCTCCGGTTCATCTGTCCGAAAATGCGAAACACTGGGAATACTTTCCCGGATGTTTCCCCCCTTCGCCAGTATCACCTAATACCGCGTTAGGGCATACCTAGCACCGCATATTACCTCGTTATGTTTTGTGATGCTTTGTTTGCTCCGTATTTACTATTCCCCCCCTCTTCTTCTTCGATAGACCCCGAGACCGTTGCTGATGCCACTGAGTTTGACTACGTTGTTGACGACCCCTCCTTCTCGGCTGAGCTTCTAGGCAAGCCCCCCCTTGATCACGAGATATCGCCTAATCTTCTCTCTACTGCTTGCATTAGAGTAGTGTAGCATGTTACTGCTTTCCGTTAATCCTATCCTGATGCATAGCCTGTCCTTGCTACTACTGTTGTTACCCTTACCTGCTATCCTAATGCTTAGTATAGGATGCTAGTGTTCCATCAGTGGCCCTACATTCTTGTCCGTCTGCCATGCTATACTATCGGGCCGTGATCACTAGGGAGGTGATCACGGGTATATACTATATACTTTATATACATGACACATGTGGTGACTTAAGTCAGGTCAGCTTGTTGAGTACCCGCAAGTGATTCTGATGAGGGGGCTGAAAGGACAGGTGGCTCCATCCCGGTAGAGGTGGGCCTGGGTTCCAGACGGCCCCCGACTGTTACTTTGTGGCGGAGCGACAGGGCAGGTTGAGACCGCCAATGTGAGAGGTGGCCCTGGCCCTGGTCGGTGTTCGCGGTTACATCAATTAACACGCTTAACGAGATCTTGGTATTTGATCTAGTGTGGCCATTTGGTCTATACGCACTAACCAACTACGTGGGAAAGATATGGGCACTCAACGTCGTGGTATCAGCCGAAGCCTCCATGACGTCAGCGACTGAGCGGCGCGCGCCGGGTTGAACCGCGTAACGTGACTTCCTTTGTCATGGAGGTTGCTAGGTCTGCTCTCCGGCCGCATACACAATGTGCAGGTGTGCAATGGGCGATGGGCCTAGACCCCTGCGCGCATAGGATTTAGATCGGTGTGCTGACCGCTCTGTTGTGCCTAGGTGGGGCTGCGACGTGTTGATTTTCCGCGGCCGGGCATGACCCAGAAAAGTGTATCCGGCCAAATGGGATCGAGCGTGTTGGGTTATGTGGTGCACCCCTGCAGGGAAGTTTATCTATTCGAATAGCCGTGATATTCGGTAACAGGACGACTTGGAGTTGTACCTTGACCTTATGACAACTAGAACCGGATACTTAATAAAACACACCCTTCTAAGTGCCAGATACAACCCGTTGATCGCTCTCTAACAGGGCGACGAGGAGGGGATCGCCGGGTAGGATTACGCTATGCGAAGCTACTTGGCGAACTTGCCATCTACTCTCTCCTACATGCTCCAAGATGGAGGTGGCCAGAAGCGTAGTCTTCGACAGGATTAGCTATCCCCCTCTTATCTTGGCATTCTGCAGTTCAGTCCACCGATATGGCCCTTTACACATATACCCATGCATATGTAGTGTCGCTCCTTGCTTGTGAGTACTTTGGATGAGTACTCACGGTTGCTTTTCTCCCTCTTTTCCCATTTCCCTTCTACCTAGTTCTCGCAACCAGATGCTGGAGCCCAGGAGCTAGACTCCACCGTCGACAATGACTCCTACTACACCGGAGGTGCCTACTACTACGTGCAGCCCGCTGACGACGACCAGGAGTAGTTTAGGAGGATCCCAAGCAGGAGGCTTGTGCCTCTTTCGATCTGTATCCAAGTTTCTGCTAGCCTTCTTAAGGCAAACTTGTTTACTTATGTCTGTACTCAGATATTGTTGTTTCCGCTGACTCGTCTATGATCGAGCACTTGTATTCGAGCCCTCGAGGCCCCTGGCTTGTATTATGATGCTTGTATGACTTATTTTATTTTTAGAGTTGTGCTGTGATATCTTCCCATGAGTCCTTGATCTTGATCGTACACGTTTGCGTGTTAGATTAGTGTATGATTGAATCGGGGGCATCACACTCCCTGGCAACAATGCTCGAAAAGAGCCTTGATGACCCACAAGTGTATGGGATTAATTGTAGCCATTTCAATAAGTAAGAGTGTCGAACCCAACGTGGAGCAGAAGGAAATGACAAGTGGTTTTCAGCAAGGTAATGTCTGCAAGTGCTGAAATTGTAAGTAACAGAGTAGTTTGATAGCAAGATAATTTGTAACAAGCAAGTAACGATAATAGTACAAAGTGCAGAAAGGTAGCCCAATCCTTTTTAGGCAAAGGACATGCCAAAATGGTCTCTTGTAATAACAAAGCGTTCTTGAGGGTACACAGGAATTTCATCTAGTCACTTTCATCATGTTGATTCGATTCGAGTTTGCTACTTTGATAATTTGATATGTGGGTGGACCGGTTCTTAGGTGCTATTCTTACTTGAACAATCCTCCTACTTATGATTAACCCCCTCGCCAGCATCCGCAGCTACGATAAAAGTATTAATAATAAATTCTAACCATAGCATTAAACTTTTGGATCCAATCGGTCCCTCACGGGATAGCGCATAAACTAGGGTTTAAGCTTCTTTCACTCTCACAACCCATCATCTAATAGCTACTCCACAATGCATTCCCTTAGGCCCAAATATGGTGAAGTGTCATGTAGTCGACGTTCACCTGACACTACTAAGGGAATCACAACATACATACTATCAAAATATCAAACAGAAATCAAGTTCACATGATAACTTGCAACACGATTTTTCCCGTGACCTCAAGAACAAAGGTACCTACTCACAAATGATAATCATGCTCAAAATCAGAGGGGTATTAAATAGCATATTGGATCTGAACATATAATCTTCCACCAAATAAACCATATAGTAATCAACTTCAAGATGTAATCAACACTACTAGTCACCCACAAGCACCAATCTATAGTCCTGGTACAAAGATTAAACACAAGATATGAACTAGGGTTTGAGAGGAGATGGTGATGTTTAATATGTTGATGGAGATTGCCCTCCCCAAGATGGGAGAGTTGTTGGTGGTGATGATGATGATTTCCCCCTCCGAGACGAAAGTTCCCCCGATGGAATCACTCCGCCAGAGGGCAAAAGTGCTCCTGCCCAAGTTCCGCCACGAGACGGCGGCGCTCCATCCCGAAAGACCTGTCCTTATTTTTTTTCTAGGTCAAAATGACTTATATACCAGAAGATGGGCACCGGAGGTGGGCCGAGGAGAGCACAACCCACCAGGGCGCGCCTGGTCTCCCTGGCGCGCCCAGGTGGGTTGTGCCCACCTGGTGCCCCCCTCTGGTACTTATTGGATCCAATATACCTCATATATTCCGTAAAAATTCCCCGTGAAGTTTCAGCTCATTTGGAGTTGTGCAGAATAGGTGGCCTAACGTAGCTTTTCCAGGTCCAGATTTCCAGCTGCCAGAATTCTCCCTCTTTGTGTGTACATTGCATATTATGAGAGAAAAGGCATTAGAATTACTCCAAAAAGCATTATTATGCATAAATTTTTTATAAATAACAGTAGGTAAACATGATGCAAAATGGACGTATCACTTATTATGAGGAATCATGAAATCTATAAAGAGAGTTTACCACTACTACCTATGTCGGGTTATCAAGACCATGTATTTCTTCAATAGGTGGTAAATTCTTAACATCTTCATCTTTAATACCTTTTTCTATCATAAATTTCTTTGCCTCTTGCATATCTTCAGGACTGAGAAATAGAATACCTCTTTTCTTCGGAGTTGGCTTTGGACTTGGTTCAGGAAGTGTCCAATCATTATCCTTACTCAATATATTATTCAATAGCAATTTAGCTTGCTCAACAGTTCGTTCCCCGAAAACACAACCAACACAACTATCTAGGTGGTCCCTAGAAGCATTGGTTAGTCCATTATAAAAGATATCAAGTATTTCATTTTTCTTGAGAGGATGATGAGGCAAAGAATTAAGTAATTGGAGAAGCCCCCCCCCCAAGCTTGTGGGAGACTCTCTTCTTCAATTTACACAAAGTTAAATATTTCCCTTAAGGCAGCTTCTTTCTTGTGAGCAGGAAAATATTTTTCAGAGAAGTAATATATCATATCCTGGGGACTACGCACACAACCAAAGCAACAGAATTAAACCATAACTTAGCATCAACCTTTAACAAGAAAGGAAAGAACTTAAGAATATAGTAATATGAATTTTTTCCTCATGAGAAAATAGGGTGGCTATATCATTCAACCAAAGTAATTAAGTCAGGATCGACAGAGAATTCATAATCCTTATCGGTAACAAATATAGGTGAAGTAGCAAACTTAGGGTCATATTGCATTCTAGCATTCAAATTTTTTTCTTTGAGCTTAGCTAACAGTTTCTTAAGATAGTGAAGAGCTAGATGCAATAATCTCAGTTGCAATAATTTCATCAGTTTCAGAAATATCATCATCTTTAGCATAATCAATAGTTCTAACTCTAGCAAGATGTTCATCAAGTAACTCACCCAGTGGCACAGTTTTATCAAGCAAAGTAGTAGCATCATAAGCATCATTCATAGCAGAAGTAGCATCATCAATAACATGCGACATATCAGAATCAATAGCAGGTGTAGGTGTTGCAAGCTTACTCAAAACAGAAGGAGAATCAAGTGAAGAGCTAGATGGCAGTTCCTTACCTCCCCTCGTAGTAGAGGGACAAATGCTTTTCCTGACAGACTGACCGTGTACTTTTTTCCGTTGGTGAGTATTCCGGGTCTGAGTTGATTGTTCAGATTTTGACCTCCTCATTTTGTCGATATGCCCATTTGGATTTTTCACACTAACCATTCCAAGCGGGTCAGCGGGATATGAAATCTTTGTAGACTAGAGTAATCCACTGAGGGTATACCTTTGTGGCTCCATATGTAATTTGGCCACTAACTGACTTGGGTATCCAGACCCTAATGGTCATGCAAAAATCATCATACCGTTGCTATCAGTCTCACTCTTTAAAGGTCATGATTTTATTTGTTAGGATACCTTACAAAAATAACTTGGCCACACCTGTCCTTGATTCTTCGTATGACCATGGTGGTGGCTAGTGCAATATTTTTGTCATTATTCCTGGTGCTTGGGTTCCGCACGTATATGACATATCCTCGGGGCTTGTAGATGTACAGAGCCCATTGTTGAGGCCAATCGTACAAGAGGGTGACAAGAGTTCATGACATCTCCTTGTTGGTGCGGGAATATTGGCCTTGGTGGCCACTGTCAAGACTGTTGATTCTATGATGTCTTATCCCGATCTTGTCGATCCTTGTAATTTATGAGATGTATCTCTGCTTATCTTCATTTGCATGATTCATGAGGATGTGGGATCCTGACTTTCCTTAGGTATATCTATAGGATCCTTGTTGTACCTCGTATGAGTGACTGATATTATTGGGGATACATGCTCACCATATATAAGAATCATATACAACCAAACACTTGATTCTTCAGGTAGGCGTATGTTTTGATTGATTTGTGCTTCTGGCCAAAAATATTCTGGATCTGACTCTTGAGATGTGCTGCCATATATTGCCAACTCACCGCATAATCTCTGAGAACAGTGCAATAGTGTGGTACTGACACGGACTAATTGGCTTACAAGAGAAGCCATCCAAGTAGCTTGCTGAGGAAGATTTGTTATCTTCTGCTCAAATCTTTTGTCTGGGTATCGTGCAGAAGAAGGCTCTATAGGTTACACACGAATCTTGGTCTGATTATTGTGCTAGAGAAGCCTGAGTACCGTACTTGAGAAGACTTCTCGTCAGATTTGCTTGTTGAGAAAAATTCATTTCTGTCTGTCAGAAGCTTTTACCGAGGTATCTTGATGAGAAAGACCGGTTATCTTGGACCGGAAATTGTGCACATATCAGGATAAGGAAAACTCAAGGAGCCTTGCATCATAAATTTCTTTCGATAGCGTATGAAAGAATACTGAGTTTCTTACATCCAAAGCTTCATACTATGATATGCAGACTGAAATCCACACACACACACACACACACCCATAATATTCGGTGGCTGATTATTTGTATGAGAAAATTTGTTTGACTGTCTTCCTTGAGCATATCAGATTCTGACCTTATTTCGGATGATAACATATTTCAAGCATCATGCATTGCTGAGCCAAAATTTTGTATATGATCCATACCTTTGACTGGAAATATACCGTTAATCTTGTACGTGACTTGTCTTGCTGCTGACTTGATCGTTACTGCTGTGAGAATTTTGTACTGATGTAGACTTGAGTTATCGGTACTATTGTGAGGAGTGCACACTAATGCAAAATTGATTATCAGCCTCAAAATTAGATATTCCCCATTTTACTGCAGACGGCTGAGAATTTCATTCTGTTTAGCTGAGTTTCCAAATATTTGAACTCCTTATTACTTCTTCGAGTCCGGTGTCAGTTGATGAGCAACTCTTTATAGGGGAAAAATAATGTGACACCGGGGCCTTCTACCTCTTGAGCACTGTGTTGGTTTTCCCTTGAAGAGGAAAGGGTGATGCACCATAGTAGCGTAAGTATTTCCCTCAGTTTTTGAGAACCAAGGTATCAATCCAGTAGGAGGCTACGCGTGAGTCCCTACTTTTGCACAATACAAATAAATCCTCGAAACCAACGCGATAAGGGGTTGTCAATCCCTTCACGGTCACTTACGAGAGTGAGATCTGATAGATATGATAGGATAATATTTTTGGCATTTTTGTGATAAAGATGCAAAGTAAAATAAAAGCAAAGGAAATAACTAAGTGTTGGAAGATTAATATGATGAAGATAGACCCGAGGGCCATAGTTTTCACTAGTGCCTTATCTCAAGAGCATAAGTATTTTACGGTGGGTGAACGAATTACTGTTGAGCAATTGACATAATTGAGCATAGTTAAGAGAATATCTAGGTACGATCATGTATATAGGCATCACGTCTCAGACAAGTAGACCGACTCGCCTCGCATCTACTACTATTACTCCAGCGATCAACCGCTATCCAAAGATGCATCTAGAGTATTAAGTTCATGAAAACAGAGTAATGCCTTAAGCAAGATGACATGATGGAGAGGGATAAATTCATGCAATATGATAAAAAACCCATCTTGTTATCCTTGATGGCAACAATACAATACGTGCCTTGCTGCCCCTCATCACATCGGGATAGGACACGGCAAGATTGAACCCAATTCTAAGCACTTCTCCCATTGCAAGAAAGATCAATCTAGTAGGCCAAACCAAACTGATAATTCGAACAGACTTGCAAAGATAACCAATCATACATAAAATAATTCAGAAAAGATTCAAATATTGTTCATAGATATCTTGATCATAAACCCACAATTCATCGGTCTCAACAAACACACCGCAAAAAGAAGATTACATCGAATAGATCTCCACGAGAGAGGGGGAGGACATTGTATTGAGATCCAAAAAGAGAGAAGAAGCCATCTAGCTACTAACTATTGACCCGAAGGTCTGAGGTAAACTACTCACACTTCATCGGAGAGGCTATGGTGTTGATGTAGAAGCCCTCCGTGATGGATGCCCCCTCAATCGGTGCTCCAGAACAGGCCCCAAGATGGGATCTTGTGGGTACAGAAGGTTCCGGTGGTGGAATTAGGTTTTTGGCTCTGTATCTGATCGTTTGGGGGTACGTAGGTATATATAGGAGGAAGGAGTACGTCGGTGGAGCAACAGGGGGCCCATGAGGGTGGAGGGCGCGCCCTGGGGGGTGGGCGCGCCCCCCTACCTCGTGGCTTCCTATTTTTTCTTGACGTAGGGTCCAAGTCTCTCGGTTCATAATCTTCCTAAAATCACATTCGAAGGTTTCATTCCGTTTGGACTCGTTTGATATTCCTTTTTCTGCGAAACTCAAATAGGCAAAAACAGCAATGCAGGCTGGGCCTCCGGTTAATAGGGTAGTCCCAAAAATAATATAAAAGTGGATAATAAAGCCCAATAATGTCCAAAACAGTAGATAATATAGCATGGAGCAATCAAAAATTATAGATACGTTGGATAGTATCAAGCATCCCCAAGCTTAATTCATGCTCGTCCTCGAGTAGGTAAATGATAAAAAAGATAACTTTTTTATGCGGAGTGCTACTTGGCATAATTTCAATGTAATTCTTCTTAATTGTGGTATGAATATTCAGATCCGAAAGATTTAAGGTAAAAGTTCTTATTGACATAAAAATGATAATACTTCAAGAATACTAACTAAGCAATTATGTCTTCTCAAAATAACATGGCCAAAGAAAGTTCATCCCTACAAAATCAAATAGTTTAGTCATGCTCCATTTTCATCACACAAGAATGCTCTCATCATGCACAAACCCGATGACAAGCCAAGCAATTGTTTCATACTTTAGAAATCTCAAACCTATAAACTTTCATGCAATATATGAGCGCGAGCCATGGACATAGCACTATGGGTGGAATAGAATATGATGACGGGGGTTATGTGGAGAAGACAAAAAAGGAAAGTCTCACATCAACGAGGCTAATCAATGAGCTACGGAGATGCCCATCGATTGATGTTAATGCAAGGAGTAGGGATTGCCATGCAACGGATGCACTAGAGCTATAAATGTATGAAAGCTCAACAAAATAAACTAAGTGGGTGTGCATCCAACTTGCTTGCTCACGAAGACCTAGGGCACTTGAGGAGGCCCATTGTTGGAATATACAAGCCAAGTTCTATAATGAAAAATTCCCACTAGTAAATGAAACTGACAAAACAAGAGACTCTCTATCCTGAAGATTATGGTGCTACTTTGAAGCACAAGTGTGGCAAAGGATAGTAGCATTGTCCCTTCTCTCTTTTTCTCTCATTTTTTGGGCCTTCTCTTTTTTATGGCCTTTCTCTCCCCTTTTTTTATTCCTCACTTGGGAAAATGCTCTAGAAAATGATGATCATCACACTTCTATTTATTTACAACTCAATGATTACAAATCGATACTAGAACAAAGTATGACTCTATATGAATGCCTCCGGCGGTGTACTAGGATATGCAATGAACCAAGAGTGACATGTATGAAATAATTATGAACGGTGGCTTTGCCACAAATACTATGTCAACTACATGATCATGCTAGCAATATGACAATGATGAATGTGTCATGATAAACGGAATGGTGGAAAGTTGCATGGCAATATATCTCAGAATGGCTATGGAAATGCCATAATAGGTAGGTATGGTGGATGTTTTGAGGAATATATAAGGAGGTTTATGTGTGAAAGAGCGTATCATATCATGGGAGTTGGATGCACCGGCGAAGTTTGCACCAACTCTCAATGTGAGAAAGGGCAATGCACGGCAATCAAGAGGCTAGCAATGATGGAAGGATGAGAGTGCGTATAATCCATGGACTCAACATTAGTCATAAAGAACTCACATACTTATTGCAAAAATCTACAAGTCATCAAAAACCAAGCACTACGCGCATGCTCCTAGGGGGATAGATTGGTAGGAAAAGACCATCGCTCGTCCCCGACCGCCACTCATAAGGAGGACAATCAAAGAACACCTCATGTTTCAAATTTGTTACATAAAGTTTATCATACGTGCATGCTAAGGGACTTGCAAACTTCAACACAAGCATTTCTCAAATTCACAACTAATCAACTAGCATGACTTTGATATTATTACCTCCATATCTCAAAACAATCATCAAGCATCAAACTTCTCTTAGTATTCAACACACTCATAAGAAAGTTTTTACTATTCTTGAGTACCTAGCATATTAAGATTATTTAAGAAAATTACCATGCTATTTAAGACTCTCAAAATAATATAAGTGAAGCATGAGAGATCAATAGTTTCTATAAAACAAATCCACCATCGTGCTCTAAAAGATATAAGTGAAGCACTAGAGCAAAACTATATAACTAAAAAGATATAAGTGAAGCACAAAGAGTATTCTAATAATTTCCAAATCATGTATGGCTCTTTAAAAAGGTGTGTACATCAAGGATGATTGTGGTAAACTAAAAAGCAAAGACTCAAATCATACAAGACGCTCCAAGCAAAACACATATCATGTGGTGAATAAAAATAAAGCTCCAAGTAAAGTTACCGATGGAAGTAGACGAAAGAGGGGATGCCTTCCGGGGCATCCCCAAGCTTTGGCTTTTTGGTGTGCTTAGATTATCTTGGGGTGCCATGTGCATCCCCAAGCTTAGGCTCTTGCCACTCCATGTTCCATAATCCATCAAAAATCTTTCACCCAAAACTTGAAAACTTCACAACACAAAACACAACAGAAATCTCGTGAGCTCCGTTAGCGAAAGAAAACAAAAGACCACTTCAAGGTACTTTAATGAAATCATTCTTTATTTATATTGGTGTTAAACCTACTTTATTCAAACCTCTCTATGGTTTATAAACTATTTTACTGGCCATAGATTCATCAAAATAAGCAAACAACACACGAAAAACAGAATCTGTCAAAAACAGAACAGTCTGTAGTAATCTGTAACTAACGCAAACTTATGGAACTCCAACAAATCAGCCAAAATAGGAAGACCTAGGCAATTTGTTTGTTGATCAGAAGAAATTTGAATCACTATTTTATCACGTTCTGATGATTTTTAACAATTGTTTTCGTGAACAGAAAGTTTCTGGAAATTTCTGCAAGATCAAATAACTAACATCCAAGAAGATCCTATAGGTTAACTTGGCACAAACACTAATTAAAACATAAAAACACATCTAAACAGAGGCTAGAACTAATATTTATTCCTAAACAGAAGCAAAAAGCAAAAACCTAAAATAAAATTGGGTTGCCTCCCAACAAGCGCTATCGTTTAACGCCCCTAGCTAGGCATAAAAGCAAGGATAGATCTAGGTATTGCCATCTTTGGTAGGCAATCTATATGGCTCTCATGATAGATTCATATGGTAACTTTATTTTTTTTCTAGGGAAGTTTTCCATGCCTTTCTTTAATGTAAATTGGAATCTAATATTCCCTTCCTTCATATCAATAATTGCACCAATCGTTGTAAGGAAAGGTCTATCGAGAATAATAGGACATGAAGGATTGCAATCTATATCAAGAAAGATAAAATCTACGGGCACATAATTCCTATTTGCAACAATAAGAACATCATTAATTCTTCCCATAGGTTTCTTAATAGTGGAATCTGCAAGGTGCAAGTTTAAAGAGCAATCATCAAAATCATGAAATCCTTGCAAATCACACAAAGTTTCGGGAATAGTGGAGACACTAGCACCCAAATCACATAAAGCATAAAACTCATGATCCTTAATCTTAATTTTAATGGTTGGTTCCCACTCATCATAAAGTTTTCTAGGGATAGAAACTTCCAACTCAAGCTTTTCTTCATAAGATTGCATCAAGGCATCAACAATATGTTTAGTAAATGCTTTATTTTGACTATAAGCATGAGGAGAATTTATCACGGATTGCAACAAGGAAATACAGTCAATAAAAGAGCAACTTTCATAATTAAATTCCTTGAAATCCAAAATAGTGGGTTTAGCAACATCTAGGGTTTTGATTTCTTCAATCCAACTTTTATCAATTTCACCATCAAGATCTAAAAACTCCGAATTTTTGGAACGCCTTCTATGTAAAGGTGGATCATATTCAGTGGCATCATTATCAAGATTCATAATGCAAAACAAAGATTTAATAGGGGACACATCAATAACTTTTAGATCTTCATCTTTGTTTTCATAATAATTTGAAGAACGCGCTTTTATAAAAGCAATCTTTGTTACCACGCATCCTAGCGGTTCTTTCTTTGCATTCATCAATGGAAATTCTCATGGCTTTGAGAGACTCATTGATATCATGCTTAGGAGGAATAGATCTAAGCTTTAAAGAATCAACATGAAGAGAAATTCTATCAACGTTCCTAGCCAATTCATCAACTTTAAGCAATTTTTCTTCAAGCAAAGCATTGAAATTCTTTTGCAAATTCATAAACTCTTTAACACTAGTCTCAAATTCACAGGGCATCTTATTAAAATTTCCATAAGAGTTGTTGTAGGAATTTCCATAACTGTTAGAGGAATTACTAGGATAAGGCCTAGGATTAAAGTTTCCTCTATACGCATTGTTACCAAAATTATTCCTACCAACAAAACTCACATCCATAGATTCATTATTATTCTCAATCAAAGTAGACAAAGGCATATCATTAGGATCGGAGGAAAAACTCTTACTAGCAAATAATTTCATAAGCTCATCCATCTTTCCACTCAAAACATTAATTTCTTCTATCGCATGCACTTTTTTAGTAGATCTTTCAGTGTGACATTGAGAATAATTAACCATAATTTTATCTATGAGTTTAGTAGCTTCTCCTAAAGTGATTTCCATAAAAGTGCCTCCGCGGCCGAATCTAAAAGATTTCTAGAAGAAAAATTCAATCCCGCATAAAAATTGTGTATAATCATCCACAAATTCAAACCATGAGTAGGGCAATTACGTATCACTAATTTCATCCTCTCCCAAGCTTGTGCAACATGTTCATGATCATGTTGCTTAAAATTCATAATATCGTTTCTAAGAGAGATGATCTTAGCGGGAGGAATATACTTAGAGATAAAAGCATATTTACACTTGTTCCAAGAATCAATACTATTTTTAGGCAAAGACGAAAACCAAGCTTTAGCACGATCTCTAAGCGAAAAAGGAAATAGCTTCAGTTTAACAATATCATTATCAACATCTTTCTTCTTTTGCATGTCACACAAATCAACGAAGGTATTTAGATGAGTAGCGGCATCTTCACTAGGAAGGCCGGCGAATTGATCTTTCATGACAAGATTCAACAAAGCAGCATTGATTTCACAACATTAAGTATCGGTAAGAGGAGCAATTGGAGTGCTAAGGAAATCATTATTGTTGGTATTGGTAAAGTCACATAATTTGGCATTATCTTGAGCCATCGTTACAAGCAAGCAATCCAACACACGAGCGAACAAAAAGAAAGTGAAAAAGAGACGAATGGAAAAAGAGAGGGCGAATAAAATGGCAATGGTGAAGTGGGGGAGAGGAAAACAAGAGGGAAATGGCAAATAATGTAATGCGGGAGATAAGAGATTGTGATGGGTACTTGGTATGTTGACTTTTGCGTAGACTCCCCGGCAACGGCGCCAGAAATCCTTCTTGCTACCTCTTGAGCACTGCGTTGGTTTTCCCTTGAAGAGGAAAGGGTGGTGCAAAAGAAGATGGCGTAAGTATTTCCCTCAGTTTTTGAGAACCAAGGTATCAATCCAATAGGAGGCTACGCGCGAGTCCCTCGCACCATCACAATACAAATAAATCCTCGCAACCAACGCGATAAGGGGTTGTCAATCCCTTCACAAATACTTACTTAGAGTGAGATCTGATAGGATAATATTTTTGGTATTTTTGTGATAAAGATGCAAAGTAAAATAAAAGCAAAGGAAATAACTAAGTGTTGGAAGATTAATATGATGAAGATAGACCCGGGGGCCATAGGTTTCACTAGTGGTTTCTCTCAAGAGCATAAGTATTTCACGGTGGGTGAATGAATTACTGTTGAGCAATTGATGAATTGAGCATAGTTATGAGAATATCTAGGTATGATCATGTATGTAGGCATCACGTCAGAGACAAGTAGACCGACTCCTGCCTGCATCTACTACTATTACTCCACTCATCGACCGCTATCCAGCATGCATCTAGAGTATTAAGTTCATGAAAACAGAGTAACTCCTTAAGCAAGCTGACATGATGTAGAGGGATAAATTCATGCAATATGATAAAAACCCCATCTTGTTATCCTCGATGGCAACAATAAAATACGTGCCTTGCTGCCCCTACTGTCACTGGGAAAGGACACCGCAAGATTGAACCCAAAGCTAAGCACTTCTCCCGTTGCAAGAAAGATCAATCTAGTAGGCCAAACCAAACTGATAATTCAAAGAGACTTGCAAAGATAACCAATCATATATAAAAGAATTCAGAAAAGATTCAAATATTGTTCATAGATAATCTTGATCATAAACCCAGAATTATCGGTCTCAACAAACACACCGCAAAAAGAATATTACATCGAATAGATCTCCACGAGAGAGGGGGAGGACATTGTATTGAGATCCAAAAAGAGAGAAGAAGCCATCTAGCTACTAACTATGGACCCGAAGCTCTGAGGTAAACTACTCACACTTCATCGGAGAGGCTATGGTGTTGATGTAGAATCCCTCCGTGATGGATGCCCCCTCAATCGGAGCTCCGAAACAGGCTTGAAGATGGGATCTCGTGGGTACAGAAGGTTGCGGTGGTGTAATTAGGTTTTTGGCTCCGTATCTGATCATTTGGGGGTACGTAGGTATATATAGGAGGAAGGAGTATGTCGGTGGAGCAACAGGGGGGCCACGAGGGTGGAGGGCGGCATACAGGCGGTGGGCGGCCCCTACCTCGTGGCTTCCTCTTTTGTTTCTTGACGTAGGGTCCAAGTCTCCCGGATCATAATCTTCCTAAAAATCACATTACCGAAGGTTTCATTCCGTTTGGACTCCGTTTGATATTCCTTTTCTGCGAAACTCTGAAATAGGCAAAAAACAGTAATTCTAGGCTGGGCCTCCGGTTAATAGGTTTGTCCCAAAAATAATATAAAAGTGGATAATAAAGCCCAATAATATCCAAAACAGTAGATAATATAGCATGGAGCAATCAAAAATTATAGATACGTTGGAGACGTATCAGGGCCCAAAAAGAAAGAAGCAAAAGAAAACTCAACTAAACAAAAGCACACAACAACAATCATTCACACACAATCAATGTCACATATTACTGCTAGTCACACAATATGTATGCCTACATAAGCACACAAATCTCGCGGGATCGCCGGTTCTACGATCTAGCATGTTGTGACGATGTGCACGAGGATGAATAAATGTGTGGAAGAATTGGTGTAAACAGCGCTACACCAAGTGCTAGCTTAGCCAGGTAGCAATCCTGGACTAGCTCAGAGGTGAGGACGCACTCGGCAATCATGTAGTGGGACATGAAGGTCGCAACCACATCATTATCAAGCGGACGGAAAAAGATCCGTACTCGTCCAAGAAATAGGATAGTAGGAAAAAACTGAGGCTGCTGACATTGCCCTTTCTTGATAACTAAGATCGTTAAGGGTTGATAACACGACAAAATGAAAGAGCGATTCACGATAGAAGCATGTCCATCCCCGAAACGATAGGCAGGGCTGAAAGGAGGATATCGGCGAGATACCTGAGCACTATTTTTGCAAACAATGTCGGGATCACATGGCATCACTCTGCTGGGACAGAATTGACACCAAACACCGAAGAACAAGCAAGAAAAGAAGACTGGAGAAATGCAGGAGCTGAGCTGTAGTGGATCTGAACCGATGCCAGCTACGCTCACCAGATAAATCATTAGCAACAAATACTAAGGCTATATGCATGCTATGCAACAAACAAATGCTGCAACCAAATGCAATAAACAAACCGGACTTTAAACTACTGATTTCTACCGGTTTCTACCGCTCGTGCTGACTAGGGCGCCCTACAGCCAGACCTGCTCTGATACCAAGCACTGTGGCACCCCGGCTCAGAGAAACCGGAACGCCCCGTATTCCAGCCCAGAGATCAAGGAGAAGTCTTCTGAAATACGGCACTGCTTAGCATAGAACAAACCAGCTTTCTATTATTACACGAAGATGAATACAAGGTCTCCAATATTACATGGAATAACATCGGCACAGCGACACTACGCCATCCTCAGTTGCTCTATGCAAGCAGCAGAACAACTCGAAGCAGCGGAAAAACTTCTAGCAATGGTACAACGGCAACGGTGATGAACTCCACTCCACAGGGACTCTGGCTGGAGCGCTTATCCTAGCTCGCACGAACGGAAAGCATGACAAGCAAGCAACCAAATCCGGCATGACCTGCAAACTGGCATGACACGCCAGGTCGGTACATTGAATGTACTTGCAAGCTCACAATAACCAGAAGCATTCAAGGCATACAACAACATGGCAATTACAGGTTAAACACAGATTAACATTATATTATCCAAACAACATAGCCTGAACAACATGATACAGCTAGAACAATATGAGCATGGCATGGGCATATAAACACGATGACACTAACATGCAACATGATGACATTATCATGCACCAACATACTCTACTCGGGTTATCTAGTAACCATCACATGCAACACTTACCAACCTTGGACATCACATGATCATCTCAGGATCAAGTCAAGCTTGGTATAAACAATAGCGTATTAATCATTAAATGACCACAAGGAGCTTGATCTTTACCCACAATTCTCGCACAACATCACGAATATCTAACAACTGGGTATCCTCGATACCACGATGATCATTCACAGATGACAAACGGAACCACTCGGGGTTCAACTGGTTACCTCGTAACCAAATAGTGATCATTCCCGGATCACAAACGGAACCACTCCGGGCTCAACGGGTTACCTCATAACCAAACGGTGATCATTCACGGATCACATAACCAACTTATCTCATCATCGAACCAGGGTTGTTATTAATCAAGTTAGTATTAATTACTGTTGACTCACAGTGTGACCGACACGAACCGGGCCCTTATCCGTGGGCGTGGCTATCGATAGATTTAATACACACTCTGCACAGGTTAGTACACTGTACCCGCACCACGGAACCCATGGCCTCGCACTCCCATTCGGGTGGACCAACGATGTTCCGACAAAACCGATCTACTGCCATGACACTCTCCCGGCCACTCCGACTCACTCCCCACTGGGCTTGTCCTGGATGGCCCCGTGTCTACCAAAGACACCAACGGCCACCGTCGTGGCAAAACGGCCACCATCGTGGCAAAAATGGTCCCAAACAGGGACAAGGATTCATAACAACAACAACGGGCACACAAGGCTTATGTCCGCCTACCGGATCAGGGTAGCGCGCGCCCATAACCTTCCCTCGTTGGAGGCACCGGCGAGAGGCATGGCAATAGACCCATTTAGGGCCTTCCCATAAAGGTATGCGTGGTTGCACTGGTCAGCTAGATATGGTGGCACCATGAATCAGCCAACATTTGTTCAAGTTCAATTTAATCCAGTTAAACTTGATTGCAATATGTTGAGCCATGATAAACTTAACATGATGCAATTACAAAGCATGAGCATGATATCAACATAAGCATGGGGGTGCAACATAACTATCCACCATATCAACAATGAATCATATCGAACTGAGCATACCATAATGATGAGCATGAATATTACAAGTACAACACTACTCATAACATGACCATTAGCATCAACAATAAATAGCATGCAAGAACACATCAATAACATTACCGAGTAATCACTTAACCAACTAACAGCCAAGGAACAATGCATATTAACGATACTCGGTAACCGATGTTAGTCATGCACCGAAGAACATGACCAACCCAACATGTACTATTATCATGCATGGCAATATGAAAGTAATACTAGCGAGTAGAACATATTAACAGAGTGCAAGAAAACATAGCACGACCACGGCGGAGCATGCCGTCGGCCACCGGTGAGCTTGCAGCTACAAGCCACGGGAGGAGGAGGAGAGGCGATGGGATGGTTCGGTAGTGGTGGTGGAGGCCTCTGGAGGTCGTGGAGCGGAGGGAGATGGCAAGGGTCGCCGGCATCGGGAGGACCCGAGGTGGCGGCCGAGGCGGCGATGGAAGGGCAGGGGAGAAGCTTGAGCTCAAACGAGAGGCTGGGGAGGGCTAGTGGAGTGCGGGGAGGCCGATGTTGTGCTCGAAGGGCTCGGGGGAGGGCTACTTATAGCCGGGGCAAGAGGCACGACTCGGGTGCCGCCGGACACGTCCGGCCGAGGCGCTGCCGGCGGCAGCAGTCACGAGGAGGGGCGAGGAATGTGACGAGGCATTGATTCAGAGGTCACGGAGGGGTAGACGACGCCGGAGAGCAGAGGAAGAGGCCGAGGTGAGCTCGGAGCCAAATGGAGCACTGTGCCCCCGTGGGCGTTCGGCGGCGAGCGTCGGTGAGGAAACGGACAGATGGGGAGAGGGGTCTAGGGGAACGGCGACGACGAGAGGAAGACAATGGACACAGTCACGCGCGCGAAGGCGGCGAGGGGAGGAGGTGTCGAAGCACAAACGGCCATTGGACGTGGCCACTGCACACAGAGCGCGTGCGCTATGATGCCATTAACGCAGCCACGGCGCGCACTGGCATGTAGCGGGGGACATGGGATTTAACATATTGTCTAGTGGTAAGTTCTTCCAGGGGAGGTTTCAACTGCGGTGGTAGATTGATGAAAACTGCTCTGGTTAAATGGTAAGTAACCTCTGAAGTTTACTGCAGTAAACTTGGTCGTGAACTACTGATCAACAGGAAGGAGATTGGGAGCAATGCGGTTATTTGCGAGGTTCAGGGTAAGAAGGACTTTCATCCTGGTAACTATGAGAAGATTTGGACCAAGATAAAGCATAGTTTCTTCACAACTGCATATTTAGTCCAGAATCAAGATCATGATGGTGCACTCACATGGAGTATCAAATTGAGCTCAAATTTGGCAAGGCTTAGTGATTTCGTCATAGTAAGAAGCTGTAACAATTTCATACCAATTGGATTCACCAAAATGGTACTTCCTTCACAGCTATCTTCACTGACCAGAATCTTGCAAGAATTTTGGGGAAATATTGGCTAGGTGCTATGGTGCCAAAGTTGGTGGAGAGAAGTTATATAGGTAGGAGCATGATCTGGTAATTTATCAGGATTTTTGAAGCAATATAAAATGCACTTGCTTCACAAACTGAAAATTTTGCCAGAATCAAAGATTTGGTCCTGTGCTCATATAGATGATTAGATGGAGCTAAAATTCGGAGGAGTGTGATAATATGATCACAAGAAGAGTCATGCAAAATTACAACTCATTTGGATGCCCCTAGCTAGTACTTCCTTCACAGTGGCTTCTGTTTGACAGAAACTTTGAAATATCACTGAGGAAGATTGGCTAGGCAAATAGAGTTCAATTTTGGCATGTGGCAATTATTTGGACATCAAAGAATGCCCAACAAGTTTGGGAGCAAACAAGATAAGATAAATGACACTTCCTTAACAAAGTGCCACTCTAGACAGAAATGAAGAATGATTTTTGGAGAATTATTCTTGGGCTAGGACAGGAAAGTTTGGGTATATTTGAGCAACATATGACCCAAACGAATTATGAGAATTATTTGGAAATTTTTGGATGGAAAGAAATATAGGTTGCTCCACAACCTAGGGCAGAGAGGGTTATTCCTTTAATAGAAAAGGAATTTTCCCTAGAAAAAGAAATTAGGGTTTGGTCAAGCAGTGGAGTGACATGATCTTGGCAAGGTTTTGAGAATGATGAGCCCCTTGGGAGAGGGAATGAAGATAATTTCCTAGGTGACAAGGCCACAGAACCACTCCAAAGAAAAAAAGAGAAAAAACCAATTAAATTAAAAGAAAAAGAAAAGGGCCAAAATCCAGGCTGTTACAGAGAAGGACCCACTACTCAAGTTTAAGTCGGCAAAGGAGACACAACAAGTGGATTTTGTCCCTGATGATTCCTCTCAGCAGTTCACCATTGGGACCGGGATAGATCCCAAATAGGAAAGCACGTTGTTGGTGGGAAACGACACCTATGGGATCACAAGAATCCCTACTACGGTTGCTGGGGTGCGGGGTTGTGAGAAGAGCAGGATTAACAGTGAGCACAAGGATCGTTTACCCAGGTTCGGGCCGCGAGGATGCGTAAAACCCTAGTCCTGCTTTGGTGGGTGTATTGAGTGTTCTTGAGCTCTCGAACGAGCTATGGTGGCTGTGTAGTTCCAAAGAGCCGAATCCTCCTCCAGTATGCAATGGGCCTCCTTTTATAGTCGAAAGGGGCTGCCATGGTGGCACACAAGAGGTGGAAAGGCCTACAGTACTATGAGCTTATCGCCTGTATTACAGGACAAGACGCATTTAATGCGTCGCTTAGGTGTCCCCTAGCTTTATAGGGGATGGGAGCGAGGCCCGTCCCTTTCGTCGCCGCTCCTCTTCGCTTCGACACGCGCCCTGGCCAGCGATGCATGCGGCGCCATGTAGGCAGGCATGCAGCTGAGGTGGCACGGTGGTAGGATCTTCACGAAGATCTGCATGCCACCATGCAGATGCTTGCTGGGTTGGCGTAGATGCCGCCCGTTGCCACGCAGGTGCCTGCCCAGCTGGTTGAGCTAGCAGCTGCTTGGGGACGGTGATGGAGTCTTGGTCGACGCGGGCCTGGTTGTGGCCCCGCTGACGCCCTCTACAAAGGCCTTGCCGGGGGCCTGGCATGGGTCTTGCCGTGGCGTTGTAGTCGTCCCCGGCAAGGCGCTTGCCATGGGTCTTGTCGATCTTCTTGGTAAGGATCCCGCCGAGGGTCGCCGTCTTCTGGTTCTCATCTGATCTCATATCTCTATGGTCTTGACAAAGATCTGCATGCCACCACAGAGGTGCCTCCCGAGCCCTGGTCCAATCGCAGTTGGTTGGGTTGGAACCCGTGGGCTCAAGGGCGGCTCGCTTTGTTGGTGTTTGGGCAGCCGCAGAGGCCTGCCCGGCAAGGATCTTCCCGGGGGAGTCCACCTCGCCCTCTCGCTCTTTGGTATCTTTGGTCTTGGCGTTGCCTTGGCCATTTTGTGCTTCGGCTTCTCTCGGACTCCCTCCCCTGCTCTGCTTAGTGTGGCCGTGGGCGCGACTTCGACTGTCTGTGCACAAGTAAAGGGGTCAAAAGGAGTGCCCCTACTTTTGTACACTGACAGGAGCCCTCGGGCCTCGGCCACACATAAGCGCGAAACATTGTTGGGCCAGGCCAAAACAGTGCGCGGGCAGGAGGGGCCGATTCTACCGCAGTAATTTTCCGTCTGCTATGCTTCCCCACGACCTGCACGTGACATGGAGGGTCGTGCGTGACGTGGGGGTCATGCGTGGGGCGGTTTCCACATGCATGCGTCACATCATGGTAAAGAGGCGGCTCTCGCCTTCCCCATAAAAGAGGGAGGCGTGGAGGCGCGGCTCATTTACTAGATGGACTCGGGTCGCGGTCTTCAAGGCGCCCACGCCCCTGATCACGGGGCGGGAACGGTCGCCTCACTTGTCCTCTCGACCCTGCTCGCTCGCCACGTGTCCTTCATGCAAGTGGCGGGCGGTGGAGGCGGGAAACCGGGCCGTCGCTGATTGGGGCGGCGGGTTGGTCCTGATTCCCTGCGCCTCTGATGGCTGGATTGGCTGAGTGGGGCGACCGAGCCCCGACCTTGCCCCTTTATAAGGAGGGGGAGGGGGGCGTTGTCCCACATTCCTTCAGCACCCATCCTCCTTCATCTGTGTTCCTTTCTCCCACCTGCCATGGCGAGAGGAGGTGCTGGGCCTTCGACGGTGGCGGCAAGGGTCACCGCTCGTCAACACGTCCCTCCTTCCCACGAGCCCGCGGTGGCAGAGCCAGCCGCAAGACGAAGGGGTAGGGGGCATGGCCGAGGTCACCGCGGCGGTCGGGGGAGAGGGGGACGAGGTGGCGCGTGGCCGCGCCTCCGCCAGTGGTGCCTCCCGCAATGGAGGGTCACATCAGGGACCGGCCCCGTGAGTTCTTCATCCGGCTGCGCCGGCCACCACGTCGTCGTCTCCGTCTCCCCACCCCCTTCGCTCAGGAGATGGAGCCCGATCCGCCCCAGACCCTCAGATTGCACACGAGGGGCTGCAGGACCAGCGACACGTGGGTCGATTTCGACTTCCCCGCTCCTCATGTCATGTATCTCCGTCGCGGATGGAAGACGTTCGCCCACATCCATATCTTGACGGTGGGGCTCGTCCTCTACTTCAAGTCAATGGAGGGCGGCTTGCTCTCCGTCAAGGTCTTCAGAGACCTTGGAACTCGCCTGAAGTGCTGTGTGGAGAGCTCCTCCGACGATGAAGGTTCCTCCTCGAGCGGGAGTGATGAGGAGGACAGCGACAACGACGACGAGGGAGTCGGGCGGCAGGATGCCGACCCCGAATTCGACTGATCGCGTCGCCCCTCCCTCGGCCTCGCGCCCTGCCAAGGGCCTTCCACGTAAAGCTCTCCATCGGCACGTTCCCCATTGCCTCCTTGGGCGGCTGGGGTAGGAGGGCTGGAGAAGGCGAAAAAGGCAGGCGGCGGCCGTCAACTCGGAGTACGCGGGCACCGATGCCTTCATCGCGTATTGTCAGGCCGTTGCCTCATCTTCCAGCCCCTCCGCCGGTACCGAGATGCTCTCTTGGCGCCTTCTGCTTCTCGCACCTCGCCTAGGCGCTCCATTCGCCCTCCTGCTGTCTTGTTTCACCTCCTGAGGAGAGGGACAAGAAAGGGATTATGGGCACCTTATCTTTTTTAGTTTGTAAGCCTGCGGGCACTTTTTAGATTTAAGACTTGTAATCCCTTGCTCATGTTTTTAATTCCATATGAACTGTACCTGTATGGGATGTTTTTAATGAAAAGGGGGCCTGCCGGGTTCTTTGTGCATAAGCGAGGCCCATGCCAAGGACGAATCCTTGTTACTTTTAGGATAAACATTGTTGCCCGGCAACAGGCCTTGCCGTCTCTCCACTTCGGTCGACCGTTCTCGCGCTCTTGGAGAAGGCAGGGGTGAAGTAGAGTTAGGCCCCTCGTTCATCTCCTTGCCACCACGGCTACTACCAAATTCCGACCCAAGAGGATAGCTCTTGGGTAGAGGAAAAGGGGAGCACGATGTTTTTAAGAATATAAACGAGGCTTCATATGTCCCAGTTCTATACGGAAGTGCATAACAGGGGATAAAAGACTTATCTGAATCCGCAGACCCCGGCAACCTTGGCTTGTCGTGGTTGGATCCTTGTGTCTTCAGCCCCTGGCGATCCTAGCTTGTCGGGGCCGGAGCGTTGGTCCATCCTCTTTCTCCCAAGCAGCTCAGGAGATATGTCCACGTGCCCTGCGAACCAAAGAGGATAGAAAGATGCACACTCGATCTCGAGGCTAGGGGTTAGTCGCTGCTAAGCACTATCAACCCTAACCGAGGAAGAAACTTAACCTAGCATGCATGCTATAACTTAGGGCACCAACGCTTCATTTATTTATGCTCATGGTCTGCGCCTGGCTTTGTACACAGGGTTACATGCCTTGTCGGCAAAGCCTCATAAAAGGTGGCTTGCCGGGGCTCGGCAAGTCGCTACTTTATGGGTAAAACTTGCGAAGATGCTCGATGTTCCAGGAGTTGCTCACTTTGGGACAGCATCTTCGGTGTCCAAGCGATCAAGGCCGCCCCGTGACTCAGATACCCGATAAGGGCCTTCCCACTTCAGTGTCAACTTGTTGGTATTCTTGGCCGACTGAACGCACCGAAGAACAAGGTCACCTTCCTCAAAGCTTCGGGCATGAACCTTGCGGCTATGGTAGCGGCGCAAGGCTTGCTGGTAGCATGCTGCTCTCATAGCCGCCCGAAGACGATCTTCCTCAAGGAGCATTGCATCATCTTGCCGCAACTACTCTTGCTCAAGATCATCATAAGCGAGCACTCGAGGTGACCTATATGAGTTCCGTGGGGAGAACTCCTTCTGCCCCATATACTAGGAAAAGGGTTTCTGGTCGGTGGCTCGATTTGGCGTCGTCCTGATCGACCAAAGAACCGCCAGCAACTCATCAATCCAGCGCCTTCCACTCTTGTGCAGCTTGTCGAAGGTCTTCCTTCTCAGGCCTCGCAACACTTCAGCATTTGCCCTCTCCGCTTGGTCGTTGATCCGGGGGTGTGCCACGGAAGCAAAACAGACCTTGCTGCCGAGGTCTTGAATGTATTGCATGAAGGTGTGGCTTGTGAAATGCGTGTCGTTATCGGTGATGACTCTATTTGGCACACCAAAACGACAGACTAGTCCCTTGAAGAACTTGACGGCTGACTGTGTTGTCACCTTCCTCACCGGTTCCACCTTCGGCCACGTTGTGAACTTGTCGATTGCCACGTACAAGTACTCAAAGCCCCCGACAGCATGGGGGGAGGGGCCCAGTATGTTGAGCCCCCAGACCGAAAATGGCCAGGAGAGAGGGATTGTTTGAAGGGCTTGAGCTGGTTGATGAAGCTTCTTTGAATGGAACTGACACGCTTCACACTTGGTTACTAGTGTTGTTGCATCCTGGAGGGCGGTGGGCCAGAAGAAGCCTTGCCGGAATGCCTTGCCAGCGAGGACCCTTGACCCTATGTGGGAGCCACATATGCCTCCATGTATCTCTGCCAACAGCTCCAGTCCTTCCTCCCGGGGGATGCACTTCAATTTCACACCGTTCGGTCTTCTTCTGTATAGGACGTCATCGATGAACTGGTACAAGGCAGACCGACGGGCTACCTTTTCCACTTCTTCCTGCTCCTCAGGAAGTTCCCCTGTCTGGAGGAAATGGACGGTACACTGTGCCCATGCTGGAGTCTGGGGCTCGACAGCAAGGACCAAAGGCATATCTTCCGCCATGGGGTCAGCCGTCTCTACGGCCAGGGCTTGGCGCCTTGCCGGAGCTAGCCTTCCCTCGGCAGGCTCAGGATCAGCGGCAACACCCTTGCCGGCAGCCCCCGGGGGCTCGGTGGGAAAGTACTTGCCAGGGCCTGACTTCCTCCGCTTGTTCTGCTCTGTTGATGGCTCGACGGATGGTTGAGTTAACCGAAGCAAAAAGGTACCTGGTTGCATAGGTAGCTTAAATGCAACGTGCTTTGACAAGTAGTCAGTGATGTCATTCTCCGCTCGGGGAACGTGCTTTGCTTGTATACCGTCGAAGCACTCCTCCAGTTTCCTCACCTCATCTACGTAGGCCTCCATCAACGGGCTCTCATAATCCTTGTTAACTTGTCTGACGACAAGCTGTGAATCACCCCTGACGATGAGCTTTTTCACCCCGAGGTCCGCCGTGATCCTGAGACCGGCAAGCAGCCCCTCGTATTTGGTAGTGTTGTTTGTGGACATCTCCCTAGGAAAGTGCATCTGGATCACATAATTGAGGTGCTCTCCGGTGGGTGCGACAAGAAGCACACCGGCACCGGCGCCTTGCAGCGAGAAAGCCCCATCAAAGTACATGATCCAGTCGCGTCTTGCCTCCTTGTAGGGAAGAGCGGTCTCCTGAATTTCTTCGTCGGGCATTGAGGTCTATTCTGCAATGAACTCCGCCAAGACTCTGCTCTGGATTGTCGTGGTACTTTCAAACTTCAACCCGAATCTCGACAACTCCAAGGCCCATTCCACAATCCTTTCGGTCACATCTGGGTTGTGCAGTATCCGTTGCAACGGGAGGCGGGTGACGACAGTGATCTCGTGGGCTTGGAAGTAATGATGCAGCTTCCTTGAGGCCATAAGGACGCCGAAGAGCAATTTCTGCACAGCGGAGTACCTCGACCTAGCCCCCTGCAAGAGGGAGCTGATAAAGTAAACCGGGTGCTGCATCATCTCCTTCTGCACCACTTCACTTGACTGTGCGGGCACCGCCCCCGACGGCGTCAGACTCTGCCGGGGGAATCTCTGGCTTGCCATCCGCCGGTTCCGCCGTCGCCACTACCTCCTCATCGACCTCCCTCTGTGCCACCAGTGCAGCGCTGACCACTTGATTTGTTGCCGCTAGATACAGCACCAACGGCTCTTGTGGCTTATCATTGGTCTGATAACCCGGCCCTTGGGGGCTACGTATGGATATATATAATATAGAGAAGTGTTCAATTTGTTCATACCTCATATTTGTGTTTCATCATGCTCACCAAGCCAGCTTCCATCTCACGGCTGGTAGAAAGGCGGCTCAAATATCCCGCGTGCAACTCCTCTATGTTGAACTCCTCATAATTGGGCAACTCAAGTTTTGCTTTGCCCTTTTCATATAAGGGTGTCTCGTCTTTATCTGTGTGCTTGGTTAGCACATTGGAGGTGTTTAGGGTCTTATGACCCGCCCTAGTGATAGCAATCTCCTCATTGTTCCTTTCTTGAGAGGGAACATCTTCAGTTGCCTTGGCAAGGCTGGAGGCAAGAGTGGAAATTGGCGGGTTAAGCTCATCCACCAGGTTAGCATTGGCATCCACAGCTTCAGTAGCTACCGGGTCAGATGCGAGGGAGGGTCACTCTAGTTATCATGCTGATCTTCGGTGTTCTTAATGTTGGCTTCAGGGGTTACCAAGGTCTGATCCTTTGACTCAGCGATTTCTGGATTTGTTGAAGACCCGCCTATTTTCCTATTCTTACTCTTGGCTTGGGCTCTATGATCAAGATAATATATTCAAAAACACATGGCAAAAATTATATCAAGCCACCAGCAGTTAGTAAAGTTACTAACTTGGGATTTATAACCAAAGCCGGTAGCTGAGTAGAGGATGAGTCTTTATAAGACGGTGGTGACTCCTGGTAATTCAAATTAGAAGGGTTAAGAGGCTGCCTGATAAGGCCGGCTTGTGGAAGAGAAGGAGTTGGATTGTGTGGCACCTCGTTATGGAGCTTGTGGGTAGAGGGTTCATGACTTAACCCGGCCACCGCATCTCCAGAGCCATCACTCTGAGTTTTCTTGACTGAAACTGAGTTTTCTTGAAAATAAAGTTTGGGTCTAAATGAGCATCTGGATGAGAAAATCCTACTTTCCGGATAACCCGTCTAGTGATCTTGGGAGGCAAGGATTTTGAGCTGGAGGAGATGGAAATTACCTTAACATCATCATCCTGGCTTGTGGTGACTTCACCCTGAGAAATAGAAGCATCAATAAGTTCAATAAAGAGACGTCCGAGGGAGTCAAGTTCTACCTCTGACTGATCGTCAGCCTCGGGTGACTCGCCCGCTATTGCCGTCTCATTCACAGCAGCGTGTTTGTTCTTTTCCTGAGCCGGTGGGCTCTTGGTTTTGGCCACCTGAGTTTTCCTCTTCTTATTCCAGAAGCGAGAGCTAGGCTGCATAATTGAGAAAGGTTAGGAAGTGAAGTATAGAGTAAAGTAAGGATTTATAAGCCGGATAAAAAGGTATGCTTACTGGAGGGGCCGGGTTATGTTTGGAGAATGGTAGCAGCCCTGTCTTATTGCACTTCTCCCGAGGCTCCCCAAGGGGCTCTTTACAACTTTGTTGATTTCATCATATATTAATTCATCAGAGCTATACCGTTGAGGGTTGGTTGAGTCGCCCGAAAATTCACACATTAAGATGGGTCAGCGGCTCACAGGAAGGATTCTCCATGTAACCTAGCATTGGGTTAAATCAACACCTGTTAAGCCATTGGCCAGTAAGGCTCTCAATTGTGGATAGACAGGGGCGGCTTTAGCATGTTCCTCTGGAATAATCCGGCTTGGAAGATCCAAGTCCATGGGAAGACAGTCATTTGTAACCCGGAAGGGGGTTTTCATTAGCTGGGGTGGTATTCTTCTAATAAAAAAAGGCTTGATCCATCCCTTAGGATGACTTGGTAGGGTAGCTGAAGGAAAGCAGCCGTCTCTACATCTCTGGATTGAGACCCCACCGAGTTCTCGGCTTGGGCCGTCTACAAATTCCTTTTCATGTTCATATAGAAAAATCCATAAAAAGGGGAACAATGGGTTCCATCTGCAAATATGCCCTGCATAAGATCTAAAAGTTATAGATATTCGATATGGAGTTTGGGCCCAAGTCTTGAGGATGAAGGTTAAAATAGTATAAGACATCCCGGAAGAATTTTGACCCGGGCAGGGAGAATCCTCTAAGGAGATGGTCCACGAAAACCATGACTTCTCCTTTGGCGGGTCGAGGAACATCGTCTCCTTGGTCGGCTTGCCAACCAATTTCTTCCCGAGCTGGCAGAAAACATTAATCTTTAAATTTTTTAAGAATGAGCTCGGAAACTTGGGAAGGCACACAATTGCAAATGGTGGTTTTTGACATACTGAGCCACCTATATGAAACGGAGGACTGCAGAAATATAAATGATGAGTTACTTGAGAAATAATGACTCGCTACATCAGTTATATGACAAGGACATGATTGCCTGTTATGCGCAAGACGACATAATGGATAAGACAAGGACATAATGGATAAGGACAATGACAAGTAAATAATGGATAAGACACCCTCAACGGTGAGCCGGCTTAGCAATAGATGCAATTTCCAAAATATCTGGCGAGTTACAGTTACGCTGATGAGCTGCCAGAGATACGAAGGCAAGTTAACTAGATTGAAGGTTACTAAGTTTTTTGCTAAGTGTGGGATAACAAATTTCGACCGAAGCACTTATAATTGTGCATCTACAGATGGTTTGAAAAAGGAAAATAATTGCTAAACCTAAGGGCAACGGCGGAAGCAATTGATAAACTGTTCGTTGGTTCTAGTAAGGGTATAGTACATTTAGATACAAAGTCAATCTCAAATCTAGTACCACAGTATTTCTATGGATATCTCAGATAAAATACAAGATCTAACTCAAGATATGATGGAGAAGTGCGGATGAAACCGACGAACTCTATGAACTCTGGCGAGCTAATGTGAATCTGAGGAGCGGAGATTTGAGTACCTAGTTGTGGTAGTAGAGGGCGGAGATGCACTGTTGAACTCCGGTGAAGGTGGGGTGGCGATGTGGTCCCGAGCGAGGCGGCCGGTGAAGATCGACAAGCGCGGTGGTGCTCCGGTCGCAGGAGGCTTCGAGAGGAGGAAGAAGAAGAAGCGGAGGGGATGAAGTAAAAGTGAAAAGGAGGACCCCCACCCCTTGCGTATATTTAAGGAAAAGGCAATAGTAAATGGTAAGCATGAAAATTGAGGGGACATAGTAACTTTTGGAAGAAAATACGCCTCGGTTTTTGGGATAAATGGATATGCACAAGATTATGACGTCATGAGGGACTCCCTAAAATTGCGAAGGTGACATCATCATTTCACATGGCGGGTTGTGAGGTTTTTCAAGTTGACACTTTGAGACCCTTAAGATAAGACTCGCCATACTGATGGATTGAAGATTGACATGAATGAATTTAAATCATTCTTTGGCCTAATGTTGGGGATATGACCCCATGATATAACCCGCCAAATAAAGGTCGGGTCATATGACTGGCGACTGTGGGAGCCAGGCTTTAGATGGGCCAGAGCGATGAAGATGCAAGACTGGAAATGCGGCTCACAAGATGGGACGGCTTAAAGCCTGGAACCAGAAGGCGGTGGTGACGGCCTATAAGAATAAGCCACCACATGATGACTTGCTAGAGGAGCAAGGCGACTTAGAGTTGATCTACATGCGATGCTGATGCACACCACTGAAGATATGCCAGCATTAGGCAACACATCAGGGTAGAAAACAAGGGGAGATGTAGGGTGTGTCACATGCATGGATAGGACAGCGAGCAGATTTCTTCCCAACTCACACAAAACCGTGTATTTTCTTCATCGTAGGTTCTTACAGAAAGATCACCCATACCAAAATATGAAAGCTGAATTTGATGGTGCGGCAGAGGTAGGTTTTGAAGGAAATATGCCCTGGAGGCAATAATAAAGTTGTTATTTTATATTTCATTATTCATGATAAAGGGTTATTATTCATGCTAGAATTGTATTGGTCGGAAACTTAAATACATGTGTGAAACAAATACCGTGTCCCTAGTAAGCCTCTACAAGACTAGCTCATTGATTAAAGATGGTTAAGGTTTCCTAACCATAAACATGTGTTGTCATTCGATAATGGGGTCACGTCATTAGGAGAATGATTTGATGGACAAGACCCATCCGTTAGCTTAGCATATTGATCGTTCAGTTTATTGATATTGCTTTCTTCATGTCAAATACATATTCCTTCGACTATGAGATTATGCAACTCCCCGATACTGGAGGAATACCTTGTGTCGTGGAATTGTCACGGCAGATGTCCTAGCGGAAGGACTTAGTCGTGGAGCCATCGCAACTAAGTTAGCTCAAAGGGGTTAATCGGGACAAAGGACACAGGAAGTTTATATCGTTCGGTTTCTTGCGGTGAAGGTAATAGCCTAATCCAATTTCAGGTGGTATTGCTAGGGTTTCGATTACCAGGGAGCGAATACGCTTGACCTAGTTCTTGATCCCTTGTTTCTTGCCCCTAAGCCGTCGCTGGGTCGTCCCTTTATATACACAGGTTGACACCCGGCGGCTCACGAAGTCCCGGCCGGCTCATACACAAGTGTACTGCTCGGTGACTATCTATGCTTGCCTTACAAAACAAGTCGTACACATATGGCGGTTCATCCTCTTGGGCCTCAAGTCGCCTCTGGGTCTTGGGCCGTCAACGAGCTTGTATGATCCACCATCTTCATTGATGAGTCGCCAGGCGGTATGACCCGGCCCCTCCTGGGCGGTTCATACCCAATAGTCATATCCCCAACATTAGGCCCCGGGTTGACTTGAACTTGTTCACGTCAATCTTCAATACTTGATTTGTCAAAATCCTACACCACCTGTTTAATAAACCGTGCGGTAACCCGTCATGACGTCAGCTCACGGAACCTTCTTAAAACGCCATGACGCTATCTCACATTAATTTTGCATGATGTACAACACATCTTAATTGATCCATATCTTAATGTACATCTTGGAAATCGAGGCGTCCATACAGCCACATGATGATTTTGGCCTCCTCGATTTCCGTTCCTGCCTTGTATCTCCCCCTTATAAATAGGGGCGGGGGTTCTTTCCATTCCCCCCCTTGCCTCATCTCCTTCATCTTCCTCTCCATGTCCTCTATCGCCTGAGCTCCGCCGTTGTGACCTCCAACCGCTACACAACTCCGGCCGCCGCATCGACCTGATCAGACCAGAGAACACCGGCGCTTCACTGCAGTCCATCAGGAACTGTAAGTGCTTCTCTTCCTCAACATCAGATCTGCGTTAGGGCTTGCCTTGTTCATAAGTGTTCTTCGCTGTTCCTCGTGTTCTTCAGCTCGAGCAACTTTCAATCTAAATAAGTTCTGAACCCTTTGCGGTAGTAGTTTAACATTTGCTTTCATTATCAGAATAGCATTCTTCCATAGAAGATCTTACTGAAGCACCCAAAATTTTCCACCGCCGCCAACCTTGGTTTAGAAATTTATTGCTTTTTCTAACCTGTAGTAGATCCAAAATCTTCGCTTCAATTTGCAAAATCTGTTTGTCCAACACTTAGCCAAATTTCCACTGATAAATTTGAAGTTCCATAATTGCTACGGCGGCTTATATTGTGAACCGTCATCCATTACATGCTTCATAACTCGCATGACCCGGCATATTTCTCCGGTTTAACTGTACTTGTTTATAATCTGATTTCTTTAAAACTCTGTCCGGCTTAACAATAGAATCCGTAATCTGGCAGGTACCATTAGTCCCCTTTTAAGCTGCTTATATGAATGCCTTCATACTTCAAATGTTCATCTCCCAACTTAATGTGATAGCATTCTACCTTTGAATCAACGATCCTATCATGATCGTAAGTCGGTCATGTCTTTGTCTTGTAGGCCTTTTCTCTCAAAAAATGGTCAAGACCGTCACCGCCTGCAATTGGGTTATTTCCCGGGAGACCGAGGAAGATTTGAAAAAATATGTTCAGACTGGCGTTCTGGCCAAAAAAGAAGCCATCCATTGGAGGGTTCAGGGTAAAGAAACTCGCGCTGAGCCCAAAGATGGTGAAGTAGTGGTTTTTATCGATCATATGGACCGGAGCTTCAGCCCTCCCGGCTCGAGATTCTTCCGAGACATGATGCACTTCTTCAAACTTCATCCCCAAGATATCGGTCAAAATTCAGTCTCAAACATCTGCAACTTCCAAATTTTCTGTGAGGTGTACCTTCAACAGTAGCCCACCATAGAATTATTCAGGGAATTCTAATAATTGAACCGGCAGAACGAATTCACACATGGACCTATCCTGGAACTAGGCGGCATATCTATACAGCGCTGGAAAGAGGCCATCTTCCCAGCTGCTAATCTTCCCAGTCACCCCAAAGACTGGAATCAGACTTGGTTCTATTGCCAAGATACTTCGCCGGAAGGAGAAAATCCCTTGCCGGGTTACCGCTCTAGCCGACTTAGTAGTAGACATCATCTTTCAGATCGTATCATCACAGCAGAACGGAAGAAGTATGTGCCTGTTTTCACAAAGATTCGGGCTCTGATGGCCAATGGCTTGACCGGAATTGACTTAGTTTGCTGCTGGGTCGCCTAGAGAGTCTTGCCTCTAAGTATCCGACCCGGTTTAACGTGTGGATATACCAATGAGCTAACAGATCCTCAGCGCCACTGTCAAACCGAAATGACTGAGGAAGACATCAATGAGATGACCAAGACTTTGTTGAATGAAAGATTAGAAGATTGCAGTAAAGTTGGATTGGTCCCTTTCTATGTTCTGAATAAGCCGCCAGCTGTAAGTTTTGAATCCAGCTCATGCTTGACTCATATTTTCACTTGTGCTGCCTGCTCATACACATTCAATGTTTACATGCCGACTCATCCTTTTGGACCAAGAAGTTGCCAAAGAAACCAAAGGAAACCCGGACAAAGAGTAAGTCCACAAAAAGGCCTACTAAGAAGAAGTCCAATACTGCTGAATTATTCAATTTGGAAGATAAAGATCATGATGATTTAATCGGAGGTAGAACTTGATTCCCTTGGCTCATTTTTCATACATCTTATTGACAATGACTACTATCAGGATGATGCTGAGGCCAGCCGTGCGAATGACGAAGAGATTATATCCTTTCCTCCGGCTCAGACTCTCCGCCATCATAGAAAACCTGACAAGCAAGCCGGAAAGTAAGATTTTCTCACCCTTTAGCTCACTTGGATCCAAAATTTCTTTTGAAGAAAACACAACATGAAGCTCGCTGCACAACTCGGCACAGCGGCGGTGAAATTTTACCTTCCGGCTTACCGAACACCCCAGCACCTCGCAAACGTCGGCCGGAGGTTTCAAAACTTTCTGACTTAGATTATCCCAAGGCGGGTCTTTTTCGTCAACATCTTAATCCGTCTGATTCAAATTATCAGGCGACATCTCATTCCTCCTCCGGCGACTCAACGGGAACTCAAATCCCAACTTTCAAGACTATGCATGGGTAAGGGTATATTCAATCATTCAAACTTCATGCCTGATCAATATGCTGATATCTTTGTGTTTCTTATTCTCAGGGGCCAGGCCAAACCTAGGAAAAAGGCAAAACTGAACAAGCCGGCTGACGACTCCAACCCGTCTAAGCCAGAAAAACAACAGCAAGAATCCTCTCATCCAATTGTTGAAGCCACCATTGATGACCCGCCACCAGAAGAACACGACGTCACCATGGATCAAATAGATGTTGAACCGGTCATCTCTAAACCACCAAGCCCCATCAAGCCAAATGAAGATAAGGCCGACGATGCCACCATCACTGGGCTTGGTTAAACCGTGCCGTGTAACCCCACTGCCTTATCCAAGCATAGCGCCAAGGATGAAATTTCTACTGCTGATAAAGGCAAGTGGAAAGTAGACTTAGAAGACTACTCCCAGTTCAGTGCCCAAGAAATCCACTCTAGTTATTTGAACCGTCTCTACACCAGCCGTGATTTTGAAGCCGACTTAGTCAATTTGATGAAGGAATGTTATGAGGTAATCCAATCACTATTCTCTTCATAATTATATGTCTATCAGCCGCCAAGTCTATAGGATATGATAGGATTGAATATTTTGTAGACTTTCCAATTGCCATAAAGAACTGGACATCATCACTAGCCCCGAAGGGCCGACTTAAATCATCAAGTTAAGCCGGGACTTTAAGTAGCAGTAATGAACTTCGCATCTGTAGCCCCCAAGGGTCGATTTAACTAGCATAGCTAAACCGGGACTTACCAACATTGATAAATCAACACTTGTATATGTAACCTTGGTAAACCGGATCATATCATTGTACCCGAATCATCAGATAAATTTGTCTTTGAAAAGAGCAATAGGCATTAGCCCCCAAGTGCCAAGGAAAATACTTGTATTGTGCTTGGGACTTCAAAAAGTTCTTAAAAGAAATAGACATTAGCCCCCAAGTGCAAAGGAAAATACTTGTATTGTGCTTGGGACTTCAAAAATAATCATGATCATAATACCTTCCGTGTTTGCTTATGTCACAGGCTGAACTGATTGAGAAGGATTCACAGCTCAATGATCTGAAGGCAAACATTAAAACTCAGCAATCTGAGACATCCAAGGCCAAGTCAGAACTGAAGGATGCTTTAGAAAACATTGAGCAGCTGAAGCAAAACTTCAGCACTAATAAAAACGGTTGGGAGACCGAAAAACGACTCTATCAAAGAGAGCAGAAGATGTTGAAGCCGCACTTAAACCGGTGACTGACGAGCTGTCCAGTTTAAGGCAGCAGATCATTGGTCTGATAACCCGGCCCTTGGGGGCTACGTATGGATATATATAATATAGAGAAGTGTTCAATTTGTTCATACCTCATATTTGTGTTTCATCATGCTCACCAAGCCAGCTTCCATCTCACGGCTGGTAGAAAGGCGGCTCAAATATCCCGCGTGCAACTCCTCTATGTTGAACTCCTCATAATTGGGCAACTCAAGTTTTGCTTTGCCCTTTTCATATAAGGGTGTCTCGTCTTTATCTGTGTGCTTGGTTAGCACATTGGAGGTGTTTAGGGTCTTATGACCCGCCCTAGTGATAGCAATCTCCTCATTGTTCCTTTCTTGAGAGGGAACATCTTCAGTTGCCTTGGCAAGGCTGGAGGAAAGAGTGGGACTTGGCGGATTAAGCTCATCCACCAGGTTAGCATTGGCATCCACAGCTTCAGTAGCTACCGGGTCAGATGCGACGGAGGGTCACTCTAGTTATCATGCTGATCTTCGGTGTTCTTAATGTTGGCTTCAGGGGTTACCAAGGTCTGATCCTCTGACTCAGCGATTTCTGGATTTGTTGAAGACCCGCCTATTTTCCTATTCTTACTCTTGGCTTGGGCTCTATGATCAAGATAATATATTCAAAAACACATGGCAAAAATTATATCAAGTCACCAGCAGTTAGTAAAGTTACTAACTTGGGATTTATAACCAAAGCCGGTAGCTGAGTAGCGGATGAGTCTCTATAAGACGGTGGTGACTCCTGGTAATTCAAATTAGAAGGGTTAAGAGGCTGCCTGATAAGGCCGGCTTGTGGAAGAGAAGGAGTTGGATTGTGTGGCACCTCGTTATGGAGCTTGTGGGTAGAGGGTTCATGACTTAACCCGGCCACCGCATCTCCAGAGCCGTCACGGTGAGTTTTCTCGACTGAAACTGAGTTTTCTTCAAAATAAAGTTTGGGTCTAAATGAGCATCTGGATGAGAAAATCCTACTTTCCGGATAACCCGTCTAGTGATCTTGGGAGGCAAGGATTTTGAGCTGGAGGAGATGGAAATTACATTAACATCATCAGCCCGGCTTGTGGTGACTTCACCCTGAGAAATAGAAGCATCCACAAGTTCAATAAAGAGACGTCCGAGGGAGTCAAGTTCTACCTCTGACTGATCGTCAGCCTCAGGTGACTCGCCCGCTATTGCCGTCTCATTCACAGCAGCATGTTTGTTCTTTTCCTGAGCCGGTGTACTCTTGGTTTTGGCCACCTGAGTTTTCCTCTTCTTATTCCAGAAGGGAGAGCTAGGCTGCATAATTGAGAAAGGTTAGGAAGTGAAGTATAGAGTAAAGTAAGGATTTATAAGCCGGATAAAAGGTATGCTTACTGGAGGGGCCGGGTTATGTTTGGAGAACGGTAGCATCCCTATCTTATTGCACTTCTCCCGAGGCTCCCCAAGCAGGCTCTTTACAACTTTGTTGATTTCATCATAGATTAATTCATCAGAGCTATACCGTTGAGGGTTGGTTGAGTCGCCCGAAAATTCACACATTAAGATGGGTCAGCGGCTCAAAGGAAGGATTATCCATGTAACCTAGCATTGGGTTAAATCAACACCTGTTAAGCCATTGGCGATAAGGCTCTCAATTGTGGATAGACAGGGCGGCTTTAGCATGTTCCTTCGAATAATCCGCTTGGAAGATCCAAGTCCATGGGAAGACAGTCATTTGTAACCCGGAAGGGGGTTTTCATTAGCTGGGGCGGTATTCTTCTAATAAAAAAGGCTTGATCCATCCCTTAGGATGACTTGGTAGGGTAGCTGACGGAAAGCAGCCGTCTCTACATCTCTGGATTGAGACCCCACCGAGTTCTAGGCTTGGGCTGTCTACAAATTCCTTTTCGCGGTTCATATAGAAAAAATCCATAAAAAGGGGAACAATGGGTTCCATCTGCAAATATACCCTGCATAAGATCTAAAAGTTATAGATATTCGATATGGAGTTTGGGCCCAAGTCTTGAGGATGAAGGTTAAAATAGTTTAAGACATCCCGGAAGAATTTTGACCCGGGCAGGGAGAATCCTCTAAGGAGATGGTCCACGAAAACCATGACTTCTCCTTTGGCGGGTCGAGGAACATCGTCTCCTTGGCCGGCTTGCCAACCAATTTCTTCCCGTGGCGTAAAACATTGATCTTTATAATTTTTAAGAATGAGCTCAGAAACTTGGGAAGGCACACAATTGCAAATGGTGGTTTTTGACATACTGAGCCACCTATATGAAACGGAGGACTGCAGAAATATAAATGATGAGTTACTTAAGAAATAATGACTCGCTACATCAGTTATATGACAAGGACATGATTGCCTGTTATGCGCAAGACGACATAATGGATAAGACAAGGACATAATGGATAAGGACAATGACAAGTAAATAATGGATAAGACACCCTCAACGGTGAGCCGGCTTAGCAATAGATGCAATTTCCAAAATATCTGGCGAAGTTCTGATTCTGTTGATGAGCCGCGGAGATCTGAAGGCAAGTTAACTAGATTGAAGGTTACTAAGTTTTTGCTAAGTGTGGGATAACAAATTTCAATCAAGGACTTATAATTGTGCATCTACAGATGGTTTGAAAAGGAAAATAATTGCTAAACCTAAGGGCAACGCGGCGGAAGCAATTGATAAACTGTTTGTTGGTTCTAGTAAGGGTATAGTACATTTAGATACAAAGTCAATCTCGAATCTAGTACCACAGTATTTCTATGGATATCTCAGATAAAATACAAGATCTAACTCAAGATATGATGGAGAAGTGCGGATGAAACCGACGAACTCTATGAACTCTGGCGAGCTAATGTGAATCTGAGGAGCGGAGATTTGAGTACCTAGTTGTGGTAGTAGAGGGCGGAGATGCACTGTTGAACTCCGGTGAAGGTGGGGTGGCGATGTGGTCCCGAGCGAGGCGGCCGGTGAAGGTCAACAAGCGCGGTGGTGCTCCGGTCGCAGGAGGCTTCGAGAGGAGGAAGAAGAAGAAGCGGAGGGGATGAAGTAAAAGTGAAAAGGAGGACCCCCACCCCTTGCGTATATATAAGGAAAAGGCAATAGTAAATGGTAAGCATGAAAATTGAGGGGACATAGTAACTTTTGGAAGAAAATACGCCTCGGTTTTTGGGATAAATGGATATGCACAAGATTATGACGTCATGAGGGACTCCCTAAAATTGCGAAGGTGACATCATCATTTCACATGGCGGGTCGTGAGGTTTTTCAAGTTGACACTTTGAGACCCGGAAGATAAGACTCGCCATACTGATGGATTGAAGATTGACATGAATGAATTTAAATCATTCTTTGGCCTAATGTTGGGGATATGACCCCATGATATAACCCGCCAAATAAAGGTCGGGTCATATGACTGGCGACTGTGGGAGCCAGACTTTAGATGGGCCAGAGCGATGAAGATGCAAGACTGGAAATGCGGCTCACAAGATGGGACGGCTTAAAGCCTGGAACCAGAAGGCGGCGGTGACGGCCTATAAGAATAAGCCACCACATGATGACTTGCTAGAGGAGCAAGGCGACTTAGAGTTGGGCTCAGTCACGGGTCATAACACGACCCAGACTCTTTTATGCCCAGGGCCTCGACCTGTATATAAAGACGAGTTCCTAGGGCAGATAGATCAGGTTACAATCAATCGATAGCTAGGTCAAGTGAATCCGCTCCCTTGTATTCAATACTCAAGCAATAGGCAGAAAAGTAGGAGTAGGCTTTCACCTCCACCGTGAGGGGCCTAACCTGGGTAAATCTGTGTCTCTCGACTCCGCTCAACCCCGAAAAGATAATCACCCGGTTGTGATGGCCTCACCTCTAAGTCCTCACACTAGGACACCTGCTGTGACAAAACCATGATAAGGCGTTTGTTTGCAAACCCTTGAGAGGCAAAAAGGTTGAGGTGGCATCATGATGAGCAAAGTGTGGAATAATATATGCGGCACCCGAAAGATGGGGCTCGGTGGGAATTAATCAACAACAAGTTTGAAGACTTTGCAAAGGATCCTAGAAGTGTAAGGCTCGGGGAGTGTACTGACGGGATGAGTCCTTTTGGCGATATGAGCACCAAAGCACATGGCTGGTGCTTCTATGCATATATAACCTTGCTCCTTGGTTGTGTATGAAGAAAAATACATCATGATGTCAAATATTATCCAAGGCCCAAAGCAACCTGGAAATGACATCGACATTTACTTTCAGCTACTTGTAGAAGAACTACTAGCATTGAGGGTAAAAAAGTTTGCTGTAAAATGTCATGATGCTTACAAAAAGGAGTTTTTTGATCTACATGCGATGCTGATGCACACCACTGAAGATATGCCAGCATTAGGTAACACATCAGGGTAGAAAACAAGGGGAGATGTAGGGTGTGTCACATGCATGGATAGGACAGCGAGCAGATTTCTTCCCAACTCACACAAAACCGTGTATTTGCTTCATCGTAGGTTCTTACAGAAAGATCACCCATACCAAAATATGAAAGCTGAATTTGATGGTGCGGCAGAGGTAGGTTTTGAAGGAAATATGCCCTAGAGGCAATAATAAAGTTGTTATTTTATATTTCCTTATTCATGATAAAGGGTTATTATTCATGCTAGAATTGTATTGGTCGGAAACTTAAATACATGTGTGAATACATAAACAAATACCGTGTCCCTAGTAAGCCTCTACAAGACTAGCTCATTGATTAAAGATGGTTAAGGTTTCCTAACCATAAACATGTGTTGTCATTCGATAATGGGGTCACATCATTAGGAGAATGATTTGATGGACAAGACCCATCCGTTAGCTTAGCATATTGATCATTTAGTTTATTGATATTGCTTTCTTCATATCAAATACATATTCCTTCGACTATGAGATTATGCAACTCCCCGATACTGGAGGAATACCTTGTGTCGTGGAATTGTCACGGCAGATGTCCTAGCGGAAGGACTTAGTCGTGGAGCCATCGCAACTAAGTTAGCTTAAAGGGGTTAATCGGGACAAAGGACACAGGAAGTTTATACTGGTTCGGCCCCTTGCGGTGAAGGTAATAGCCTAATCCAATTTCAGGTGGTATTGCTAGGGTTTCGATTACCAGGGAGCGAATACGCTTGACCTAGTTCTTGATCCCTTGTTTCTTGCCCCTAAGCCGTCGCTGGGTCGTCCCTTTATATACACAGGTTGACACCCGGCGGCTCACGAAGTCCCGGCCGGCTCATACACAAGTGTACTGCTCGGTGACTATCTATGCTTGCCTTACAAAACAAGTCGTACACTAACGGCGGTTCATCCTCTTGGGCCTCAAGTCGCCTCTGGGTCTTGGGCCGTCAACGAGCTTGTATGATCCACCATCTTCATTGATGAGTCGCCAGTGGTATGACCCGGCCCCTCCGGGGCGGTTCATACCCAATAGTCATATCCCCAACATTAGGCCCCGGGTTGACTTGAACTTGTTCACGTCAATCTTCAATACTTGATTTGTCAAAATCCTGCACCACCTGTTTAATAAACCGTGCGGTAACCCGTCATGACGTCAGCTCACGGAACCTTCTTAAAACGCCATGACGTCATCTCACATTAATTTTGCATGATGTACAACACATCTTAATTGATCCATATCTTAATGTACATCTTGGAAATCGAGGCGTCCATACAGCCACATGATGATTTTGGCCTCCTCGATTTCCGTTCCTGCCTTGTATCTCCCCCTTATAAATAGGGGAGGGGGTTCTTTCCATTCCCCCCCCCCTTGCCTCATCTCCTTCATGTTCCTCTCCATGTCCTCTATCGCCTGAGCTCCGCCGTTGTGACCTCCAACCGCTACACAACTCCGGCCGCCGCATCGACCTGATCAGACCAGAGAACACCGACGCTTCACTGCAGTCCATCAGGAACTGTAAGTGCTTCTCTTCCTCAACATCAGATCTGCGTTAGGGCTTGCCTTGTTCATAAGTGTTCTTCGCTGTTCCTCGTGTTCTTCAGCTCGAGCAACTTTCAATCTAAATAAGTTCTGAACCCTTTGCGGTAGTAGTTTAACATTTGCTTTCATTATCAGAATAGCATTCTTCCATAGAAGATCTTACTGAAGCACCCAAAATTTTCCACTGCCGCCAACCTTGGTTTAGAAATTTATTGCTTTTTCTAACCTGTAGTAGATCCAAAATCTTCGCTTCAATTTGCAAAATCTGTTTGTCCAACACTTAGCCAAATTTCCACTGATAAATTTGAAGTTCCATAATTGCTACGGCGGCTTATATTGTGAACCGTGATCCATTACATGCTTCATAACTCGCATGACCCGGCATATTTCTCCGGTTTAACTGTACTTGTTTATAATCTGATTTATTTAAAACTCTGTCCGGCTTAACAATAGAATCCGTAATCTGGCAGGTACCATTAGTCCCCTTTTAAGCTGCTTATATGAATGCCTTCATACTTCAAATGTTCATCTCCCAACTTAATGTGATAGCATTCTACCTTTGAATCAACGATCCTATCATGATCGTAAGTCGGTAATGTCTTTGTCTTGTAGGCCTTTTCTCTCAAAAAATGGTCAAGACCGTCACCGCCTGCAATTGGGTTGTTTCCCGGGAGACCGAGGAAGATTTAAAAAAATATGTTCAGACTGGCGTTCTGGCCAAAAAAGAAGCCATCCATTGGAGGGTTCCGGGTAAAGAAACTCGCCCTGAGCCCAAAGATGGTGAAGTAGTGGTTTTTATGGATCATATGGACCGGAGCTTCAGCCCTCCCGGCTCAAGATTCTTCCGAGACATGCTGCACTTCTTCAAACTTCATCCCCAAGATATCGGTCAAAATTCAGTCTCAAACATCCGCAACTTCCAAATTTTCTGTGAGGTGTACCTTCAACAGTAGCCCACCATAGAATTATTCAGGTAATTCTAATAATTGAAGCGGCAGAACGAATTCACACATTGACCTAGCCTGGAACTAGGCGGCATATCTATACAGTGCTGGAAAGAGGCCATCTTCCCAGCTGCTAATCTTCCCAGTCACCCCAAAGACTGGAATCAGACTTGGTTCTATTGCCAAGATACTTCGCCGGAAGGAGAAAATCCCTTGCCGGGTTACCGCTCTAGCCGACTTAGTAGTAGACATCATCTTTTAGATCGTATCATCACAGCAGAACGGAAGAAGTATGTGCCTGTTTTCGCAAAGATTCGGGCTGTGATGGCCAATGGCTTGACCGGAATTGACTTAGTTTGCTGCTGGGTTGCCTGAAGAGTCTTGCCTCTAAGTATCCGACCCGGTTTAACGTGTGGATATACCAATGAGCTAACAGATCCTCAGCGCCACTGTCAAACCGAAATGACTAAGGAAGACATCAATGAGATGACCAAGACTTTGTTGAATGAAAGCTTAGAAGATTGCAGTAAAGTTGGATTGGTCCCTTTCTATGTTCTGAATAAGCCGCCAGCTGTAAGTTTTGAATCCAGCTCATGCTTGACTCATATTTTCACTTGTGCTGCCTGCTCATACACATTCAATGTTTACATGCCGACTCATCCTTTTGGACCAAGAAGTTGCCAAAGAAACCAAAGAAAACCCGGACAAAGAGTAAGTCCACAAAAAGGCCTACTAAGAAGAAGTCCAATACTGCTGAATTATTCAATTTGGACGATAAAGATCATGATGACGAATCGGAGGTAGAACTTGATTCCCTTGGCTCATTTTTCATACATCTTATTGACAATGACTACTATCAGGATGATGCTGAGGCCAGCCGTGCGAATGACGAAGAGATTATATCCTTTCCTCCGGCTCAGACTCTCCGCCATCATAGAAAACCTGACAAGCAAGCTGGAAAGTAAGATTTTCTCACCCTTTAGCTCACTTGGATCCAAAATTTCTTTTGAAGAAATAGCAACATGAAGCTCGCTGCACAACTCGGCACGGCGGCGGTGAAATTTTACCTTCCGGCTTACCGAACACCCCAGCACCTCGCAAATGTCGACCGGAGGTTTCAAAACTTTCTGACTTAGATTATCCCAAGACGGGTCTTTTTCGTCAACATCTTAATCCGTCTGATTCAAATTATCAGGCGACATCTCATTCCTCCTCCGGCGACTCAACGGGAACTCAAATCCCAACTTTCAAGACTATGCATGGGTAAGGGTATATTCAATCATTCAAACTTCATGCCTGATCAATATGCTGATATCTTTGTGTTTCTTATTCTCAGGGGCCAGGCCAAACCTAGGAAAAAGGCAAAACTGACCAAGCCGGCTGACGACTCCAACCCGTCTGAGCCGGAAAAACAACAGCAAGAATCCTCTCATCCAATTGTTGAAGCCACCATTGATGACCCGCCACCAGAAGAGCACGACGTCACCATGGATCAAATAGATGTTGAACCGGTCATCTCTAAACCACCAAGCCCCATCAAGCCAAATGAAGATAAGGCCGACGATGCCACCATCACTGGGGTTGGTTAAACCGCGCCGTGTAACCCCACTGCCTTATCCAAGCATAGCGCCAAGGATGAAATTTCTACTGCTGATAAAGGCAAGTGGAAAGTAGACTTAGAAGACTACTCCCAGTTCAGTGCCCAAGAAATCCACTCTAGTTATTTGAACCGTCTCTATACCAGCCGTGATTTTGAAGCCGGCTTAGTCAATTTGATGAAGAAATGTTATGAGGTAATCCAATCACTATTCTCTTCATAATTATATGTCTATCAGCCGCCAAGTCTATAGGATATGATAGGATTGAATATTTTGTAGACTTTCCATTGCCATAAAGAACTGGACATCATCACTAGCCCCGAAGGCCGACTTAAATCATCAAGTTAAGCCGGGACTTTAAGTAGCAGTAATGAACTTCGCATCCGTAGCCCCCAAGGGTCGATTTAACTAGCATAGCTAAACCGGGACTTACCAACATTGATAAATCATCACTTCTATATGTAACCTTGGTAAACCGGATCATATCATTGTACCCGAATCATCAGATAAATTTGTCTTTGAAAAGAGCAATAGGCATTAGCCCCCAAGTGCCAAGGAAAATACTTGTATTGTGCTTGGGACTTCAAAAAGTTCTTAAAAGCAATAGACATTAGCCCCCAAGTCAAAGGAAAATACTTGTATTGTGCTTGGGACTTCAAAAATAATCATGATCATAATACCTTCCGTGTTTGCTTATGTCACAGGCTGAACTGATTGAGAAGGATTCACAGCTCAATGATCTGAAGGCAAACATTAAAACTCAGCAATCTGAGACATCCAAGGCCAAGTCAGAACTGAAGGATGCTTTAGAAAACATTGAGCAGCTAAAGCAAAACTTCAGCACTAATAAAAACGGCTGGGAGACCGAAAAACGACTCTATCAAAGAGAGCAGAAGATGCTGAAGCCGCACTTAAACCGGTGACTGACGAGCTGTCCAGTTTAAGGCAGCAGATCAATAACATGTCGTCAGCCATCTTTGGTAAGTAGGAAACTTGACTCCTTTGCATCTCAATAAACATATTATAAACATCTACCGGCTTATTAATAAAATTACTGATATAGGTTCTTGGAGCGCTAAGTTGGGCTCAGATATGCGCATCCGGCTTAAAGTTGCGTACACTCTTGTAGACCAGTTATATACTGGTACCCAATGTACCATTGCTGCTGCTATGCACAAGAAATCTCCACCCACTCTCATCAAAGATACACTTGAGAGATTATCAGTGCTGCCCCAAAGGATTGATGATTTAAAGCGAGCATCTACCAGAGCCGGCGCGTTGACTGCTTTAAGCCGGGTAAAGGCGTGGCAAGCAGATCTGGATCTAGAAGATTTGGCCAATGGTTGCCCAAGTGTCAAAGAGGACGGATCTGCCTTCAGTGCTAATGACTTTGCAGAAATAGCCAAAACAATGGGTCTATTAGCAAGTAAGCTAGCTGAAGAAACCAATCTATCCACATACCAGGCGGCTTATGATGCTGAGAACAAGAAATTGAAGGCGCCGGTTCATCAGGAGACGAATCTCATCCCGCCGATTCGTAAGCACACCTTCGCTCCTGACATTGATCCATCCAACCTTATTGATGATGAACCTATGTTTAGAGCATTCACTAGTATCAACTGGGCTACACCTGACTTCCAGCTGATGGATAAGCAAGAAGCCGAAGAAGAAGAAGAGGCGCAAGATGAGCCGGAGGCTTCAACCCGCCAGGACTCATAAGAACTGATCCATTGGCCAGCTCATAACGGGCATCATTAAGCCTTGCTTGAAAAACACTTATTCATTTGGGCCCATAGAGCCATGTAACAGGCTAGTTAAACTCTGACATGCCGTGTCATCGTGCATGTTTTTTTATCATAACACTGCTGATCCTTCAATTGAAGGTCTGCCACTTATACTCATGATATCATCAATTATGTAGGTCGGATTTATCATTTTCCTGCACACAAACATATCACAAGTGCCCTGGCAGTTTACCCCAGGGCGGGTTACAATACCCTATATAAAACCCACTGGTGACTATAATAGTCCATAACTAGGGCCAGTGTAATCACAACCTCATATAATCATAACAAAATATCATACCTGTGATATTTGCGCACACTGTCGGCTTATTATACCTAGGCAGTCAGGGTTACAACCAAAAAATTGAGAGCACAACGCCTTGTTCAGTTGATTCATCCCGCCGGCTTACAACGCCGCATGCAGCAAGGGGTAATATCCCAAAGCTTAGAGCACATCGCTCTAAGCACATAAAATCATCATATACTGGCGACTTAAAGTCCAAAGCCAGGCTGGGTTAATAAACTCCAGATAAATTCATATATGAATCATAAGGCAACATAGCCCTCATCGGTTTTCAACCATATATTAATAGGTCACAAGAGATGAATCTCAAAAAATGTTCAAATCAAATATAAATAAAAAAACAAGGCTTTCATAGGCTGCCAAGCCTTAAATTCAAGTGCTTTTCAATGGCCACACATCCACTGAGTTAAACCTTCATGCAAACCTTGTAAATCGGGCCTCACATGACTAATCATTGTTTTAACTTTGACAAGTTCAGGGTCTTTATAATATTGACTGTCAAGAGTACGGCGAGTCATTCGAGGATTTCCTGGGCGGAGTGGCAGACTTACAAAGGCAGGATAACCCAGATTTTTTGGTGAATACACCTGGCGTCCAAGCCTATTACAAGGGTCATCAAAGCTCTGTCCATTAACAAAAGAGCCCCCAAGTAATATTTTATTCCAGGCTTACAAGCCGGGTCAAATAGGTAGTCATAGCTATGCTCAACGAGCAGGGAGCCCCCAAGTATGTTTTAATCATGGCGTACAAGCCGGATCAAGAGGGTAGTCATAGCTATGCTCAATTAGAAGGAAGCCCCCAAGTAATCATATGAAGTGACAATAAAGACTCATTATTCTCATAAATGAAACGACAGAGGCCCCGAATTATCAGGGATGCCGACTTTATTATATTCATCATAATATATACATTGTCAAAATATATAAATCACAAGAGCCGGTGGCTCAGGTGTAGTAAGGCCGAAGATGAGCAATATTCCACGGCCGACGGGTCTCCTCCTATGATGTGCGTGAGTCCTCGTGGTCTCGAACATCGACATGGAAGTATGACCGATTGTTCAGATTTTTGTTGACCACAAAGGTCCCTTCCAAAGGTGGGGATAGCTTATGCATATCAGTTTGATCCTGGATCAGCCAGAGCACCAAATCGCCTTCCTGAAAGGTCCTGGTTTTAACCCGGCGGCTATGATAATGGTGTAGAACATGCTGGTAAATCACTGAACGAGCTGCCGCAAGGTCACGTTCCTCATCCAACAGGTCAATAGCATCCTGACGTGCTTTTTCATTATCATCTTCAACATAAGCCGCCACACGAGGCGAATCGTGACGGATGTCACTAGGGAGAACCGCCTCTGCTCCGCAAACCATGAAGAAAGGCGTGTAACCCGTAGATCTGTTGGGAGTGGTATTGATGCTCCATAACACTAAGGATAATTTCACCACCCAACAACCCAGCGTCCTCTGCAAAGGGACCATAAGCTGGGGCTTGATGCCTCTCAAAATTTCTTGATTGGCTCTCTTAGCTTGACCATTGGACTGGGGGTGAGGCACTGATGATACATCAAGTCGAATATGCTCTCATTGACAATAGTCTTTCATAGCACCCTTGGACATATTAGTACCATTATCAGTTATAATGATGTGGGGAAAACCAAAATGGAAAATCACCTTTTTGATGAATTGAACCGCGGTCGCCGCGTCACATTTACTAACCGGCTCTACTTCAACCCACTTTGTATATTTGTCAACCGCCACCAAAAGGTGGGTCTTTTTATCCTTGGACCTTTTGAAAGGTCCAACCATATCAAGCCCCCATACTGCAAACGGCCAAGCAATTGAGATCATCCTCAATCTTGAGCCGGCACGTGAGCTTGTCTTGAGAATTTCTGACAACCATCACATTTACTGACCAAATCCTCTACATCGGCATGAGCCGTCAGCACATAAAATCCATGATGAAAAGCCTTGGCCACGAGAGACTTAGAGCCGGCATGATGACCACAATCTCATTCATGAATCTCTCGTAGTATCTCACAACCTTCTTCAGGAGAAACACAATGTTGAAACGCCCCCGTAACACTGCGATGATGCAGCTCCCCATTGACAATAGTCATTGACTTAGACTGTCGGGTTATCTTCCTGGCCAAAGTTTCATCATCAGATAACTCTCCCTGGGTCATATACGCCAAATATGGAATTGTCCAATCAGGAATAACACGAAGAGCCTCCACCAGCTGCGCCTCCGGGTCAGGAATATCAAGGAAAATATTGGGTGGCACTGGCTTAAGCTGGGATCCCAACCGGCTTAAAGCATCAGGCGCCTTGTTTTTCCTTCGATCAACATGCTCCACTTGATAGACCTTGAAGTGACCAGCAATAGCATCAACCTCTCGGCGACAAGCCGCCATGAGTGGGTCCTTAGAATCCCAAGTGCCTGAAACTTGCTGAGCTACCAAATCTGAGTCACCAAAACACCTCACCCGGCTTAGATTCATCTCTTTAGCCATCCGAAGACGATGGAGTAAGGCTTTATACTCAGCTGCATTGTTAGTACAAGGGAACATCATCCTCAAAACATAATAAAATTTATCACCTCGTGAGGAAGTCAAAATAACTCCAGCCCCCCGAGCCATCCAATTGCCTGGACCCATCAAAGTGAATAGTCCAATATGTGCTATCTGGCTTCTCCTCAGGCATCTCCAGCTCTTTCCAATCATTGATGAAATCCACAAGTGCTTGAGACTTGATAGCTGTGCGAGGCATATACTTCAAACTATGGGGTCCAAGCTCAATGGCCCACTTGGCTACTCGACCTGTGGCTTCTCTGTTTTAAATAGTATCCCCTAGAGGAGCAGAACTAACCACAGTGATGGGATGACCCAGAAAATATTGCTTGAGCTTTCGACTAGCCATGAACACCCCATATACAAGCTTCTTCCAATGCGGATACATCTGCTTGGACTCAATGAGCACCTCGCTGATGTAATAAACCGGCCTCTAAACCGGATGCTCCTTGCCTGATTCCTTCCTTTCCACCACAATTGCCACGCTAACAGCTCGGCTATTGGCAGCCACATAAAACAACAAGGGCTCTTTATCAATGGGAGCAGCAAGAACCGGCGACTCAGCTAACTGTTTCTTCAAGGCCTCAAACACCTGGTCATCAGCATCACTCCAGACAAAGTGATCTGTCTTCTTCATCATCTGGTATAGAGGGATAACTTTTTCACCCAGCCGGCTTATAAACCGGCTTAAGGCCGCAATACGACCCGCCAGACACTGAACATCATTGATACACGCGGTTTTGCCAGGGAAGTGATAGCCTTTATTTTCTCTGGGTTAGCCTCAATACCCCGTTCAGAAACCAGAAAGCCTAAGACCTTGCCTGCTGGTACGCCAAAGACACACTTGGCCGGGTTAAGCATCATCTTGTAGACCCGGATATTGTCAAAGGTCTCTTTCAAGTCATCTATCAAGGTTTCCTTCTTCCTGGATTTCACCACAATATCATCCACATAAGCATGAACATTACGCCTAATCTGATCATGAAGGCAATTTTGCACACACCGCTGGTAAGTCGCCTGTGCACTCTTGAGCCCAAAAGGCATACAGACATAACAGAAGGCTCCAAAAGGAGTGATGAAGGCTGTCTTCTCCGGGTCCTTAACTGCCATCTTGATCTGATGATAACCAGAATAAGCATCCAAAAAGCTCAAACGCTCACAACCCGCCGTAGCATCAATGATCTGATCAATACGGGGAAGAGCAAAGGGATCAGCCGGACATGCCTTGTTTAAGTCCGTGTAATCCACACACATACGCCAAGTACCGTTTTTCTTAAGTACCAGCACCGGGTTAGCCAACCACTCAGGATGAGAAGCTTCAACAATAAACCCAGCTGCCAAGAGCCGGGCCACTTCTTCACCAATGGCCTTGCACCTCTCTTCATTGAAACAGCGAAGGAATTGCTCGATCGGTTTAATCTTTGGATCAATATTGAAAGTGTGCTCAGCGAGTTCCCTCGGTACACCTGGCATGTCTGAAGGTTTCCGTGCAAAGATGTCTCGGTTCTCATGGATGAACTAGATGAGCGTGCTTTTCTATTTCTGATCCAGATTAGCACTAATATTGAACTGCTTGGATGAATTGCCAGGAACAAAGTCAACTAGCTTGGTGTCATCAGCTGATTTAAATTTCAACAGGGGGTCATGCTCTGTGGTTGGCTTCTTCAAAGAAGTCATATCCGCCGAGTCAACATTATCCTTATAAAATTTCAACTCTTATGTTACACAGACATACTCTGCGTAAGCAACATCGCCTTCCTCACATTCCAAGGCTATCTACCGGCTTCCATGCACTGTGATGGTACCCTTATGACCCGGCATCTTAAGCTCCAAATAAACATAACACGGCCTTGCCATGAACTTAGCATAAGCCGGCCGCCCAAATAGAGCATGATAAGGACTTTTAATTTTAACCACCTCAAAAGTCAACGTCTCAGATCTGGAACCATGATCATCACCAGAAGCCACTTCCAAAGATATTTTTCCCACTGGATAAGCCGACTTACCACGCACCACGCCATGAAAAATAGTATTTGACAGCTTAAGATCTTTGTCAGTCAAGCTCATGCGACGAAAAGTTTCATAATAAAGAGTATTGATGCTGCTACCCCCATCCATGAGTACCTTAGTAAATCTATACCCTCCAACCTGAGGCGCCACCACCAAAGCCAAATGATCCGGATTATCAACCCAGGGCGGGTGATCCTCACGGCTCTAGAGAATAGGGTGTTCAGACCATCGTAAGTAACGGGGAATCGCTGGCTCAACTGCGTTCACAGCCCACTTATGGAGCTTCTGATCCTGTTTGCATAAACTTGTGGTGAAGACGTGGTACTGTCCACTATTCAACTGCTTCGGGTTACTCTGATAACCAGACTGATGCTGGTGATTCCCTTGACTAGATTGTTGATTAAAACCGCCTTGATTGCCTTGGCCCTGGAAACCGGAATTAGAACTGCCACCACCATTACCAGGACTGTGAGAGCCGGATCCTGAGCCGCTGTTTGGCCCATGATTGTTCTGGAAAAAATTGGAATTTCTATACTCCTTCATAATAAAGCAATCCTTCCAGAGGTGATTGGCCGGCTTTTCATGTGTACCATGCTTTCGGCAAGGCTGATTCATCATCGCTTCAAGGTTGAATATAGGTCCTCCAAACCGGGGTGGGGTTTTTCCCTTGTGATGCTGAGTATTCTGCGTATTAGTGTTAGCCACAAAATCGAAATTGCCATCAGCCTTGCGCTTACTATTACCACCTTGATTTGCCGGGTTATGCTACTGCCCTTTCAAATTGCTGCTCTTCTTTCCCTTACCCGGCTTATCATCATCAGACTCGGGGTCCTTGGTACCATCAGAGTGAGCATATTTACCTAGAGCCACCATTAGCTCCCCCATGTCGTTGTAGTGGCGTTTAAGCCGCCCCAACTTCTGCTTCAATGGGATAAAACGGCAATTCTTCTCCAACATCAGGACTGCTGAGCCGGCATTGATACTATCCTAAGAATGTATAACAGCTGAGATCCGGCGCACCCAATGGGTTGTTTACTCGCCCTCACCCTGAACACAGGAATCCAAATCCAGCATTGACATAGGCTTCTTGCAGTTGTCTTTAAAATTCTGGATAAAATGGGCCTTCAACTCTGCCCATGATCTAATGGAGTTAGCGGGCAGCCCTTTCAACCAAGTACGAGCTGGCCCATCCAACATCATGGTGAAGTACTTAGCACATGCAGTATCACTGACATCTAACATCTCCATGGCCATCTCATAACTCTCAATCTAGGTTTCAGGGGGCTGATCTTCTATGTAATTAGGCACCTTACGAGGACCCTTGAAATCCTTAGGCAAACGCTCGTTACCCAGAGCCGACACTGAACATGGGACACCCAAGGTTCTAGAGGTCACTCCTGCCTCCACCGAAGCTGATGGATAAAACAGAGATTGTTGTTGAGCCGCTAGCTGAGCCGCCAGCTCAGCCTCCCGACGCGCTCTGCCCTGATCTACTAAGGTCTGAGCATCGGTACCTCTGCGCGCCAGGTCATCCCCATGAGGCTGGTTGCGGTGATGTTCACTGCTCGAAACTTCCAGTGAGTCAATGTGCCTTCAATAACTCCAGCTTGGACGAGGGGTTGAGTGAATCCTTTCGCGGCTATAAGAATAAGCCGCCTGCTGAGCCACAACTGTCTGAAGAAGCTCTCTGGCCCTCCGTGTCTCTACCGCTGTTGGAGACTCGCCTTCAACTAGTTAGAGTAATGACCCAGAGGCGTCGGAACATGCTAGGGTGGAGTATTATTCAAACGTGGTGGGTCCATCGCACGCGGCTGAACCGGCGCTCCAGTCCCCGGCGCTTCGACCGCCCGATTCACCACCGGAGGGTCACTGGTCCCTGCTCCAGGCGTGTTCAAGAGGTTCCTTGCATCATAAATCGGAGGTAGACGACTATGGTGCCTCCTCCTCATGATCTCGCTTGAAGCGTTCTGATCCAATGTGAGCCGAAAGGACTCTGCTAGAATCCGTTGTGCCTGGGCATCCAAAGAGGCCCGTTCCGTATCCATCCTAGCGTTCTCAGCCGCCAGTTCTTCCTTGGCTTGAGCTATCTCATCAAGTAGCCTTGCCACATCCACCTTGTGATGTTCCTGGTTGTTCGGGGTTACCTCCACCCCCATCAGAGTCACCAAAGCCTCCAATAACTCTGTCAAAGCTTGAGCCAATGCTCGCGCCGTGCCGCTAGCACTAGCCGCCGCTGCAGCCGTTGAGCTGGAGGTCATAGCCGCGGCAATTGTCGAGCCAAGCGCCGGCTGTGTACCAGCCATGAAGATCACGACCCTTTTCGGCGGCTCATAGGGGACCGAAATACTGTCACCATCGGAACAGCCCCCAAGCCGGCCGTCTTGCAGTTGATACATTGAATTAGTCCCGCCTGTGGATGATTCACCATCAGAGTAGATAGCCGTCTCACCACCAGACACAGATCTTGCCTCGCCTTCCGCCCCATTGATGAAACCAACAAAGGCGTGCTTCACGGCGGGTTGAACCCGGGCGGGTCGTGCACGCTGATCCGTCTTGATGATGTCGTTGCAGATGTCCGGCTCAGGGCCCGGTTCACCGATCTTGTTGATGAAGACATGGATTCCACCGAAGGGGACCCGATACCCATACTCAATTGAGCCGGCCTCGGGGCCGCAGCCTGCATCGTCGATGTAGAGCTTGCCACGACGACTCTTAGTCATCCAGCCCACAGCGTATCCCTTGATCCCTTCAAAGCCGCCCTCTAAGAACTCGAAACCACCGTGCGCTAGCCCCACTGTGGGCGTCCACTGTCGTGGAATGGTCACGGCAGATGTTCTAGCGGAAGGACTTAGTCGTGGAGCCATCACAACTAGGTTAGCTTAAAGGGGTTAATCAGGACAAAGGACACGGAGAGTTTATACAGGTTCGGCCCCTTGCGGTGAAGGTAAAAGCCTAATCCAGTTAGAGGTGGTATTGCTAGGGTTTTGATTACCAGGGAGCGAATATGCTTGACCTAGTTCTCGATCTCTTGTTTCTTGCCCCTAAGCCGTCGCCGGGTCGACCCTTTATATACACAGGTTGACGTGCGGCGGCTCACGGAGTCCCGGCCGGCTCATATACAAGTGTCCGGCTCGGTGACTATCTATGCTTGCCTTACAAAACAAGTCGTACACATATGGCGGTTCATCCTCTTGGGCCTCAAGTAGCCTCTGGGTCTTGGGCCGTCAACGGGCTTGTATGATCCACCATCTTCATTGATGAGTCGCCAGGCGGTATGACCCGGCCCCTCCTGGGCGGTTCATACCCAATAGTCATATCCCCAACACCTTGTGTGCTATCAAACATCACATCGTAATTGGGGGATCATAAAGATGCTCTACAGGTATCTCCGACGGTGTTAGTTGAGTTGACATAGATCGAGATTAGGATTTGTCACTCAGAGTATCGGAGAGGTATCTCTGAGTCCTCTCGGTAATACACATCATAAGATTCCAAGCAAATGACTAAGGAGTTAGTCATGAGGTGACGTATTACAGAATGAGTAAAGGGACTTGCCGGCAACGAGATTGAAATAGGTATGATGATACCGACGATCGAACCTCGGGCAAGTAACAAACCGATGGACAAAGGGAATTACGTAAGTTGTCATAAGGTTCTACCGATAAAGATCTTCATAGAATATGTAGGAGCCAATATGGACATCCATGTTCAGCTATTGGTTATTGATCGGAGAGGTGTCTCATTCATGTCTACATAGTTCTCGAACCTGTAGGGTCCGCACGCTTAACGTTCATTGACGATATAGTGTTATATGAGTTATATGATTTGGTAACCGAATGTTGTTCGGAGTCCCGGATGAGATCACGAACATGACGAGGAGTCTCGAAATGGTCGAGAGGTAAAGATTGATATATAGGATGATGGTATTCGGACACCAGAAGAGTTTCAGAGTGCACCGGGTAGTCATCGGGCCACCGGAAGGAGTTCCATACACCCCCGGTAAGTGTATGGGCCTAATGGGCCAAAGGGGGCACATACCAGCCCCTGGTGCGCCCCTTCTTTGGACAACAGGCCCTAGGGGAAGGAAAGGGGGAGGGCTAGCCCCTCCTGCCTTTCCCTCTCATGGGAGAAAGAAAAGTGGGGGTGCCACCTTCCCCTTCCTTTCCCCCACACTTATATAAGGCAGGGGGCGCGGCTTGGGAGGGACTTCAAGTAGGATTCCTCCTACTTGGGTGCCTCCTTTGGCTGATCCTCCCTCCCTCCCACCTATATATATGTGGAAGGGGGCGTCTAGAACACAACAGACAATTACCTAGCCGTGTGCGGCACCCCCCTCCACCGTTTACACCCGGGTCATACTTTCGTAGTGCTTAGGCGAAGCCCTGCGGAGATCACTTCACCATCACTGTCACCATGCTATCGTGCTACTGAAACTCATCTACTACCTCACCGTCTTGCTGGATCAAGAAGGCAGAGGATGTCACCGAGCTGAACGTGTGTTGAACACGGAGGTGCCGTACATCCGGTACTCGATCGGTTGGATCACAAAGAAAGTTCGACTACATCAACCGCGTTGTGAAACGCTTCCTCTTATGGACTATGAGGGTATGTAGACATACTATCCCCCTCTCTTTGCTATGCATCTCCATGGATAGATCTTGTGTGTGCATATAATTTTTCTTGTTTTCCATGCAACGTTTCCCAACAGTGGCATCCGAACCAGGTCTATGCGTAGATGATATGCACGAGTAGAACACAAAGAGTAGTGGGCGGTGATAGTCATACTGCTTACCACCAATGTCTTACTTTCATTCAGCGGTATTGTGGGACGAAACGGCTCGGACCAACCTTACATGTACATACACATGAGACCGGTTCCACCGACTGACATGCAACTAGTTTGCATAAAGGTGGTTGGCGGGTGTCTGTTTGTCCTACTTTAGTTGAATCAAACTTGAATACGGCCAGTATGAAGAAGGTTAAAACAACAAACTTGATTAAACACCATTGTGGTTTTTATGTAGGTAAGAACGATTCTTGCTAGAAGCCCATAGCAGCCACGTAAAACTTGCAACAACAAAGTAGAGGACGTCTAACTTGTTTTTGCAGGGCATGTTGTGACATGATATGGTCAAGACATGATGTAATATACGTTATTGTATGAGATGATCATGTTTTGTAAATTATCGGCAACAGGGAGGTGCCTTATGGTTGTCTCTTTATTGTATGAAGTGCAAGCGCCATGTAAATGCTTTACTTTATCATTATGCGTTAGCGATAGTTGTAGAAGCAATAGTTGGTGTGACGACCTCGATGCAATGACGCTACGATGGAGATCAAGGTGTCGAGCCGGTGACGATGGAGATCATGACGATGCTTTGAAGATGGAGATCAAAAGCACAAGATGATGATGGCCATATCATGTCACATATTTATATTGCATGTGATGTTTGTCCTTTATGCATCTTATTTTCCTTAGAATGGCGGTAGCATTATAAGATGATCCCTTCACTTAATTTCAAGATAAAAGTGTTCTCCCTGAGTATGCACCGTTGCTACAGTTCGTTGTTTTGCGACACCATGTGATGATCGGGTGTGATTGACTCTATGTTCACATACAACGGGTGTAAGACAGTTTTACACATGCAGAATACTAGGGTTAAACTTGACAAGCCTAGCATGTACAGACATGGTCTTGGAACACTAGAGACCGAAAGGTCGAACATGATTCATATAGTAGATATGATCAACATAGAGATGTTCACCATTGATGACTACCCCATCTCACGTGATGATCGAACATGGGTTAGTTGATTTGGATCATGTATCACTTAGATAAGCTTGAGGGATGTCTATTTAAGTGGGAGTTCATTAGTAATTTGATTAACTAAACTTAATTTATCATGAACTTAGTCTTGGTAATTTGCATATCTATGTTGTAGATCAATAGCTCGCGATATAGCTCCTATATATTTTTGATATGTTCCTAGAGAAAACTAAGTTGAAGACAATAGTAGCAATAATGCAGACTGGATCCGTGATTTGAGGATTATCCTCATTGCTACACAAAAGAATTATGTCCTTTATGCACCGCTAGGTGTCAAACCTGTTGCAGGAGTGGATGCAGACGTTATGAACGTTTTCCATGCTCGATATGATGACTACTTGATAGTTTACTGTGCCATGTTTTATGGCTTAGAACCGTGACATCAAAAACATTTTGAACGCCATGGAGCATATGAGATGTTCCAAGAGCTGGAAATTGGTATTTCAGATTCATGCCCATGTCAAGAGGTATGAGACGTCTAACAAGTACTTTGCCTACAAGATGGAGGAGAATAACTCAGCCATTGAGCATGTACCCAGAATGTCTAGGCACTACAATCGCTTGAATCAAGTGGGAGTTAATCTTCCAGATAAGATAGTGATTGATAGAATTCTCCAGTCACTATCACCAAGCTACTAGAGCTTCGTGATGAACTTTAATATGCAAGGGATGACGAAAATGATTCCTGAGCTCTTCACGATGCTGAAATCAGTGGAGGTAGAAATCAAGGAGGAGCATCAAGTGTTGATGGTTAACAAGACCACTAGTTTCAAGAAAAAGGGAAAGGAAAACAAAGGGAACTTCAAGAAGAATGGCAAGCAAGTTGCCGCTCCAGTGAAGAAGCCCAAAGCTGGACCCAATCCTAGAACTGAGTGCTTCTACTGCAAGGGAAATGGACACTGGAAGCGGAACTGCCCCAAATACTTGGCCGATAAGAAGGATGGCAAAGTAAACAAAGGTATATTGATATACATGTTATTGATGTGTACCTTACTTGTTCTCATAGTAGCCCTGGGTATTTGATACCAGTTCAGTTGCTAAGATTAGTAACTCGAAATAGGAGTTGCAGAATAAATAGACACTAGTTAAGGGCGAGGTGATGATGTGTGTTGGAAGTGTTTCCAAGATTGATATGATCACCATCGCACACTCCCTCGGGAATACACTGGTACGCGTCGGTGCTATACACACAGTTTTTAACCCCTTTCCGCGATGACATTTGGAACCGTTGCCAGGTGACTGTGCGAGATAGGGGGTCCTTCCCACACGACCTAGAAACCATCAGGGATAGGCTCTCCTGGCACACAGGCTAGGGAAGAATGAGCTCGTGTGCGACTGGGTGAGGCATTGAAACCCAATCATTTCCGTTCGTATGTACATCCCACAGTCAATCCAAGGAATATGTCTCTGTTCTTATGTACATCCCACACAGTAAATCCACGGAAAAAGGTTTCCGTCCATATGTACATCCCACACAATCAATCCAGGGAAAAGGTTTCCGTTCGTATATACATCCCACACAGTCAGTCCAGGGAAAACCTTTTCGTTCGTATGTACATGCCACACATGTTTATGTATAGGCTCGTGTGTGATTGGTGTAACTATCACACACGCTCTTCCTTGGTTAACCGTTTGCTTTTATCAACTACATCACACACGATATGATGAAGAAAACTGTGTGGCATTGGGCTATCCATCACAAGCGCTTTTACTGCTAGAACCGTTTGCAAAGTTTTGTGACACATTTAGCAAGTTTATTATTTACAATTAATAATTCCAGTATTATGCAAATTCACATTTCATATCGAAGAGCTGTTTGCCAATTTCATATCAGGCACATAAATATATTTTGACATCACAGTACTATAGCTACCTGAAAAGAACTCAGTACAACATATAACTAGTTCAACTTCATAATAGCAATATTAGAACAATATATTCATTTCCCTAATCGAGATCATCCAGGCTCGTCTTATCCACCTCTGCTTTCAGTTCAGTAAGAACCTGTTTTGCACTGGCCAACTGGGAAAATGCCTCCTCCTACGCCAATGCCATCTTAGCAAAGTCTGATTTAAAAAATCTGAGCTCGTTATCCACCTTCCTCTTTTTATCCCGCATCTTCAAATATTCTTCAGCGTTGACAACACTTTCTCTAAAGCTTCCTCTGTTCTCTTCCTCATACATGCTCCACGCTTTGCTAGGCACATCTTCAAAGACTGTGGCCACTGTCGGTGTACTAAAGTTTGGGCCTTTAGATCCCCAGACTTGTGCATTGGGAGTCGTAACCCCACACGTGGCAAAGCGTGAAGAGGGCAAGCGGGGACAAATACAAGACAAAGAAAAAAGCCAAGCCAGAGAACAGAGGACGAGCTGGGTCCCCGGCAAGGCCCTTGCCAGGGCGGCTTGCGAGACCCCGGCAAGGTCTTTGTTGGGACGACTTACAGAGCACCAACCAGAGCACCACCCTTATGGTTGAGAGATCTGACACCATCGACAACGTTAAGTCCAGAATCCAAGGGCATGCACGTAGTAGCGTGCAGATTTTTGTGGAGGACACCCACGAGGCCCCAACAAGATCCCTGTAGAGGACGCCCACGAGGCCCTGGAAAGATCCTTGTCAAGGACGCCCACGAGGCCCCAACAAGATCCTTGCCGGGGACATCGGCAAGACCGTGGCCAGACTCGGCTGCCCAATCACTACTCCAGTGCGCGGGCTGACATGTCAGCCTGGCAGGCACCTACGTGGCGGCATGTAGATCTTCATGAAGACCCTGACACCTCCCCAGCACAGTAGCTGGCCAGCCAACTTGGCACTGCATGCCTCATCGGCATGGACACATGTCGAGATGGGGTGAGGCGCCAACGAACGGGACGGGCTCTCTTCCCGTCCCTAATAAAGCTAGAGGACACGTAAGCGGCGCATTTAATGTGTTTGTCCTTAGATGACCAAGATAAGCATGTGTACTATAGCGGTTTACAGCTCCTGCATACACTGTAGTTACTTTGCACCTCCTGTATGCCACTCTGGCAGCCGCTTGGTCATATAAAAGGAGGCCAACGGTGTACTGGAGGAGGATTCGGCTTTTTGGACCTCTCGACCCAGCTTGCATGCGTAGCAACGAGCCGAAACTCAAGAACACTCAATACACAATCAAGCAGGACTAGGGTTTTACGCATCTCTGCGGCCCGAACCTGGGTAATGACCCGTGGTGTTGATCACTAGATCTGCTCTTTGCTTAGGCCCTGTTCCCTGCCAAACTGTAGTAGGGATCCCCGTGGTCCCATAGATGTCATTTCCCCGAAATCTTTGGCGCACCAAGTAGGGGTCATCAGAGCTATGCAAACCTGATCTAGCGATTAGCATGTCATTTCATCGATCAGCATGGCTCCCAAGAAGAAGGGGATCATGGTGATCAGTCCGTTTGGAGCCGTGCTACCTATGGGCGGCGCGGCGACCTCCAAGGCATCACCATCGGCGTCCGGGCTACGGTCCACCCAGGTCGCGTGCGACAAGCAGCGCCGCGACGTTGGTGACCTCGGACGCCGCTGCGGGAAGAGCCCTTGGCATCATTTTCAAGATGCATAGGGCCGACAAGCACTAATGAGCCGCCAAGGCTCCATACTACTATTTTCTCTTCTTTCTGTTTTACAAAGGACAGAAGGTCCCCTCGTGTTCAAGGTTGCCAGGGGGATAGAGAGTGTGGACGCCAACAGGCGACACTCGAGGTGGCATCTTGCAAAGAAGAATACATCAGCAAAAAGCTAAGTCACGAGACTTCTAGCAAATTTCTTTTAATATTAGGTTATTCTTCCTTGAATGGTCCTGGTTCTTGTATAAGGAAAACCTGCATGCAAAGGAACCTTGTCGGGATTGGTTGCCCCCTTGCTCCGTTTCGATTCTGCTAAGGATCCATCCTGAAAGCGCTCGCGGCTAGGGTGAGCGCACCGGCAAGCCTTTCCAAGTAATGCGTAGGGTGTGTACCATACAAAGGGGGATCAAATAAGGAAGATAGCATGCATTCAGTTCGAAACATAGAAAGTTATATTACATAAATAGTTGCCATAGTTCTGACTTAAGTAGAATTGTTTTTGGGATATGGCTCAATGGCGGCAAGAAGAAGCAGAGCGCCTAGTCCCAGCGCTGGCCTTCCACTCTCTTGAAGCCGTCAATCAGGTTGACGACGGGTGCGACAAGCTCCTCAAGCGCCCTGCGGTACGCATCCGCCGGCAAGCTGTCTTGGTTGAGGTCGACGCCTGGTTCCTGTATGCCACCTTGGTAAGCACCTTGAGAAGGGCGCCCCGGCAAAGCTTCCGGGACTCGTTGGTCAGGTGGGTCGCTCGGCGGTCGTCGAGCAGCTGCAAGGCATCAAGGACAGCCTCGAAGAACAAGGTCACCCTGGCGCTCTCAGATATCCAGCCGTCGTGGGAGAACTTGATATTCGGCAGGCCCATGGTGCATAGCTGCGTGGTGAGCTTCTCCGAGACGTCGACGAGGCACTCGGTCCAGAGCTTCACGCCCTTCACAAAGTCGTTATGCTTGGCGGTGGCGCTCTGGAGCAGTAGCCTCTCATCCTCGAGGTTCTTGGCCAAGGTCTTCTCGCGAGACCTGCTGCCCACAAGGGTCTCCTCCAGGGTGGACAGCATCAGCTTCAGATCGACAATGGAGTCGTTGGCGCCGGAGAGTAGATTGTTCTTTTCAGATAAGGAGACATGCAAGCCCGCCAAGGTGTTGATGGTTTTGTCCCTGTCTCTCTTGAGCGTCGCGACCTCCTTGCTGTGCTTCTCCAGCTCTGCCCCCAGCTCCTCCACTAAGGATGGCAATTTTACCCATGGGTACGGGTACCCGCGGGTACCGTACCCGCATGAGCAGGGTATGGGCACACTTTTATATCCTTGGGTTGTACCCATACCCTACCCGTTAAGTCATGGGTAGGGTACGTGTATAGCCTTGTACCCGTGGGTATACCCATATCCTACCCGCTTGTGAACTAATGTTGATTTGTTGTCAATTAATCATTAATTTGTCATGTGACTCAGCTAGTCCTATTGAATTATTAGTATTTTGTGATTTCCATATTTTGTAGTCACGTACGCATCTACCTGTTAATGAGCTGAGATAATTGCTTTTTTGTGTCAAATGTGCTACCAATGAGTGTAAAGTTGTGAACAACTTGTATACTATTTGTTCTACCCATTGGGTACCCAATGGGTACGGGTACCTGTCGGGTATGGGTATGGGTAATGTTTCATACCGATGGGTACTGGGATGGGTAGAATTTTGTACCCATTGACTATACAAGTATGGGTTTGGTATTGCTCTACCCTGCCCATACCCTACCCATTGCCATCCTTATCCTCCACCTTGCCGACCAGCTCGCTCTTGGCGGCCTTTGTCGCTTCAGCAGCATCAATGGCCTCCTTGAGCTTGTCGGCGTGATCTAGGAATAGAGCGGCAAGAGCATCTTTGTGTTTCTGCTCCAGTTCCTGGGTCTGCTATGCGACGAGCTTCTCGATCTCTTCATCCTTGTCGTGGAGCTTGGCAGCGAGCGCTTCCTCTTGGGCAGTAAGGTCTTCTTCTTGGGCATAGAGCGAGATGCGGCCCTCCCTCAGCTCACCGTCCTCCTTGGCGATCTGTGCAACGTCCTCCTCCTGGGCCTTCTCGATATCTAATTGCTTCAGAATAAGCTCGTTCCACTACTGACCCAGCTGCTCCTGGCTGGCCTTCAAATCCTGCTGGGCCTCCGTAAACCAGACCTTTGTCTCCTCAACGTGCTCCTGGAGGCCCGCCTCCGCTGCATCGACGACCACCATCTTGGAGTCCAGCTTCTCCTTGCGGGCGTGGTGAAGCGCCTGAAGCTTGGGGAAGCTGCCGCTAATAGATTGGAGGAGCTGGTCATCCTTGGAACTGCCACTGCTGGTGCTTGGCTCATTGACAACTTGGAGCCCGGCGACGACGATGACCTCTTCGTCAAAAACCACCCCCTCGGCAGGCGCTCTGGTGATTGCCGTCCCTGGGATTGTGACAAATAGATCCTCGCCGATCTTCAGGTATCTACTCAAGTGGGGGGCTTCGGAGGTGGACGGTTGGTCATCGGCCACCGTCGCCCTGGCAGCTCAGGGCTCCGGGACCAATGTAGCGCCAGGCGCTCCTGAGGCAGGGATGCCATCAGTACAGTCGCCGGTCCCCTCGCTGGATTCCCCGGTAGATCCCCTGGCGGCCTCTTCATGTGCTTCCTTGGCGGCCTCGTCAGCGGCAACCTTGTTGGCCTGAGTGGCGACATCCTTGGCGATCTCCTCGACGGTGCCATCAACATCCATCTGACCTGCCAAGGAGAGGTCTTAAAACCAAGGAGGGGACGAAGATGAAAACAGGATCGGAGTTTAAAGCAAGAAGAAAAAGAATACACTGGAGAACAGATCAAGGCCAGGAGGCAGGCGGCTTACCTACGACTTGCTCGACCTAGGTCTAGTCAAGGCCATGGGCGTTGAACATCGGCATCATGGCGATGCTGGTGGTCCGCGGAGAATTGTTACTCACAGGGACCACGTCTGCCGGCAACTTGAACGGGTTATCGGCCTTCTAGGCCTTGCCGGCCTTCCCAGCCTTGCCGGCCTTGCTGGTCTTGTCGGCCTTGAGCTGGAACAGCCTTTGGCCAAGAGCTGTGTGCTGCATCACCGTAAAATTATTGTTCAAGCCAAAGCGCAGCCTCATAATGTCTGCCACATTCTGGAAATCCCAGGACGACCTCCCCTTGTTGTGCAAGGGAGCAATGCGGTGGTGGAGGAAGTTGGCCCCAATCATCTCGAGCGTGATCCCGGCGGCTTTAAGATGGAGAATTCTGGTGATGGCGATTGTGAGCTTAGTGTCTTGAGGATCGAGGTCGTCCCAGTCCTTGCCACGAACTACTTGCGCTCGCCGAGGGGTGCAGAACAGCTGCGGCTCCTTCTCCACGATATAGCACCACTTCCTCCGCCACTCCTCCCACCTCTCCTTTTGGATCTCGTTCGGGTACATATCCTCTGTTCAGGCCCTCGGGATCCAGGTAACGCAGCCAGACAGGGCCCCTCCTAGTTGGATGCGGGGGAGGAAGTAGTGGCGGAAGAGCGCCGTGTTGGGGACCACCCCGGCAAAGTTCTCGCAGAGGTGGGCGAAGATGGCCATGCACGCCACGGCATTCGGAGAAAAATCCAGAAGGTGAAAGCCGAAGGTCTATAATGTCGATGAAAAAATCCGAAAATGGGGGGCAGAGCCCGCAGTATAAGCATTCGATAAAGAAGGGGAATTTATCTGCGCGTGTTTGGCGCAAAGAGTAGAGATGTCACGGGTGGCGGGGTGCCCCGTTGTATCCCTCTCCCACATGCACAGGTACCAATCCCGGAGCACGCGCGCGTCGAGCGTTGGGGTGAAGACGACGTACTTCCTCCACGCCCCCACCAGCTTGCTCTCCGGTTCTTCTTGTCCCTTGACCTTCTTCGGCGCCATAGCCGCCAGGAAGGGCGGGGGATTAGGGGCAGTGGGGGGGGGGCGGCGGTGGACGGAGGAAGAAGCTCTAGTTCGGGTTCAGGGAAGAAGCAGGAGGCGGCGGTACCTAGATTGGGGGAAGCAAAGGGGGTAAATGAGCAGCGCCACTGCGGATTCCTCTTTTTTATTGGGAAGGCGCGGGGCTGCCTCTTTACTGTTCGATGCAGAGGCGTTGGCACACATGCGGGCGTGCTGCAACCATTCCACGCACGACCCCCATGAAACGCACTCAATGCAGGTCATGGGGAAGCGCAGGGGACGAGAAGATTACATCAGTTATTCCCTTCCACGCATGCCCGCGCGCTGTTTGGGCCTAGCCCAACGATGCCTCGCACTCGTGTGTGGCCCAAGACCGGGGGCTGTTGTCAGTGTACTAAAGTTTGGGCCTTTAGCACCCTAGACTTGTGCATGGGCAGTCGTAACCCCACGCATGGTAAAGCGTGAAGAGGGCAAGCGGGGACAGATAGAAGACAGAGAAAAACAGCCAAGTCAGAGAATAGAGGACGAGCTGGGTCCACGGCAAGGCCCTTGCCAGGGTGGCTTGCGAGACCCATGCATGGCGAGACCCAAGCAGGGTCCTTGCCGGGACGACTTGCAGAGCACCAACCAGAGCACCGCCCTTATGGTTGAGAGCTCTGACACCATCGACAACGTTATGGCCAGAATCCAAGGGTACGCGCGTAGTGGCGGGAAGATTTTTGTGGAGGACAAACACGAGGCCCCGGCAAGATCCCTGTCGAGGACGCCCACAAAGCCCCGGCAAGATCCTTGTTGAGGACGCCCACGATGCCCCGGCAATATCCTTGTCGAGGACGCCGACGAGGCCCCGACAAGATCCCTGCCGGGGACATTGCTAAGACCGTGGCCAGACTCGGCTGGCCAGTCACCACTCCATTGCGGGGGCTGACCTATCAGAATGGCAGGCGCCTGCGTGGCGGCATGCAGATATTCGTGAAGACCCTGCCACCTCTCCAGCGCAGCAGCTGGCCAGCCAACTTGGCACTTCATGCCTCATCGGCAGGGACGCGAGTCGAGACGGGGCGAGGCGGCAACGGACGGGACGGGCTCTCTTCCCGTCCCCGATAAAGCTAGAGGACACGTAGGTGGCGCATTTAATGTGTTTGTCCTTAGATGACCAAGATAAGGATGTGTATTGTAGAGGTTTACAACTCCTGCATATACTTTAGTTACTTTACACCTCCTTTATGCCACTGTGGCAGCCCCTTGGTCATATAAAAGGAGGCCCACAGCGTACTGGAGGAGGATTCGGATTTTTGGACCACTCGGCCCAGCTTGCATGCGTAGCAACAATTCTAAGATCAAGAAAACTCAATACACAATCAGGTAGGACTAAGATTTTATGCATCTCTGCGGCCCGAACCTGGGTAAAGACCCATGGTGTTGATCACTAGATCTGCTCTTTGCTTAGCCCATGTTCCTTGCCAAACCGTAGAAGGGATCCCCATGGTCTCATTGTTGGGGAACGCAGTAATTTCAAAAATTTTCCTACGATCACGCAAGACCATGGTGATGGCATAGCAACGAGAGGGGAGAGTGTCCGTCCACGTACCCTCGTAGACCGAAAGCGGAAGCGTTATAACAACGCGGTTGATGTAGTCAGACGCCTTCACGATCCGACCGATCCAAGCACCGAACGACGGCACCTCCGAAGTTACGCACACGCTCAGCTCGATGACGATCCCGGACTCCGATCCAGCAAAGTGTCGGGATGAGTTCCTCAAAGACGACGGGCAGGACGATGTAGATGCTCCACCGACGCAGGGCTTCGCCTAAGCTCATGACGATATGACTTCTCCCAGCAGGCTTCGCCTAAGCTCTACGACGATATGACCAAGTGGAATATGGTGGAAGGGGCACCAGACACGGCTAAGGAGAGATCCAGAGATCAACTTGTGTGTCTTGGGGTGCCCTGCCTGTGATATAAAGGAGCCAAGGGGGAGGTGGCCGGCCCAAGGGGGGGAGGCGCACCAAGGAGTCCTACTCCCTCCGGGAGTAGGACTCCCCCTCCAATCCTAGTTGGATTAGGATTCCCGGAGGGGGAAAGAGAGAGAGGGGGCCGGCCCACCTTTCCTAGTCCTAATAGGACTAGGGAAAGGGGCGCGCCACCTAGGGCTGGCCCTCTCCTTTCCACTAAGGCCCACTATGGCCCATGTAGTTCCCGGGGTTCGGTAACCTCCGGCATTCAGAATTTCGATTTCACTCGGAACCCTTCCAAGTCCAAACATAGGCTTCCAATATATCAATCTTTATGTCTCGACCATTTCGAGACTCCTCGTCATGTCCGTGATCACATCCGGGACTCGAACAAACTTCGGTGCATCAATACTTATAAACTCATTATGAACTGCCATCATCAAACGTTGTTGCGGACCCTACGGGTTCGAGAACTATGTAGACATGACCTAGAACTATTCTCGGTCAATAACCAATAGCGGAACCTGGATGCCCATATTGGTTCCTACATATTCTACGAAGATCTTTATCGGTCAAACCGCATAACAACATACGCTTTGTTCCCTTTGTCATCGGTATGTTACTTGCCCGAGATTCGATCGTCGGTATCCAATACCTAGTTCAATCTCGCTACCGTAAGTCTCTTTACTCGTCCGTAATACATCATCTCACAACTAACTCATTAGTTGTAATGCTTGCAAGGCTTAAGTGATGTGCATTACCGAGAAGGCCTGGAGATACCTCTCCGAGCAATCGGAGTGACAAAACCTAATCTCGAAATACGCCAACCCAACAAGTACCTTTGGAGACACCTGTAATACTCCTTTATAATCACCCGATTCACGTTGTGGACGTTTGGTAGTACCTAAAGTGTTCCTCCGGTAAACGGGAGTTGCATAATCTCATAGTTACAGGAACATGTATGGGTCATGAAGAAAGCATTAACATACTAAACGATCAAGTGTTAAGCTAACGGAATGGGTCATGTCAATCAGATCATTCTACTAATGATGTGACCTTGTTAATCAAATAACAACTCCTTGTTCATGGTTAGGAAACATAACCATCTTTGATTAACAAGCTAGTTTAGTAGAGGCATACTAGTGACATATTGTTTGTCTATATATTCACACATGTATCATGTTTCCGGTTAATACAATTCTAGCATGAATAATAAATATTTATCATGATATAAGGAAATAAATAATAACTTTATTATTGCCTCTAGGGCATATTTCCTTCAGTCTCCCACTTGCACTAGAGTCAATAATCTAGATTACAAAGTAATGATCCTAACACCCATGGAGTCTTGGTGCTGATCATGTTTTGCTCGTGGAAGAGGCTTAGTCAACGGGTGCGCAACATTCAGATCCGTGTGTATTTTGCAAATCTCTATGTCTCCCACTTGGACTTGGTCCCGAATGGAATTGAAGGCGTCTCTTGATGTGCTTGGTCCTCTTGTGAAATCTGGATTCCTTTGCCAAGGCAATTGCACCAGTATTGTCACAGAAGATCTTCATCGGTCCCGATGCACTAGGTATGACACCTAGATCGGAAATGAACTCTTTCATCCAGACTCCTTCATTTGCTCGCTTCCGAAGCAGCTATGTACTCCGCTTCACATGTAGATCCTGCCACGACGCTTTGTTTAGAACTGCACCAACCGACAGCTCCACCGCTTAATAAAAACACGTATCCGGGTTTGCGATTTATAATCGTCCGGATCAGTGTCAAAGCTGGCGTCGACGTAACCATTTACGACTAGCTCTTTGTCACCTCCATATACGAGAAACATATCCTTAGTCCTTTTCAGGTATTTCAGGATGTTCTTGACCGCTGTCCAGTGATCCATTCCTGGATTACTTTGGTACCTTCCTGCCAAGCTTATGGCTAAGCATACGTCAGGTCTGGTACACAGCATTGCATACATGATAGAGCCTATGGCTGAAGCATAGGGAACATCTTTCATTTTCTCTCTATCTTCTGCTGTGGTCGGGCATTGAGTCTTACTCAATCTTATACCTTGCAACACAGTGCAAAAACCTTTCTTTGCACGATCCATTTTGAACTTTTTCAAAATTTTATCAAGGTATGTGCTTTGTGAAAGTCCAATTAAGCGCCTTGATCTATCTCTATAGATCTTGATGCCTAATATGTAAGCAGCTTCACCGAGGTCTTTCATTGAAAAACTTTTATTCAAGTATCCTTTATGCCATCCAGAAATTCTATATCATTTCCAATTAATAATATGTCGTCCACATATAATATCGTAAATGCTACAGAGCTCCCACTCACTTTCTTGTAAATACAGGCTTCTCCAAAAGTCTCAGATAAACCCATATGCTTTGATCACACTATCAAAGCGTTTATTCCAACTCCGAGAGGCTTGCACTGCACCATAAATTGATCGTTGGAGCTTGCACACTTTGTTAGCACCTTTTGGATCGACAAAACCTTCTGGTTGCATCATATACAACTCTTCTTCTAGAAATCCATTCAAGAATGCAGTTTTACATCCATTTGTCAAATTTCATAATCATAAATGCGGCAATTGCTAACATGATTCGGACAGACTTAAGCATCGCCACGGTGAGAAAGTCTCATCGTAGTCAACCCCTTGAACTTGTCGAAAACCTTTCGCAACAAGTCGAGCTTTGTAGACGGTTACATTACCATCGACGTCAGTCTTCTTCTTAAAGATCCATTTATTTTCAATGGCTTGCCGATCATCGGGCAAGTCAACCAAGTCCATACTTTGTTCTCATACATGGATCCCATCTCAGATTTCATGGCTTCCAGCCATTTTATGGAATCTGGGCTCACCATCGCTTCTTCATAGTTTGTAGGTTCGCCATGGTCAAGTAACATGACTTCCGAATAGGATTACCGTACCACTGGTGCGTATTTTATTACAGTCGACCCTCTGAGGTTCAAGAGTAACTTGATCCAAGCTTCATGATCATCATCATTAGTTTTTCACTAATTGGTGTAGTTGTCACGGGAACCATTTCTTGTGATTAAATACTTTGCAATAAGGGAGCAGATACTGTTATATCATCAAGTTCTACTTTCCTCCCACTCACTTCTTTCGAGAGAAACTCTTTCTCTAGAAAGGATCCGAATTTAGCAACGAAAATCTTGCCTTCAGATCTGTGATAGAAGGTGTACCCAACAGTTTCCTTTGGGTATCCTATGAAGACACATTTTTCCGATTTGGGTTCGAGCTTATCCGGTTGAAGTTTCTTCACATAAGCATCGCAGCCCCAAACTTTAAGAAACGATAACTTTGGTTTCTTGCCAAACCACAGTTCATAAGGCGTCGTCTCAACGGATTTTGACGGTGTCCTATTTAACGTGAATGCGGCCGTCTCTAAAGCATAATCCCAAAACGATAGCGGTAAATCGGAAATAGACATCATAGATCGCACCATATCTGGTAAAGTACGATTACGACGTTCGGACACACCATTTCTCTGTGGTGTTCCGTATGGAGTTGCGAAACTATTCCACATTGTTTCAAATGTAAACCAAACTCGTAACTCAAATATTCACCTCCACGATCAGATCGTAGAAACTTTATTTTCTTGCTACGATGATTTTCTACTTCACTCTGAAATTCTTTGAACTTTTCAAATGTTTCAGATTTGTGTTTCATTAAGTAGATATACCCATATCTGCTCAAATCATCTGTGAAGGTGAGGAAATAACGATACCACAAGCGTGCCTCAACATTCATTGGACCACAAACATCGGTATGTATGATTTCCAATAAATCTGTTGCTCGCTCCATAGTTCCGGAGAACGGCGTTTTGGTCATCTTGCCCATGAGGCACGGTTCGCAAGTACCAAGTGATTCATAATCAAGTGATTCGAAGCCCATCAAGATGGAGTTTCTTCATGCTTTTACAATCGATATGACCTAAACGGCAGTGCCACAAATAAGTTGCACTATCATTATCAACTCTGCATCTTTTGGCTTCAACATTATGAATATGTGTATCACTACCGCCGAGATTCAACAAGAATAGACCATTCTACAAGGGTGCATGACCATAAAAGATATTATTCATATAAATAGAACAACCATTATTCTACGATTTAAATGAATAACCGTCTCGCATTAAACAAGATCCAGATATAATGTTCATGCTCAACGCCGGCACCAAATAACAATTATTTAGGTCTAAAACTAATCCCGAAGGTAGATGTAGAGGTAGCGTGCCGACCGCGATCACATTGACTTTGGAACCATTTCCCACGCCAAGATCGTCACCTCGTCCTTTGCCAAGGTGCTCGACTATTCCGTAGTCCCTGCTTCGAGTTGCAAATATTAGCAATGTAACCAAGATCAAATACCAGTGCTACTACGAGCTCTAGTAAGGTACACATCAATAACATGTATATCATATATACCTTTGTTCACCTTGCCATCCTTTTATCCGCCAAATACTTGGGGCAGTTCTGCTTCGATGTCCGGTTTGCTTGCGGTAAAAACACTTCGATTTAGGGCTTAGGTCCAGACTTGGGTTTCTTCTCTTGATCAGCAACTTTCTTCTTGTTCTTTTGAAGTTTCCTTCTTCTTCCCTCCGCCTTTTTCTTGAAACTAGTGGTCTTGTTGACCATCAACACTTGATGCTCCTTTTGATTTCTACCTCCGCAGCTTTTAGCATCGCGAAGAGCCTGTGAATTGTCTTAGTCATCCCTTGCATATTATAGTTCATCACGAAGCTCTTGTAGCTTGGTGGCGATGATTGGAGAATTACATCAATGACACTATCATCCGGAAGATTAACTCCCACTGAATTAAGTGATTGTTATACCCGGACATTTTGAGTATGTGCTCACCGACGTAACTATTCTCCTCCATCTTGCAGCTATAGAACTTGTTGGAGACTTCATATCTCTCAATCCGGCATTTGCTTGAAATATTAACTTCAACTCCTGGAACATCTCATATGCTCCATGACGTTCAAAACGTCGTTGAAGACCCGGTTCTAAGCCGTAAAGCATGGCACTTGAACTATAGAGTAGTCATCAGCTCTGCTTTGCCAGACGTTCATAACTTCGCTCAAAGATCTCGCAGCAGGCTGTCACCCAGCCGGTGCTTCGGGGACGTAATTTTACGTGCAGCAATGAGGATAATCCTCGTTACGGACCCAGTCCGTGTAATTGCTACCATCATCTTTCAACTTCGCTTTCTCAAGGAACGCATTAAAATTCAACGGAACAACAAAGACGAGCCATCTATCTACATCAAACATAGACAAGCAAAAATACTATCGTGTACTAAGTTCATGATAAATTTAAGTTTGATTAATCATATTAAAAACTCCCACTTAGACGGACATCTCTCTAGTCATCTAAGTGATCACGTGATCCATATCAACTAAACCGTGTCCGATCATCACGTGAGACGGAGTAGTTTCAACGGTGAACATCACTATGTTGATCATATCTACTATATGATTCACGTTCGACCTTTCGGTCTCCGTGTTCCGAGGCCATATCTGTTATATGCTAGGCTCGTCCAAGTTTAACTCGAGTATTCCGCGTGTGCAACTGTTTTGCACCCGTTGTAGATGGACGTAGAACTTATCACACCCGATCATCACGTGGTGTCCGGGTACTACGAACTTTGGCAACGGTGCATACTCAGGAGAACACTTCTTGATAATTTTAGTGAGAGATCATCTTATAATGCTACCGTCAATCAAAGCAAGATAAGATGCATAAAGGATAAACATCACATGCAATCAATATAAGTGATATGATATGGTCATCATCATCTTGTGCTTGTGATCTCCATCGCCAAGCATCGTCATGATCACCATCGTCACCGGCGCGACACCTTGATCTCCATCGTAGCATCGTTGTCGTCTCGCCAATCTTATGCTTCCACGACTATCACTACCGTTTAGTAATAAAGTAAAGCATTCACATCGCGATTGCATTGCATACAATAAAGCGACAACCATATGGCTCCTGCCATTGCCGATAACTTCGGTTACAAAACATGATCATCTCATACAATAAAATATAGCATCACGTCTTGACCATATCACATCACAACATGCCCTGCAAAAACAAGTTAGACGTCCTCTACTTTGTTGTTGCAAGTTTTACGTGGCTGCTACGGGCTGAGCAAGAACCGTTCTTACCTACGCATCAAAACCACAACGATAGTTTGTCAAATAGACTCCGCTTTAACCTTCTCAAGGACCGGGCGTAGCTATACTCGGTTCAACTAAAGTTGGAGAGACAGTCTTCCGCAAGCCATCTATGTGCAAAGCACGTCGAGGAACCGGTCTCGCGTAAGCGTCTGGCGTAAGGTTGGTCCGGATCGTCTCGTCCAACAATACCGCTGAACCAAAGTATGACATGCTTTGGTAGGCAAGATGACTTGTATCGTCCACAACTCACTTGTGTTCTACTCGTGCATATGACATCAACGCATAAAACCAGGCTCGGATGCCACTGTTGGGGAACGCAGTAATTTCAAAAATTTTCCTACGATCACGCAAGACCATGGTGATGGCATAGCAACGAGAGGGGAGAGTGTCCGCCCACGCACTCGTGAGACCGAAAGCGGAAGCGTTATAACAACGCTGTTGATGTAGTCAGACGTCTTCACGATCCGACCGATCCAAGCACCGAACGACGGCACCTCCGGAAGTTACGCACACGTTCAGCTCGATGACGATCCCGGACTCGATCCAGCAAAGTGTCGGGATGAGTTCCACAAGACGACGGCGTGGTGACGATGTAGATGCTCCACCGACGCAGGGCTTCGCCTAAGCTCATGACGATATGACTTCTCCGGGCAGGCTTCGCCTAAGCTCTACGACGATATGACCAAGTGGAATATGGTGGAAGGGGCACCGCACACGGCTAAGGAGAGATCCGTAGATCAACTTGTGTGTCTTGGGGTGCCCCTGCCCCAAAGATATAAAGGAGCCAAGGGGGAGGTGGCCGGCCCAAGGGGGAGGCAAGACTAAGGAGTCCTACTCCCTCCGGAGTAGGACTCCCTCCAATCCTAGTTGGATTAGGATTCCTGAGGGGGAAAGAGAGAGAGGGGGCCGCCCACCTTTCCTAGTCCTAATAGGACTAGGGAAGGGGGCGCCACCACCTAGGGCTGGCCCTCTCTCCTTTCCACTAAGGCCCACTATGGCCCATGTAGTTCGGGGGTTCGGTAACCTCCGGTACTCCAAATTCTCGATTTCACTCGGAACCCTTCCAAGTCCAAACATAGGCTTCCAATATATCAATCTTTATGTCTCGACCATTTCGAGACTCCTCGTCATGTCCGTGATCACATCCGGGACTCAACAAACTTCGTGCATCAATACTTATAAACTCATTATGAATCACATCGAAACGTTAAGCGTGCGGACCCTACGGGTTCGAGAACTATGTAGACATGACCTAGAACTATTCTCGGTCGATAACCAATAGCGGAACCTGGATGCCCATATTGGTTCCTACATATTCTACGAAGATCTTTATCGGTCAAACCGCATAACAACATACGCTGTTCCCTTTGTCATCGGTATGTTACTTGCCCGAGATTCGATCGTCGGTATCCAATACCTAGTTCAATCTCGCTACGGTAAGTCTCTTTACTCGCTCCGTAATACATCATCTCACAACTAACTCATTAGTTGTAATGCTTGCAAGGCTTAAGTGATGTGCATTACCGAGAAGGCTCGAGATACCTCTCCCACAATCGGAGTGACAAAACCTAATCTCAAATACGCCAACCCAACAAGTACCTTTGGAGACACCTGTAATACTCCTTTATAATCACCCGATTACGTTGTGACGCTTTGGTAGTACCCAAAGTGTTCCTCCGTAAACGGAGTTGCATAATCTCATAGTTACAGGAACATGTATGGGTCATGAAGAAAGCATTAACATACTAAACGATCAAGTGTTAAGCTAACGGAATGGGTCATGTCAATCAGATCATTCTACTAATGATGTGACCTTGTTAATCAAATAACAACTCCTTGTTCATGGTTAGGAAACATAACCATCTTTGATTAACAAGCTAGTTTAGTAGAGGCATACTAGTGACATATTGTTTGTCTATATATTCACACATGTATCATGTTTCCGGTTAATACAATTCTAGCATGAATAATAAATATTTATCATGATATAAGGAAATAAATAATAACTTTATTATTGCCTCTAGGGCATATTTCCTTCACTCATAGGTGTCGTTTCCCCGACAGCCACTCTTGATCAACCCACTCCAAGTAAGAACACTTACGTTCATCCTATAATATTTAAAACTAGATCAGTAACAATTGTAGGGGAAATGGGTTTATAACAACATAGAAAATAACCAATACTTATTTTGAAAAACTGAAGAAACAGGTTAATTATAACATATCTTCTCAAAAAAATAAATGTGCAAATGAATTAATTGCTACTGAGACAACAACCAAATTCTGAAACATCAGAAGCTATAATTAACTACAACAATGCTACAAGTTCTTACTCATGTACTATAAATAACAAATTGAAAATTTTAGACTACAGGAATCAGGAACTTTGTCGTTAGCCATGGCGGACGGCAAAGACCTTTGTTGTCAGCCAGCAGACGGCAAGACGTCCAGCTGAACAGGCTACGACATAGGCTTCTTTGCCGTCTGCTGGCTGACAGCAAAGATACAAAGGTCTTTGCCGTCCGCCAGCCGATGCAAAGATCCTGGACGGCGCACGTGTCAGATTAGGTCCGTTAAGGGGTTAACGGCGTACTTTTCCGTCGGCTGGTGGACAACAAAGTCCTTTGCCAATTTGTCGTCCGCTAGCGGACGACATAGCATGCCATGTGGCAGCACCTGGGGGCTGGCCTATTTGGTAGCTTTGCCGTCAGCTAGCTGACGACAAATATTCAACATTCTTGGTCGTCCGCTGGCCGATGGCAAAGCATCGAAATAGCCAGCCTACTGCCCCAGGTTGCACAGGTAGCTGACACGTGGCATGTTTGCCGTCCGCTAGCTGATGGCAAAGCTTTTTGTCGTCCGCCAGCAGATGGCAAAGAGTCTATATAGCCCCTGTTTTTTTTGTTTTTCTTGAATTCATTCGATTTGACAGAATTTCACATATATATATATATATATACACACACACACATATGAAAATACTTTCGACAAGCATACCAACACATATACATACCAAAACATATCCCTGCCATATGGATATGATCATCCAACACATATACATAGCTAACATATCCAACAACAAGCATACAATGGTTTCATCCATACATACGTATATAGGTAGCAAGTTTGACATTGTTCACCGTACAAAATCAAAACAAGAAGGAAGCATAAAGAGAAGAGTAGACTCCATCAATGCAAGCTTCCTCATATAAAGCAAATCTGCAAATTGGGAAAGAAGCAAGTTAGAAGAATAAGAAGAAGAAGACTAGCTAGAAAAAGAAGAACAAGAAGAAGAGGAAGAAAAGGAGGAAAAGGAAGAAGAAGAAGAAGATTTTTTCCTCTCTTTCTTTTTCTCCTCTCCTCTATTTTATCGTCTTCTTCTTCTTCTAACTAAGGTAGGTAAAAATGCCATTTGATTGCTAAGCTAGGTAAAAATGCTCAGTGTAGGTCATTTTAGAGCCAAGCTAGGTAAATAGGTCATTTTGGAGCCGACTAAGGTTATTATGTCATTTTCGAGGAAAGTAAGGTAAGTCTATATCATTTTGGAGGTAACAAAGATTATCATGACATTTTTAGGAAAGAAAGCTAAGTATAGCTCATTTTTTGTCCAACTTAGGTAGTTATGCCATTTAGGAGGAAAGTAAGCTAAGTATGCATTTGTTAAGCAAAACACTAGAGAAAACTTACCCTCATCACCACAAATGCGATGAACATCACAACTAAGGTAAAAATTGATCCAACGGCATAATGATACCAAACCTCATTATCAACGACATATTTTTTAATCTTCTTAATCTTCAAGGGATTGCGTCCATCTTCAAGCACATTGCATTCATCTTCATCTTGTGATCATCGACCACATCGGCAACATACAACTCCAATTTCATCTTCTCTTTTGCAATTCTTTTAATTTTTTCTTTCAAATACTCATTTTCTTTTTCAACTAAATTTAACTTCTCGACAAGAGGGTCGGTTGAAAATTCCGGTTCACATACCTCCTAGATTAAAATATCTCTATGTCAACTTGATGGCCATAATTGTCATAAATGCGAAATGCAACAAATATTTATAAAAGGGGATTTACCACATCTGAATCATAAAGTGGGCGAGGACCGACGGGGACGGATATCAAGACCATGGCACTATGTATAACAAACAATCATACAAAGTAATAAAATTATACAAGTGATGCGGAGCATCCCACGATCATCCCCATGGACACCACCTCAACTATCCAAGCTCCAAGTGGACCCATGACAAGAGCTAGGACTCATGCTATTCAATCCGAGGTGACATCTCTCCTACTTGAGTTTCCCTCCTCTTCAAGTGAGACATGGCTACTGCCTAAGTCCGAGATGCAATGTGCGATCAGGTACAACACTCAAGACCTGGAGCCAAGAGCTGAAGAAGAAGAAGAGACAGGCGTCAACACTCTGGACAGCCCGGAACTTCCGGCCAGATCTCAGAACTTCCGGCCCCCGGACCCTCCGGCCGACCCGGAGCTTCCGACCTCTGACGTCTTCGACCAGCCTGGTCATGCCTACTTTCTAGTTAGCCCGGAACCAGGCCCGGACTTTCCGGCCCCCGGAACCTCCGGCCAGCCCGGACCTTCCGGCCCCCAGAAGCCAGGCCAGCTCCTCCCGCTCCCACACTCTGGTTAGGCCAGACCCTCCCCGGAACCTCCGGCGCCCAGAACTTCCGGCCCTGCCTGCGCGCAGCGACTTGGGCCGAGGCCCGTGTACCCTTTCGTCACTTAGACTATAAATACTCTTCTCCTACCTATGTTTTAGGGTTAGCAAAGGATTAGCTCATGTTTGTGTGAGAGCTTTGCTCATCCACTTGGTTACCTTCTCCTCGGAGACGCGCCTCCACCAGAGAAGATCCTTCCAAGCGGATTCAAGACCCCCTCTTGGGTGGCCCCATCAAGACCTCCTCTAGGAGAAGAACCGGTTACCTCTTGTATCGTCCTTTGTTGGATTTGGATCTTGTACATCACCTTGTGTTCATCGATCTAGCGCATGTGTGATCTATTCTTGTTGGTTGAGTGTTTCTCTTGTTTCCCCCCGTGGTTTCCCTCGTGTTCTTCCTCGCGTTCTTTGCGTTCCTCGTAGGGATCCTCTCCAAACGTGAAAGACCGGCCGTACGGAGTTCCACTCCACATCATCTTGGTATCATGAGCCACGTTGATCACGTTTTTTGAGCCCCTACCCCGTGTTTTCTAGCTTGATTTTGTTGTTTTCGTCCTAAATCCCGAAAATTCCCACCAGAAATAGCCCCAAAACCTTTTGTGATTTGTTGGTGTGATGAAGTTTTGTTGGATTTGATCCATGGATCTGCTTTTCTTCGAGTGGATCTAGCTTCCCTAACCTTCTTCCCCTCTAATTTCCTCTTTTTCCCCTTCGGATTTGGGGTTTTCCCCAAGTTTTTCCCCCCAAATCCACGACCCTGAAGTCTCTGTTCTTGGCAGAATCACGACCAGCAGAACTTCCGGCCCAGCCCGGACCTTCCGAACACCGGACCTTCCGGCCTTCCCTGGAACCTTCGGACCCCGGACCTTCCGTCTTACCCGGAACTCCCGGCCTAGACAGAAAGGTTGCACATCTTCAACGACTTCCGCTACTTCGGCACCTCCGACCAAGGTGAAGCAGCATCTTCGCCAACGTACTGAAGACTGTGCACCACCTCATCATCTACATTCACATCCATTTGTAACCTTCAACCGTAAGCAAGGACGGTAATCTCGACGAAATCTTTGTCCAAACCTTGCCATTGCATTGATAAACATCATAGCCCATCTTTTGCGTTGCTTACCCATCAAGACTAGCCATTGAGTATTGCCGGCAACGTGACTTGTGCACATTAGTGATCATACTCCATAGCATACATACCATACCATAGTGATGCATATCTTGAAATCAACTTGTGTGTCACAAAGTTGTCATCGCATACATAATTGCTATCTTGGTTCGTGAAATTTCGCATGAGAAAAGAGCTCAAAAGTGAAAGAGCCACCAAAGCTTTTAAGCAAAGAGGAAAGATAAACACAGAGCTTATGAGCAAGAACCATAGAATCATACTACATTAAGACTGTCATATATGATCATCTTGGATCATAGCACCAAAATACCATACTTATAGCATACTTGGGATAGAGATCGTTGCATTTTTGCCTAGTAGGTTGTGCACAAGTTCCGTATCCGCCTATTGTGCAATCGTGCTAGCGTCTCTCTAGTATTGTGCAACAAGAGCATTTTCGTGGATTCCACATTTTGGCTCACTTTTGGTTTGCACAATCCCACTTATCTATTTGCGTGTGTGTTTCCGTATACCACTACTTTCTTGGTCTACTTGTTGCATTTGCAAATTTGTGAATCTTTTCCAACATTATTGAGTCTCACTTACAATTGCTTCAAATTTTGTGCCACTTTCCTAACCAAGCTCCACCATAAGCTTTTTCTTGTGTAGGTGTGAGAAACCGACAAGAATTGGTACCGATTGTGCTATTTCCTTGTTACACTTTTAGTGATCATTGATCCATCTTCAACATCAGTCAAGGTACATTTGGTATTCGTTTTTCTCTTTCTCCCACTCACATATCTTTGTTTGGAATGATGGATAGGCCTATTACTTCTACCAACCCACTCTTATTGGAGCAAGACGACGACATGTCTTCCTTCATCACCAAAACGCAACTATTTGGCGCACACCGAGCTTTGCATCAAGAACAACCTGCTTTGGGCGATCGCATCGACAACCTCGCTACCGACCTACGACACACCGAGCAACGTACAAGAGACTACTTCGACACATCCATGAGTTCCCTCAAAGAAGATATTTGAACCATGATGGCCCGCTCTTCTACAACTTCGTCCTCTTAAAGACGGAGCCGCTCAAGTCGACACTCCGACGACACTATCTCCGGTTCAAGTACACCAGCATCGAACACTCTTCGTCGTGCCGCGCGTCAAGACCGTCAAGCAAACCACAATCCTGTACACGATACCGACTCTCAAGAGCATCGACATCGTCAAAACCAAGCTACATTTGTGCAAGCACAAGAACGGCAACACCAACGAAAACAAGAACAAGAAGAGCGAGCGCGACAACATCAAGATGCACAAGATGGCGAGACGCAACGTCAAGAACAACAACTACGTGCAGCTCAAGCACTTGAGGCGTAGCGTGCCCTTCAAGATTCAAGTCATGCCGTAGCCAATCGAGGCCGACAAGCTCGTCTACATCAAGAAGCGCTTCGCGATTAAGCTCAAGAAAGGATTTACCAATCACGTGTGCATCGACAAGCTCCTCCTCAAGATCGACAAGCTCCTCCTCAAGCGAGACAAGAACGTCAATTCCATCGGGAGCAAGAAGACAATGGACCCCCTCCTCGCCAAGAGCAACATGAGGTCGACAACCCTCCTCGCCAAGAGCAACATGTGCTCGACAACCCTCCTCGCCAAGAGCAACATGTGGTTGACAACCCTCGTCGACAAGAGCAGCACGAGATTGTCAATCCGCAACGACATGGGCGTCATCATCCCCGACCCCAACACAATGAAGAACAACGCTATGGAAAGCTAAAATTCACCATGCCCAAGTTCAATGGAAGCAATGACCCCGAAGAGTACCTTTCATGGGCATTGAAGGTCGACAAAATCTTTTGTTTGCACAACTATGAGGAAGAGAAGAAGATCTCTATGGCATCACTTGAGTTCCAAGACTATGTGCTCATATGGTGGGAACAAATCCTTGAGCGCCGACAAGAAAGAGGTGAACCTCCAATCACCACTTGGGCTCAAATGAAGGATGTCATGCGAGCATGTTTTGTGCCCACCTACTACAACCGCGACCTCTTCAAGAAACTCCAACTCCTAAAGCAAGGAACAAAGAGTGTTGAAGAATACTACAAGGAAATGGAGATAGCCATGATTCGAGCCAATGTGAAGGAAGATGATGAGCAAACAATGGCACGTTTCTTGAATGGACTCAGTCATCCCATCAAGAAGATCGCTGGCTTCCAACCCTACTCCAACCTCATTGAGCTCGTGCATCAAGCTACAAAGGCGGAACGTCAAGTGCAAGATGACTTCAAGTACGCCAAGTACTCGTCCAAGACCTACGGCTTCCCCAACAACCAATCTTCGACAACCCCTCCAACATCTACATCAACCAAACCTTCTACAAGCAACGACGGCAAGTCAAGTTACAAGAAAACTTCGACAAGTTCAAGTCGTCCTCCTCCTACTACAAGCAACTTCAAGCCGCGTGCTTCATCATCTACTCCGACCGATGAGACCATGAAGACAAGCTCCTTCAAGTGTTTCACTTGCGGCGGCCGAGGCCACAAGTCCTATGAATGCACAAACAAGCGCACAATGATCCTCAACGACGATGGCACCTATGACTCAATGAGTGATGAGGAGATGGAAGCTCTTGAGCAAGTGGCAATGCATCGGCGAGTGAACGAGGATGAAGATGATAGAGTCTTTTGTGATGAGGATTCGAGCCCCACTCTAGTTGTCTCCAAGGTCTTGACTCTTCAACATCAACAAGAAGAAGACCAACGATGCCACATCTTCCACACAAAGGCCAGCATCAATGGAAGGTCCATCAAGGTCATCATCGATGGAGGTAGTTGCCACAACTTGGCAAGTGAAGAACTATGCTCCAAGCTTCAATTGGTCAAGAGGAAGCACCCGCACCCCTACAAGGTTCAATGGCTAATTGACTCACGGCACTATCTGAGTTGAGCATACGGTCCAAGTCTCCTTCAAAATTGGTGCATATGAGGACACTTTGGAGTGTGATGTGGTCCCAATGACCGTTTGCCACCTCCTTCTTGGTCGACCATGGCAATTCGACCGTGGTGTCATCCACAACGGGCGTACCAATCACTATAGTTTCAAGATGAAAGGGAAGGAATATGTTCTACGACCTATGTCTCCTACTCAAGTGATAGCCGACAAGCAAGCCACCCATCATGGAGAGAAGAGCTAGAAAGTGATCCACCAAAAAGTGAGTGAGAGCCACAAGCCAAACTTGAGCGCCTCTTCGCCTAGAGAGAAAAACCTCAACCTATTTGCCACAAAAAGTGAGATGAGAGAAGTGTGTGAGAACCCACCGAGTGTGATGCACTTTGTCCTTGTGTGCAAGGATGGGGAACCAAAAACTAACACCTCTCACGAGCTACCCTTAGTGTTTCCATCTCTTTTGGAGGAATTCCAAGATGTTTTCCCCAATGAGCTACCTCCGGGTCTACCTCCTCTACGAGGCATTGTGCATCGAATCGACCTCATCCCCGGAGCGCCTCTCCCAAACAAATCTCCATACCGTGTCAAACCCGAAGAAACAAAGGAGATCCAATGGCAAGTACAACAACTCATCGACAACGGTCATGTACGTGAAAGCTTAAGCCCTTGTGTCGGTGTTCTGGGAACGGGGGTCCCCAGACTTGCCTGCCTGCGTCCTGCAGCGTGGCTCAAAGGGGGGCCCATCACGGCCCATCTTCATCAACACAAGCTCAAGACCCTCATGCGGGTGACGTGGAGCTTCCTCAGGCACGGCGTCATCAGGCTGGCTCGCGAGGAGGCGGAGAGATCAAGGCGGGGTACCTCACGAGGTGCCAATGACGCAAGCCATGACGACCAAGGGCGCCAGGCAGGCGCCAGCCCGCGCAGGGTCCTCCTTTCCTCTTTGGTGCAAAGGGAGCAAGCGCAGGCGAGAGCATCAAGCAAAGGTTTCCATTTCGGTGCAACAAGACCAAGACCAGCCCAACCGCAGGAAGGAAGTCATTGTGGAGCCCAAGTCGGCGTCACCACCAGAGCCTTTGACAGGCGAGGACCGACTTTAGTCAGGATAAGTGTACCAGATGTTCCCCTTCAAAATGGCCAATTGTTGGCGCCCTTCCCGCTCAATATTTGGGAAGAGGCCCAGGGCCTTTGCCTGTAAATAGGACTAGCCTCCCACAGAGTAGGGGAGCTCGAGCTGAGGCCTGATCTAGAAGAGCAAGAAGCAATATTAGAGAGAGAGAGAGAGAGAGAGAGAGAGAGAGAGAAGGCGACTGAACTCCCTCTAGCAGTTCATCGCACCAGCCAAGAACAAACCCTCGCGAGGCTGTTCTTCCTTGTGTTGTTCATCACCATCAGCCCAAGAGGCAATCCACCACACCACAAACTAGAGTAGGGTATTACACCACAATGGTGGCCCGAACTAGTATAAACCTTGTGTCTCTTGTGCTGTTCCTTTCGTAGTTTAGATCCAAGCGAGGCGATGGGGTGCAGGTAGGTAGAGGGTGAGATCTCCGCGCGCACCCAAGTGCTTGAACCTCAAGAGTCTGCCGGAACCCGAAATCCGACATTTGGCGCGTGTCGGCGTTCTGGGAACGGGGCTCCCCAGACTTGCCTGCCTGCGGCCTGCGGCGTGGCTCAAAGGAGGCCCAGGACAGCCCATCTTCATCAACGCAAGCTCAAGACCCTCGCGAGGGGCCAAGCCTCATGAGGCGGGCTGACGAGGAGCTTCCTCGAGCACGGCCTCGTCAGGCTGGCTCATGAGGAGGCGGAGAGTTCAAGGCAGGGTACCTCGCGAGGTGCCCATGACGCAAGCCATGACGACCAAGGGCGCCCGATCGGGCGCCAGCATGGCGTCCTCCTTTCCTCTTGGGTGCAAAGGGAGCAAGCGCGGCGAGAGCATCAAGCAAAGGCATCCGTTTGGTGCAACAAGACCAAGACCAGCCCCAACGGCTGGAAGGGAGTCATCATGGAGCCCAACCAAAGGCGTCATCACGAGAGCATTTGGCGTGCGAGGACCAACTTTAGTCGGGATAAGTGTACCCATTGTTCCCCTTCAAAATGGCCAATTGTTGGCGCCCTTCCCGCTCAATATTTGGGAAGAGGCCCAGGGCCTTCGCCTATAAATAGGAGTAGCCACACTCAGAGCAGGGGGATCGGAAGGACCGAGATCAAGACGAAGAGGAGAGATCCGAGGTCCGAACCCTCATCAAGGAACCAGTAGCTAGAGCGACTGAACACCACCTAGCAGTTCATCGCACCCGCCAAGAACAGACCCTCGCGAGGCTGTTCTTCCTTGTATTGTTCCTCATCAGTGTCACGACCGGTTTCTCGATAAAAATATTTATTGAACAACCGACCTATGAAATCCAATATGAGGAAAATCCTCCATATCGGTAGACAAAACTTTGATACAAGAAGCCAGTAGCATTACAATATTACAGGGGTCGGACTGAAGATGCCCAACCAATTATTACAACACGCCAATAATTATACATGAAGGCGGATATGACACAACGGTGTGGGGTGGAAATACTACTGACTCGATATATAAGTGGTTGGTGGAATAACACATTGGTTTGTTAATAAGTCTACTGCATTGGCGGCTCATCGAGCGTTTAGGTGAGGCTCGATGGATTTATTTGGGCAGCGGAAGCGGATATATCACAATGACTAATCTAGGGGTCGCACGAGACTGACTGGGATTCCTCTAGGCGTCGAACTCGCTATCGAACTCTTCATCCATGAGATCGCCTTCGTCAACATCTAGCCAAATCAACGAGCCAGGTGAGTACTATGAAAGTACTCGCAAGACAGTTCGGACAAAAGATATAACAAATGAATGCATGAATGCGACATGATTAATTGTAATAATGCTCAAATGAAATAGTATAGCAAAATAAATAAGAAGGGGATCGGCGGTAGTCCGCTCGAAAACCCAAAGAAGATAAACTCAAAACCGATCGGGTGTCTGAAGCGACGCCTCGAAGGGTGAAAAAATAAGCAAAACATGCCACAGTCGGGCGTCCGAGCGACACCTCATAAAGGGCTTATATTGAAATAAAATACATGCGTGCCACAGTCGGACGTCGGAGCGACATCACAGAAAGGGCTTATAATGAAAATAAGTAACAGCAATGCCGCAGTCGGACGTCTGAGAGACATCGCAGAAAGGGCTTATAATAAAATAAATGACAACAATGCCGCAGTCGGACGTCTGAGCGACATCGCAGAAAGGGCTTATAATAAAATAACTGACAACAATGCCGCGATCGGACGTCTGAGCGACATCGCGAAAAGGGCTTATAATGAAATAGATGACAACAATGCCGCAGTCGGACGTCTGAGCGACATCGCTGAAAGGGCTTATATTAAAATAAATGACAACAATGCCGCTGTCGGACGTCTGAGCGACATCGCGAAAGGGCTTATAATAAAATAATCGACAACAATGCCACGATCCGGACGTCGAGCGACATCGCAGAAAGGGCTTATAATGAAATAGATGACAACAATGCATGATCGGACGTTCGAGCGACATCGAGAAAGGGCTTATAATAAATCATTCATAATCGGCGAGATATAGTGCTCACGGAAAATACTCATCACAAGACAATAAGCGGGTTAGTCCATTCACAGGAAAATAAACATTTGATACTCCAATGGTTCTCAGGAGTTTCTGTCACCGAGACTGACACTTGACAAGATGTGATGAACATGGTACTTGTATATGGATAAGATGAATTCAAGAATTTTGACTCTGCAGAGTTTGTACCAAAAATTTTCCACAGCCAACGGATTTCCGTAGTGACGGAGGACTAGTTCCGTTTACGGTATTTTGGAAGAAACACAACTAGCTAGTACACACCCATCATACCTCACGTTGCCAGGAATCACCCTAGACAGCGTTTAAGAAAACTTTGAGACAGGGAGATCACAATCTTGATTAGCATGGGATCAAATTTATTCTGTGGCGCTCTAAGGGGTGCCCCCCTCTCGGTCCCAACCGGAAACACCCATGACCCCTGACCGGATGAAAGGCTTTAATCCAGGGCCATGGAACCTTCATCCCGGCCTCTCGAAATGGTGTGTACCAGGAAGTGGTTTGCAACTTACTAAGCCGTATCCCTTGCGGGAAACAGGTGGTAGTACGAAAGGGAAGGACGGACGGGAATCTGACTGATTTATGTTGACACTGGGTCAATGATATGGCATAAGCCTGGCATGCTATAACACTGCCATCTTACCCATACTCCTGCCAACTCATGGCCATGCAACGAGTTTCCAACAACTCATGGATTTGCCGAGCTCATATGCCTCAATGCTCACGAGACGAACTATCATCGAAATGCTCATGAATGTGCCATGATACAAAATAATGCAAACATGCCCAGACACTCATCATATCAAAAGTTCAAACTTTGCTTGCCTGGTTCGGAGTAGTCGGGGTCTAGCTCGTGAAGTTCGCGGTTCCGTCACCTCCTTCGGTATCTGATGACACAAAAATACACGTGCTAACGTAAATACCGTGGGGTACAGAAAGTTGATCCAAATATATTTCAAATAAATATGACAAAAAACTAGACAAAAATTTGAAGAGGAGAGAAAAAGAATCACTCAAAAATTCCTTTCTGTTAAAAAGTTATAAAGGTTTTAACCCGAGGACCCATCTGTAATGAAACGAAGAAAACTACCAGGGGCTTTGCGAAAAATCCAGAAAAAGCGGTTCAGAGTGGAAGCGTATTTGCCAAAGCACGCTTTGAAAACGATCCAAAAAACAAAAGAGAGGCTGACGGGCGGGTCCCACCCGTCAGGTTTGAAATTTCAAACGAGGGAGTCGGGGCTCGTCGGCGCCCGAGAGCCACGGTGGTCGCCGGCGGCGATCCACGGCGAGGCAGGGAGATCGGAGAGTACCTCCGTGTTCAGGGTGCCATTCCGCGTCTGTGGGAGGTGGTGGTGGTCGCCGGCGAGTACCACGTCGGCGGCGACGCTTGCTCCGGCGAACGGTGATTCGGGTGGTCGTGGACCACGTCAGAGAGAGCTGCGGAGGTGGAATTGAGGAGGGGGTTAGACTCGTGATAGCATGAGAGGGTATTTGACGAGGTTAGGGCGCCGGAGATGACCTCACCGGAGTGGATCACGGTGGAGGCCGAGGCGGAACGAAGTGGCCGGAGTCGGGGAAGGAGAGCTCCTCGTGGCCCTTCCAGGGACTTGGCGAGGTCTGGAGAGGTAGTGGAGGTGTGCGGGCGAGAGCAAGCTCGGGTGCTATATATAGCCTGAGGCGGTTGCCGAGAACGGGGTTCTCCGGCGAGGTGATTCTGGCGGCGCTGTGGTTGCACAGTCGGCTTAGGAGCTTGAGCACCGACTAGGCATTTAACTGGTGCCATCCCCGCGTCCAACTCCGCAAGGAGGGCGAGGTTACGGCTTGTCCTCGACGGAACGGCCGCACGGCCCGTCGGCGGCAAAGAACGCGCTCTGCGCGTGCCAGGACACGGCGACGGTGCTGCATGCGTGCGCTGGCGAGGGAATGGCCACGCGGAGCCACCAGGGGGTTTGGGCGGCGCCGAACGGCGTTATGCCGCCGTTCTGCTCCCTGTCGGCCGCTACGGTGGTTCGGCCACCGCAAGACACGCCGGCAGCGGGCAGTGGTGCCACCGACGCCAGAACGCGCCAAGCATCGCGTGTGAGGCTCCGGACAAGCAAGCTAGGCCGTGAGCAACGTGCCAAGTGCCTTTGTGAGCATGTGACTGAATTATCGGCGAAGATCGACCTTTGAAACTACGAACTTAGCGAAGATGAGCGAAGCGGTGCATGCAAGGTGTTCGACAGAATGATCTAGGCATGTAGGTATTTTTCCTTGAGCTGGTTTTTGGTGGAGGGGCCTCTCATTGCATCTAGAGGCTGCCTGAATATTTGTGGAATTTTTGGAGTAGTGTAGATATGAATTTCACCAAATTTGGCAAATCTGGTCCAAACTTGCAGAGACTATAATTTGAAATCTTTGAGCAGGAAGAGGAGTGGTTCTTGATTGTTCTAGGTTGTGGGTACCAAGGACTACCCAAGGGAGTTGGTTTGAGGTCAAAACTCAAATGCATTAAGGTACTTGCTTTGCAAATTACCTAGGCTCAAAATAATAGACATAAAAGATTTGGGAGAGAATAAAATGAAATAAAAATTCAGAAGAGGGTTGAACTAGTTGAGACAGAATGTTTGGATTGCCCAAAGTGGAAGGAGATATATTTGGGAAGATTTTACCATGTGGTGCATGGCCAAATCATGAATGATGTCAAATATGGGTGAGGATGAAAAACTCCTAGAGTTTCTTTTTGAAAGGAAATAAACTTCAAAGATTTTTCTTGAATTCTTGAGAAGAGGGCAATCAGAAGAAAAATTTAAAAACCAAACACCAGAGTTGAAGGAGATGCAAAAATAAAATATTTGCTAAAGGGAAAAGGCTTTTGAGAGAGATTTTTGGAAGGGTTTTGGAGACCTCCTTCAAATCCAACAAAATTTTGAAGAAACGAAAGGAAAAATTTTGGAGTGTCACAACACCTACCCCCTTAGGAAAAATCTCGTCCCCGAGATTCCAGTTGATCCTCAAATAATTGTGGGTGCTCCACCCGAAGGAAATCCTCACTTTCCCAAGTGGCTTCACTCTCTGTTTTGTTGCTCCACTGAAATTTTAAGTACTTGATGGTTTTCTGTCGGGTTATCATTTCTGACTATTTCAAGATTTTTATCGGATGCTCCCGACACGCAAGGTCTGGTTGCACGTCAATGTTTTTATGGGGTACTTGTTTCTCTGGGTTGCTTACGCACTTCCTCAATTGGGAGACGTGGAATACATCGTGGATGTCGGATAATTCTTCGGGTTAGTCGAGCTGGTAGGCTACCGTGCCTCTTCGTGCTACTATGCAGAAAGGTCCGATGAATCTTGGTGCTAGCTTTCCTTTAATCTTGAATCGGTGCAGGCCTCTCATAGGGGATACTCGTAGGTACACAAATTCACCGGGTTCAAAATGGACTCCATGATGCTTCTGATCGTAATAACTCTTTTGTCGACTTTGGGCTATCTTGAGTCGGTCCTTAATCACCTTGACTTTATCTTGACCTCTTTGAGCAGTGCAGGACGAAGATATGGTGTCTCCGGTTTCCGACCAATTTAGCGGGTACGACATCTTCGTCCGTCTGAGCTTCAAATGGTGCCATTTGCAGGCTGGATGATAGCTGTTGTTATATGCGAATTCTGCGTATGGTAAGCTCTCCTCCCAACTGGTCCCATAGGTGAGGACACATGCTCTCGGCATATCTTCTAGAATCTGGTTTACTCGCTCGGTTTGCCCATACATGCAGGGATGGTATGCAGTCTTGAATGCCAGTGAGTTCGAGCTTGTTGTAAGTGATCCCAAAATCGGGAGGCAATTGAGTGCCTCATGTCGAGATTATTTTCTTTGGGCCTCCATGTAAGCAAACGATACGGAGAGGTAGAGCCTAGCAAGCTTACGAGTGGTGTCTGTTGTCTTCACGGGGATGAAGTGTGCTACTTTAGTCGATCTATCGGTGATGACCCATATGGCATCATGTCCGTGTCGTGACCGAGGTAGTCCAACAATAAAATCCATTCCAATCTCGTCCCATTTCCACTCGGGTATCTTATTTGGTTGCAACAACTGGCGGTTTACGGTGCTCGGCCTTGATGCGTTGACAAGAGTCACAACATGCAATAAACGTGGCTATGTCTCTTTTTATACCATGCCACCAAAATGTTTCCTGAAGATCTTTGTACATTTTTGTTCCTCCAGGATGGATTGAATATGGAGCGGTGTGGCCTTCGGCCAGAATTTGCTGTTTAAGGTCATGGATATTTGGTACGCAAAGGCTATTCCCGTACCACAATATTCCTTGCTCATCAATAATGAATTCTGAGGCCTTTCCCAACTTCATCTTCCGTTTTATGCCTCAATGCTGGGGTGTCCATGTTGAGCCTCTTTAACCTTCTCTATCAGGGTAGGCTGTAATTCTAAGTTCGACACACTGCCTTCGGTGACCACCATCAGATTGAGCTTTGCGAAATCCTGCTGGAATTCAGGTCTTAGGTTTGGCATGTTGTCGTTGTCCGGACTGGGGTTCCGACTCAGAGCATCTGCTACAACATTTGCTTTGCCTGGGTGGTAGTGGATCCCAGCATCATAATCCTTTACTAATTCCAACCAGCGTCGCTGCCGTAAATTTAGTTCTGGTTGTGTGAAAATATACTTGAGGCTTTTGTGGTCCGTGTATATTTCACAACGATTACCAAGTAAAAAATGTCTCCATTCCTTGAGTGCATGAATAACTGCTGCTAATTCCAGGTCATGTGTAGGATAATTTTCCTCGTGTTTGCGAAGTTGTCTGGAAACATATGCGACAACCTTGCCTTCTTGCATCAATACGCTTTTGAGGCCTTTTAGAGATGCGTCACAAAATACCTCAAAATTTTTGTGTATATCGAGCACAATTAATCTTGGTCTTTGTCAGTTTCCTCTTCAGTTGTTGGAAAATTTTCTCGCAAGCTTCCGTCCATTCAAACTTCCTGTCTTTCTTGAGTAGTTGCATCATTGGCTTTGCTATGGTGGAGAATCCTTCAATAAATCTCCGGTAGTATCCTGCCATACCCAAGAAACTTCGTACATCAAATCCGTCATTGGTGGCGGCTTCCGATAAATCTGGCCTTGACTTTTCTTGGGTCTCTGGCGATACCTTCTTGGGTCGATCGTGGCCCGGAAAGCCTACTTGCTTTAGCCAAAATTCACACTTGCTGAATTTAGCGTACAACTAATGTTTCTGAGTTCTCCTAGTACAATCCGGAGATGTTCAACGTGTTCTTACGGTGTTTTGGAGTATACGAATATCATCGATGAATACCACAACAAACTTATCCATAAACTTCATGAATACTTTGTTCATGAGGTGAACAAAATATCTTGAGGCGTTTGTTAGTCCGAATGGCATTACGGTGAACTCGTACAATCCGTTATCTAGAGGTGAAAGCGGTCTTGGGAATATCCTCGCTCGCACTTTCGGTGGTGGTATCCCGACCTCAAATCAATCTTTGAGAACACCTTGGCCTGAGCGAGTTGATCGAATAAATCATTTATTCGGGGCATCGGATATTTGTTCTTGACTGTGACCATGTTTAAAGCTCGATAGTCTATGCACAACCTTAGCGTTCCGTCCTTCTTTTTGGCAAACAAAATTGGTGAACCCCAAGGTGAGGAACTGGCTCGTATGTATCCTTTTTCCAACAATTCCTTTATTTGCTTCTTCAGTTCTACCAATTCGGATGGTGCCATTCTGTATGGTTTCTTGTATATGGGAGCGGTTCCAGTGCTAGCTCAATGCTGAATTCTATCTCTCGATCTGGTGGCATGCTGGTAGTTCTCTGGGAATACATCCGGAAATTCACACACTCTGGAACCTTGCTCAATTCAGAAATATCCACCTTGTTCAATCTCGGCTGCCGGGATATTTTTCTTTCCTTGGCTGAAACCTTTATGGTATTCCCGTGGTGATGGGTGAGAATTACGGTCCTGTTGAAGCAGTCAATAAAACCTTTGTTGGTGGTTAACCAATCCAACCCTAAGATGACATACAGTCCTTTATTTTCCAACACGATAAGATTTGCGTGAAATTTCAACCCTTCAAACTCGATAACCACACCACGGCAATAATTACGGGTAACTTGCTTAATTCGTGGTACTTGGCGATCATAGATTTTCCCAAAGGGAAGCATCGAAAAATTATTTTGCAAAGCAAAACTTTTCAAAAGCGAATGAGTGAGAAGCTCGAATCAAACAAAACCATGGCAGGTATTGTGTTGACGGAAGCGTGCAGTCACGATATCCGGGGCATTTTGCGCTTCCTCTTTGGTCACGTGGTTCAGATGACCCATCCTGTGGTTGTTATTTGGGTTGAAATTGTTGCGCTTTGGTGCCGAATTATTGCTTCCGTTGTTCGGCTTTGGGGCCGAGTTCCTTGGCTTGGGGCCTTTGCTTGGCATAGTGCCCTTCTTCTCCTAAGCGTAACAGGTAACGCTTTGGGCGGTATGTGAACTCCTTGTCCCTTGCGTGGAAATTCTTGATTGGGCGTGAGGCGCTTGTCGTGGGTTTGGGTGTCCAGTTTTACGAACATCTGTCTGTCTTGCTGCGGTGGTTGCGGGTGTGTTTAATCTGGTCCCTCTTCCGCTTACGGAAATCTTCCAAGCTGCGTCTCTCATTTTTCAAGGTAATGGCCTTATCCACTAGCGTCTTAAAATCTGGAAATGTGTGTACGACCAATTGTCATTTAAGCGTGGGTGTCAGACCGTCTAGGAATTTCTCCATCTTTTTGTTTTCTGACATACGCTCCTCGTTGGCATAGCAAGACAGCAGGGTAAACTGACTGTTGTATTCTCGACACTTTGTCATTGTTCTTTGCTTGAGGTCATCAAATTCTCTCTTTTTGATCTTCATAAGACTCTTAGGAATATGTGCCCCACGAAAACCTTCTTTAAAATCCTCCCATGATATATTAATTTCGTTGGGGTGCATGTGTAGGAAGTTTTCCCACCATGATGCGGCTGCTCCAGTGAGATAGTGCGGAGCATAAAGCACTTTCTCAAGGTCCGAACACTGGGCGATAATTAATTTTCTCTCCATGTCTCGAAGCCAGTCCTCGGCTTCCAGAGGTTTGTCCGTGTCAGAAAATGTTTGGGGACACGTCTTCTGTAGCTCAGATAACTTGGATTGCTGCTGATACTATCCGCGGTGATTTCCCATATTGATGATTTGGTTCAGTATTTCACGATGTTCTTTGCTGACTTTGTTCATAAAGGCGGCACATTTGGGAAAGTGCCGTTTCAACATCCTGTTGACTTATGCGCCCTGCGTGAAATTGTTGCACAGGGGTGTGCCATAATTTTCCTCTGTCGGAGTTGGCATGGAGCGCGTCCAAGGACGAGACATAGTTTACTCTGGGGATATATTTTGAAACACTCATAAGGAAAGAAATTGAGCCACAAAAATCAATAAATTCAAGAAGATTGCAAAAATTGCAAATGCTGCAAGATTTTTCAAGAGAAAAATACGTTTGCGCACGGAGAAGGACCGTTCATTACATATCTTACACGCAAGCAGTAATTATACAATACAGATATAAACGAGATGGCGACTCCCCCACCCACCTCACGCGACTCTCATGGCGATTCTAGGGTCTAACCCTAGGATCTCCTCCCGACGTTCCCAATGGATGGCCTTCTCCATTGGGATTTCTCCCCCGGCCTCAGGGTTGAGGCACGCAGTGCGTCTGAGATTTGGATCCACGGTCCACTTCGTCCCCAACTCCGGCTCCAAGGAATTCTTCCTTGAAGTCTCTTTCTCCTCGGCTTCTTTTCCCTCTCGGTGGATTCGGTGGGTTTGGCCCTACAATCATGTATTGGTGGTCTTTTATTTGGATTCAATGTTTTGCAATTGGATGATCGGCACTTTCGGTTTCGGTGGCCTCAAATCGGGTGGGACATTTCATTTTTGGATTAAGGGATGCGTGTTGGCGGACTTTATTTGTCACTTTCATCTTCATCGTCCTGGGTATTCCAATCCAAGGCTCCCATCTTGTACGCTGATTACGAGCTTCTTGGTTTGGCATCCTCGCTTGGTCCGTGATTAAATCTAAATGGCTCTCTAGCAAGGGCAAATTACCATTGGATCTGAGTCACTAGATGTGCAAAAGTTGGGTTTCAATCCACGCCGACGGCATTGCATTCGGCGAGCCCTACGATCGGATCTCCTTTGGTAGTTTTTCATCTCCGGTTATTCAGGATTCCTTTCGGATTGGCTCGATATCTTTACCTACTAGTCCCGCTATTTAGGAAGGTTTCCATCCATTCATGGGAAGAATTATCTTTTGGGACTATGGGATTCATTTACGGATGAAAATCTTCTTTCGATTACGGATGGCTGGCAGGCCGGTTATGCTAATGATAATATTAAGCTTATGGTGCAAATTCCATCAGTTCCCACCAAGGAATACATTTATAAACGACTATTGCATTGTTCTCTCTATGATCGTTTTGGCCATGTTGATGATGATTGCACGGGTGTTTTACATCAGCGATGTGGAGATGTCTACGGAGTCTGCGCTTGTTTGGATTCACGACCGATACTCACATGCATGTGCCATGCAAAGTTGGCCCAGACCCGTTGGGCTTTCCGTGCATGGCTTGTTACTGCGGTGGATCATATGACTCGGTTTTGTCACGGGCTTGGCGTTGTTCTCTTTGTTACGGGCTGGGCCATAATTCACGTAAGCGCCGCGTCTTGTGCTTATCGCCCTCGTTGGACTTGGAAAGGAAAAATCTAACTCAATCTGAGAGGATCTTGCCTCGGGCTGATGCGGATGATCTTGAGAATGGTAACTTTGTGGTTGTTGGTATGGCCCGTGTTGGCGAGGATCCGGGTGGTTGCACATGGCAGCGGAAACAAACAATCCCGTGCCAAGCGGCCGTGGCTAACCCCCATTGCTTGACGATACGTCTCCCTGGTCAGGGTGTAGTCAATTCTGCCTGCCAAAAACCCCAATCGGGTGAGGTGACGCTCCCCTCGAGTTCTACACCCACGCCTCCAGCCCCTCGATCTTCCTCCTCTCCGGCAGTCTGCAAGCCCCCATTACCTCCTTCTCCGGCCGCATCTCTCAAGCCATCTCTGCACCGGGCTTCATCGACCATGGCGAACTTCCCTGTGCGCCCTTTCGACTTTGCTCCGGTTGGATCCACCTTTGATCGCGGGCCTGCTCATCGGGTCCGGTGACGCGTTATGGTGGTGGATGATCCACCTCTCAACCATGATCGATGCGCCATCGTCTCCGTCAATCCCCGATCCACGATCATCAAAAGGAATTTTGGTTAGCTGAGGTCTGCCGCATTATCATTGGAGATTTAGAGTATGAACTGCTAGATGATTTTGTTTACCCGCTGGGAATCGGGTGTGTTGTGTTTGCGGATATGGAGAGTAGAGATGCTGCCATTCGAGAAGGACCGCATGCTTTGACGGAAGACTCCACTTTCTCCCTAGTCCCGCATGATGAGGGTATCAACATGCGTATGCCGGCCTTTGAATATGAAGCTTGGGTCATGTTTCTTGCTTTTCCTATGGACTATCAAACTGATCATTATGTCCATAAGGCTGTCTCCCAATTTGGTAAGCTGCTTATGCGGCCCCCGCGGCAGAACAAGGCTAGAATCCTTGTCAAATGTCACATCAAGGATGTTGCTTTGAAGTTCCGCATAGTCTTGTGATTACCGGGGTGGGTATGCTTCCGGGTCTTGCTTTCGTTAAGTGGTCAGTCGGTTTATGTTACGAATGGCGAAATACAGTTCCAAACTTGGTTGGTAATGAGGATGCTCCCCTCTTTTGAATGCATCTCCACATCCATATCGATTACCTTATTACACCATCATGCAACAAGCAAGGATTGATGAGATGTTGGCTCAAGATGTATTGAATGAGGCTGCACAGAATGCTTGGATGCTACCCGGTGTTCGGGGAAAATGGGTGGGGCGAGTGGCCTGTGCTCCCGCCACCTTACACTGGATTCAGCTTCAGGACCTTTTTTCAGTATGATGGTCCATCCCTCATGGATGGGGTGGACCCGGAGCATAATGTGCAGGATGACCTCTCTGATATCTGGTCATCTGATTCAGAATTTCTGGCAGCTGAAGCTCTGGCTGATGGTTTTGTCAATGGACACCCTGCAGCCAGGTTGGAGTTCGTCAGGGCTGGGGGACATTCTGCTTTTCTTCAGGTTCCAATTGACCATGAGTTCTTAATGTGGATTGGGGGTATGCTCAAGCGCATATATACACCAGCTATCACCCTTCAGCATACCTCTCCTGTCATGATGCCTTTAAATCCCTTTCAGATTATTCAGAACCATCTCAATGCTGCTGCTACATTTTGGATTGAGGAGATAATGCCTGAACCTGATATTCTTTCAAGGATCTTTGCCTCTGTCTGTCAGTGGGGGACGTTTGTTATTCCGTAAATGCGTCTTATTACGAAGTGGCGATGCAGGATATGCCAAGACACTCTCACAGGTTCAAAGCGATCACGCAGCTCGTCCGGATACACTGGATTGAGTGCCTTGAGTTCATCGAGGCTTCTGGCGGCAGTGCTTGCATCCTCCTCTGCGTTCAATGCTACCCAACACCGCAATGTGCTAATGCCTTTGGACACCACTGCTGTTCGACGAGCAATCGATCCAACAAATATGATGGATTCAAAGTCAATCATGCTCGACACCAAGCGCTACAAGTCCAGTGAAACCACGTGAGATTCCCTTTGTCAATGCTGTTTCTTTGGCTGCTGCTCCTGTGCGGTGTCCGATCGTCTGCCCCCACCAACCACAATCGAGGATCTTCGGTCTATGGGTAGTAAGTGTGGCATTGCTCAGGAAGCCATCTCCTTGAGAAGGCTTTGGATGACCAGCGCTCGTCAAGGGCGGATGAAGACTGAGGCCTCTCATTCCGATGAATAAATCGTGGAATGTGCTCTCTTGGAACATCAGAGGCATAAACTCTGATGCAAAACTTTTGGCTGTTAGGAATGCGATCGATATTAGAGGTTGTTCTGTGTTATGTATCCAGGAAACCAAACGCGAATCTTTTGATCTTGCCTTTATTAAGACTTTACGCCCTAAACGATTCGATAAATTTGTCTTTGCGCCGTCGATTGGGCTCTTGGTGGTATCATTATCATTTGGAATAGTGCTGTGTTTACGGGCACATCTTGGTTCGTCGATTCTTTTGCCATTGGTATTTCTTTTTGCGACTCTGTGATCGAAGGATGTGTGGAATCTGATCAATGTATATGGCCCTTGTTACAGTCGGCGCCATTGGATTTTACTAATTGGCTTTTGATTTAAACATCACGATGAAGAAAACTGGCTAATTCTTGGAGACTTCAATTTTATCCGATCCACGAGTAATGAGAAACAAACACGGGGTGATCTTTTGACATGCTTTTTGTTTAATGAGCTCATCAAGACACGATCTCTCATGGAATTGCACTGTGAAAGGCCGGCGTTTACACAGAGTAATATGCAGGATGACCCCTGGCTTGAACAGTTGGATTGGTTCTTCACGTCCTCTTGTTGGACCACCTCTTATCCAAACACAATGGTCCTGCACAGGGAAGCTCGTGTCGATCACATTCCATGCGTGGTCACAATTGAGTCAAGCATCCCCCGGTCCAAACTCTTTAGATTTGAGAATTTCTGGTGCAATCATGATGGGTTCATGGAGGTGGTTGCCAGTTCTTGGGCTAATACATGCCACGCTCCCAATGCCGCGGCCCGAGTATGCAAAAAACTAAAGTGCTTGAGATACGATCTCAGCGATGGAGCAAGGGTGTGTCTAAACTTAAATCTCTCATTCAAGACAACAATGAGACTCTAGCCATCATGGACAACCTTGAGGACAAAAGACCTTTATATGGTGAGTCAAACTTTAGGAAGATTTTGAAAACCCACCTTGGACCCTTCTCAAATACGGAGCGATTCTTGGCGAAAAAGATGTACCGTCAGGTACTTTCGTTTTGCTGACGAAAATACTAAGCTATTTCAGTCATTGGCCACTGAGAGGTTCAGGCACAATGCTATTGCCACATTAAGATTTGGAGGGATTGAAACTCATGATCATGTTGGCAAGGAAGGGGTACTCTTCAATACATACAAGGATCGTTTGGGTTCTTCTAAACTCACCAGCATGAAATTTGATCTGTCTAGAATCATCCGCAGGATCGAAGGATTGGACCAATCGAGTACACCCTTCTCAACTGATGAAATCGATGCGGTTGTCAAGGATATGCCAAATGACAGAGCCCCGGCCGGATGGTTTTAACGGCTGTTTTCTTAAGTATTGTTGGCAAATCATCAAATCAGATTTTTATGACCTACATCACGCGTTCCATCTTTGGTGGTCTTGATATCACTAGCATTAGTGAGGTTTATCACCACGATCCCTAAAATTTCCTTTCCGGAAGCGGCCAATGATTTCCGACCCATTACCCTCTTGAACTGCTGCCTCAAAATCATTACTAAGATCTTGGCGAACCCGGCGGAGAGTCATCCTAAAAATCATACACAGTAACCAGTATGGTTTTATCAAGGGTCGGACTATCCAAGATTGTCTCGCATGGTCATATGAATATATCCATCAATGCCACTCGTCTGGGCGGGAGATTATATTGCTCAAGCTGGATTTCGCCAAGGCATTTGACACGATTGAACATGTCCCCATGTTGGAAATTATGAGACACATGGGTTTTGATGACATGTGGCTTGGTTGGATGGAAACAATCTTTGGCTCGGGAGTTTCATCGGTCCTTTTGAATGGTGTTCCTGGTCGGAAATTCAAATGCAAATGTGGTGTGCGTCAGGGTGATCCTCTCTCGCCATTAATCTTTGTCCTCATGGCCGATTTGCTCGAGGCAGCGATCAATGACGCTACGCTCAAGGTCTGCTGGAGCTCCCCTCCCTCGTGAGAATGCAGGTGTTTTCCGGTGGTGCAATCTGGCGACACAATCCTGATTATGCAAGCGTGTCCTACTCGGGCCGCCCGCATGAAACTTATCTTGGAGGATTATGCGGCCTCGGTAGGACTAAAGATCAATTTTCATAAATCCACCCTCATACCCATTAATGTCGACCAACTGCATGCTGGCGGGTTGGCATGGATTTTCGGCTGCTCCGTTGGCACCCTGCCGTTCTCTTACCTTGGTCTCCCCATGGGGACGACGAGACCAACCATTCTTGATCTCATGCCTTTAGTGCATTCTGTTGAAAGGAAAACCTCCACTGCTCTAGCACTCATGTCATCGGGGCCAAGGCGACGCTGGTGAATTCGGTGATCACCTCAATGCTAATTTATGCAATGTGCACGATCAAACTGCACCCTAAAGTGATTGAGCATCTTGACAAACTTCGCCGATCGCCTACGGGCCAAAAACTCGATGGCGGTGTCAAAGCCAATTCTCTTGCAGCACAGGAGCTTGTCGTCGGCGAAGCAGTGCTTGGTGGTCTTGGGGTTATCGATATCAAACTGCAAAATGCCGCTCCTCCTAAAGTACTTGTTCAAATTCTATAACCGTGAGGATGTACCACAGGTCCAGCTAGTGTGGGAGGCATACTACGAACAAGGTACCACACGCCCGTTGAACACAATGGGTTCGTTACAGTGGAAGGATGTGATGCAGCTCAATGGAACCTTCCGAGGGGTCACGAGTCATCCCGGAGATGGTTGCAGCTCTCTATTTTGGAAAGACGTCTGGTTTCTTGATTACGGTTCCGCTCGATGGACACACACCCGCGAGCCTTCTCTTTTGCTCTGAATGAGGATGCCTCCATTGCCAAGGTTCTCGGGACCACCGATCCGACCACGATCTTCACTCTACCCCTTCGGTCCGGGCTAGGGAGGAGGTCGGAGAAATCCAGCAAGGGTCCTGCATGTCAGCCTTGAACCTGATTAAATCGACGTTTGGGTGCGTGACCTTGGGCGATATTCATCAAAGAAATACTACGACTCATCGCTTGGGCAAGTGAAAGCTGATGAGGCCTTTGGATGGCTATGGAAATCCAAGTGTCCGATCAAGTTTAAGATGTTTGGATGGCTGCTTACGGTTGATCGTTTGAATACCAGGAACATCTTTGAAGAGGCGACACTTTTTGTGACAGGGGCAACTACGCTTGCATGCTCTGCCAAAACCCACCCGAAGATACTGTAGAACATCTCTTCTTTGAGTGCCCTTTTGCCAAACAATGTTGGTGCAAGGTTGGCCTAACCTGGCCAGGAGGAACCAATCGGTTAGCCATCTTACATGGCGGCAAAGAGGAATGGCGTCAACCGCTCTTTATGGATATTTTTCTTCTTGCAGCTTGGAGCACGTGGATGGAAAGAAACAATCAACATTTCAGGGGATACCACACTCGTTAAATCGCGTGGCTGGCGAGGTTCAAACACTTGTTAGGTCCGGTGATTCACAACTGTCCGGAGAAGGTTCATCCTTTTCTTTCTCGAATTTATTGTAAATTTGGATCGCTAGTCCTACTTTTGATTCCCATATGGCCGGGGGGGCCTAAAACCCATTGTAACACTCTTGTAATTATTATGTGGTGAGTAATTCAAAGTCAGTGGGAGCCTCTCCCACTGTCACTGATCCTTCAAAAAAAAACGAACAAAAGAAGAAAGAGAAATATTTTTGGGTTTTCTTTTAATACTACTACTAAATAACTAGAAAAAAACTTAAAAGAAGCGAATAATATTTTTTGATTTCATCAAAGTTTTTCAAACACATAAGAAAATAAGAAAAATAAACTAGCATGGATTATACAATGAAGAAGTATGAACACCGACAACTAGAATGAATGTGTGAACATGAATGTAATGTCGGTGACAAATACGTACTCTTCCAAGCTTAGGCTTTTGGCCTAAGTTGGTCTAGGGATACGATTGGGCTGGCAGATATCCAAAGTCGTAGTTGGGGTTTTACTGAGTTGCGGCTGGTACCGCTTGGAGGGCCGGCTCGTGGAGGCGAGCGACCTCCCTAGCTCTCTCCTACTCGTCTGCCTCCTCTCTCGTTATGAAGTATCTTCGTTTTACCTGAAAGTCAAAGAAGGCAGGAGCGGGAAGCATAATGTAGAAGACGCGCTCCCTGTCAAAGATTAGTTAGTACTTGAGGGGTTGTTTGCTCCTCTCAAGAAACTGGTAACGTACCATAGCATCATAATCAAGGTAAGTAGGTGGTAACTCAATGTCATTTTCTATTATGGGCACCCCGAGATAATTAGCTAAGCGGGTGGCATAAATCCCACCAAAGAAATCTCCATCTAAAGCATTATTATGTAACCGCCTAGCAATAATAGCCCCGAACTTATATCGTTTATCACCTATTACCACACTCTTGAGGACACTAAGATCTGAAACACAAAAGTGGCTATGATCATGTTTATCATTAATGCATCTACCTATAAAGAGAGCAAGTAGTGTAATGCAGGAAAGTGAATGCTCCCTATAGTAGCTTGTGTTATGGTTCAGGTTTCACCCACGGTAATGCCTGCAAAGGAACTCAATGCAATCAGATTTACGAGGTTCACTATGAATGCCCCATTGCGGGATTTTACATACTTCATTAAAATCTTCAAGGTCCATTCGAAATGATTTATCATATAGATCAAATAAGATAGAATGTGTATTGCGCTTGGATGTAAACTCAAATCTCCATAAAAAGGAACCAGTGAGGTGATAGTATGACAAGCACTTATTGGACACGAAGTCCTCAAGGCCAGCGTTTTGTACGTACGCATCAAATTCCTCCTTAAAACATGCATGAGTCATGAAATGATCTGACGGCCATTCACAAGGCCACATTAGAGCTTCCCTTGGTGGTTCAAGGTCTGTCTCACGTATCGCGAGCATTGGGGCTTTCTTCTTTGAGGAACCGGCTTGGTATATTTTCCTAAACATTTTCTCCCTCTGAAAAAAAAATTCTGACATTTTTAGTGACTCGAAAGAGAAGTGAACCAAACTCAACAAAATTGATAGAAACTACCCCCACAAGTGACTAGAGGCTATATCATGCAACAAAACTACTTTGGACCATACAAATTTGACATGCAAGCTCAAGAACAAGGTCACCAAAGCAGCAAAAATTCGCAATATACAAAGCACTAGAACAAAAACTAGTTGGACCATTGGAGGAGTCACATACCAAAGAACAATCCCCCGAAACAGTTTCGGAAATGGAGTTCCGAGCAAGGGGATAAAAATGGCAGCAAAATGAGCAAGAACACGGGTTTGAGCAATGCTAGGATTTTTTCTGCATGAAGACAAAGTGGATGGGTGCTAGCATAAGTGAGGGGCACCCACGTGGGACGCACAAGCCCTGTAGGCGCGCCCTGCGAGGTGGGTGCGCCATGTGGGCCTGTGGCCCACTGGTGCACCCTCCTGAGGTATTTTCAATGCCAAAAATTCTTAAGTAATTCAGAAATAGCATACTAAATTTTCAGGGCATTTGGAGAAATTTTATTTTCTGGTCATTTTTATTGCACGGATAATTCAAAAAACAGAATAATAATAATAATATTTTTTCTTTATTAATCTAAATAATAGAAAGTAAAAAGTGGGTATTGAAAGTTGTATTTACTGAATTCATCCATCTCATGCCCATCAAAAGGAATCCATTAACAAGGATGGTCAAGTCTTATTAACAGACTTCTGTTGACATGAAACCGGAGAATCTTCGTATAACACTAGGTTACCTCAACGGGGATATGCATGTCCCCAACAATAAGAATATGATATTTCTTTATGACAGTAGGAATAGGGAATTCAAAACCTCCAATAGCAATAGTTGAAAATTTTCCAATAGAATCGATGCTATTAACTTGAGGTTGTTTCTTCAGAAAGTGTACCGTGTGCTCATTACCATTAACATGAAAAGTGACATTGCCCTTGTTGCAATCGATAACAACTCCTGCAGTATTAAAAAAGGGTCTACCAAGGATGATCGACATACTGTCATCCTCGGGTATATCAAGAATAACAAAGTCCGTTAAGATAGCAACATTTGCAACTATGACGGTTACATCTTCACAAATACAGATGGGTATAGTAGTAGATTTATCGGCCATTTGGAAATAGATTTCAGTTTGTGTCAACTTATTCAAATCAAGTCTATGATATAAAGAGAAAGGCATAACACTGACACCGGCTCCCAAATCACATAAAGCAGTTCTTACATAGTTTCTTTTGATGGAGCATGGTATAGTTAGTATTCCTGGATCTCCTAGTTTCTTTGGTATTACACCCTTAAATATATAATTAGCAAGCATGGTGGAAATTTTAGCTTCCGGTATCTTTATTTTATTTGTAATAATATCTTTCATATACTTAGCATAAGGGGACATTTCCAGAATATCAGTCAAACGCATACGCAAAAAGACTGATCTAAGCATTTCAACAAAGCGCTCAAATTCTTCATCATCCTTTTTCTTGGATGGTTTAGGGGGAAAGGTCATGGGTTTCTAAACCCATGACTCTCTTTCTTTACCATGTTTCCTAGAAATGAAGTCTCTTTTATCATATCTTTTATTCTTAGGCTGTGGGTTATCAAGACCGACAACAGATTCTATCTCCACATCATTATCATTTCTAGGTTGAGCATCAACATGAACATCATCATTCACATTATCATTAGGTTCATGTTCATAACTAGATTGTGTTTCAACATCAAAAATATAAATATGATTTGGGTTCTTAGGTGTGTCTATAACAGGTTCACTAGAAGACTGCAAAGTCCTATCACCATTCTTTTTCTTTTGAGAAGGACTAGGTGCCTCAGTATTAATTCTTCGAGTCTTGCTCAATTCTCTTTGGATGGCCTTCAGGATACAACGGTTCCCGAGTCATTTTACTACCTCTCGTCATAACTCTAATAACATGATCATTCATCTTGTTATTCATCTCATTGAGCAAATCATTTTGTGCCTTAAGAACTTGTTTTACTATAGTTTTTACCATAGAAGCATGTTTACTAAAAATATTGAGATCATTAGCAGTTCTACACATATAGTCACCCAAGCGTTCAAGCATATAAGCATTACGTTTCAAATGTTTACTAACATATGCATTGAAGTTTTCTTGTTTAACAACAAAGTTATCAAATTCATCCAAGAATTGACTAGCAGATTTATTATGAGGAATATCACCTTCATCAAAACTATAGAGAGAATTTACCTTTTTACCTGTGTCGGGTTATCAAGACCGTGTATTTCCTCAATAGGTGGTAAATTCTTAACATCTTCAGCTTTAATACCTTTTTCTTTCATAAATTTCTTTGCCTCTTGCGTATCGTCAGGACTGAGAAATAGAATACCCCTTTTCTTCGGAGTTGGCTTGGGAGTTGGTTCGGGAAGTTTCCAATCATTATCATTGCTCAATATATTATTCAATAGTACTTAAGCTTGTTCAATAGTTCATTCCTTGAAAACACAACCAGCACACAACCAGGAGCAAGAGAATAAACCAAGTATTTCATTATAAAAGATATCAAGTATTTCATTTTTCTTGGGAGGATGATCAGGCAAAGCATTAAGTAATTGGAGAAGCCTCCCGCAAGCTTGTGGGAGACTCTCTTCTTCAATTTGGACAAAGTTAAATATTTCTTGTAAAGCAGCTTGTTTCTTATGAGCAGGAAAATATTTTTCAGAGAAGTAATAAATCATATCCTGGGGACTATGCACACAACCAGGAGCAAGAGAATAAACCATATCTTAGCATCACCATTTAATGAGAAAGGAAACAACTTAAGAATATAGTAATAGCGAAATTTTTTCTCATGAGAAAATAGGGTGGCTATGTCATTCAGTTTAGTAAGATGTGCCACAACAGTTTCAGATTCATAACCATGGAAAGGATTAGATTCAACCAAAGTAATTAACTCAGGATCGACAGAGAATTACATTCCTTATCAGTAACAATAATAGGTGACGTATCAAACTTAGGATCATATTGCATTCTAGCATTCAAAGATTTGTCTTTCTACTTGCATAGTAATTTCTTAAGATCATCTCTATAATTACAAGCAAGAAAGTCCCTAGCTACCTCTCAATCCATAACATAACCCTCAGGTATAACAGACAATTCATATGTAGGAGATCTAGGTCTAACAGGTGTTTCAAAGTGCTCAGTTTCAATAATTTCATCAGTTTCAGAAATATGATCAGTTTCAGCATTCTCATTATCTTTAGCTCTAGCAAATTGTTCATCAAGAAATTCACCCAGTGGCACAATATTATCACGCAAAGTAGTAGTATCATCATCACCATCATGCATAGCAGAAGTAACATCATCATTTACTGGCGACATATCAGAATTAATAGCAGGTGTAGGTGTCACAATCTTACTCAAAACAGAAGGTGAATCAAGTGTAGTGCTAGATGGCAGTTCCTTACCTCCCCTCATAATAGAGGGAAAAATCTTGGTTCTAGTATCTTTCAGATTCCTCATAGTGACCAACAGATATAAATCCCAAGCGACTCGGCAAATAGAGCTATGCTCCCCAGCAATGGCACCAGAAAAAGGTCTTGATAACGCACAAGTATAGGGGATCGCAACAATTTTCGAGGGTAGAATATTCAACCCAAATTTATTGATTCGACACATGGGGAGCCAAAGAATATTCTTGAGTATTAGCAGTTGAGTTGTTAGTTCAAGCATACCTAAAAGACTTAATATCCGCAGTGAAGTGTTTAGTAGCAAAATAGTATGGAAGTAACAGTAACGGTGGCAAAAGTAACAACAACAGTTTGTAGTGATTGTAACAACAGTAGCACGAAAGTAACTTAGCAAAGATAAATATATGAAAAGCTCGTAGGCATTGGATCGGCAATGATAATTGTGCCGGATAATATTTATCTTGTAGCAGTCATAACCTAGGGTGACACAAAACTAGCTCCAATTCATCAATATAATGTAGGCATGTATTCCGTATATAGTCATACGTGCTTATGGAAAAGAACTTGCATGGCATATTTTGCCCTACCCTCCCGTAGCAGCGGAGTCCTAATGGAAACTAAGGGATATTAAGGCCTCCTTTTAATAGAGAACTGGACAAAAGCATTAGCACTTAGTGAATACATGAACTCCTCAAACTACGGTAGTCACCGGAAAGAATCCCAATTATTGTCACCTTGGGGAATGCGGATCATAACTCGTAATAAGTGTCTACAACTTGGAAGATAGGATCAAGAACACAAATATATTCATGAAAACATAATAGGTTCAGATATGAAATCATGGCACTCGGGCCCTAGTGACAAGAATTAAGCATAGCAAAGTCACAGCAACATCAATCTCAGAACATAGTGGATACTAGGGATCAAACCCTAACAAAACTAACTCGATTACATGATAAATCTCATCCAACCCATCACTGTCCAGCAATCCTATGATGTAATTACTCACGCACGGCAGTGAGCATCATGAAATTGGTGATGGAGGAAGGTTGATGATGATGATGGCGACAAATCCCCCTCTCCGGAGCCCCAAACGGACTCTAGATCGGCCCTCCAGATGAAGAACAGGAGCCGACGGCGGCTCCGTATCGTAAAACGCTATGAATCCTTCTACCTGATTATTTTCTCCCCGAATAGGTACATGTAGAGTTGGATTTAGCGTCGGAGGAGGTCTAGGGGCCCACAAGCCTGCTAGGCGCGCCCCGGGGGGAGGGGGAGTGCCCACAGGGCTTGAGGCCTTTGGGTGACCCCCTCTAGTTACTTCTTGAGCCAGTATTTTTATATATTCCACAAAAATTCTTCATAAATTTTCAGGTCAATACGAGAACTTTGATTTTATCAGCGTTCTGCGAACGGGGGTCCCCAGACTTGCCTGCCTGTGGCCCACAACGTGGCTAGGCAGCAGGCCGTACGACCCATCTTTATCAACAAGGCATACAAGACCCTCGCGAGGGTCCAAGCCTCGCGAGGCGGACGACGCAAGACTTCCTCTGGAGTGGCATAGCCAGGCGGGCTCACGAGGAGCAGAGATATCAAGGCGGGGCAAACCTCACGAGACTCTCGTGACGTAAGCCATGATGAACGGTGCCAGGCAGGCGCCAGTGCGCATAGCGTCCCCATTTCCTCTTTGGTGCTAAGGAGGCAAGCATAGGCGAAGAGTACCGAGGCATCAGGCAAAGGTTGCCATATTAGTGCAACAATACCAAGACCAGGCGGACGGCAAGACGGAGGTCATCATGGAGCCCAAGACGGCGTCACCCCAGGGCCTTTTCGCAGGCGAAGACCGCTTTTGTCAGGATAGCTTGTACTAGTTGTCCCCCTTCAAATTTGCCCGCTGTTGTTGGATCCCTTCCCGCACAACATTTGGGAAGAGGACCAGGGCCTATATAAATAGGACTAGCCACCACAGTTAGGGCAAGGGGATCGGAGGTAGAACAGATAGAGAGCAGTTCATCGACTCCTCACACCACAAGTTCATACGCACAAGAACACCTCAACCTCAGGAGGTTGTTCTTCCCTTGTACTGTTCATCATCAGCCCAAGAGGCAATCCACCACCACCACACTGGAGTAGGGTATTACACCACAACCGTGGCCCAAACCAGTATAAACCCCGTGTCTCTTTATGTGTTGTGAGTTCGTCGAGTTCGTCCGCAAGATCTTAGCGAGCTGGAGCATAGATCGGTAGGAGGGAAAGACTTCGTGCGCACCCCAGTGTTCGAACCTTAAGGGTTTGCCGGAACCCCACATCCGACATTTGGCACGCCAGGTAGGGGTGCGCCGGAGCTTCCTCTCTGCCAACCAGCTCTTCAACGTTCACCGGCTGCGATGTCTGGCGACCCAAGGACCGGCTCCGACCGCTCGGTAGCCTGGCCAGCCCGGACGACGCTGCCTGCCCATGGAGATCTCGACCCCGCACCCCAAGCAGCACAGGCACCACCAGGCTCCGCTGGGCGCAGGCAGCGCGGTCAAGCGTCATCCACCCTCACCCCACGACAAGTACGGGCCGCGGCGAGAGCGGCGAGCCACACCGCAACAACAGCGCCGCACTCGTGGCAGGAGCAAGTGAACATGCGGGCGGCACTTACGGTGGCAAGAGAGCTGCTGCGATGCAGGCTGATGGTGAGCGGCCGGGACACGCTACTCGAGCGAGTCGCTGAGCTACTAGACGCGGCGGCGGCGGGAGCACCACCCTTCTGCTATCGACTCCCCCCCCAGGTCACTGCAGGGCCGCGCGGCGAGCCTCACCACGTTAGCACGCCACCAACTACGCACAGGGGCTTCGTCGACATCAGCACGTCCGGCGGCGCAGGGGGCTCCAGTCCCCCCATGCCGCCCTCGACAAGCACAAGCGCAAACGCCACCCCCACGGTTTCGGCCGGGTGCCGTATCGTCATCCCCAGGACGCCATCATGGGCAGAGCAACATGGAGCGTGGGGCACCATGGCGAGGTGTTCGGGGTGACGGCACCGGAAGCCTACGTGCCCCGCATGATGGACCAAGGATACGCACCAGAGGACGACATCGGCTCGTTCATTGGAGAAGATTGGGGAGAAGGGGCGCTAGGAGCGGAACCTTTCCAAGAGCCAACGGAGAACCACAACGATCGCGCCAACAGCAGCAATTACAGGGTACCACTAGTCACTCAAGAGTAGGTTTACGCTAACCATGGGCTATAGATGAACCAGGTTGCCGCGTCGGTCGACGACCCAGGCGCGGCGACACCCGCTCCAGCAAGGGAGACGCGATGGGGGCCGCCGAGAGGGAGCCAGGAGCAAGGCTTCTCTCCGCGGCGCGCGGCGCCTGACGACACCCGGAGGTAGGCTCTCTGCCGGGGAGGCCTCTCCAACCCTTCCCCCGGCAGAGGACATGTGGTCGCCGAGGGAACCGCTGGCGTCCTCTTTCCCTCCTCTGTTTCGTCTTGGTCTCCGGTCGGCTCAGAGGAGGTCGAGAGCGGCGCAAGGCGGGGCCCTCGTCTGGCGATATGAAGCAAGGCCGGTACTGTGAAGAAGGCCGGTGCTGTGAAGCTTCGCCGCCTGACACTCTCACGTAATAATGAGTTGGGCCTGTACACGTCCCGGAGTCTCAGGGGTGCCGGCCTCAGGCCCTGGGGCTCCCTCCCACGCCTAGAGGAAGCACTTAGCTCCGCGCTGGTGAGAAGACTTGAAGACCAGAAGACTAGACTAGCTGCTGGACGCGGCCTTTTGCTTTGGATCTTTCCTTCTGTAGCTTTGCTTTTTGGATCTGGATTTGAGTTGAAGTTGAGTTTTTATCGATGCACGCGGGGGGAGCCTTTTCTCGTTTGAGCAATTTCTTGCCTTCTGGATCTCGCTTTGTTCGGGACTCATGTCCGCCACCTTTCCCTCACGAGCCCCTCGCGAGCGAGATCACTGTGGCTCTGTGGCGCCCGGCGCTATGTGTGCAATCGGTGCCCACTCCGCGTGGGGCCCCCTCCGGCAGGGCGGCGAGCTCCGCAAAGTTCTCAGAAACTCGGCATGTCACAGCCAAGCTCAAGGCTGGCGCTGACTAAGGTAAACCAAGGAAGAAAACTTGCATCAGGATTTACAAGTTCACGAGGACACAAACTCACACCGCACAGAAAAATAAAAACTGCAATTTGCTTACATGAGGGGCTCCCCCTCTCAAAATGCTCTTACAAGTTTCCAAGGGCCACGCCCGAGTTTGTGCGCAGGAAGAAATGACAGGAGAACAAGGGATCAGCCGGAGATGTCGCTCGCTGCATCACTTGTAGACGCGTCACTCGCGTCGTCGTCGTCTTCATCGGCCTCATCGCCGTCATCGGCGACACCCCCGTCGCCAGCGTCGACCACACCGCCTTCGTCTGCGACGACCACCACCACATCATCTTCCGAAGCGAAGGCCCTGACCAACGCGTCCACACGGTCCTCGACCCAGCGCGCCAGGTCGCCCCGGACAGCCATGGGTACGGGGCGATGGCGGCGTCAAAGTCAAAGTTGGGGTCGGCATTCAGGAGGCGGCTGAAGACGCGCGAGAAAGCGCGCACAAGCAAGCCGTGACCCCTTTCCTCCACAAGCTGGCGAGCTTGGGCAGATCGAGCCTCCAGGTGCACCACCACCTCGGTGAAGAAGGTCAGGTGGCTAGCATAATCGTTTGAGTGAGGAGTCGGCGCCTCCAGATCGCAAATGTGGCCCATGGCGATATTGGCCCTGTTCCGAAGCTCCTGAAGCATAGGGGCGTGCTCGCGCTCCAGCGTTCGGCGTCGGAGCACCTCCTCCGTGTTCTGCCTCGCGACGGCCTCTGCATCATCAAATCGTTCCCGGAGGGAGCGCAGCTCGGCGCGGGCAGAGGCCAAGTCCGCCTGCGCCGTGACCAGGGCTACGGTCGTGGCTTCCGCACGCCTCTCAGCCTCGTCCAACCTGGGCCTGAGGGTAGCGGCCCTGCCCTCATCCTCCACGCCCGCAAGCTTCAGCTTCAGGTTGTACCTGCCCTCCAGGTCCGCGTGTACCTCGGCCACCCGGCGATTCACCTCCTCCTCTACTCTAGCCTCACGAGCCCCTACAGTATCCTCTGCTTGGGCAACTTGACGCTCCCTTGTCTCCAGTTGCTCGAGCTCGCGGCTAAGCTCCATGGCATCCAGGGCCAATGCCTCCTCACACTTCCGGACCTCCTCTTCATCCGCGGGTGTCCCCCTCAGCAACGCAAGGGCGGCCCTGCGCGCCTCCACCTGCTACTCAAGAGACGCGCACCAGGCCTGGAGCTCCCAAGCGCGCTTCTCCGCGGCCTCGCGGCGGCGATCGGCCTCGCAAGCCTCTTCCAAGGCTCGTGAGCGGGCTTCGTAGGAAGCCTTGGGAGACGCTTCGGCCTTTGCGTTCTCAAGGTCACGTTGATAGTGGCCGAAGCTGATGGCCACCTTCCGCTTGTGCCGCTCCTCCAGCAACCAAAGGCCTTCAGCCTCAAGACGTGAATCAACACTCGCGAGCTCTCCACCAAGCCGGCTCATCGCGCTCATCGCCTCCTGGAAGAGCTGATGGCAAACCACGCTCCGCCCATGCTCAAGCCCGAACGCCCGGCCTTCTTGGTCCTCCGCCTCGGGGACTGCAGGCGGGGCGCCACATGGCGCGCCACCGCTCGGCAGGAGGCTGGGGGCTGGCGCCGCACCAGACACCAGCATGTCTTCGCGAGAAGCCCAAGCCTGCTGGGGCTTGCCACTCGAGGAGGAGCCGAGGATCGAAGACAACAAGCTACCACCAAAGATCAGCGAAGGAGTCTTGGGCACGCCTGCCAAGCTCCAAGACAAGCCAATGGGGAGGAGTGGTGAGGCCGCGGGATCAGCACGCCAGAAAGGCATAAGTGCCCCTTCAGCCAACTCTGCCCCAGGGGCAAGACTTGGAGCGCTCGAGGCAGGCGGAAGAGTTGAGGAAGAAGGAGGCAGATTCTTGGGAGATCCAGCAGCCTCAGTGGAAGGGGTCCTGAAAGACTGGCGTTAGAGGAAGAAAGCAGCACATGGAAAGCCACAGCTGCGCGATACTCACACGCCAATGGTGAAGTACTTCCTCCGCTTCAGCGGTCCGAAGATGTTGCTGCCGCTGGGGGATCCTTTACTCTTGCGGAGCTCCTCGAAGTCCACGCAAAGGCGACCAAAACGATGGACGTGACGGCCGGAGCGCAGCGGGGCCACAGAAGAGCTCGGGAAAATATCTTCAGGGGCGCCCGGTTGCGACGAACAACCGGGCACCGTTTCGCCACGATCTCCCGAGGCTCCTGGAGCCTTGGCCTCGGGGGTCGCACGTAGCGTCTCCTCAGCAACCGACGCCTCGGGAGGGGTGTGGCAGGCTCCTGAAGACGATGCCCCAGGATCACCGCCCAGCGCGTGCTCATCAACACACGAGCCGCCGGTCTCCTCCTGAGCTCGCCCACCTGCACCTTCACTTGGGGCGAGCACAGCACCAGGAGCGAGAAAAGGGAACCACGGTGACAGGGTTCTCCCGAGGCCCCTCCAGGCCGACCGGTCACGGCCCCCATTCATCAAAGAGAGGCATGGCCTTCACAAATTCGTCCTTATTCTCGCAGCGGTACAGCAGGCAACTATTCTTGGGCAGGTCAGCTGGCAGAGAGACGCCCGTCAGGACCCTGAGCAATGTTCCTCACGTCCCAAGGAGGAGCCCGGACTCCTGAAACCTCATGTGGTTTTGGCTTCTGAGCAAGGCCCACATGGGGTGAGAATGGCGCTGGAGCGGAGCGACCCGGCGTCGCACGAATTCCTTCACCACCATCGGTGCAGTTACACCGCGATCCTTCAGCAACTTCAACCTGAGCCAGACACGGGCAAGGCCGGGGCTCGCGAGCCGCTGATGGCCCCAGCCGGGGTTAGGAACAGCGGGCCCCGACGGAGCCTGAAGCAGAGGACTGAGCACACCAGCATCAACAAACACCCATCGTATCCGGAAGTCGCTCGTGGTTGGAGGGAGCTCAAAATCAATCCCCTCGCCTGCTGTCGCGGCCACAGCCTGGAAGCTCACGCACCCTAAGCAATGCTGAGGGTCGGCCAGATGCAATGGGAAGAAGTGGCCGAAGAGAGCCATTGAAGAGGCAATGCCCACCATGGCTTCGCACACGAAGGAGAAGACGACAAGAAGTGTCAGAAACTAAGGGTCGAGATGTAGCATGTGGATCTGATAGTGCTCGAGCACAACGTTGAAGAAGGCGGAAAAGGGAGGAATCAGGCCTGCCCAGAGGGCGTCGATGAGATTGGGATCTTAGTGGCCATCTGAACCGAGCGACTGTGGGACGCGAGCCAAGCCAGCGTCTCCCCCCACTCATTGAAGTTGGAGGCAAGCATCGGGCGCACCTTGTCCATGGCCTCATCATTGAGCACGCGAGACCGGCCGAGCGCCGGCTTGAAGGGCGGAGGCATGGCCGAAAGGAGCAAAGGGCTCTTCCCATTCTCGGCTTGCTTGTTCGCCATGGCTATGGAGCAGGCGGAGCACGAGTCAGATTGGGGAAGAGAAGCAGAGTCGCAAGGAGGCAGAGGAATTGGGGAAGCAAGGCGCAAGAGGCGGAGGAATAACTATGTAGGCCATGGAGGCCGCATAGCCGGGCGGATTCAAAGGCAGCGTGGGGAAGCGAACACGCCCACGTCCAATCAACCGCCACGCGTCGACTGAGGCCGCAGGCTTTTGGGTCCCGCGGCACTCCGAACTTGACCCTTGGCTTCACCGTGAAGCCAAGCCCGGTCGCACCTTGGGCCCGGGGGCTACTGTCGGCGTTCTGGGAACGGGGGTCCCCAGACTTTCCGGCCTGCGGCCCACAGCGTGGCTAGGCAGCGGGCCGTACGGCCCATCTTCATCAACAAGGCATCCAAGACCCTGACGAGGGTCCAAGCCTCGCGAGGCGGACGGCACAAGACTTCCTCTGGAGTGGCCTAGCCAGGCGGGCTCACGAGGAGCGGAGATATCAAGGCGGGGCAAACCTCACGAGACTCTCGAGACTTAAGCCATGACAAACACTGCCAGGCGGGTACCAAGCGGGCGCCAGTGCGCACAGCGTCCCCGTTTCCTCTTTGGTGCTAAGGAGGCAAGCGCATGCGAAGAGTACCAAGACATCAGGCAAATGTTGCCATATATGTTCAACAAGACCAAGACCAGGCGGACGGCAAGGCGGAGGACATCGTGGAGCCCAAGATGGCGTCACCCCAGGGCCATTTTGCAGGCAAAGACCACTTTTGTCAGGATAGCTTGTACTAGTTGTCCCCCTTGAAATTTTCCCACCGTTGTTGGCTCCCTTCCCGCTCAACATTTGGGAAGAGGACCAGCGCCTAAATAAATAGGACTAGCCACCACAGTAGGGGCAAGGGGATCGGAGGTAGAACAGGTAGAGAGCAGTTCATCGACTCCTCACACCACAAGTTCATATGCACAAGAACACCTCAACCTTAGGAGGCCGTTCTTCCCTTATACTGTTCATCATCAGCCCAAGAGGCAATCCACCACCACCACACTGGAGTAGGGTATTACACCACAACAGTGGCCCGAACCAGTATAAAACCGTGTCTCTTTCTGTGTTGTGAGTTCGTCCGCAAGATCTTAGTGAGCTGGAGCATAGATCAGTAGGAGGGAAAGACTTCACGCGCACCCCAGTGTTCGAACCTTAAGGGTTTGCCGGAACCCCACATCCGACAGATTTCTGCACAAAAATAACACGAGGGTACCTGGTTAGTTCCATTCAAATCATGCAAACTTGTGCCCAAAACAAGGGCAAAATACTTTGCAAAAGTAGATACGATGGACACCTATCGGCATCCAATCACTGTGGTCAGTTCAGGTCCTCTAGGAGATATAATCCAAAACAGGGAGGCCACAGGCCGGGTTGCTAAGTGGACAATCGAGTTAGGGCCACATAATCTCAAGTATGTGCCTAGGACTGCCATTAAGTGTCAGGCTTTGGTAGATTTTATCAACGATTGGACAGAGTTGCAGGCATCCAAGGAGAAGCCAGATAATACTTACTGGAGAATACACTTTGACGGGTCTAGGCAACTAGAAGGCTCGGGGGCTAGAGTTGTTATATCTTCCCCTCGAGGTGATAAGTTTTGTTATGTTTTGAGGCTTATGTTTCCCTGTACTAACAATGCAGCTGAGTATGAGGCTCTGCTCCATGGGATTTATATGGCTCAGGAGATGAATTTAAGCCGGGTCAAGTGCTTAGGCGACTCAGACCTGGTGGCTCAGCAAGTTTCAGGAACGTGGGATTCTAAGGACCCACTCATGGCGGCTTATCGTCAAGAGGTGACTAATATTGCTGGACACTTCAAAGGTTATCAAGTCGATCACATCGACTGGCGGCTTAATGAGGCGGTTGATGCTTTGTCACGGCTAGGTTCTTAGCATAAGCCGGTTCCTCCCAATGTGTTCCTTGACATTTTGCATAATCCCTCTGTCAAGTTACCTTCAGAAGAAGGCCTGGCTGCCCCTGACCCAGAGGGACATCTGGTGGCGGCTCTACGTGCTACTCCGGACTGTACAATTCCGTATTTGGCTTATTTAACCCAGGGTGAGCTTCCAGAGGATGAGTTTTTTGCACGTCAGATTATCCGTTGTTCTAAGTCTATGACTATCGTCAACGGTGAGTTACATAGATGCAGTGTGACCGGGTATTTCAACATTCTGTTTCTCCTGAGGAGGGAATGAAATTTTACAAGAAATCCATGCTGGTGATTGTGGTCATCATGCAGGTTCAAGATCTCTGGTGGCTAAAGCTTTTCGTCATGGTTTTTACTCGTTGACGGTTCATGCTGATGCAGAGGACATAGTTCGCAAGTGTGATGGTTGCCAGAGTTTGCAAGACAAGTTCATGTGCCATCTCAAGAATTGAGGATGATTGGCTGTTTGCAGTCAAGGGGCTTGATATGTTGGGCCGTTCAAAATGTCCAAGGACAAAAAGACACACCTATTGGTTGCAGTTGATAAGTTCACTAAGTGGGTTGAAGTAGAGCCGGTTAGTAATTGTCAGGCGGCTACTGCAGTTCAATTTGTCAAGAAGCTGATTTTCCGGTTTGGTTATCCTCATAGTATCATCACTGATAATGGGACTAATTTGTCTGAAGGTGCTATGAAAGAATTCTGTCAAAAAGAGCACATTCGGATTGATGTTTCATCTGTTGCACATCCGCAGTCCAATGGTCAGGCAGAGCGTGCTAACCAGGAGATCTTGAGAGGATTTAAACCGCGGCTCATGGTTCCCTTGAAGAGTACTCTGGTTATTGGGTAGAAGAGCTTCCTTCGGTTCTTTGGAGCATCAGGACCACTCCCAACAAATCAACATATTATACACCCTTCTTCATGGTTTATGGTGCTGAAGCAGTTCTTCCAAGTGATATTCGTCATGACTCGCCTAGAGTGGTGGCTTATGTGGAGACTGATGATGAGACGGTGCGTCAGAATTCTTTGGATGCTCTTGAGGAGGAGCGTGATCTTGCGGTGGCTCGTTCAACAATCTATCAGCAAGACCTACGTCGCTATCACAGTTGTAAGGTTCGAAGTTGGACCTTCCAGGAGGGAGACTTGCTGCTCTGTTTGATTCATGATCTGACAGGGATGCATAAGCTTTTACCTCCTTGGGAAGGACCATTTGTGGTTAGCAAAAACCTCAACAAAGGGTCATACTACCTCATCGACATACGTGAGAACAAAGATTCACGCACATCTGAGGAAGAGACCAATAGGCCCTGGAACATCGCGCATCTTCGGCCTTACTACACTTGAGCCACTAGCTCCCATCATTGTATATACCTTCATCAATGTACATATGTTTTTTACGATCAATGTAATAAAGCCAACATCCCCAAATTTCGGGACTTCTGTCATTTCAGCTCATATTTACTGTGTCTGAGTTTTTATTAATTGGTCATAAGGTCACTCGGGGGCTTCCAACTCATTGAGTTTAGCTTTAATACCCTCTTGATCGGCAAATAAATGCCATTATACGGGTTAGACGTGCATGTTTTCAACTTGATACTCCAACAGTTGACCCATACTCTTGACAGCCAATCTATAAGACCCATAACTTGTCAAGGTTAAAACCGCGGTTTTGTCACGTGAGAGCCAGATTACAGAGGGCGATGATAAACTCACCCGTCTGCTTGGTGCTACTCTATTATGTGATGCGCCATACTCTTGACATTCAATCTATAAGATCCTGAACTAGTCAAGGTTAAAATGGCGAGATATATCACGTGAGAACCGGCTTACAGGAGAAACGGTTATCATACCAAAGCTTCTTTGAAGCAAGACTTGAGCCTTAAAAGCCAATCTTTTCTATCGAGCCTTAAAAGCCGTCTTATGATGTTATTTTGAATATTTGCAAATCTATTTCTTCTATGTCTGCAGGGATTACCAATATTTCATTGTTACAATGGCTATAAGCCACCAGGATGTTAATACTCCGGGTTACAATGTGCGGATTTTAAGTCGCCATTGATTAATAACAGCTGGGTTTTTAAAGATCCAGATTTGTGTTTAAGCATACAAGGTTTTTGGGTTTTAAGTCGCCAATACGCAAGCTACCAGCTTACTTGACAACTATGGCAGATTCAGGATATTGCACTCATTCACAAGCAGATATTCTTTTCAAGCAAGGCGATAGCACCTGAACAAGGTCGTTTACACCCAAGGGTTTGGTGTCGGTATCAAAACCGGTGGATCTCGGGTAGGGGGTCCCGAACTGTGCGTCTAAGGCGGATGGTAACAGGAGGCGGGGGACACAATGTTTACCCAGGTTCGGGCCCTCTCGATGGAGGTAATACCCTACTTCCTGCTTGATTGATCTTGATGATATGAGTAGTACAAGAGTTGATCTACCACGAGATCGTAGAGGGTAAACCCTAGAAGCTAGCCTATGATTATGATTGTTGTTGTCCTACGGACTAAACCCTCCGGTTTATATAGAAACCGGAGGGGGGGGGGTTACACATAGTCGGTTACAAGGAAGGAGATCTACATATCCAAATTGCCAAGCTTGCCTTCCACGCAAAGGAGAGTCCCATCCGGACACGGGACGAAGTCTTCAATCTTGTATCTTCATAGTCCAACAGTCCGGCCAAAGTATGTAGTCCGGCAGTCCGAGGACCCCCTAATCCAGGACTCCTCAAGAGTCTCGAACCAGGCTTCAATGACGATGAGTCCGTAGCAGAGATTGTCTTCGCATTGCAAGGTGGGTTCCTCCTCCGAATACTCCATAGAAGATTTTGAAAACAAGGATCGTGTCCGGCTCTGCAAAACAAATTCCACATACCAACGTAGAGAGTATAATATTTCGAAAAATCTAATCTGCTGACAACTTTTTGTAGCGTGACGTGCTGCCGTGGTCCGGTCATTACGAACCGTTTTTCCCAGCCTACCACTGCACGTGTTGCGAGGCGGTTTTATTGGCATGTCTTGTCGAAGCAGAGATCGTGTTCCCCTTATCATGGGATTCTCATCAATACGAGTGTGGGTAACCCAATCGTGCCTGCTGGTATGACTCGTCGATTTTAGGCAAGTTCCAAACGGCCACGTGGAGGACTCTTGATATTCACCCTCTTTATAAAGGGGCCAAGGCCTGTCCTTTTCTTCTCGCGCTCGATCCTTCCCTTCCCCCACCTCGAATTCCAACACCCAAGGCTCAGGCTAAGCGCTTCGGACCTTCAATCATGTCCGGATCCAACCTTCAAGGCCGGTGGATGGCCTCTCTGTCACAAAGGAGGACATCAACAAGCTAAGAGAAGCCAGGTACCTGACCGTCGAAATCTTGCACAGGCTGCCTGCTCAAGGGCAGGTCATCCCTACTCCCGAACCAAACGAGAGTGTCGTATTAGTTTCCCACTTCCTCCGAGGGCTAGGCTTTAGTCTTGATCCCTTTGTTAGAGGACTTATGTTCTAGTACGGGCTCGATTTCCATGATCTTGCTCCGGATTCCATCCTTCACATCTCGTCATTCATCGTTGTGTGTGAGGCCTTTCTCCGCATTACCCACACTTCGGCTTATGGCTCAAGACCTTCAATGTGAAGCCGAAGATGATCGATGGGCGACACACAGAATGCGGAAATGCCATAATAAGCAAAGGCGCCGATGCTCCGTGTCCAAAGGGTTCCTTCCCAGAGATGTCCAACTTATGGCAGCGGGAGTGGTTTTACATCATGTCTCCCCGAAGTAGTAAGTGGGCAGCTTCCCCCGCGTTCCGTTCGGGCCCCCTGCCAGAACTGGCGTCATGGGTCAACAAGGGGCTGGACTGGGGGCCGGTTAATGACGTGCCGACATTGCAGAGTCGCATCCGAGATCTCCTCAAGAGAGATGTCAGCCTTGTCAAGGTAATGCAAGTCATGCTAGTTCATCGGGTCCTGCCATGCCAATGTCGTCCTCTCCGTATGTGGGAGTTCAACCTAGAAGGACCACGAACTATTGAGCAATTCTTCGGCATGACGCTCGAAGGGATGTTTGGATTGTTCTTCGGATCACGAATAAAGTGTCCGGACACCACCGAGGATGCGGGTCTAAACTGCAATCGTCGAGATACCCATGTAAGTAATTCCGTGGCCGAACATGCTGTCTTTTTATTTATCACAACATCATTCTAAAAAGTCGCTCTTTGACCAGGACTGGATAAAAAAGGCAAAGATGATCAGGTGTTCGGCCCCCCTTCCCGAAGGCTCGCTGGATCCTGTACTAGCCAGGATGCTTGATCATGCACCTTATCAAGTGCCATCAGAGGAAGATAAAGGGAGGAATAAAGAAGCCGAGAGCGGGCCTCACGCATTACTCATCCAAACCGGGGGAATTAGTGTCTCCGCGAAGGAGGATAACCAGGGAGAAGAATCTAAAATTCCCTCTCCCCAAGAAAGGAAGAGGACCGCCTCTGAAGATTTGGAAATGTGAGTTTCCAAATGAGGGAAGAAACTTTCGTCAGGGGGCCCTGCCCCGGAGGGAATCCTCACCGCACAGTGCCCGCAAAGGGATCATCCCTCCACCGTGTCAGGACCCCGATTCCAAGTCACATCGATCTAGCCGGTAACACATCATATCACTTTGCGGCCTCAAGCACGGTATTTCCACGGGTGTCGCCTTACCATGGCCTGGGACCATTTGCGCCTTTTGGCTCACGTATATGATAGTGTCGCTAGCATCCATATGACTGAGAACCCGGGCCGACATGGCTAGTCGTGCACCCAAAGCGGCACTAACCCATGGGGACAGGCATACATGAATCACATCGAGCATGTCGGCCGCCAGCGTGTGAATCCGGGCTGTAGCACTGGCTAACAGGACTCCGGGAACCCGGCTGCAAAGAGCTAGGCAGGACTCCGGATGTCACCGCATGACATTTCCCGAAGAACAGACACATGAACGAAGTGAAACACATGCCCGGCGATCAAAGCGTCCGAAAGCGGTAGTCTTTGGGCTAGCAGGACTCCGGTGAACCGGGCTGTAGCGGACTACAATGGCTCAAGGAAGCACTAAACTACATTTCCCCATAAAAGAGGCTGCCAAGGATAAACAACTAGATTGTCGGATCCCACACATACCAAGCATTTCAAACATACACACAATATGCTCGATATGTGTAAATACAACATGGCATCACAACATAACTCTATGACTCAAGTATTTATTCATTAGGCTCCGGGAGCGAGATATTACAAACATGGGTCTCTCGACCCAAAGATTCGTGAGCATACAAGTCAAACACAAGCGGAAGCTTAACATGTCTGAGTACAGACAACTATAAAGGAAAAGGCTGAAAAGCCTGGCTATCTACCAGATCCTGCCGAGGGCACAAGATCGTAGCTGAGGTAACAAGCTAAACGTTGAAGTACACGCAGAACTACTAGCGAGACTGACGTCTCTCTGTGAAACATAAAATAGGCAAACGTGAGTACAAATGTACCCAGCAAGACTTACATCAGAACTAGCTACATATGCATTAGTATCAACAAAGGAGGTGGTGGAGTTTGACTGCAGGAAGCCAGCTTTGACTCGGTGGCTATCCTGAACTACGACTGCAAGTAACTCTTTTGAGGTGGCGCACACGAGTCCACATATTCACCATATCAATACACCATTATGGATCCGCCCCGCCTCCCTCACGAGAACGCCATCCATAGCACTCACGCTTATCTTGCGCATCTTAGAGTATCCACTTTCACTTGTCTATGAATTGTTATAGGCAACCCAGAAGTCCTTTACCGCGGACACGGCTATTCGAATAGATGATGTTAACCCTGCAGGGGTGTACTTCTTCACACACGCTCTCGCCACTTAGCACCATGTACACGACATGTATTCGGCAACCGTCAAGCAGAAGCCCAGCGAGGGTGTCGGCCACGACCTGACTAAACACACGAGTCCCTAGTCCAGGTTTATCGCCTATTCGGGTTCCATCCACAGGGAGTCTGACCGAGGTTTCCACTAACGGCCCCGAATGATGTGTGCAGGGTTCCCGAGACACCAAACGGGCGAATCGGTACACTGCGTTGCGTGCCTACCGCAACACAGCCCACCCCTAAGGTCAAGCCATGCGGCTCCCCAAAGATGCTACAAACACCAGAAACTACTTTGCAACTCCCGGACAGAGGACAAGAGTGGTTAATAAGTCGAGAGGGTCAATTAAGGATCCCAATGAGTGGTAGTAACTGTTTCATGGATCACAAACACAGAACTCAGTTCCTAAGGACGGCTGCAATGAGACAACCAACCATGTACTCCTACATGGCCTCTCACCGCTACCTTTACCAAATCGTGTTCACACACTTAGCTCTCAACAGTAGGACATGTTCACACACCTCCGATTCATCTCCGATGAATCAGACCTGACTCAACTCTAAGCAGTAGCAGGCACGACAAACAAGCATGAATGACTAGGCACAACAGGGCTCAAACAACTCCTACTCATGCTAGTGGGTTTCATCTATTTACTGTGGAATGATAGGTCATGCAGAGGATAAAGGGGTTCAGCTACCGCAGCAAGTAACAGATGAATTGTTGTTGTCCTAATGCAGTAAAAGAGAGCAGGAGCGAGAGAGTGGGATTATATCGGAATGAACAAGGGGGTTTTTCTTGCCTGGCACTTCTGAAGATATCATTGAGTCTTCATCAGTGTCAACGATCACAACGCTTGCATACAACGCTCACCGAGGGGGAACAACACCGCAAACAAAGAAGAAACACGATCAATGCAATGCACAATATGATGCATGCTATGACATGGCAATATGAATGTGTTTTGGCTAATGCAAGCTAGAACAGATTGAGATGAGTCCATTTGAACCAAAGATTCAAATGCAAACCCATTTTAAGAGGTCATAATAGTGCATTAACTTGTTTCACCTAAATAGCAAGGTTAATGTGTTCTAACATGCATGAAACCAGTGAAGATGGATAGATTGGATTTTTCTGATAATTTTTCATATATAATTTATTTGATTTGGAGCTACGGTTGATTTTCTATGATTTTTAGAAGTTTGGTTATTTTCTGGAATTTCCTGTATAAGAAAAATTCCAGTAATTACTTATTGTGTCAGCATGATGTCATGGTGATGTCAGCAGGTCAAAGGCGACGGTCCAGGTCAACCCTGACCTGTGGGCCCTGCGTGTCAGTAGTTAGTTTAACTAACTAATATTAGTTAGTGTTAACCTAAGTTAATTAGCAGAGCGGGCCCCACTTGTCATAGACTCAGGGGGAGTCAACCTGGGCCCGCCTAGTCAAAGTCAACGTGTCAAACCCGCCGGTGTTTAGCCGCCGGCAAGGCCAGACGCGGCGGTGGGAGTGCAGTTTCGCGTTCCGGCGACCAAATGGGCGGCGAAGAGTATCTACGCGTAGCTGGGAGCAAGCCGCAGCGTTTGGTGGCGGTGGTTGGGCTCGGGTTGCGGAAGCGTTGCCGGGCGACGAGTCAGGCGGCTGCCGGAGCTCGTCTGAGGTCGAACCCGAGGCTACGGGGCACGGCGAGGCGCGTGGAGTAGTGATACGGGTTCCTGCGAGTGCGGTGAGTGCGTTGGTCACGGTGGTGTGGCCGGTGGGTGGCCGGAGTCACGTTGGCGACGAGCTCGGCGGCGACGGGTGCGGGTGAACGTGTTGCGGTGCATGCGGTGCAGGAGAGAGTTAACGGAGAGGGGGAGGAAGGAGCTGAGCTCACGGCGATTGCAGCAAGCGTCGAAGCGGCCTCGGAGAAATCCGGAGCTGAGCGGGGCGACGATGGCGATCTTAGCGGCCAGAGTTGGGGAAGACGAGGGCGGGGGCGACTCCGGAGCAGGCGAGCGCTTGGGGCTCGGCCTGCTCGACGTAGTCGACGACGGCGGAGCGAACAGACACGGCGACGAGGCACGGGGACGACGGTGGACGCGGTTATCACGGTGGCGCGAGCGCGGCAGCCTCGGCCATGGTGCGGGAGAGCGAGGGAGAGAAGCCGGGGAGGAAGAGGCGTGTCTGCGAGCTCGGGGAGGAGTGGGTGACCGACCCAGGGCGACAGAACGGCGAGGGAAGGAAGCAGGGCGGTGGACAATTGCGTGGCGCGCACTGGTGCCGGCGTCAAGCACCTGCCTGCCTGGTTGGCCGAGCCAAGCTGCTCGCTGGAGTGGTGGCTGGGCTGGGCCAGCTGGTGGGCCTGCTAGGTGGGCGCCAAGTAAGCCTCTCTCTCTCTCTCTCTCTCTCTCTCTCTTTTATTTCCTGTTTTCTATTTCTTTTATTCTGTTTTGAATTAGTAAAAATACTAATCCGATTTATAAAAACCTGAAAATAATGGTGGGCAGTGTTTGGATTATTTCCAACAACCCAAAACTAGTTTCAGGATTATTAGAGCATTTAAAAATATTTATAGGATTTAAATGCTCCAATTCAAAGAGGATATGAGTTAATTCAGAGATCCAGAATGGCCTAATAATATGTGCATCATTTTTGTCAGAGGTGCTAGACCAATTCAAAAATGATGAACATTTCTAAAGGCAGTTTGGGATCATTGAAAAGATTTAAGTTTGAACCTGGTTGAATTCCATTTGCTGCTAGGGTTTATTATCCCCCATTTCAAGTTTAACTGAAATTTAAACATGATGACATGGATGAAGATGCAACTAATTACAAACAAAGATCTAGGGCTGTGACAACTCACCCCCACTAAACAAGAATCTCGTCCCGAGATTCAACACGTGAGGTAAGAAGACAGAGGGGGTACAAACTATCACGGTCTTCACTGTCCAGGTTGCACTTCATAAGAACGTTGACACGATCACCATCTTTCTCTTGATGTCTTGCTCTGAGAACTGCAACTAACATGACAATGAGAGGAAAGGGAAAACTCCAGAAGGATCGATCTTCTCGAAGATCGATCAACTCAGAATCACTCATTGAGTGAGACATTGAAACATCTCTCGAGCTGAGACACGAAACACATCGAGAGGGATGGAGGAACAAGCGATGGGGTTTGATTTGGTGGGCAACAATTCCACGCTTAGAAAGATGGTGGACGGTGTCAAGGTGGCGAAGAAATAATTGCCATGATCCCGTAACGGGGCACCTTGGAAGAGGTGACTGGTTGGACTGTTCCCTTAAGTGGCAAAAGAATTACTTTTGATCCATAGATCATTGAAACTCTTCATGCCATCTTAAGGCAATTTATAATTGATCGCTTGGCGGAGTTCAAAGGAATAGCATATCCGGATTTGAATGGATGATGTGGAATACCTTGTCGAAGACAACGCGATGGATGATTTTGCTTATCATCGGAAATGGATGGGACCCATGGTAGGACCACTTTTGAAGGCAATCCTGACCAGAAATTACCGAGAAGGGTAGTCCATGGGAAATTGGCACAATGGCGGTGCAAGCTGGGAACAAGACGAATCGATGGGAATGTTCCAACCATCATATCTGCCTGAGATTCAGATCCGATTGGTGATGGGATACTTCAGACTCAAAGATGTCCGAAAGAAAGTTTGCAAAAGCGATTCGACGAGATGGCGCTATGAGATTCTCGAGGAATGAACTAAGATAGCCAGCTCCAAAACATGAGCTGGTTACGCTAAACACATGTGAACACGCTGTCCTGCATAAGCATGACCACATGGTAGTCTTACAACAAAACACTACCGAGTTCAGGTGGGGAACCATCATCAAGGATAACGAAGTCTTTACGCAAGTCCATGGATTAGATCCCAAGCATAGACTTCTCTTCCTTGAACAAATCGGTCAGTGGCTTGGTGTGCTAGGAGATACATATGGATTGGAGATGATCAGTCTATCAAACCACATAATACTTTGCACATGCTTGACTGACTTGGGATGATTCCAGCAGGAGCAAAACAAACTTTCTCGAATTCACGGCGGCAACTTGCTTCGAATGCACATGAACTAGAGGAAATCACTTCTTTCATCCAAACATATACCTCATGAATGGAACACAAAGGCAATGCTTTAAAAGTTTCCAACACTATTTAATGTTCAACATGAATCACGGACGAGATGAAATGTTGCTGATGGGCTCAATAGCAACTCATCGGAATTTTCCATATCACTGGACTTCCACCATCATGTGAACACGGTGATAGTATTGGTCAGACCAAAAGGTATAATGGTGTATGCTCGAGGAATCAACCACGAGTAAGACAACATTACGAATATCATTGGTTCTAACTTGATTTGACGATAGACCACACTCAAATCAAAGTTTTGACAAGGCAATAGATCCAACAACTGATCACGAGGACCAATCGACGGAGATATCATCTTTTGTCAACACACACACACACACACACACAAGGATATCCCTTAGTGATGAACTAAGTGGATTAAGCTTTTATCTTCCAACTCTCCAACTTGTTATTTGGCTCAACCAACTAGCCCAGGGGTATCCAACATAGATTCTTGGAGAAAGGGTGGTTCACAAGAAACCAACTTGATCATGAGCTCAACATAACAGTCAGGTGACAACTTGGTAATACTTTCGAGAAGATATTCAGAAAATCACGAACCACCGGTATGTTACTAAGCTCGAGAACAACCTTGCTTTTCAGGGCAAGATGATGTGATCAAATAAGCAAGGGATTGAATAATACTAACTCATTGATCGAAGAGTGCACCGGAAATAAGGACTAGGTAGCACAATCTATCTTAGAATGATGATTCAATAACAAACACGCTAAGAATGAGAATATTGTCCATTTACTACCAAGCAACGAGTTGCTCGGAGTATTGATTTCAAGCATCACAGTACACTTGTCGGCATTCCGGTTACAATAACACGTAAACCGAGGAATGAACAATGATGGCATGAAGTATTACTGCGTCAAGAATTCATAAGAGGTGGTGCAATTCTCATGACACTCTTGACATAAAGATGGTAACACTCCAAGGTAGAACAGAACAAAGCTGGATAGGCATTTGATCTGTGGAATACAACTGCTTTGGCCCAATCCTAGAAATGGACAAGGTACTGGAGTTTGTTTCTCCTAGTCATTCCAGAATAGAATGGCTCGACGGACCACAAGAATAATAGGCATCGATGGACACGGTTGCACAACTACACCTGTCTATCAATTGATAGACGGGGGTCAGAAGACAACCAAGAGGGACAACTCAAGGAACATATAACTTTTCGAGTTGTGGAGGCATGGGTTAGTATGCCGAACAAATTCAACATATTTCTTCTGGATAACCCATGCAGAGAGGTAGAACTGGCAGATTACAATTATGAATGGAGAACTCCGCAAGAGTACTCTGATTGTGATCCTTCGGTTCAGCGAGGAACTTCTGCCATAAGCGGTTCATAGTATTTGGAAGAAGGAAATACCACGGACCTCGAGGACTAATGCAGAGGTTACTAATAACCTAAAGGAACAAGCAAACACTATCAACATGAAGTAAGTAGGGTGAATCTCGGGTTCAAGAACCAGGAATAGAATACCTACTAACAAATAACATCACGGGATGCTTTCGGGAATAATGGTCAGAATCACCACACCGGAACACAAAACATGGCTATATTACTAGGTGACTCCCTAAAACACCTAGGTTCATAATAATAGCTCCAACATATATGCCGAGGCAGCGGAGTACCTCAACACACTAATTTGTGTGATTAATCTGGCCCAAATGAACATTAGAAACGGAGAGAAGGGATTTGCAAATGCATCGGACTATATAGAAATCTGGGATGACTCGGACAGCATAACGGCTGTAAATGCTCAAAATGATTTGAGACGTTCTGCAAAAATAGTGGCATAACCACTCGATCATCAAAATATCAAGATTCTGAGACCAGCTATGAACATACGGAAGTAGTAAAAACTGAACTGGGATTTGAAAGTATCGATTCTATAAGTCTATGGATTAGTAACACGTCATCCTGATAGATAGATGAGAAGGCCTAGTTCTTAAACCCCGTAGAAGAGAAGAGGATGACTCAGATCAGAAGGCCATGAGGTATAAGGAGTAAAAAGAGCCATACGTTCCCTTCCACAATCAATTCCCTTACATAACTAAAACATTTCTAGACACAACTTCGACCAGTTTGGCTTGGTAATCCTACAGGCAGTCAGGCTCTGATACCAAAGCTGTCAGGACCCCGATTCCAAGTCACATCGATCTAGCCGGTAACACCTCATATCACTTTGCGGCCTCACGCACGGTATTCCTACGGGTGTCGCCTTACCATGGCCCGGGACCGTTTGCGCCTTTTGGCTCACATATATGATAGTGTCGCTAGCATCCATATGACGGAGAACCCGGGCCGACGTGGCTAGTCGTGAACCCAAAGCGGCACTAACCCATGGGGACAGGCATTCATGAATCACATCGAGAATGTCGGTCAGCAGCGTGTGAATCCGGGCTGTAGCACTGGGCTAACAGGACTCCGGGAACCCGGGCTGTAGCAGGCTAGTCAGGACTCGGATGTCACCAAGTGACATTTCCCGAAGGGACAGATACAGAACGAAGTGAAACACATGCCGGCCGGACAAGCATCCCGAAAGCGGTAGTCTTTGGGCTAGCGTGACTCCGTGAACCGAAACAGAAGCGGACTACTATGGCTCAAGGAAGCACTAGACTACATTTCCCCATAAGAGAGGCTGCCAAGGATAAACAACTAGATTGTCGGATCCCACACATACCAAGCATTTCAAACATACACACAATATGCTCGATATGTGTAAATACAACATGGCATCACAACATAACTCTACGACTCAAGTATTTATTCATTAGGCCCGGGGAGCGAGATATTACAAACATGGGTCTCTCGACCCGGCATTCGTGAGCATACAAGTCGAACACAAGCGGAAGCTTAACATGTCCGAGTATGCATAACTATAAAGGAAAAAGGCTGAAAAGCCTGACTATCTACTGCATCTCCGCCGAGGGCACAAGATCGTAGCTGAGGTATCAAGCTAAACGTTGAAGTCCACACGGAACTACTAGCGAGACTGACGTCTCTCTACAAAACATAAAATAGGCAAACGTGAGTACAAATGTACCCAGCAAGACTTACATCAGAACTAGCTACATATGCATTAGTATCAACAAAGGGGGTGGTGGAGTTTGACCGCAGCAAGCCAGCTTTGACTCGATGGCTATCCCGAACTACTTAACGCAAGTAACTCTTTTGAGGTGGCACACGAGTCCACATATTCACCATATCAATACACCACTATGGATCCGCTCCCGTCTCCCTACGAGAACGCCATCCATAGCACTCACGCTTATCTTGATTTTAGAGTATCCACTTTCACTTGTCTATGAACTGTTATAGGCAACCCAGAAGTCCTTTACCGCGGACACGGCTATTCGAATAGATGATGTTAACCCTGCAGGGGTGTACTTCTTCACACATGCTCTCGCCACTTAGCACCATGTACACGACATGTACTCGGCAACCTTCAAGCGGAAGCCCAGCGAGGGTGTCAGCCACGACCTGACTAAACACACGAGTCCCTAGTCCAGGTTTATCGCCTATTCGGGTTCCATCCGCAGGGAGTCCGGCCGAGGTTTCCACTAACGGCCCCGAACGATGTGTGCAGGGTTCCCGAGACACCAAACGGGCGAATTGGTACACCGTGCCACGTGCCTACCACAACACAGCCCACCCCTAAGGTCAGCGCTGCGTGCGGCCCCCAACATGCTACAAACACCAGAAACTACTTTGCAACTCCCGGACAGAGGACAAGAGTGGTTAATAAGTCGAGAGGGTCAATTAAGGATCCCAATGTGTGGTAGTAACTGTTTCATGGATCACAAACGCAAAGCTCAGTTCCTAAGGACGGCTGCAATGAGACAACCCACCATGTACTCCTACATGGCCTCTCACCGCTACCTTTACCAAATCGTGTTCACACACTTAGCTCTCAACAGTAGGACATGTTCACACACCTCTGATTCATCCCCGATGAATCATACATGACTCAACTCTAAGCAAGAGTGCACGACAAACAAGCATGAATGAGTAGGCACAATAGGGCTCAAACAACTGCTACTCATGCTAGTGGGTTTCATCTATTTACTGTGGAATGACAGGTCATGCAGAGGATAAAGGGGTTCAGCTACCGCAGTAAGTAACAGATGATTCGTTGTTGTCCTAATGCAGTAAAAGAGAGCAGGAGCAAGAGAGTGGGATTATATCGGAATGAACAAGGGGGTTTTTCTTGCCTGGCACTTCTGAAGATAGCATTGAGTATTCATCAGTGTCAACGATCACAACGTCGGTACAATGTCTACCGAGGGGGAACAACACCGGCAAACCAAGAAGAAACACGATCAATGCAATGCACAATATGATGCATGCTATGGCATGGCAATATGAATGTGTTTTGGCTAATGCAATCTAGAACAGCTTGAGATGAGTCCATTTGAAGCAAAGATTCAAATGCAACCCCATTTTAAGAGGTCATAATAGTGCATTAACTTGTTTCACCTAAACAGCAAGGTTAATGTGTTCTAACATGCATGAAACCAGTGCATATGGATAGATTGGATTTTTCTGATCATTTTTCATATATAATTATTTGATTTGGAGCTACGGTTGATTTTCTATGATTTTTTGGAAGTTTTGGTTATTTTCTGGAATTTCCTGTATAAGAAAAATTCCAGTAATTAGTTATTGCGTCAGCATGATGTCGTGGTGATGTCAGCGGGTCAAAGGCGACGGTCCAGGTCAACCCTGACCTGTGGGCCCTGCGTGTCAGTTGTTAGTTTAACTAACTAATATTAGTTAGTGTTAACCTAAGTTAATTAGCAGAGCGGGCCCCACTTGTCATAGACTCAGGGGGAGTCAACCTGGGCCCGCCTAGTCAAAGTCAACGGGTCAAACACGCCGGCATTTAGCCACCGGCGAAGCCAGACGCGGTGGTGGGAGTGCAGTTTCGCGTTCCGGCGATCAAATGGGCGGCGGAGTGTATCTACGCGTAGCTGGGAGCAAGCCGCAGCATTTGGTGGCGGTGGTTGGGCTCGGGGTTGCCGGAAAAGTCGCCAGCGACGAGCTGTGCGGCTGCCGGAGCTCGGGTGAGGTTTAACCCGAGGCTACGGGGCACGGCGAGGCGCGTGGAGTAGTGATACGGGTTCCTGCGAGTGCGGTGAGTGCATTGGTCACGGTGGTGTGGCCGGTGGGTGGCCGGAGTCACGTCGGCGACGAGCTCGGCGGCGGCGGGTGCGGGTGAATGTGGTGCGGTGCATGAGGTGCAGGAGAGAGTTAACGGAGAGGGGGAGGACGGAGCTGAGCTCACGGCGATTGCAGCAAGCGCCGGTTGCCTCGAGAAGTCCGGAGCTGAGCGGGCGACGATGGCGATCTCAGCGGCCGGAGTTGGGGAAGACGGGCGCGGGGGTGACTCCAGAGCGGGCGAGCGCTCGGGGCTCGGCCTGCTCGACGTAGTCGACGACGACGGAGCGAACGGACACGGCGACGAGGCACGGGGACGACGGCGGATGCGGTTATCACGGTGGCGCGAGCGTGGCATCCTCGGCCATGGTGCGGGAGAGCGAGGGAGCGGAGCTAGGGAGGAAGAGGCGTGTCTGCGAGCTCGGGGGAGGAGTGGGTGACCGACCCAGGGCGGCAGAACGGCGAGGGAAGGAAGCAGGGCGGCGGACAGCTGCGTGGCGCGCGCTGGTGCCGGCGTCAAGCACCTGCCTGTCTGGCCGAGCCAAGCAGCTACTGAGCGGTGGCTGGCTGGGCAGCGGTGGGCCTGCTAGGTGGGCGCCTGTGTAAGCCTCTCTCTCTCTCTCTTTTATTTCTTGTTTTCTATTTCTTTTATTCTGTTTTGAATTAGTAAAAATACTAATCCAATTTATAAAAACATGAAAATAATGGTGGGCAGTGTTTGGATTATTTCCAACAACCCAAAACTAGTTTCGTGGATTATTAGAGCATTTAAAAATATTTATAGGATTTAAATGCTCCAATTCAAATAGGATATGAGTTAATTCAGAGATCCAGAATGGCCTAAAAATATGTGCATCATTTTTGTCAGAGGTGCTGGACCAATTCAAAAATGATGAACATTTCTAAAGGCAGTTTGGGATCATTGAAAAGATTTAAGTTTGAACCTGGTTGAATTCCATTTGCTGCTAGGGTTTATTATCTCCCGTTTCAAGTTTAATTGAAATTTAAACATGATGACATGGATGAAGAAGCAACTAATTACAAACAAAGATCTAGGGCTGTGACACACCGAGCCGTAAGTGAACAAGAGTACTTTTAGTGAATATATCCTGCTTCATCTCCGAGGACAATATCCGAGACGTATGTCTGCAGTTCGGATCGTAGCCCTTCTCGACAGAGTTCGTCTTCGGGGGATCTTCTTCCGGAGATGATGGAGAGCGAAACGCCTACCCCTGTCTCCCCGCCTCATGAGGCGGACGACCCCGAGTTGTCGTCATGGAGGATTTCTCCTGATCCGCCAAGGCCAGAAGGTAACCCTTTGGCCACCCGAAGTTCGGGGTAATCGGCTCCTAAGGGGAGCAACAGAAAGAGTCCGGGACTGTCCGGTGCACAACCGGACGCACTGATGGGTCTTCTGGAGCAAGCTGCTATCTCAGAGGCGCATCGTACTTTGTTGGGTGCGGTGGTTGAGAGGATTTCCTCCGCCAAAAATGGGTTGCATGAAGCTTTTATGAGCCTGCTAAATGGCTTTGAGGTACACGAAGTATATATATATTTTGATGGTACCGCACACGCTAGGTGTGCCCTATATAGATAGTAGCCCCTGAGACTTTGATTGCTGTCCAAGGGCGGCAAACAGAGGATCATAGTCCCAGGTAATGATCATGCTGCTTTTATGTGCAGGTGGCTGAGGGTCCGGTGGCTGGCCGGACTGGTGACTTTGCCGAACTGAGGCGGCAACTTGATGTGGCAGATGCCGACATCGTGCTTGTAAACAAGCGGCTTGACGAGGCACAGGGTATGTATTCTCCGGTGGTCAACAGATATTAAGAGGAGGATGATGCTAGTATTTGTAATATGTTGTGACTGCAGATGGAGCTGCCATTGGAGACCCTTTGGGCAGAGCCTGCCCGAGCCAAGGAACAAGGCCAGAGAAGCGATGCGGCCGCCCTAAAGGCGGCCGAAGAGTTAAAAGCCGAACAGGCTGCTCATCGCCAGAGCGAAGATAAAATAGCCAAGATGGCTGTTGAGCTGAAGGATGCCGCCGACCGGTATGAGCTTCTTGAAAAGGAAAGCTAAGCGAAAGCGGCGGACCTGAAGAAAGCCATGGTAGCAGCCAAGGAAACCCGCTCTAAAAAAAGAGCGGCGAAGGAGGAGCTTCCTCAAGCCGGAGATATCATGGCCGGGAAGCCCTTTTTGTTGCGGACGAAGTTCGGAGATCCGAAGTGTGCCCCTCTGGATCAATTATGGAGTGCTGCAGACGCGTACTTGGACTTGGCAACGAGTGCTGCTGATGCGACGGAGTTTTTCAAAGATAAAAAAGATCACGAAGTGGAAAAGTTGTTCTGGTCGTAGTTCAGTGCTCCAACGCGTCCGCTGCTATTAAATGAGCAAATGGTCGAGTGAGCTAAGCTCCACAGGTTGTTCGGGCATGCCATGAGGTCTGTCGTGGATCTTCTTTGGCCAGAAGGACCAAGGCCGAATAGTTATTTTGGTTTAGTGCAACGATTCCTTGGTGTTGTGCCGCATATCGACGCTGTAAAGAGGTCGGCGTGCATAGAGGGTGCGCGGATGGCTCTTGCCCGTGTTAAGACATACTGGGCAGAGATGGAGGCCACCGCTATTGCAACCCAGGGTCCGGCCGTAGGCCAGGTCTCGGCCGAGCACTATTTTGAAGAAGTCCTAGAAGGTGCTCGTTTAATAGAGGCTCAGTGCTCGAAGAGTATCATGTTCGAGTGATGTCGGTGTCAAAACCGGCGGATCTCGGGAAGGGGGTCCCGAACTGTGCGTCTAGGCGGATGGTAACAGGAGACAAGGGACACAATGTTTTTACCCAGGTTCGGGCCCTCTCGATGGAGGTAATACCCTACTCCCGCTTGATTAATATTGATGATATGGGTAGTACAAGAGTAGATATACCACGAGATCAAGGAGGCTAAACCCTAGAAGCTAGCCTATGGTATGATTGTTGTTCGTCCTACGGACTAAAACCCTCCGGTTTATATGGACACCGGATAGGTTAGGATTACACAGAGTCGGTTACAATGGTAGGAGATCTACATATCCGTATTGCCAAGCTTGCCTTCCACGCCAAGGAAAGTCCCATCCGGACGACGAAGTCTTCAATCTTGTATTTTCATAGTCTTGGAGTCCGGCCGTGACGATAGTCCGGCCGTGACGATAGTCCGGCTATCCGGACACCACCTAGTCCGGGACTCCCTCAAGTGACATGTATCCCAATTAAACAATGCTATTTGGATTATAAAGGCTATGTTTATACTTTTGCCTGAAAGTATTATGATGCCTCTGTAGGCCGCTTATGTATGTATATAACCTGAAAGTTTGCGTCGCCGCTTCAGCCCCCACGCATATAATGTCGGGTGTTCAAAAACGCAGATTCACACTTGATCCAACGTCTTGGTCCATTAAGGAGGTGATGGCGCGGTGAACAAGGCAATCGGACTATATAGCTTTAACACTTTCACTTAGCCATAGGAGTTTGATGGTGGGGCTACTATATAGCCCCTGGTATTTCCACGCTCATCCGAATACGGGGCGCGTACATACATGACCGGGAAACCGGCCCTTCGTTAATGCGGAGGAATCGCGTAGATTCCGCTGAGTCATCGAGTGGTTGACCAGTCTCGCGCTTTATCATGGCAGTCAGTTTTCGGCATTCTTTACTGAGGTGCTCGTCCAGATGAACCAGGGCACAATCGCAGTAGTTCTCCCGGTGCCACCTTAGCCGATAGAGCGAAACGTAAGGTAGCAAAACACGGGAGCCTGGTGTCGGTGTCAAAATCGGCGGATCTCGGGTAGGGGGTCCCGAACTGTGCGTCTAGGCGGATGGTAACAGGAGACAAGAGACACGATGTTTGTACCCAGGTTCGGGCCCTCTCGATGGAGATAAAACCCTACTCCTGCTTGATTAATATTGATGATATGGGTAGTACAAGAGTAGATCTACCACGAGATCAAAGAGGCTAAACCCTAGAAGCTAGCCTATGGTATGATTGTTGTTCGTCCTAAGGACTAAAAGCCTCCGGTTTATATAGACACCGAATAGGGTTAGGCTTACACAGAGTCGGTTACAATGGTAGGAGATCTACATATCCGTATCGCCAAGCTTTCCTTCCACGCCAAGGAAAGTCCCATCCGGACACGGGACGAAGTCTTCAATCTTGTATCTTCATAGTCTAGGAGTCCGGCCAACGGTGATAGTTCGGCTATCCGGACACCCCTTAATCCAGGACTCCTCAAGAGCTCCCTGAACCATGCTTCAATGACGACGAAGTCCGCGCGCATATTGTCTTCGGCATTGCAAGGCGGTTTCCTTCTCCGAATACTTCATAGAGGATTTTGAACACAAGGATTGTGTCCGGCTCTGCAAAACAAGTTCCACATACCACCGTAGAGAGAATAACCTTTGCACAGATCTGCTGACGTATTCTGCGGCGTGACATCACACCACGGCCAGGCCTTTATACGAATCGTTTTTACTGTTCCACCTCAGCGCGTTTAGCGAGGCGGTTTCCTTGGCACGTCTTATCAAAGTAGAGATCGTGCCCCCTTATTCCAGGATTCTCATCAATACGGGCGTGGGTAACCCAGTCGTGCCGTGTACTGGCACGCCTCCATCGAAGGCGAGTCCCGAACGGTCACGGGGAGGGCTCTTGGTATTCAACCTCTTTATAACGAGACCAAGGCCTGCTCCTTTCTTTCAATCTCAATTGAATCTGCCGCTCGCCTCGAGTTCCAACACCCAAAGCACTAGATTTAGGCGCTTCGGACCTTCAACGATGTCCGGCTCCGACCTGCACGGCCGGTGGATGTCTTCCTCCGTCATGGAAGAAGATGTGCTAAAGCTGAGAGACGCCAGGTATCTAACCGGCAAAATTTCGCATAGGCTGCCTGCCCAAGGGCAGGTTATGACCACTCCCGAGCCTGGTGAGAGCGTGGTATTCGTGTCTCACTTCCTTCGGGGTTTAGGCTTCCCGACGGACCCCTTTGTGAGGGGCTCATGTTTTATTATGTGCTGGAATTCCATGACTTGGATCCGGAGTCCATCCTCCACATCTCGTCGTTCATTGTCGTATGTGAAGCCTTCCTCTGCATTACCCCTCACTTCGGATTATGGCTCAAGACCTTCAAAGTGGAGACGAAGATGATCAAGGGGCATCAGGCAGAGTGTGGAGGGGCTGTTATAAGAAAGAATGAGGACGCTCCATGGCCCGAGGGCTCTTTTCAAGAGGAGCTCAATCTATGGCAACAGGAGTGGTTTTATATCACCGCTCCCAGGGGCACCAAATGGGCGGCGCCACCTGCCTTCCGGGCCAGGTCCTCCATCATGCGCGGCTATGGGTCAATAAAGGGCTCGACTGGGACCGCCCAAGGACGCACTCTATTGCAGGGCCGTATTCGGGACCTCCGAGAGAGAGAGATCAATCTGGTCGTAGTAGCGCAGTCATGCTGATTCATCGTACCTTGCCTCCGCAAACGCCGCCCCCCTCCGCTTTGTGGGAGTTTAATCCGAAGGGACCATGAGCTCTCCAACATTTTATGGGCGTAACGCCCGTGGAGATGTACCAACTGTTCTTCGGATCACAAGCAATGTGCCCGGACTTAACCGAGGACGCAGGTCTGAGCTGCAATCACCCGGATACTCAAGTAAGTAGTCCTGTACCCAGACATGCTATCCGCATATTTATCATACACTTGCCATTAAAAGAGCTATCCTTTAAACATGAGTGGATAGCAAAAGCAAAACTGATCAGTGTCCGCCCTCCCCGAGACCACGCCGGATCCTCAGATAACTAAGATGCTAGAGGTCAGGCTTTTGAAGAAGGCGAAGGGGGGAACAAGGGAACTACTACCTCCATGAAGGAGGCTATCAAGAAAGGGGGGATCGAGAATCCCTCCCTCCAAGGGGAGAAGAGGACCGCTTCTGAAGATCCGGAGACCAAAGCCTCGAAGCGGGGGAAGAAATCTTCACCAGAGGGTCCTGCGGCGGGAGATGCCCCGGCCGCACTATTTCCCCAAGGAGATCAGCCCTCCAGCGAGCCGTAAAAAAAGGGGGGCGTTTTTTTTTGTTTAAAAGAGAGACATCCCCGTTTTATTTCTGAAGGTAACCGAAAGTTTACCTTGTAGTTCACATCTCAGCCCTTCACAGCAGAGCTCGTCTTTAGGGGATCTTGGTCCGGAGATGATGGAGAGCGAAACACCTCCGCCTGCCATACCGTTATGCGAGGTGGACGACCCTAAGGTGTCGTCGCGGAGGGCGTCTCCGAATCCGGCGGGGCCAGAAGGTAGCCGTATGTCCCCTCAAAGCCCTCCGTGTCCGGCCTTCGAAAAGGGCCACCGGACGAGTCCGACACCAACGGGTGTACGGTCGGAGGAGCTGAAGGATCTGCTCGGGCGAGCGTCTATCTCGGAAGATCACCTTACGTTAATGGGTACGATGATTGAAAGGATTTCATCCGCTGAGAGCGGATTGCATGAAGCCGTCGTAAGTTTATTGACGGGTTTTGAGGTACGCAAAATGATGTACCTTCTGACAGTTTTGCATATAAAATGCACCCTGTATAGATAGTAGCCCCTGAGACTTGGTGCGGTGTCAAAAATGACGGCGCGCAGAGGATCATAACCCCAGGTATAATATGCGCTCTTCCTATGTAGGTGGCAAAGCGTCCGGTGGCTAGCCGGGCTAATGAATTTGCCGAACTGAAGCGACAGCTTGACGTGGCGGATGCGGACATCACGCTTGTTAATAAGCGGCTTGACGAGTCACAAGGTATGCAACTTCTCCGCGGGCACCTGGTAAGGGAGCTTGACGCCCATGCCTTACATCATGTATGCTTAATGCAGATGGTGCCGCTGCTATGGAGAGCCTTCGGGCGGAGCTCGCCCGAGCCAAGGAGCAAGCCAAAAAAAGTGACGTGGCTGCTTTAAAGGCAGCCGCAGAGCTAAAAGCCGAATAGGCTGCTCACTGCTGAAGCAAGAAAGAAATGGCCGAGATTGCTGTGAAATTGAAGAATGCTATTGACCGTTGCGAGCTTCTTGAAAAAGAAGATCGAGCGAAACAAGAGGACCTGAAAAAGGCCTCCACCAAGGCCAAGGATACTCGCTCTGCAATGAGAGCTATGAAGGAGGAGCTACGTCAGGCCGGAGATATTGCGGCCGGAAAGCCCTTTACATATGCGGAGGAAATTCACGGATCCTAGGTACGCTCAATTGGACAGGCTGTGGGGTGCGGAGGATGCTTATCTGGACTTGGCGGCGAGTGCCGCAGACGCGGCCGAACACTTCCGAGGTCAAAAGGATCATGGAATGGAAGAGCTTTTTTGGTCGCAGTTCCATAGTCCGGAGCGTCCACTTTCATTAGCCGATCGTTTGGCCGAATGGGCTGAGCTGAATAGGTTGTCCGGACTTGCCATGAAGGCTGTCGTGACTCATTTGTGGTCGAAAAGGCCCGCGCCGAAGAGTTATTTTGGCTTGGTGCAACAGTTCCTTGGTACGGTGCCGGATATCGATGCAATGAAGCGGTCAGCATGCATAGAGGGTGCGTGGATGGCTCTTGCCCGTGTCAAGACATACTAGGCGGAGATGAAGGCCACCGACGTGGCATCCCAAAATTCGGACAGAAGCCGGGTACCTGCCGAGCACTATTTTGAGGATGTCCTTCACGGCGCTTGTTTAATAGAGACGCAATGCTCGAAGGATATTATGTTTTAATGACATGTATGATTTGTGAAAACAATGTTTCAATATAATATAAGAGATTTTTATACTTGTGCGTTCAAGTATTAAAACACCTCATGTGCGGCCGTTGATGTATATGTACATATAACCTGAAAGATGGCAGTCTTCGGCTTCAGCCCCCACGCACATAGTGCGGGGGTGTTTGCAAAAAGGCGCATTTTCACACTTAATCCAACGTCTTGGTCCTATAAAGGAGGTGATAGCATAGCAAACTAGGCAACCGGACTATAATGCTTTATCACTTTCACTTAGCCATAGGAGTTCCATGGTGGGGCTACTATATAGCCCCTAGGGGCACCGCGCCTCCCGAATTGGGCGCCAGATGTGCTCGACCGAAATGGTCCTTCGTTAATGCGGGGAATTATAAACATTCCGGTGGGTCATCGAAAGTGGTTGACCAGTCTCACGCTATATCATGACAGCCAGTTTTGGCTTTCTCATCGAGGTGCTCACCGCCGAACCGGGCACAATCGCAGAGTTCTCCTGGTGCCGCGTTAGCCGATAGAACGGAATGTAAGGCAGCAAAACACAGGAGCCGGGCAAACCCAACATTTGACCAAAGACATGATTTGGAGCTGATGCATATAAGGCCTAACTCGAGACACCGAACACTCCCTAAGGTATTCGGTCTTTATGAAAACGGGCAGAATAATGCCCTAAGCCCCAGTGTCCGTGTATGCGCAAAAATTCAGTGCGGCCGATGCCAAAACGCCAGCCTCCTCCTCGGTTATAGCAAGAAACCGGGGATGTGTATCAACAAGAGACAAGAAAAAGGTTTACGCAGGTCTTAATCTGAAAAGAATCCTTGCAACGGTCCCTCATCGCACGTCTGCGCCGTGTCTCCGCAGTAGCCGTATCCTCGGTCGGGTGTCGCACGGTGTTCATCTCAGAAAAGAGAAGAACTTAGTTGAAAAGAAAAAAGATCGTATGAAAATTGTACTTTATATTAAATAAATAGAGTATGGTTCGAAAAGTGAATAAAATTGAGCTTTATTGTCTCTTGTTGTACATGTGTGCAGCCCCTTGTACGGGGGTATGCCGCTAGTAGGCGTTTATATGTTTACGCCGGACTCGTCTAGCCATGTCCGGGGTTCGAATGACCTATTCAGGTGCTTTGATTAGCGGAGCCGGATTAGTGTGGGGCTGTCAAGGTTGTCTCATGTTCTTCCGTGCTCGAGTAACACTTGATACTCCCTTTTAATGATATGATGCCGCATGGACCGGGCATTTTAAGTGTAAGAGATGCATAATGCGGTATTGCGTTAAAGCGGGCGAAAGCTTCACGCCCCAAAGTAGTGCTTGATAGCTACTTTTGAATGGGGCGATGTGGAAGGTTAACTTTTGGCGGCGGAAGTTGTCGGATGAGCCGAACACAACTTCTAGCAAGAGGGAGCCCGCATAATGGGCATATAGGCCTGGCATTACCCCTTTGAAGGAGGTGTTGCTATGGCGAATTTTGGTTGTGTCTATCCCCATTTTATGGATTGTGTCACGATATAGCTGGTTTAGATCGCTACCTCCGCCCATTAGGACTTGTGTAAATTGGAGTCCGTCGATTATAGGATCTAATATCAAGGCAGTCCATCCTGCGTTCCGGATACTTCCGGAATAGTCCTGATGATCGAAGGTGATTGGTTTTGACAACCATCCTTGGGACTCTGCTGGGATAGACCGTGCAGCGCGTGTTTCTATGGGCGCCGCTCTGTTTTTTCCTTTTCTCACTTGAAGTGAGTTCACTATTTTGACTTTTTGTGGGAAATTCCTTTGCTTTCCGGTGCTCTGCTTGTGGGGCTCGTCATCATCCTCGCTTGGTGTGTCGAGCCCCTTGTGTTCAGCATTGAGTTTGCCGGACTGCTTGAAAACCCAACAATCTCTGTGGGTATGGTTTGCAGGCTTCCCGGGAGTACTGTGGATTTGGCATATTTTGTCCAAGATTTTGTTTAGGTTGGATAGCTCGTCATTGTTGTCCTTGAGGGGCAGTTTTTATGATTCTGCCGGAGCTTACGAATCCGCGCTGACCGCCGTGCTCTTGAGGTTGTTTCCCTTTGTCCGTGCTGGTCCTTGCTACGTCGTGGTTTTCCATTTCCATCCCTGACTTTGGATGTACTTGGGTCATTGATCGTGCATCTTGCCAGCCAACTATCCTCTCCCGCGCAAAAGCGGGTCATGAGGCTTGTTAATGTAGCCATTGTTCTCGGCTTCTCCTGGCCGAGGTGTCTGGCGAGCCATTCGTCTCGGACGTTGTGTTTGAAAGCTGCTAACGCTTCAGCGTCGGACAGTCGACTATTTGGTTCTTTTTGATGAGGAACCTGTTCTAGAATTTGTGGTCTGACTCTCCGGGTTGTTGAGTTATGTGACTTAAATCGTCTGCATCCGGAGGAAGGACATAAGTCCCTTGAAAATTTGCCCGAAAAGCATCCTCGAGCTCTTCCCAACTTCCAATGGTATTTTCAGGGAGGCTTTTGAGCCAATGCCGGGCTGGCCCTTTGAGCTTGAGGGGTAAGTATTTTATGGCGTGGAGATCATCTCCTCTGGCCATGTGTATGTGGTGGATGTAATCCTCAATCCGCACTCTGTGGTCCGTTGTTCCGTTGTATGCCTCTATGTTTACGGGTTTGAATCCCGCTGGGAATTCGTGATCCAAAGACCTCATCGGTGACACACAGGGGGTGTGCGGCACCCCTCTATTTGGGTGTGCCGTGATGTTCGGATATTTGGCGTGTTGCATTGCTTGGAAGAGCTTGCTTTCTCGGCCCATAGATGGACCTAACTGGGCCATCCTTTTGATGCGAATCCTTATGCGGATCGCGTGCAGGCTTGTGTGCGGCGCCGCTTGCCGCTCCATGTTTGCCATGTGGTCGTCTATCCGACCGGCAGCCTCTTTGTTCTTTGATTGAGGGGCTCTACGGCCTCTTCATCGAATCACGGGCAGTAATTTGCGCTTCGGTAGCTCTTTGTTTGGCGATCGCCAGATTTCTCTGCGGTGTTGAGTACTTTGCTCCATCTGATTCTGAGTGCATCTTCCGTTGTTTTGAGCTTCCGCTTCTGCTTTTTCAGGCTACGCGCAGTGGTGACGAGCCTTTTGTGGAGGTTCTTCTACTCCAACAATTTGTTCAGCGTGAGATCGTCCGGACTGTTATCTTCGCCGGGGACGGGTTGTTTATCCAAGTTGTCCTGTTTAGACGGTTGCACGATAGCATGTTCTTCGTCCACCGGTTCACCCTGCTCTATGGCTGGGTCTGTGTGGCTGCCGTCTTTGTCAAGGCGGGACTTGGTGCGGCGTTTACGTTGCCGTTTTGACTGCTTTTCGAGGGATTTATCCTTCGTAGTGTCCCGTTGTTCCTCGTCGTCACTTCCTTTAGGTGTATCCACCATGTATACATCGTGGGATGAGGTGGCTGTCCAGTATCCTATAGGTTCTGGTTCATGGTTGTCTCCCACATCGTCGTCCATACCGTCGATGTCTTCGGAGTCGAAATCGAGCACGTCGTTTAAGCTTTCAACAGTGGCTACAATGTGGGCGGTGGGTGGGCGTTGAATTTCTTCGTCGTCTGCATCCCAACCTTCCTGACCGTAGTCCGGCCAGGGCTCTCCTGATAAAGAGAGAGACTTTAGTGAATTCAGTATGTCGCCAAAGGGCGAGTGCTGAAAGATGTCTGCGGCCGTGAACTCCACAACCGGCGCCCAATTGGATCTGGACCGGGCAGGGGCGCGGAGGGTTGGAGTCCGGAGAGGAGTCCGGCACCTTGGAGTCACGGTCTTCGCAGCGACAGTGGATGGAGTTCGGCTCAATCGCCAGAGATCGTAGCCCCCGAGGCGGTGTCCCACCACTCGTCCTCGATCGGCGGAGTCGGCTCCGAGCTAATGGTCGGAGCGGACGCTGGTGCGTCCTCCAGGGCACTGTTCGGCGGCAGAGCTAGATTGTGCCCATCGAGACAGTGTGGCGTGCTTGGCTGTGGCTCGAATCCGTTGAAGATCAAGTCTCCGCGGATGTCGGCCGTGTAGTTCAAACTCCCAAATCTGACCTATTGGCCAGGGGCGTAGCTTTCGATCTGCTCCAGATGGCCAGTGAATTGGCCCGCAGTGCAAAGCCGCCGAATACGAAGATCCGTCCGGGGAGAAAAGTCTCACGCTGGACTGTGTCGTTGTTGATGATCGAAGGAGCCATCGGGCCTAAGGATGACGACACAGAGGAACTCTCAATCAAAGCACCAGTGTCGGTGTCAAAAACGGCGGATCTCGGGTAGGGGGTCCCGAACTGTGCGTCTAGGCGGATGGTAACAGGAGACAAGGGGCACGATGTTTTTACCTGTGTTCGCCCTCTCGATGGAGGTAAAACCCTACTCCTGCTTGATTAATATTGATGATATGGGTAGTACAAGAGTAGATCTACCACGAGATCAAAGAGGCTAAACCCTAGAAGCTAGCCTATGGTATGATTGTTATTCGTCCTACGGACTAAAACCCTCCGGTTTATATAGACACTAGATAGGGTTAGGGTTACACAGAGTCGGTTACAATGGTAGGAGATCTACATATCCGTATCGCCAAGCTTGCCTTCCACGCCAAGGAAACTCCCATCCGGACACGGGAAAAAGTCTTCAATCTTGTATCTTCATAGTCTAGGAGTCCGTCCAACGGTGATAGTTCGGCTATCCGGACACCCCCTAATCCAGGACTCCCTCACCTGGCAAACCCAACTATTGACCAAAGACATGATTCGGAGCTGATGCATATAAGGCCAAACTCACGACGCCGAACACTCCCTAAGGTATTCGGACTTTACAACATATGCTGGGCTAAGTAATGCCCTCTATAATAAACCCTGAATTTCTAGGTACGTGCATTAGTCTGACGTGACGAAATGTCTATAACGCCATCATCCCTCTCGGTTGTGTTGAGTATCCGGAGGGTGTGAAGCAACAAGAGACAGTAAAATAGGTTTACACAGGGTCTTAATCTAAAAAGAAACCTTTGAACGGGGCCCTGCTGCACGTCTGCGCCTGTGTCTCCGTTGTGCCATATCCTGGAAGGGTGTAGCACGATGATCATCTGCAAAAGAGAAAAACCCAGGTGAAAGTCTTCGTGCGAAAAATTGGTTATTCTTAATGAACCATTAAAATTCAACCTAAATAAGGTCAAGCCGAACTGTAGTTCTTTTTTACATGCGGGAAGCAACTAGAACCGCCTATGGGGGTATATCCATCGACCCAATCTCAGGTTTATCTGAGCTATTACAGCCAGTGGTGCGCCTGACTCGTCTAGCTTTGTCCGCGGTCTTGATGGCTGATCATTTATTCTGGTTTGAGATGCCGTTCAGTGTTCAGCTGCTAACGCCACCACACATTCTTCCGCACCTAAGGAACAATTTGTGTTTCCGCTAACTATGATGATGCCACATGGACCAGGCATCTTAAGCTTAAGATAAGCGTAATGTGGTACTGCGTTAAAACGAGCGAAGGCCATTCTTCTGAGTAGTGCTTGATAGCCGCTTCGGAATGGAGTGATGTCGAAGGTTAACTTTTCACTTCGGAAGTTGTCGGGAGAACCGAATACAACCTCTAGTACTAGAGAGCCCGTACAGCGGGCCTCTGGGCCTAGTATTACTCCTTTAAAGGTAGTATTGCTTTGGTTGATTCTTGTCGGGTCTATCCCCATTTTGCGGACTGTGTCGTGATATATCAGATTAAGACTACTACCGCCGTCCATAAGGACTCGGGTGATATGGTATCCGTCAATTATTGGGTCTAGCACCAAGGCGGCTGATCCTCCATGCCGGATACTAGTCGGGTGATCCCTGCGATCGAAAGTGATCGGGCGGGCCGACCAAGGGTTGAACTTGGGGGCGACGGGCTCCATGGCGCATACGTCTCGGAGTGCGCGTTTGCTCTTCGTTACGTGTATCATGTTCACTGTTTTGACCTCTGGTGGGAATTTCTTCTGTACCCTAGTGTTTTGCTGGCGAGGCTCATCCTCGTCTTCACTTGGTGTCTCCCTCCTCTTGTGTTCGGTGTTTAGCTTGCCGGCCTACTTGAAGACCCAACATTCTATGTTGGTGTGATTTACAGCTTTGTCGGAGGTGCCATGAATCCGAAATAATCTGTCTAGAATCTTGTTTAGGCTGGACGGTCCATCTCTGCCGCCTTTGAATGGCTTTTTCCGTTGACCAGGTCGAGAGCCCCTGAATCCGGCTTTTACCGCCGTGTTGTCTGGGCTGTATTTATTGTTTCGACACTTACTTTTATTGCATCATGGTTTTCCATTGCCATCCCAGACTTCGGATGTGCTTGGGTCGCTGGTGCCGCTACGGGCTAGCCAACTATCTTCGCCCATGCAAAAGCGGGTCATAAGGCTTGTTAGGGCTGCCATTGTCCTCGGTTTTTCCTGGCCGAGGTGTCTGGCGAGCCATTCATCTCGGATACTGTGTTTGAAAGCCGCTAAGGCTTCAGTGTCCGGGCAGTCGACAATTTGATTCTTCTTAGTGAGGAATCTGTTCCAAAGCTTTTGGGCTCACTCTCCGGGCTGTTGAATTATATGACTTAAATCGTCTGCATCCGGAGTCGGGCATAGGTCCCTTGAAAATTAGACCTGAAAGCATCCTCAAACTCTTCCCAACTTCCAATTGAGTTTTTGGGGAGGCTCTTCAGCCAGTGCCGAGCTGGTCCTTTCAACTTGAGGGGCAAGTATTTAATGGCGTGGAGATCATCTCCGCGAGCCATATGGATATGAAGGATAAAGTCCTCAAGCCAGACCCCAGGGTCTGTCGTTCCGTCGTATGCCTCTATGTTCACGGGTTTGAATCCCTCTGGAAATTCATGATCCAGCACCTCATCGGTGAAGCATAAGGGGTGCGTGGCACCGCTGTATTTGGAGGTGTCATAGCATACTGACGGTTGTATTGTTCGGTTTTGCTTCTGTGCCGGAGCTCGCTTCCAAGATCCGTAGATGGACCTGGTCATACCGGATTTTTGGTGCAAGTACTCACGTAGATCGTGTGCTGACTTATGTGCGACATCGTTAGCCGCCCTATCACGGCCACGGGGTGGTCGATCCCGCTGATCGGCCATTTTATTTTTCGGCTGTATAGGCTCTAAAGCCTCGTCGTGCAATTTAGGCAGCAGCTTGCGCTTTGGATAGCTTTTTGTGTGGCGACTGCCACCGTACTTTTCTTTAGTGTTGAGCACTTTGTTCCATCTACTGTTGACAGTGTTTTGCGCGGCCTAGAGCCTTTGCTTCTGCTTCTTTAGACTCCTCGCGGTGGCAATAAGCCTTCTATGGAGGTTCTCTTGCTCCAAGTGCCTTTCCAAGATGATGTGTGCATCGTCGTCCGGACTGTTCTCTTCTCCGGAGACAGGTTGATTAGCTGTACTCTCGGCGTCGCCGTGATCAGACAGCGGCTCCCTACTATGTTCGTCGTTCGCTGACTCATGCTCCTCTGTCGCTGGGTCCATGTGGTCGTCGTTTCCTATGGAGTCAACTGGGGTATTATTCTTTCTTGCGCTGTTATCGCTGTTTTTGCCGAGGCGGGATTTGGAGCGGCGCCTGCGTCGTTGCTTTGGTTGCTTCTCATGGGGGTTATCCTTCTCCATCCTTCCGTTCCTCGTCATTGTTTTCTTTGGGTGTATCCACCATATATATATGGTGTGATGAAGTGGCTGTCCAGCGCCCTGTGGGCGGTTGTTCCTGTTCCTCTCCTGCATCGTCGTCCATACCGTCGATGTCTTCGGAGTCGAAATCAAGCATGTTGGTTAAATCATCGACAGTGGCTATTAAGTGGGTGGTGGGTGGGGAACGAATTTCTTCGTCGTCCGCTTCCCACTCGAGCCAGATATCGTTCGGCCGAGGTTCTCCTGACAAGGAGAGAGACTTTAAAGAATCTAGCACGTCGCCCCAGGGCGAGTGCTGGAAAATATCCGTGGAGGTAAACTCCAATCAGATTCGATGGGCACTGACGTAGGAGGTTCGGAGCCCGTGGCCGGGGATGAATCCAAGAGTCCGGCAACACATGTCTCATAGGAGGTGAAGTCAGTATTCGGCTCTATCGCCACTGAGTGTGAGGCCTTCGTGGCGGGGTCCATCCACCCGTCCTCGGACGGTGCAATCTGCTCCGGATTGAGGGCCGGAGTAGCCACACGTGTGATCTTCCGAACACCATCTGACGGCAGAGCTAAGTCATGCTCATCGTGACTGTGCGGCACACCTGACTTGGGCTCAAATCCGTCGAAGATCAAGTCTCCGCAGATGTCGGTAGTATAGTTTAAGTTTCAAACCTGATCTGACGGCCGGGGTCGTAGCTCTCGATTTGCTCCAGATGGCCAAGCGAGTTGGCCCGCGGTGTGAAGCCAGCGAATACGCAGATCTGTCCGGGGAGAAAAACCTCACCCTGGATCGCATCGTTGCCGATGATCGAAGGAGCCATCAATCCTTATGGTGACGACACAGTGGAACTCTCAATGAAAGCACCAATGTCGGTGTCAAAACCGGCAGATCTCGGGTAGGGGGTCCCGAACTATGCGTCTAAGGCGGATGGTAACAGCAGGCAGGGGACACCATGTTTACCCAGGTTCGGGCCCTCCCGATGGAGGTAATACCCTACTTCCTGCTTCATTGATCTTGATGATATGAGTATTACAAGAGTTGATCTACCATGAGATCGTAGAGGCTAAACCCTAGAAGCTAGCCTATGATTATGATTGTTGTTGTCCTACGGACTAAACCTTCCGGTTTATATAGACACCGGAGGGGGCTAGGGTTACAGTAGTTACATAAGGAAGGAGATCTACATATATGAATTGCCAAGCTTGCCTTCCATGCAAAGGAGAGTCCCATCCGGACACATGACGAAGTCTTCAATCTTGTATCTTCATAGTCCAACAGTCCGGCCAAAGTATATAGTCCGGCAGTCCAAGGACCCCCTAATCCAGGACTCCCTCATTTGGCGATTCAACAAATAGTGCGCGATGGCACAACAAAGAAGAACAAGTGTTTTTTGTAAAGCCTATTACAAGGCTTCAGTGGAGCTCAAAAGCTTCAAACAAAGTTTCAATGAGTCATGTTACTCTTTTGAGCCGCCCGTAGTGTTGTCCGGGTTAGTACCCTCCGGGTTAGCACCTGGCTGTCGTGAGGTGGAAGATCCCATGTTATCCTGCGCTGCCTCTTTCGTGTCTCCGATCTGAAGATTTTTTGGGCCCCAGTCGAGACGGGTCCACATCAGGAGCAAAGAAATTCTTATGCCGAGTCAAATCTGTCGTGGGAAACCACAGCCACCTATGAGACCTTGAGTCCCTTGCTGGTTCGGCAGGGGGACGATGGCACATTGCACAAATACCAGAGAGGTGTCGAACAACACGACAGAAATCATACATGCAGTCTTTACCCAGGTTCAGGGCGCCGTGAGGCGTAAAACCCTACTCCTGCTTTGGTGGATTGATGGTGGAAAAATGGTGGTGAGCGTAACACACTTTGCCAAACAGGGTTGCCTATGGGCGAAACGGCCACGCACGTATGAATGTGTGAAGGGGTGGATTCGCTAACCCTTTCTATGGTTGCCTTGGGCCTCCTTTTATAGACAAAGGGGTCACCACAATGGCAAATCAGTCATTATGCACTGATTAGATAGCGAACAATGCTATCATACCTAACTCTGCAGGCTGACAGAGCGCATTAAATGCGCTGCTCAACGTCACATTGTTGCTTGCCCGGCAGGCCTTGCCGGGCTGTTTTGCCAGCTTCACACCTGCTCGCTCGACACGTCGCAGGATGGGTGTCGCCTGTAGGTATTTCCTGTAGGAAGTGGCTGTCATGTGGCAAACAACAACCACTTAATCACGTTGGAGCTTGACACCGCACCGATCGATGACGTGTGTCGAGGTGAGGTGGTGTGCTGAGGTGGTACTGCCTTCGCGAGTCCCGACAGGCCTTGCCGGGATGGCTTAGAGGTTTGATTCCGGGGGTGACCCCGTCCTTGCTAGGCTCGCCTACCCGGCAAGGGAGTTTTTCGCCTTAGCAGTATCTTGCTCCTCTGGCTAGTCTTGGCCTTCTTGTGCTGCATGTTGGCCCTTCGAAGAACTGACTCCTTGTGCTCCATTCTGTCCTTGGTGTTGTAATCTTGTTCTCGTGCCTGTGCACAGTCTGGGCAACGGACCTAGGGTTTGTTGCATCGACAGAAGCCCCCGGGCCTGTCCCGAAGACCCTACCGAGCGTCGTGAGGATAGGCCCTAATAAGTGCACATGCAGGGGCATGGAAGTGGCTGGCCCCTTGAGATCTTCTTTGCTTCCTCATTAATCTGGAGCCCGGGCCAGTTTCCGGTTTTCCCGCACGGCGTGTAAAGCTGTCGTGGTGGGGCCACTCTTGTAATGGCTCGTGGATGAGTTTAACGCACGGGGGAGAAACTGCCAATTCACTCTTCCCACCACGCCCATATCCTCAGCCACGTATGATGCATGCATCACATGGGTTACGTAATGGACGCGCGTGGTGTGCGGGAGCATCAAGGCTGGGCCCGGTCTTCTTGAATTGGTGGAGGAGGGCGGTGGTCGCCTGTTGAGTGTCTCTTCCTCGACCCGCCTATAAAAGGAGGGACGAGGGACGAGCAAAGTCATCCATCCTCGCATCCTTTCTTCTTCATCTTCTACCTTCTATTGGTTATGATGAGGGAAAGATCCCGGGGCCAGGCCCCGGGTCCTAGCTTAGAGCTTCACACGGCCTCAGGTGGGTGCTTGGGCAGCGCGGCGATAGCACTGGAGGTGGTGACTCTGGTGCGCTCATTGCCGGGTCACCCATGGCTTCAATTCTAGTGAGAGGCGACACACACAACACCATGCCGAAGTCCGTAATGGGCGCAGGGCATGGTAATCAGTCGTGCCCCATTCCTCCTTCTCTCGTGGCACTGGGGAGGGATCGCGGAAGGGGTTCACAGCCAGCAGAGGCGAACCTCATCCCCCTAGGCGCCGTACTTTTGTCGTGCAGGAGGGCTCCTTACTCCCATACACGTCTTCAGAACATGCGGTGGTTTCTGATGTTAGGACCGTTGGGGATGACCATGCTCTTTGTGTGATTACCCGGAGAGCATGGTGCCCGACACGGCTGTTGTGCCGAGGTCTTCGAATGGTAGTGACGCGGAAGGCGACGACAACACATGATGCGCCAAGAACGGGGATGACTGTTCCGACGTGTCATGTTTGCCGGTGACTCCGTGTCCTCCATCTGGTCCTCCGATAGTGTTGCCATCCGTGCCTGCCCTCCAGTTTCTTTCTCCATGCTGGGAAACGCCATCCTGATCCTGGGGAGGCGCTGAATCCCAGCCGAGTCCGCCTCCGGCCTCCTTGGTCCCTTCCTAAAGGAGATGGACAAGGGCAAAGTCATCACGGGGCACTTATCTTTTTTCAATCTTAAATCTGTAGGCACTTGCCAAACTTTAGTTGAAATAATGTAATTTCTCGAGTCCCTCTTTGTGTCTGTAAGGTTTGTACTTGTTTTCTCAACATATAAATGAAAAAGATAAACCTTGTCCGGGACTCGTGCATGTATATGTCAATGCAGAGGTGGAATGCCTCTATATTTTAAATAAACGAGTTTCCCCGGCAGGCTATCCTGCCGGTACCCTCTATTTTGCTGCCTGGGACTAAGCCTACCGGGCAAAAATTGCGATGGGGGACCAGCCCCCCATCAATCTTTTTTCACCAAAGGCCACTACAACAATCCTGACCAAAGCAACGTTCGTGTCAAGGGATGGGAGCACCTATGTTTCAAAAAGCGGCGAGGTTTTCTTACGCACAAGTATTTGCTTACAAAACACTTATGGACAAGAGATTGAACTTATCTGTTTGGCTTGCTGGAGATCGCAGTATTGGTCCATCTTTCTAGCTTCCTGTAGAGGCCAAGCTCATGGTGAGGGAGTCCTGGATTAGGGGGTCCTCGGACTGCAGGACTATATACTTTGGCCGGACTGTTGGACTATGAAGATACAAGATTGAAGACTTCGTCATGTGTCCGGATGGGACTCTCCTTTGCATGGAAGGCAAGCTTGGTAATTCATATATGTAGATCTCCTTCCTTGTAACCGACTCTGTGTAACCCTAGCCCCCTCCGGTGTCTATATAAACCGGAGGGTTTAGTCCGTAGGACAACAACAGTCATAATCATAGGCTAGCTTCTAGGGTTTAGCCTCTACGATCTCGTGGTAGATCAACTCTTGTAATACTCATATCATCAAGATCAATCAAGGTGAAGTAGGGTATTACCTCCATCGAGAGGGCCCGAACCTGGGTAAACATTGTGTCCCCTACCTCCTATTACCATCCGCCTTAGACGCACAGTTCGGGACCCCCTACCCGAGATCCACCGGTTTTGACACCGACATTGGTACTTTCATTGAGAGTTCGACTGTGCCGTCTTCATAAGGCTTGATGGCTCGTCTTGTTGTCAAGGACAACATCACCTCGGGGGGAGTCCTGGCTATAGGCCAAACCCTCCGATTAGGCGGCTTCATCATGACCGCCCGTTCGGCCGTTGCACCGACGATGACCTCTCGGGTCATCAAAAACAACCTCCACGTCGGCTCGGGATTCGCCGAGCAGATGGATCCAATGGAGCTCACTTCCCTAAACGAGCTCTTGGATCGCATCACCTCCTTGGGAGTTGCTACGGACTATGATCGGATCGGGCTTAAACTCAACCAAAGGGAGATTAATTCTCCACCGGTCACCCATCAAATAGCGGTGGTGGAGGAGCAACGCAACGATTCTTCCTCTTTCTTGAGGATGAACTATGTCCGGATTCCCGAGCTCTCCGAGCCGGATACCCGTCTACGGGAGGACATGGCCCAAGATTTGAACCTAGAATCAGACAGCTGGCCAGATCTGTTGGGCAACATCTCGGAGCCTGAACTGCCTAGCTCGGAATGGGTCAGTGTTCGGACCTAAATCTACCCACCCACCTAGATATAAGTGATCTTTCCCACATTGGACAAGAGCCCCAAGAGACAATACATCACTATTGGGCCAGATTCCTCCTTGTAATGAGCAAGGTCAAGGACTGTCACGAGGAAGACGCAATTTCGTTCTTTTGCAAAAATTTGACGGACAAGGGAATCCTCAACGCCATAAGTCGCCGTGACATAGCACACTTAGCTGACTTGGCGGCCATAGTACGTAATCTTGGCGATGGAAAGCACCTGGAAAACCCAAACAAAATTTTGGGATCCTCCGGCTCTCACTAAACCCCCTGTCCGAACTAAAAGGGTGTACTCTCGTAAGTCACCCGATCCAATTACAAAGAAAACAAATTCCACTACAGGGTGTGGAACTGTATTGGAGCGATGGCTCAATGGGCAATGCAAAATTCACAGTACACCGGATACCATGCCAACACATAGCCATAGAGCATGTTGGATACTCCGGCAGGTGGCCAAGAGCCGCGAGGATCTCCTCATCAACAATACCTCAGAGCACCATCCCGTGGAAAATAACAATACAGTATTGACAATCTTTGAGACTTTCGCCTCAAATAATAGGGGCAAGCAAGCACTCCGCAGCCTCGCCGAAGTCTGCCACGTTGCAGCAATAAATCCATGGAACGATACGGCCAAAACCTTCAATGGCAGTGACGAACCTCAGTTCCGAACAGCCCGAGCACCAGCCGCTTTGGTCCTTAGTCCAATTGTGGACGGCTTCCGGCTTACTAAAGTGCTCATGGACGGTGGCAGCGGATTAAACCTCATCTATGAGGAAACCCTTCAAAAAATGGAAATAGACAAGAGCTGCATTGAGCAAAGCAGCACGACCTTCAGAGGAATCATCCCTAGTCGGGAGGCACGATGTGCAGGAAAAATCACCCTAGACGTGGTATTCGGCACAACGGAGAATTATAGGTCCGAAGAAATCACATTCCAAGTGGCCCTGTTCAGTAGCGGATACCACGCCCTTCTAGGGCTGGAGGCATTCACGATCTTCCAAGCTATACCCCATTACGGGTACATGAAGCTCAAAATGCCCGGGCCCAATGGAATCATCACTCTAGCTAGTGATCCGGACATAGCACTCAAGACCGAAAAATAAACCGCCGCACTAGCCCTCGAGGCGTTATCCAAGCCCTTGCGGCCGAAGAACTAATCACTGCAAGGCTTCCACAAAGGATGTGGACGACGTGATACTCGACAAAAGACCCAAGTCCACCGCTTTTAAACCAGCGGACGAAATAGTCAAATTCCAAGTCCACCCCACAGAACCTGCAAAAACAGCATCCATCGGGGCACAGTTAAACCCCACAGTAGATGCTGCACTATGGGAGTTCTTGCGCGAGAATTGGGACATCTTCGCTTGGCATCCTTCAGACATGCCAGGAATCCCACGCAGGCTGGCCGAGCATAGCCTTAACATTCTAAAGGGGTTCAAGCCGGTCAAGCGGACTCTTCGGCGTTTCTCTGAGCCTAAGCAACAAGCCATGGGAGAGGAGCTAGCCAAGTTACTTGAGTCCGGATTCATTAGAGAAATAAAACATCCTGACTGGCTAGCAAACCTGGTGATGGTACCAAAGAAGGACAAATCCTTGCACCTATGTGTCGATTTCAAGGACCTTAACAAGGCTTGCCCCAAGGATCCCTTCCCCTTCCCCCGCATCGATAAAATTATCGACGCTACCGCAGGACATGACTCATTGTGTTTCCTCGACGCATACTCCGGATACCATCAAATTAAGATGGCAGAGTCCGATCAAGCCGCAACGGCATTCATCACTCCATACGGCCCCTTCTATTTTAACACCATGCCTTTCAGGCTCAAAAACGTCAGTGCAACCTATCAACGCATGATTTAGACATGCCTGGAAACACAAATTGGCAAAACAGTGGAGGCATACATAGACGACGTGGTTATCAAAACCAGACACGTCGAATCCTTAATAGACGACTTCAGGCTCATGTTCGACAATCTCCAAACATATGACATCAAGCTCAATCCGGAAAAATGCGTTTTCGGCGTGCCCGCCGGAAAGCTCTTGGGCTTCATCGTCTCCAGCTGAGGAATTGAAGTAAATCCGGCTAAAATGCGAGCTCTGTCACAGTTGGCTATCCCAACAGACCTCAAGCAAATCCAAAATTAATGGGATGCGTGGCTACCTTAAGCCGCTTTATCTCCCGATTAGGGGAAAAGGCACCACCCCTTTATCGCCTTCTTCGGCGCACCGAACACTTCGAGTGTCCGGATTGGAAGAAATAAAAGCCGTTTTGGCCACCAACCCAATCTTGGCCGCGCCAAATGTCGTCGAACCAATGCTGTTATATATAGAGGCAACACACCAAGTTGTAAGCGCAGTGCTCGTCGTCGAACGAGAGACGGACGGACATAAGTTCCCGCTTCAAAAGCCGGTATACTATGTATCCACTGTCCTCACTCCATGCAAATCACGGTACCCACATTATCAAAAGATAGCATACACGGTCTTCATGGCATCCCGAAAATTATGACACTACTTTCAAGAGTGTTCAATTACGGTGGCCTCTGAAGTAACACTCAACGACATAATAAATAACCGCGATGCCACGGGCCGGATTGCTAAATGGGCTATTGAGCTCCTCCCATTCGATATAACATACAAACCACCGCGAGCCATTAAGTCACAAGTACTGGCTGATTTCGTGGCCGAATGGACAGAAGCCGTACTCCCTAAAGAGTACGGTGCATACTCCAATTGGATCATGAACTTTGACGGCTCTAAGATGCTGGTTGGTCTGGGGGCAGGCGTCGTCCTGACATCCCCCACCGGAGATACAGTCCAATACGTACTCCAAATATTATACACAGACTCCAACAATGCAGCAGAATATGAGGCCCTGTTGCATGGTCTCCGGATAGCAGTCTCCATGGGCATTCAACGCCTAAAGGTTCGTGGGGATTCGAACCTCGCAATATTTCAAATCAATGGAGACTTTGACGCCAAGGACCCAAAAATGGCGACTTACTGCAACACCGTCCTCAAAATGTCAGCTCGGATCGAGGGACTGGAATTCCACCATATGGTCAGGGAAAACAATCAACCGGCGGATATCCTCGCCCGCATCGGCGCTAAGCGCGACCCTGTCCCACCTAATATCTTCTTGGAAAGGCTATTTAAGCCATCCGTGGTGTGGGAAGGGGAGACCGGCAACAACAGTCCGGACCTGGCCACAACACCATATACCGGACACTCTGACGTAATTGGAGGCTCTGCCACCGAAATAACGCCTTCGGCCCACATGATTATGGCTGTTATCGCCCCGTGGACAGAACCCTTCTTGGCCTACTTAACTAGGCAAGAACTCCCTGAGGACCCAAATGAGGCACGTTGCATTGTGCGGCGGTCTAAAGCCTACAAGGTCTACGAGGGAGAGCTTTATGAGAAAAGCGCTACCGGAGTACTTCAGAGGTGCATCTCTGAAGAGGAAGAACGACAACTTTTGGCAGAAATTCATGTTGGACTTGGCGGCCACCATGTCGCAGCTCGGGCCCTTGTAAGCAAGGCCTTCCATACAGGTTTTTACTGGCCGACGTCCCAAGCAGACGCACATGACCTCGTTCAACGTTGCGTCGGTTGCCAGTTGTTGACAAACCAAAGCCATATGTCACCTACCGCTCTCCAAACAATCCCCATTACATGGCCCTTTGCGGTGTAGGGGCTTGATATGGTCGGACCCCTTAAAGGGGGAAGCCATAAGAAAAAATACCTATTGGTCATGTTGGATAAATTAACCAAATGGATAGAAGCCAAACCAGTTAAAACGGCCGAGTCTGGACCAGTGATAGACTTCATATCCGGGGTTGTACACCGTTACGGAGTCCCCCACAGCATCATCACCGATAACATCTCGAACTTTACAGCCGACGAGATAAAAACTTGGTGCAGCAACATGGGCATTAAGCTCGATTACGCCTCTGTCTATCACCCGCAAACTAACGGTCAAGTCGAGCGAGAAAATGGTCTTATCATGAGCGGCATTAAACACAGATTAGTGCGATCCTTGAAGGAATCAGATACACACTGGGTAGAGGAGCTCGACTCCGTACTATGGGGTCTGCGGACCACACCGAATCGCACTACCGGATACACACCATTCTTTATGGTGTATGGCGCAGAAGCGGTACTGCCCTGCGACATAATTCATGACTCACCTCGACTGCGCATGTACGAAGATAAAGAAGCCGAGCTTGATCGGCAGGACAGTTTGGACACCCTGGAGGAGGAGCGTGACGTGGCAAAAGCCTGCTCCAATTCTATCAGCAACAGGCTCGACGGTATCGATGCAGAGTAGTATGGGCCAAAACTTATAACGTTGGCGAACTCGTTCTACGCCTACAGGAGAAGAAAAAGAACAATCTCAAGCCCAAATGGGAAGGCCCCTTTGTTATCGACCAAGTTCTGACCGGTGGAGCATACCATCTGCGGGATGCATCGGACAATGACTCAAGCCAAACCCATGGAAGGCAGCCAGACTCCGAAGGTTCTACGCCTAGTGCCGGACTATGTGTTCGTCTCCTTACCTCCGTTAATTTTTTTTATATCCGTTATGTGTCTTTTCTTTCTTTCTTCCCTTTTTCTTCACAACATTAAAAGGTTAAAATGTGTCTTGACTACACAATCTTGACGCGCTAGGCGTGCTCATTATACCTGGGGGCTTCTTATACAGAAGCTTAATATAATTATGTTCCGGGATTTATTGCCCCGCACATGTGTTACTTTTCCACATGTACCTTTTTCTTCACCATTATATGCATTGATATGACTTAAGTTTTAGCCAAGCTGGGTTGCCTGGCTCTTGTGTTTATGCCCTACGTTCCCGTTAATTCGGCTAGGGCATAAGGGGAACACCTCTACAATTGTTACTGCCGGGTCAGACGGATGTGGACCTCAGGCTGGGTGAAGCCGAAAGCTAGCGTTCTTAAGGGTATATTCGGTCGGCGAACAAAAGATGACTTTTATTTATTGTAATACATGCCTCCACATGTTTATCCTGCGTCTCTCTTCGCAGTTCATACATGCACATTAATGCATGCGTACCCACGGAAAGGAACCCTTAACGGAACTATTCTCCCTGGAAGATGTTTCTTACTATCCATGTAATATAACATAGCTAGTTGGGTACTTATGCATTTCAAGCACTTATGACCCCTACGCCTGGTTTCCACGCGTACCCCGGTTTTTACATAACTGAGCGGGTATTCGGATACACTCCGGACTGTCGGGTCCAGAGGTCGAAGAGAAAAGGTCCGCCATGACAAATGACTTACAATTCGGCTAGGGACAATATATGTCACTTGAAGTATACAGTGACTTAGACTGACTAAATTCTTCTTCTATACCATCCAAAAGGCTATCTAGCCAACAATCCTGTTGGGAATACTTTGCGGCTAATTTTACCTGGTCATATACCAGACTAACGGGGATCTCTTTCCCATCAGACCCTACAGGTTCGACCTCGGCATTGTGATTCTGGTCAGCCTTGGTATAGCGAGTGTTCACCATGGCCCAGGCTTCCCTTGCACCTTCTCGGCAGGCCGATATCTTTCATAATCGGAAGCGCCGCCGCGCTCCCTTGAGCATCTCTACAAGCTCCCCCATGCCTCCAGGAAGGGAGGAGGATGGCCACAAGGCCTGGGCAATGCCCTGCATCACTTGCCGAACTTGTTCTTGCAATTGTGAGAGCTCTTGCAGAAGATCGCCCGCAGATCCGGGCATCTCCTCTTCCGGACGACCCGTCAACATACCTATAGATACAACTCTATTAGCCGGTTTCTTTGCCAAACTCTATAAAAGTTCATTCAAGCACTTACTAAAAATGCCGTGTCGAAGCCTCTTATTCTCCTTACAGAGTCAGCGAGCTCGGCCCGAACATCTTTTAGTTCAACGCCCAGCCGGGCATTGGCATCTTGGAGATCGTTTTTCTCCCACCTAACCCGTGTAAGCACGCGCTCGCCATCCTCTAGCTGTCGTTGAGCATGTTGCTCATCCAAGCAAACTATCTTCGGATTGACTCCGGGGTTATCTGCAGAATCTATTGTTGGATTTGCATGCATACCGAATACTAACTGGTACATGTCATTTCATTCTCGATCACGACAAGTATTATCAGATGGGGCCTTCTTGGACTCCTCCATTCCGGCAACTGTGTCCCATAGCTGGGCTTTGCATTCCTCCAGCTCTTGACACAACAGGGTATTCTTCTCCGTGAGAACCTACGCATATAATGATCCTTAAATCAGTTGTGCCAACTGTTTCAAGTCTCAGGGGCTACTGGTATACATAATTATCAGATTTTCTTACCCGTATATCTTTTACATACTGGTCCGTCGCTCTGGCCAGGCCATTTTGAGCAGCTCAGATGTACGCATCTCCTGAGTTGAAGGCATCGAACGCCTCTTGAGAGAAACAAGCGTCGCGGAGTACGGCCCGGCGACGCTTGTGATTCATGGCACTCTCCACTTTGGAATTCGTGGCGGACAGCCTATCTGCCTCCTCTATAGGAGGGACATCCGGTGTCGGCCCCACATTAGCGTCTGCCTCTAAGTCCGGCTCTGGAGCCCGGCTGTTAGAGGCGTGGCCGGCAGGCTCTCCGGATATAGTTCGGCGATTGTTTTTTTCTGCTAGGAAACATGGACGTTGTTACATTTTAAAAGACGACAACCACGGAGCGGGGTTCTTTTTCATACCTCTGCGACGGCGTCTCAGTCCTGACCGCCTTCCTTTTAAGCCTACCCGGTTTCGGTGCCCCTTGTTGGTGAGTCGCTATGGTTCGGCATGGCGTCCCAAGACCTTCCTCAGAAGACACCATATGTGTGCGGTAGGTGAAGTGCGAAAAAGGGATCCTTCTCGGAAGTTGGGACTCCGGTTTTACTTACATGTGATGCAGGGAGTAGTCCAGGATAATCGGCTATGATGGCCACCAAGGCACCGTAGCAGCTTAATTGATAGAACGTCCTGTCGATGAGCTCCAGAAAGGTGTCCGGATCTTCTTCGAGTCCTGGGTCGAGGGCCCGGTCAGGGTCCTATGGTTGTGGAGGCGGGCTGCGGACCTCCCTCACAGCTTTTCACAATTCCTGCTTTGAAATAGAACGGTAAATACTTATGACGAAGAATGCGGGGAGGTTCGGAGTAAAAAGTAGTAGCTCACCCAGTTTGGGGGGTTGTACATGGAGAATCCATCCCGTGGCTTAATGCGGATGAACTCCTCTTTTTATCCTTTATATAAATCAGACAAAATTTTCACTAGAGCAGCGACGGAGTCCGGACCTTTACGATGCACTAGGTGTCATCGTATTCTCCATTGAAGTGCCACATGGGTTGTCCCCGATATTGAAGTGGCTACACCCCCCGCATTACACATATTGACATAACCTCAATTATTGTCAATCCTGATCTGGCCAGTGTATCTATCCGGCCCATCAGGTAAAGGACCTCTCTATTATCTTCCTCCTGGGGGCTCCGAGGGCGCAAGCTGCGGCGTTTCTTCAAAGGGGAGTTGTTAAACTCAAGAAGGCCCGTCCGAATAGGGTACGGAAGGGGGACGTCCTCCATATAAAACCACTCTGAAGGCCAGTCTTCGGACGTCTTCTTCGGAGTACCGGACAGGTATTCAGTCCTGGCGATGCGCCATATCTCGGCTCCGCCCACTTGATATATTGACCCCTCCTGTGTATGGGGTACAAGGCAGAATAGCCTCTTCCATAGCTCGAAATGAGCTTCGCAGCCCAAAAACAGCTCGCAAAGGGCGAATGAGCCAAAGAATGTGTAAGATGGAGGCGGAGTAAGGTTATGCATTGGAGGCCGAGAACTCTGTGGAGCCCGCGGAGGAATGGATGGATTGGAAATCCGAGTCCCCTCAATAAGTAAGGGACAAGGCATACCCGCTCCCCCATGGATGGTTTGGGAAAGCTCTCTACTTGCTCCCCGCCATTGTAAGTGGCTAATCCGGCTTGGACGGGGACCATATACGCAGGAGGGAGAAACCCCTAGGTCTGTAACTCTGCTACTTGGCTGTGGGGAACGGAACACTTCTTACAGTTGCCTGGCTTAGGGCTACGGGAGCGAGAGGAGGAGCTGCAATGGCCGGCCATGATGGGATGGACTTTTTCGGGCGCTCTCCGATGGATGCTCGCTGTGGGAGAATGGTGTGATCTGGATCTGAGGATCCCCGTCTCTTTAAAAAGACGGTTTGCTTACGTGGTTAGGGTGGCAAGTGTAAAAATGCCCCGACTTCTCGCATTCGCTCGACACGTGGAGGAAAGCCGAGGAGTGCAACATTCGTGGGAAGCCGGACACTACTCGACATGTACTCAGAATTTGGAGAAGAACCCGCCTTGCCATGCCGTAGACAATCTGCGCGCTGGACTCATCGTCATTGAAGCCTGGTTCGGGGGCTACTGAGGGAGTCCTGGATTAGGGGGTCCTCGGACAACCGGACTATATCCTTTGGCCGGACTGTTGGACTATGAAGATACAAGATTGAAGACTTCGTCCCGTGTCCGGATGGGACTCTCCTTGGCGTGGAAGGCAATCTTGATAATTCGGATATGTAGATCTCCTTCGTTGTAACCGACTCTGTGTAACCCTAGCCCCCTCCGGTGTCTATATAAACCGGAGGGTTTAGTCCGTAGGACAACAACAATCATAATAATAGGCTAGCTTCTAGGGTTTAGCCTCTACGATCTCGTGGTAGATCAACTCTTGTCATACTCATATCATCAAGATCAATCAAGCAGGAAGTAGGTTATTACCTCCATCGAGAGGGCATGAACCTGGGTAAACATTGTGTCCCCCGCCTCCTGTTACCATCTGCATTAGACGCACAGTTCGGGACCCCCTACCCGAGATCCGCTGGTTTTGACACCGACACATGGCAGGAACCTGCAATTTTATGCAGATGGAGATGATGCAAGATGCAATCTTTTCTATATGCATATGCAATGCTCATGAAATGCTTATGCATGCATGAAACTTGTCGTGGGCCCCAAATGCTTCATTTATTTCTCTATTGCTCAGGGTTTGCGCCTGGCTTGGTACAAGGGGTTACATGCAACTGAGGCAAGGCCTGTACAAAAGGGTGGCTGCCGGGCAGGGCCCGACAGCCGCGCCTTATGGGTAAAACTTGCAGATAGGCTCAATATTCCATGAGTTTTGCAATTGAATGCCATCTCCGGTCTCTAGACGGACTGCACCAGGTCTGGTGACTGAAACTACCCGGTAAGGGCCTTCCCACTTCGGCGTCAACTTTTTTATATCCTTGGCGGACTGAACGCACCTAAGGACAAGGTCGCCTTCCTCAAAACACCGAGCACGAACCCTGCGGATGTGATAGCAACGCAGGACTTGCTGATAGAGTGCAGCATGTGTAGCAGCCCGGAGATGGCCAGTTCTCCTCGAGAAGCACAACGTCGTAAAGCCGATGCTGATCATGCGCTACTTCATCATTTGGAAGCATTCGAGGTGACCCATAAATGAGTTCCGTGGGGATAACTGCTTCTGGCCCATAGACTAGGGAGAAGGGAGTCTGCCCGGTAGCTCGATTTGGTGTCGTTCTGAGGGACCAGAGAACTACCAGCAGATCGTCGATCCATCACCTGCCGCACTTCTGTAGCATATCAAAGGTTCTTGTCTTGAGTCCTCACAGCACTTCAGCGTTCTCCCTCTCAGCTTGTTCCATTTCTTCTAGGATGTGCAATAGAAGCAAATGATCTTGCTTCCGAGGGTATGAACATATTGCATGAAGGCGCGGCTCGTGAATTGGGTGCCGTTGTCGGTGATGATCCAGGCAGGGACCCCGAAGCGGCACACCAATTCTTTCAAGAACTTGATAGCTGACTGAGCAGTCACCTTTCTCATGACAGCTACTTCTGGCCACTTTGTAAACTTCTCGATAGCAACGAACAAGAACTCAAAGGCTCCGCAGCTCGGGGGAAAGGTCCGAGGATATCGAGCCCCCAGACTGAAAACAGCCATGACAAAGGGATTGTCTGAAGAGCTTGTCGAGGCAGATGGATGTTCTTGGAATGGAACTGGCAGGCTTCATACTTGGTGACTAGCTCGACCGCATCTTGGAGGGCTGTGGGCCAATAGAATCTGTAACATCCCAAGTTTTCAATTTGGAATGTTATACATTAGATCATCATTGCATATCATATTTTATTGCATTTTGGCTTGATCCTAGAAATTCTACGCAACTCAAGGACCCACGGAGAGAGTTAGGGATTTCCTTACTTTCATATTTGAGTTTTCTAAAACTTTGAAAGGAGGATCATTTGGTTTTGATTATTTTTCCTTCCTAATATTTCTAAAATAAAAATATATGAGAGGAGATAAAATGAATTCTCCAAAATAGATGAAATATTAGAGGAAAATATTAAAATAAAATAAGTATTTTATTTGATTTTATTGCAATTTTATTGGAATTAGAAAAAATGCACGTTTTCAAAATTGCATTTTAGGGCCAAGAAAATGTTCATCTTGTTCTAAATAGTTTATTTAGACGGTGAATTTTTTTTGGCATTTTTAGTTTTTTATTTTATTTTCTAGGATTTATTTAAGTTTCGGCGAAATTAATAAAAAAAAAATCCGTTCGGACCGACCGGGCCGAAGGGCCAGCCGGCCCAGCCGCTCGCCGCCTCGCTCGCGCCCGCCTTGGCCGAGCCGGACTCCACCGGAGTCCGAGAGTCCGCCGCCGCCCCGGTTCCCCCTCCCCCAAGCCGACCCCGCCCCTCCCCCTTTAAATATCAAGACACCCCACCCGCAGCCGCTGCAGCCCACAAGTAGCAGCCGCGCCCGCCGCCGCCACTCGCGGGCCGCCCTCCGCCATCGCCGCCGACGCCACCTAGCCCCGCCGGAGCCCTGAGCCCCGCCGGATCCGACGAGGTAGCCGCCGCCGCCGCCTGTTTTCTTTAGAAAACCGATCTGGTTTTTTTAGAAAATCCTAGTTTGTTTTTTTAGAATAGATCGGTTTTATTTTTCTTTCGGTTATTCATTTAGCGGACGTTCGTCCGTACGTTCGTTTTAACGAACGGTTTTCACCGTTTAGCCGCAGACAGCGAACGTTCGTTCGTTAGCCTGTTCGTCAGTTTTTCTTTTTCTCGGATTTTCCGCGATTATTTTAGATCGTGATTTCTGATCCGATTTTCGTTCTAGTATAACTTTTTGCTTGTTTATCGGAATCAGGCGATTCAAACGCCTAGTGGACAGCACTTAGCTCCGCGCTGGTGAGAAGACTTGAAGACTAGATTAGGTGCCGGACGCGGCTTTTTCATTTTCTTTCCGTAGTTGGCTTGCTTTTCCTCAATCAAAGTTGCTCTTCATAATCGTTGCCGATTTGGTTCCCTAGCCTTTTACCGCATTTTTCGGCTCTGGTTTGATCGTGTTCTCTCTCTCGCATACCTCGGGAGGGGGCTGGGCAGGTGCCCTCGTGAGCATTTTTCTTCTCTCTGCCTTCTCGCGAGCCACCCTCGTTCGAGCCTGGAAGCTGTCACACCTCTCCCGATCCATGCCCCTTGGGTACCGCGATACAAAGCGCCAAGCCATGGCTTGGGTGGACAGCAAATCCACTAGCGCACCCCCTAACAAATTCTTTTTTGAAGTTTCTGGGCGAATGCAGGCACCTCGTGAGGAAAAAGATGTCCCAAACGCACCAGGTTAAGCTATCCTCGCGCAAAATAACAACACTGCATGGGAACGACACGCACAATGCATTAACCAAAGAGTCACAATTTGATACACGCCCCTCTGGGCCCAAACTGGTTTCATTTTTCCGATGCAGGAAAGAAAGAAAAGGCTAAGCGAAGCAGGCGACGCCCCGAGCCTAGCCGGACCCCTCCTCGCGCTTCACGGAGGCGTGACGATGGGATGACCCGCTGCCCCCTTCGAAGCGGGCGCGGCGGTGTGGCGGCTGATCGTAGCCACCGCTGCTGGAGCTGTCACCAGAGGAAGTGCCGCCGTAGCTAGAGGAGACGTGGTCGCCGCCGAGGGCAGGCTCGCCCTCGTCCTCATCACGACCGTCACCAAGGCCAAGCACCTCCTCGCCGTCGTTCGCCTCGGGACAGCAACCGGCGCGGCGACCATCATACGTGAAGTGGAGGGTGCAACGCCTGCCCAGGCCGCGCGCGCGGGCGAACGTTTGCGAGCCGTGGGCCAGGGCTATGTTACCCGCGACGGAAGTCTCGACCGCGACCCAAGAGGCCCTGCTGCAGCAGCCGTCCGCCTGCAACCAGAGCCCGCCCAGACCAGAGGCCGGCAGTTCACCAGCGAAGAAGCGTGGAAGTTGGGGCCAGTTGCCGGCCGGGCTCTCCGACCAGACAACAAACTCTGGTGACACCTCAGCCGAATGGAAGCACGGGCGGGGAGGCCGCGCCACCATCGCGCTCCTCCCCTCGTCGGCCGAACCACCATGGATGGGACGATCCCCTCCACGCGCCGTGGCGCCTCCTCGACAGTTTGCCATGGTGGGAGTCGCGGCGTGCTTGCGCGGCCGGCCACGGCCGCGCTTGGGCGCCGGGGAACCGGGGCCCTCGCGAGGGGCCTTTCCTTTCCCGGCGGCAGAGAACTTCTTTCGTGGCGCCATCGGTGGCACCGCGAGCAATGGAGCAGAGAAGCAAGCAAGCGAGGAAGAGATGGGCAATGGGGGCTCCGCCCCATCCCCATTTATAGCCAGAGAAGGCCAACCGGTGTCTCCCACGATCGCAGGTAATGATGGTTTTCCTTGCATGTCGCAGGGACTTGTAAAGTCATGCAGTCGCCGAGGCAGCCTGGAGAAGCGGAGACGCCCACGTACAATCAACCGCCACGCGTCGACCGAGGCCGCAGGCTTTTGGGGCCCGCGGTGCTCCGAACTTGACCCTTGGCTTCTCCGTGAAGCCAAGCCTGAGTGCACCTTGGGCCCGGGGGCTACTGTCGGCGTTCTGGGAACGGGGGTCCCCAGACTTGCCTGCCTGCGGCCCATAGCGTGGCCAAGCAACAGGCTGTATGGCCCATCTTCATCAACAAGGCAACCAAGACCCTCGCGAGGATCCGAGCCTCGCGAGGCGGACGATGCAAGACCTCCTCTAGAGTGGCCTAGCCAGGCAGGCTCACGAGGAGCGGAGATATCAAGGCGGGGCAAACCTCATGACGTGAGCCATGACGAACGGTGCCAGGCGGGTGCCAGGCGGGCACTAGTGCATCAGCGTCCCCATTTCCTCTTTGGTGCTAAGGAGGCAAGCACAGGCGAAGAGTACCGAGGCATCAGGCAAAGGTTGCCATATTGATGCAACGAGACCAAGACCAGGAGGACGGCAAGGCGGAGGTCATTGTGGAGCCCAACACGGCGTCACCCCAGAGCTTTTCGCAGGCGAAGACCGCTTTTGTCAGGATATCTTGTACTAGCTGTCCCCCTTCAAATTTGCCCGTCGTTGTTGGCTCCCTTCCCGCTCGATATTTGGGAAGAGGACCAGGGCCTATATAAGTAGAGCTAGCCACCATAGTATTGGCATCTCATCTTAGCTTGATCCAATCCGATCTAGAGCCTAGCCACAAGAACACCTCAACCTTGGGAGGCTGTTCTTCCCTTGTACTGTTCATCATCAGCCCAAGAGGCAATCCACCACCACCACACTGGAGTAGGGTATTACACCACATCGATGGCCCGAACCAGTATAAACCCCGTGTCTCTCTGTGTTGTGAGTTCATCGTGTTTGTCCGCAAGATCCTAGCGAGCTAGAGCGTAGATCGGTAGGAGGGAAAGACTTCGCGTGCACCCCAGTGTTCGAACCTCAAGGGTTTGCCGGAACCCCACATCCGACATCAGGATTTTCTATAGGGGTTTTTTCAGACTCAGGAACATCTTGGCCTGTGGATGACTCGCCAAGTTTTCTCTTCTTGGACTTGGCTTTGAACCTGTAGCTGTCAGGACCCCGATCCTAAGTCACACCTATCTAGCATGTAACACATCATATCACTTTGCGGCCTCACGCATGGTATTCCCACGGGTGTCGCCTTACCATGGTCCGGGACCGTTTGCGCCTTTTGACACACGTATATGATAGTGTCGCTAGCATCCATATGACAGAGAACCCGGGCCGACATGACTAGTCGTGAACCCAAAGTGGCACTAACCTATGGGGACAGGCATACATGAATCACATCGAGCATGTCGGTCACCAACGTATGAATTCGGGCTGTAGCATTGGGCTAAAAGGACTCCGGTATCCCGGGCTGTAGCAGGCTAGGCAGGACTCCGACTATCACCGCGTGACATTTCCCCGAAGGGACAGACATAGGAACGAAGTGAAACACATGCCGCGATCAAGCGTCCAAGCAGTAGTGCTGGGCTAGCAGGACTCGGTGAACCGGGTCAGAAGCGGACTACTATCGCTCGTAAGCACGAGACTACATTTCCCCATAAGAGAGGCTACCAAGGATAAACAACTAGGTTGTCGGATCCCACACATAGCAATACAAGTTACACGTGACGCATAACATGCAAGTATGTGCTATACAACATGGCATCACAACATAACGCAAAACTCATATAGATAAAGGCTCGTAAGAGCCACATAGCAATAAATACAAACAGGGTCACATGACCCATCATTGAAACATACAAGCAACAAGCGGAAGCATTACATGTCTGAGTACAGACAACTACAAAAGAAAAAGGCTGAGAAGCCTGACTATCTACAAGACCCTCCCAACGGTACAAGATCGTAGTTGAGGTAACAAGCTACTCGTCGAAGTCCAAGCGGAACTACTAGTAAGACCGAAGTCTCCGCTGCAAAACATAAATAAAGCAACGTGAGTACAAAGGTACTCAGCAAGACTTACATCAGATGTGTGGTAGTAGCTAGTCATTGGACAACATACATAGAACTCAGTGCTTAAGGACGGTTCCGGTGAGACAAACCACCATGTACTCCTACACGGCCTCTCACCGCTGCCTTTACCAAATCGTGTTCACACATTTCACTCTCAGCATCAGAACATAGAACTGTACTCCAATTCATTCCCAATGAATCATACCTGACACAACTCTAAGCAATAGCAGGCATAGCATGGTAGGAACACAACATGGCTCAATCAACTCCTACACATGCTAGTGGGTTTCAACTATTTACTGTGGCAATGACAGGTCATGCAGAGGAATGGGTTCAACTACCGCAAAGACAAAGTAGCAGATGAATCGTTGTTGTCCTAATGCAATAACCGAGAGCAGGAGGCGAGAGAGTAGGATTGTATCGGAATGAACAAGGGGTTTGCTTGCCCGGTAAATCAACAAGGGAGGCAATCGCTTCACGCATAAGTACTGAACGGTCTCCTGAGGTGAGCAGGACCTATTGAGAAGGAACGGTGCCGGCAATCAATACACAATCATATGCAACAATATGATGCATGAACATGGCATGTAGATGTGATGTTGTTGAGCTAATGCAGCTAGAGTTCATTTGGTTGAAGTCCATTTGAACAAAGAATTCAAATGCAACTCCAAATTAAGCTCTTTATAAATGCGACTGGTACAGATGGTTGACTTATACAGCAGGTATAAGTTGATTTGTCATGCATGAAACTGGTACAGATGGTTAGATTGCATTTTTCTGATAATTTTTCATATATAAATTATTTCAACTGAAAGTTACGGTTGAATTTATATGAACTTTTGAAGTTTTGCTAATTTCCTGGAATTTCCTGAATTAAAATAATTCCAGAAAATAAATAATTGCGCCAAGATCGCGTCATGCCTGCGTCAAGTCAACGGTCTTGACTAGGTCAAACTTGACGTGTGGGGTCCACACGTCGGTGATGTGAAAGGTTAAACAGGGTTAGTTTAATCCTAATTAAAAGATTAGTGGCGTTGGGGCCCACCGTCGATGTCGAGGAGTTAGATTAGGTGGTGATTAGCTTAAGCTAATCACTGACGAGCCGGACCCACCCGACAGCCGGGTCAAGCGGTCAACCCCATCGGTGTTAAGCCGGGCGAGGCCGAAGGCGGAGGGGTTCGGGACCGCGTCTCCGTGCCAAAGGGCCGCGGAGACCATCTCCGAGGAGCGGGTGCTCACAAGATCCAAAGGGGACACACGGAGACCGTGGGGTGCTGAGCTTCACGGAGCGGAGCTTCGGCGGCCGAGCACGGGCCCGAAAGGAGCGGGCTGGGGCACGGGAGGCCACTCGAGGCTGCTGGCACCCTCGTGGCACCAAGAGCATGGTGACGAGCTCGGTTGCGGGTTGCGGTGGCCAGGGCGACGACGGCGACATGAACGGCGGTGGGAGGCTTCGGCCGTGGTGGGGGAAAGGGGCTACGGCGTGCGGGCGGCTAAACGGAGAGAGGGGAACGAGGCAGAAGCTCACTGCGGTTCCGGTGGCGCCTTCAGCGGGCTCGGGGGAGGCCAGACGGCGGCGTGGCGGTGTGGACAATCTCCGGCGACCGGAGAAGAAGACAGCGACGGCGACGGCTCCACAGGGCGTCCGGCGTCTTGTGGCTTGACAGAGAGGACGAGGGAGTCGTGGCGGAGCTCGTGGACTCCACTTGAGGGGCGAGGGACGGCGGGAGGCGTGGTCGGCGGTGAGCTGGGCGGCGGGCAGGCCTTGGGCGCTGGGAGAGGGAGAGGTCCAGGGAGGAGGGAGAGCGAGAGAGAGTGTAGAGCGGCAGCGCGTGGCGACGCCCCGAGGCGTCCGGAAAGGCCGAGGGGAGGGCACGCAGTGGCTTGCGTGGCAGTGCTGCATGTGATGTCTGGCGACCACGCGCCTGCCCTCTGGCGCGAGGAGGGGGACGATCAAGGCCGCTGGCCGGGTCCGGCACAGAGCTGTGCCAACAGGTGGCCTGTAAGTCCGTAAGGGTTTTCCCCTTTTGTTTATTTTTCTATTTTTCTGACATTTGTTTGATTTAATTAAAATACTAAATCATTTAATTTTCTTATGCCAATTTTTGTAGGAGCTATTTATATTATTCCAGAACTCCTCAACAACTAGCATAATTTTTGGACATATATTATATATATAACATATATATATATATATATCCAAGGCAAATATTTACTGCATTAATTCAAATGGCCAAAAGTAAATACTTCTGAGCTCCCAAAAATATTCGTTGGAATTTTACCTCTGACCAATATTTTTAGAGAAAACAGGAACATTTTCTTGGGCCAAATTGAAGCAATTTTTATTTGGGTCATTTCCAGAAATGATTCTGAGGGTTTCACAAATCCCCATTTCAAAATTAACTGGAATTTAAACATGATGCACAAATGACTAGCTAGCCTAGGTCATACCAGAGGTAGGGATGTGACAACTCGCCCCCACTTGAAAAAATCTCGTCCCGAGATTCAGGGGTTGACGGAAAGAAAGCGGGGTACTCCAGTCGAAGACGATCTTCTCGCTCCCAAGTAGCTTCTCTCTCGGAATGATGAGACCACTGAACCTTGAGAAACTTGATGTTCCGACGTCGAGTGACTCGCTCTACTTGATCAAGAATGCGAACAGGGTACTCTCGATACATGAGGTTATCTTGGAGATCAAGCGTTTCGTGGTCCACTCCACGGATAGGATCCGAGAAGCAACGCCTGAGTTGAGAGACGTGGAAGACATCATGCACTTGAGAAATATGTGGGGGTGGTTCCAACTGGTAGGCAACCTCTCCTTGTTTAGCGAGTATGCGAAAAGGACCAATGTAACGAGGATCCAACTTGCCCTTGATACCGAAACGATGGGTACCCTTTAGAGGAGTAACCTGAAGGTAAGCCTTGTCGCCAATTTCATAAGCCACTTCCTTATGACGACGGTCATACTGGCTCTTTTGACGAGATTGGGCTATTTTCAAATTCTCACGAATGATGCGAACTTGCTCTTCTGCCTCCTGGATCATGTCCGATCCAAAGAATTGTCTTTCACCGGTTTCTGACCAGTTCAAAGGTGTTCGACATCTTCTTCCATAGAGAATCTCAAAAGGAGCTTTCTTGAGACTGGATTGATAGCTATTGTTATAAGCAAACTCGGCGTAAGGAAGACATTTTTCCCAATCCATACCGAATGAGATAACGCAAGCTCTGAGCATGTCTTCGAGAATTTGATTGACCCTTTCCACCGACCACTTGATTGAGGGTGGAAAGCGATCAAGGAAAGATGGGTGCCCATGGCAGTTTGGAAACTCTCCCGTAAATGAGAAGTGAAAAGACTACCACGGTCTGAATTGATCTCTAGTGGAACACCATGGAGTGAAACTATTCGAGAGATATATAAGTCAATGAGCTGACTAGCATGATACTCTCTCGAGCAGGTAGGAAGTGCGCGCCACTTTGGAGAGACGATCAATGACTACGAAGATAGCATTATTCCCTTTCTTGGTCCTGGGAAAGCCGGTGATGAAATCCATACCAACTTTATCCCATTTCCACTCAGGAATAGCTAAAGGCTGAAGGGTGCCAGCAGGACTTTGATGCTCCGCCTTAACGCGACGACAAACGTCGTAGTTAGCAATAAACTGAGCGATTTCTCTCTTCATCCTAGTCCACCGTAACCTCCGACGTAGGTCCCGATACATCTTAGTACTACCGGGATGATTTGTGAGAGGAGATTCATGCGCCTCCTTAAGAATCAATTTTCGCAGATGTTGACTCTTAGGAACCACCAAGCGATTCTCAAAGAAAACAACACCACGATCATCCATAGAGAAACATCCACCAACTCCCTTCTTAATGTTTCTCTTGATGCGGATAACACCCCTATCAAACTTCTGGTCAGAAATGATCTAATCCTCGAGGGCAGGTTTCGCCACCAAGGTAGAAAGGAATCCGTGAGGAGCAATGTGAAGGTTAAGCTTACAGAATTCCTCATGGAGAAGTGGTTGACCCTGCTGCAACACGAGATTGTTGCAATAGGATTTATGACTTAGCGCATCAGCCATGACATTAGCCTTGCCTGGGGTGTAGGTAATCCCTAGATCATAATCTGAGATCAACTCCAACCAACGTCTTTGCCTAAGGTTCAAATCTGGTTGGGTGAAGATATACTTGAGACTCTGGTGATCGGTGTAGATCTCGCAACGTTTACCAAGAAGGTAGTGTCGCCATGTCTTGAGTGCATAGACTACTACTGCAAGCTCTAGATCATGTGTAGGATAATTCTCCTCATGTGGATGCAATCGCCGAGATGCATAGGCAATCACATGACGATCCCGCATAAGAATGCAACCTAGTCCCCGCCGTGAGTCGCCGCAGAGATAACAAAGTCCTTCATGAAATCTGGTGGCACAAGTATGGGAGCAGAAGTCAGCGCCTTTTAGCCTCTGAAAAATGTACTCACACTGTGGGGACCACTCGAACTTTTATCTTTCTTGAGAAGTTCCGTGAGGGGTTTAGCTACTTTGGAGAAGTTTTCAACAAAGCGGCGACAATAATAGCTGGCTAGACCAAGGAAACTCCTAACTTGTTTAACTGTTTAGGTGGAGTCCAATCAAGAACGGCTGAACTCTCTCCGGATCGACAAAGAATGCCCTTACCAGAGATCACGTGGCGAGATAGGTCACTTCGGCAACCAAAATTCACACTTGGAGAACTTGGCATAAAGGCGGTGCTCTCGAGTTTTTCTAACACAAGTCTAAGATGTTCGCATGCTCTTCCTCGTTCTTTGAGTAAATAAGTATATCATCGAGATAAACCACGCATTTAATTTGTCTAAGTACTCCATGAAGATCGAGTTCATCAAGCGGGAGAAGGTAGCTGGAGCATTGGTTAGACCAAAGGACATGACGGTGTACTCGTCTTGGCCATAACGAGTGACAAAGGCTGTCTTGGGAATGTCCCTGCTTCGATCTTGATTTGGTGGTATCCTAACCTCAAATCCATTTTGAAAAAGATCGAGGATCCAGCCGAGCTGATCATACAGGTCGTGATCCCGGGAGCGGATACTTGTTCTTTATCGTGACCAAATTAATGGGACGATAATCTACAACCATCCGGTCGGTACCATCCTTCTTCTTGACGAAGAGGGCCAGGGCAAGCCCAAGGAGAAGAACTAGGACGGATGAAACCCTTTTGCAAGGACTCATCAAGTTGTTTCTTAAGCTCGGCTAGTTCTAAGGGTGCCATCTTGTAAGGTCTCCTAGAGATTGGAGCGGTTCTCGAATAAGATCTATGACGAACTCTACATCTCCGCTGTGGAATACATGGAAGTTCCTCCGAAAGACATCCGGAAAATCACGGACTATCGGGATATCTTCAAGGTCCGGAAGAGGGCTGGCATTAAGAGAATAGAGTTGACGCTTGCAACTCTAGTGTAGACAGTGACTATCTTGCCGGATGGGTGTGTAAGCTGAAACAGACTGGTGTAACAATCAATCTTGGCATGATGAGCTGTCATCCAGTCCATACCCAAGATGATGTTAATATCACGAAGACTTGAGGGCTATAAGTGAGGCAAGGAATACAAGTCTGCATCAATAAGGATTTACGTTACTATGGCTTACGTAAGATGTTTGCCATTTGGATCCGTGGAGTTTGAATGAGTAGCGGGAGGGCATATCACAAAATGACATGTCGTGCAAGCGGGCATAGCTTTGAAATGAAGGAATGAGATGCTCCAAGATCGTAAATGTAACCGATGTTGGATGACAGTTGACAAGGAGTGTACCAAGAACGACATCCGGATCATCATGAGCGTCTTTAATGAGACGTGATGCACACGCCCATGTTCAAGTGGAGCTGACTTGGCACTGATCATCTTGGCGCTGATGGCTTACTACCACGCACCAATGCACTTCTCGGGCTGGGGTGGGGCAACTCTGTTCGAGTACAAATACGGCAATGTGGCCTGGCTCTCCACACTTGTAACAAATCTTGGAGGTAGGACATGGACCCGTGTTGGCAAGGTGTGGTCCACCAATAGGCCTGGGTGGTGCATATAAGTGAACCGGGTGAGGTGCCACATAAGATGGCGTCGGTGTATATCTAGGAGGAAGAGCGGAGTTTGGAACCCAAATCCGGCGCTTCTGCGAGCCCGAACCGGAAGAAGATCCCAACTCACAGGTGTGCTTACGAGACTCCTCATAAGTGAGCTGAGCTGTCTCTGCGTTAATGGCCTTGTTCACAAGAGCCTGGAATGTATTGCAATGGTGCAAGTGGAGATCACGACGCAACTTGGGGTTGAGACCCTTCCGAACCTAGCTCGCTTCTTAGCGTCCGTGGACACCTCTTACGTAGCATAGAGGGCAAGGTTCTCAAACTCTCGTCAGTAAGCATCAACAGCCAACTTACCTGGATGAAACTACAGAACTCTTCTCTTGCGATCGATGAGGGCTTCAGAATGTGATGCTCGCGGGTGAAATCTCTCGAGTTGGAATCGCCACCGGAAGCATAGCCTCATAGTTCTGCCACCAAAGACTAGCATGACCTTCCAGGTGGTATGCAGCAAAGGTGACCTTGTCACTTTCAGCTACGTTCGTGGAACGGAGCTTGCGTGTGATACTACGGAGCCAGTCATCCGCATCGAGTGGCTCGATGGAATAATGAAAGGTAGGTGGGTGCAAGCGAATGAAGTCATGAATGGTTGCAGACCCTTTGAACTGTTGTGCGGTGTTCTCCTCGATACGTGCCAACAAGCGGTTAGACCTACGCTTGTTCCTCTCCATCTCTAACATAAACTCTGCCAATGAAGGTTGGTCGGGAGGATCCTCATCCCTACCATCTCCGTGGTTCTGGCTACGAGCAACAGAAATTCGATTAACTGATGACATCCTGAGAAACGAAACCAAGGACGGAATCAACATCACTACATACCGAAAAATGTAGGACACATAAATTAGTAACTCTCGAACTCCTGGGCAATTCCGCAAAGATAACGGCAGTACAATGCTCAAAATCAGACATCCCGCTAAAATGGGGTAGTACAACAACTCAACATCACCACTCAAGGTTACGAGATATTAATAAATGTGCTACAATCAAGGTACTCGAAAACTGGGTATGACTCGATCAACCAATCCTAAGAGACTACGGAGTAGTAACACGTGATCCTCGATAGACGGAAGAGAAAGCCTAGTTCCTTAACCCCGTCGGAAAGATAGGACGACTCGCATCAGAAGGCCATGAGGTAAAGGAGTAAAAGAGCCTTACGTTCCCTTCCACAATCAATTCCCCTACATAACTAAAGCATTTCTAGACTCAACTTCGACCAGGTTGGCTTGGAAATCCTACAGGTAGTCAGGCTCTGATACCAAACGCTGTCAGGACCCCGATCCTAAGTCACACCGATCTAGCATGTAACACATCATATCACTTTGCGGCCTCACGCACGGTATTCCCACGGGTGTCGCCTTACCATGGCCCGGGACCATTTGCGCCTTTTGGCTCACGTATATGATAGTGTCGCTAGCATCCATATGACACAGAACCCGGGCCGACATGACTAGTCGTGAACCCAAAGTGGCACTAACCTATGGGGACAGGCATACATGAATCACATCGAGCATGTCGGTCATCAACGTATGAATTCGGGCTGTAGCACTGGGCTAACAGGACTCCGGTCTCCCGGGCTGTAGCAGGCTAGGCAGGACTCCGAATATCACCGCGTGACATTTCCCCGAAGGGACAGACATAGGAACGAAGTGAAACACATGCCGGCCAGTCAAGTGTCCAAAGCTGGAGTGCTTTGGGCTACTTGAGGACTCCGGTGAACAGAATGGCGGCCTACTATCGCTCAGAAGCACGAGACTACATTTCCCCATAAGAGAGGCTACCAAGGATAAACAACTAGGTTGTCGGATCCCACACATAGCAATACAAGTTACACATACGCATAACATGCAAGTATGTGCTGTACAACATGGCATCACAACATAACGCAAACTCATATAGATAAAGGCTCAGAAGAGCCACATAGCATTAAATACAACCAGGGGTCACATGACCCATCAGTCAGAGCATACAACCAACAAGCGTAAGCATTACATGTCTGAGTACATACAACTACAAAAGAAAAAGGCTGAGAAGCGACTATCTACAAGACCCTCGCAAGGGTACAAGATCGTAGCTGAGGTAACAAGCTACTCGTCGAAGTCCAAGCGGAACTACTAGTAAGACCGAAGTCTCCGCTGCAAAACATAAATAAAGCAACGTGAGTACAAAGGTACTCAGCAAGACTTAGATCAGATCCTATTATACATGCATTAGTATCAAGAAGGTAATGTGGGGTTTAGTTGTAGCAAGCCAGCTTTGACTCTGTGGCTATCCTATTCTACGACTACCAGAACTTCTTTGAGGTGATATGGCGCACACGAGTCCACTAGTCTCCACACGAGTCCACTAGTCACCACACAATACACTACTATGGACTCACACTTGTCTTGAGCATTTTAGAGTATCCACTTCAAGTTGTCTATGTACCACGTAAGCATCCAAGAAGTCCATAACCGCGGACCCGGCTATTCGAATAGATCATGTTAACCCTGCAGGGGTGTACTTCTTCACACACGCTCTCACCACTTATCACCATGTACACGTCATGTACCTCGGCAACCTTCAAGCCGGAAGCCTGGCGAGGATGTCGGCCACGACCTGAATAACCACACAAAACTCTAATCCAAGTTTATCGCCTATTCGGGTTCCATCCGCAAGGAGATCCGGCCGGGGTGTCGCTCACGGCCCCAAATGATGTGTGCAGGGTTCCCAAGCCCACCTCACCGGATGGATCTACGCTTGGTACACCGTGCCACTTGTTCCTAGTCTGTCCCAAGCCCTCCTGGCCGGGTGCCACTTGGTAGACTACTAACACTACCTACAAACACCAGAAACTAGTTGCGACTCCTGGACAGAGGTCAAGTTGGTTAATAAGTCGAGAGGGGCACTTAAGCATTCCAATGTGTGGTAGTAGCTAGTCATTGGACAACATACATAGAACTCAGTGCTTAAGGACGGTTCCGGTGAGACAAACCACCATGTACTCCTACACGGCCTCTCACCGCTGCCTTTACCAAATCGTGTTCACACATTTCACTCTCAGCATCAGAACATAGAACTGTACTCCAATTCATTCCCAATGAATCAGACCTGACACAACTCTAAGCAATAGCAGGCATAGCACGGTAGGAACACAACATGGCTCAATCAACTCCTACACATGCTAGTGGGTTTACTATTTACTGTGGCAATGCCAGGTCATGCAGAGGAATGGGTTCAACTACCGCAAAGACAAAGTAGCAGATTAATCGTTGTTGTCCTATTGCTATAACTGAGAGCAGGAGCGAGAGAGTAGGATTGTATCGGAATGAACAAGGGGGTTTGCTTGCCTGGTAAATCAACAAGGGAGGCACTGCTTCACAGACAGGTACTCTGGAACGGTCTCCGGAGCAGGAGCAGGACCTATTGAGAAGGAACGGTGCCGGCAATCAATACACAATCATATGCAACAATATGATGCATGAACATGGCATGTAGATGTGATGCTGTTGAGCTAATGCAGCTAGAGTTCACTTGGTTGAAGTCCATTTGAACCAAGAATTCAAATGCAACTCCAAATTAAGCTCTTTATAAATGCCATTTTAGTGTTTCACTTATACAGCAGGTATAAGTTGATTTGTCATGCATGAAACTGGTACAGATGGATAGATTGCATTTTTCTGATAAGTTTTCATATATAAATTATTTCAATCTGAGTTACGGTTGAATTTATATGAATTTTTGAAGTTTTGCTAATTTCCTGGAATTTCCTGAATTAAAATAATTCCAGAAAATAAATAATTGCATCAGCACTGCGTCATGCCTGCATCAGCAAGTCAACGGTGCTGACTAGGTCAAACCTGACGTGTGGGGTCCACACGTCAGTGACAGGGGGTTAAACAGAGGTTAGTTTAATCCTAATTAAAAGATTAGTGGCGCTGGGGCCACCGCTGTCAGGGAGTTAGATTAGGTGGTGATTAGCTTAAGCTAATCACCTGACGAGCCGGACCCACCTGACAGGCCGGCGCGGTCAAGCGGTCAACCCCACCGGCGTTAAGCCGCCGGCGAGGCCGAACGCGGCGGAGGGGCTCGGGACCGCGTCTCCGGCGACCCAAAGGGCCGCCGAGACCATCTCCGAGGAGCGGGTGCTCGCGCGCATCCATGAGACACGCTTGGAGACCGTGGGGGTGCGAGGCTTCGCGGGCGGAGCTCAGGCGGCGTGGCCGAGCAGGCTCCGGCGGGAAGCGTGTGGGAACGCAGGGAGGCCACTCGAGGGTTTCTGCGGCACCCTCGTGGCACCAGGAGCATGGTGACGAGCTCGGTTGCGGGTTGCGGTGGCTGCGGCAATGGCGACATGAACGGCGGCGGGAGGCTTGGCCGTGGTGGGGAAAGGGGCTATGGCGTGCGGGCGGCTAAGCGGAGAGAGGGAACGGGCAAGCTCACTGCGGTTCGGTGGCGCCTTTCAGCCTGGGGAGGCCGACGGGCGGCGTATGGCGAGGACAATCTCCCATGACCGGAGATTTAAGACGGGCGACGGCGACGGCTCCACAGGCGCCCGGCGCCTTGTGGCTCGGAGAGGACGGGAGTCGTGGCGGAGCTCGTGGACCCCACGGAGGGGCAAGGGACGGCGGGGAGCGCTGGGCGGTGAGTCATGGCGGTGGCAAAGGCGCGCTTGGGAGAGGGAGAGGTCTAGGGAGGAGGGAGAGCGAGAGAGAGTGAGAGCGGTGCGGCGTGGCGACGCCCCGGAGGCTGGCCGAGGGGAGGGCAAGGTGCAGCTGTGGAAAGGCAGCGCTTGGGCGTGGCGTCAGGCGACCACGCATCCCTCGGGCGCGAGGAGGGGGACGATTGGCGGCTACCGGTGGCCAAGACAGAGCTGTGCCAACAAGTGGCCTGTAAGTCTGTAAGTGTTTTCCCCTTTTTGTTTATTTTTTCTATTTTCTGACATTTGTTTGATTTAATTAAAATACTAAATCATTTAATTTTCTTATGCCAATTTTTGTAGGAGCTATTTATATTATTCCAGAACTCCTCAACAACTAGCATAATTTTTGGACATATATTATATATATAACATATATATATCCAAGGCAAATATTCTTGCATTAATTCAACTGGCCAAAAGTAAATACTTCTGAGCTCCCAAAAATATTGGTTGGAATTTTACCTCTGACCAATATTTTTAGAGAAAACAGGAACATTTTCTTGGGCCAAATTGAAGCAATTTTTATTTGGGTCATTTCCAGAAATGATTCTGAGGGTTTCACAAATCCCCATTTCAAAATTAACTGGAATCTGAACATGATGCACAAATGACTAGCTAGCCTAGGTCATACCAGAGCTAGGGATGTGACAGTAACCAAAATGCAAATTGTTTTATATATGGAGCCTATAGTAAGATGTTGAGTTGGGGAAATGATTACCTTGGATTTATGATCAGAGCCGGCAGCTGTGTTCTAGTTGAGTCGCCGGATGACGGAGGGGTTTCCTGATAGTTGGAGTCAGAAGGGTTAAGAGGTTGCCACACGAGACCGGCTCATGGAAGAAAGAGAGTCGATCTATGAGCCACCTCATTGCGACGTTTTCGTGGAGCCGGTGTGTTGGATAAACCGGCCATGAGATCTTCAGAGCCGCCACTCTGGGCCTGATGCCTAGACTCATGCCGCTGCTTCTTCAAAAGAAAATTGGGATCCAAGTGAGCATGACGGTGAGAAAATCTTACTTTCCGGATGACCCGCTGTGTTTTCTTTCTTGGCAAGGGTTCTGAGTCGGAGGAGTCGGAAATTAGCTCTGCTTTGTTAGCCTGACTTGTCTCCACATCGTCCTGAGAGGAATCAGCATCAATAAGTTGCATGAAAAGTAAACTAAGGGAGTCAAGTTCTACCTCCGACTCATCTAGTTAGAGCAGCTCTTCTACTGTTTGTTTCTTCCGACGAGCAGGGCCACGAGGCTTTACTGCTTTACTCTTCTTGGCCGGCGGAGCTGCTATTATTTTCTTCTTCCAAAAGGGAGAATTGGCCTGTATATATATGTATACTGGCAGTGATTTAAAAGGTATGAAGCATAAAGATAGCTAAGCAAGATGAAGATTTACTCAAACTACTTACTGCAGGGGCCGAGTTAGAAATGCAAAAGGGCCTCAACTCCGTCTTATTGTAGGCTTCTTTAGGCTCCCCAAGTAGCGACTTGACCATTTCGTTAATTTCTCTATCAGTCACAGATTTTTGATTATACCGTTGCGGGTCCTTCACATCACCAGTGCATTGGCACATTAAGCCGCTACGCCGGCTCAGCGGTAAGATCCTCCATCAGACCCAGCAATGGGTCAAATCGACTCCGGTTAAGCCATTCACTATTAAAGCCCTTATCTTTGAAAATATGTGCGCACACTGACCGCACTCTGAGGCGGTAAACCGGCCAGGAAGCTCGCTGGTGGTACTGAGCCGGTAGGGGTGATGTCGGTGTAACAAACCTTTGCGTATGTTCCCAGATTGTACACAAGCGCAAGGGCAAGATTACAACGACACCAAGCTCCCAAGACAAGTCCAAGCCAGAGAGATAGATCTTTGAGAAATCAAAGGGCGGATCAAGAAGACTAAGGATAAACCTCCCTTGTCGGGCACGCGAGCCTGGTCAGGTCAAGGCCTCACCAAGGGCAAGCCCCAAGATTCCCCCGGCAGGCTTGCCGGGGCCGCCAAGGGCAAGTCACCCTGTCAAGACTGCACCGCTCCACTGCACAACGACGCAAGTCACTTATCAGTGTGGTGTCGAGCCCCCAAATGATTAAGTGGCTGTCATTTGGCACATGGCAGCCATTTGGAAAGGAGATTTGCCCTATATGACACCCGTCCAGAGGCGTGTCATGCAGACAAATAGGAATGTGGTTGAGCAGCGTGACAGGCTTGTCGGGTTGCATCCTCAGCGTGACACCTAGCAGTGCATTTAATGCACTTTGTCTAACTGCCAGAGTTAGGTATGATAGCACTGTTGGCTATCTAATCAGTAGATAAAGATTGATTTGCCACTATGGTAACCCCTTAGCCTATAAAAGGAGGACCATGGCAACCTAAGAGAGGATTGAGACCCTTGCACACCCTTAGGCGCGTAGCTGCTCTCCCTGAGGCGACCTTCCGGGCTTGAACGCTTCGTGACCAGCACGGTCCTCTTTGGGGAAATGCCTACCGCTGCTGTGCTGCATTATCCCTTCCTCTTTGGGGAAATACCGACGTAGCTTCAAGCCGCATCAAAAGGAATTTCAGGCGCCGTTGCTGGGGAGGATCTTCAACATATACCAGGTTCCTAATCACAAATATCATGTCCTCGCAATTTACATTATTTGCCATTTGCCTCCTATTTTCCTCTCCCCCACTTCACAAAACTTTTACCGTTTTATTCACCCTCTTTTTCGTTCGCCGTTTTCTCGTCAGATCTCATGTTTGCTTGTGTTACCATGTGTCTTCTATTTGCTTGCATCTTCGCTTGCTAAAAATCAATCGATGTGGATTCTCATCCACTTGCTAATCTTTTTAAGAGATCCAATTATGATGAACCCATTGCTAGTGAATCGTGTTCACTAGATTATCTTTATGAAGTTTTGCTTGAGATTCATGAATCTGAAAATTGTGATGAAGTGTTAAAAGAAGGAATTTATAAAGTGATTCATGATAGCCCCTTAGATGAAAAGCATGATTGCAATGATGTATTTATAATTCTATTAATGTCAATTGTGCTAATAATATGCAAAACCCCAAGCTTGGGGATGCTAATTTTGATATGTCCACTACTTATTGTAATGATCATGATTGGGGTGATTCTTCTCATGATCTTGAAAATTTATTTAAACCTCATGATGAATATTCTTTTGATAATGTTTAAAGTGGGTCTGGAAGAGTGTGAAGTTTAGCCAAAAATAATCCCACATATTTGGAGAGTGTTCAACCTTATGAATTTTTTGATGAAAGTGGGGTTGAAGAGGTCATGACTTTATTTGATGATAATCCCACTATTTTGGAAGAGTGTCAACTTTACATGAATGTGGATCGTGAAGAGAATATTTTATGTGATGGTTATATTGTTGAATTTGATTATGATCCTACATGTAATTACAGTGAGAGAGGAAAATATGGTTTTAGAAATTTTCATTTTACTAAATTACCTCTCTTAATGTTGAGATTGTCAATGATTTCTTCTTCTTCCTTGCATATGCTAGTCTTCGCTTGTTTTGATAATTTGTTTGCTTATAAAATGCCTATGCATAGGAAGTATGTTGGACTTAAATGTGTTTTCACATGCTACATGATGCTCTCTTCGTGTTTCAATTACTATCTTTCATGTGAGCATCATTGAAATCTTATTCCTAGCTAGTGGCATAAAACGATAGCAATTGTTGGGAGGCAACCCAATGAATGAAATTTGTTTTTGCTTTTTTGCTTTCTGTTATTGAGTGTTAGCACAATTATGCTACTGTTATGATTGTGTTTTTTGTGTTTTAATTAGTGTGTGTGCCAAGCAAAGCCTTTAAGATCTTCTTGGGTGATAGTAGTTTGATCTGGGTGAAAAACAGAAAATTTTGCGCTCACGAAAATAATTTTTATTTTTAACCAGAGCGTGATAAAATACCAATTATTTTTGAATAAGATTAATATACAAATTTCTCACGTGGTCCTAAGTTTTTCAGAGTTTTGTAGTTATAGAAGTATTAGAACAATTCAGATTGCTACACACTATTCTGTTTTTGATAGATTCTGTTTTCCTTGCGTTGTGTGCTTGTTTTGATGATTCTATGGTTTTCCTTGATGAGTTTTTGCTATAGAAAAGTTGGAATACAGTAGATATAATGCAAGAATAAAATATTAATTGGTTTGCTACAGTACTTATAGTAGTGATTTGCTTTCTTATACTAACGGATCTCATGAAGGTTTTGTTGAGTTTTGTGTGATTGAAGTTTTCAAGTTTTGGGTTATCTTACGATAGATGAAGGAATAAGGAGTAAGAAGATCCTAAGCTTGGGGATGCCCCGGCATCCCAAGCTATTATCCAAAAGAGAGCAAGCAACTAAGCTTGGGGATGCCCCGAGTGGCATCCCCTCTTTCTTCTAACGACCATCGGTATTTTACTCGAAGCTATATTTTTATTCGTCACATACTATGTGTTTTTTTAGAGCGTCTTGGATGATATGAGTCTTTGCTTGTTTTTTTATGTTTTATGTCTAGATTCCTTTCTGGACACACCTATTTGAGAGAGCCAAAATTATGTCATGACTTGTTAGAATTGCTCTCTATGCTTCACTTAAATTTTTATGAGCTATGGACTTGCTCTAGTGATTCACATATATATTTTTGAGCATGGTGTGCTTTAGTATTTTTGAAGAAATGCTCTCTTTCTTCACTTAGATTTATTTGGGAGTTAGTAAAATTTTCAAGAAATTCTCTCTTGCTTCATTTAAATTAATTTGAGAGAAAGAAATATTATGCTCATGATCTTCACTTATATTTGTTTGAGCTTATCAAAAGTAACATATGAAAATTAGTTCCAAAGTTATAGATATCCAAGAAGGATATAATAAAAAAATTCAGGAAGATTATTGGACAAAATAAACTTGATTCTTAGTAATAGTTTTGAGATATGATGATGTGATATGTGAGTCATGTTGATGAGTAATTATGCTTTAGTAAGAATATTGGTGTTAAGGTTTGTGATTCCCTATGCAAGTACGAAAGTCAATAATTATTCCATGACATTATATCCTACTTGTGGTGCATTATTCGGCGTTAATTATGCTTAATGCTCGCTTATGAGATTATTCGTTTCTTGGTTGGTCGCTTCTCAACCTTTTGCTAGCCTTCATTTTGCACTAAGTATGATCACTACTTGTGCATCCAAAAACCTTAAAACCAGTTTTGCCACATGAGTCCACTATGCCTACCTATATGCGGTACTCTTTTACCGTTATAAGAAAATTTGTATGTGTCATCTCTAATTTTCAAAATAAACTCTCTTTTGTGTGTTCGTACCGCTCGCGGTGAGGGTGGCTAATATTTTCCATGCTAGATGTGTTATTCTCACGATGAGTGCTTATTCACTTGTCATTGCATGAGAGTAAGGCAAAGGTATTAGGGATGCCCAGTGCCGAAAGTAAAAATGAATTTACTTTATGTTATCAAATAATAAAATCCTTGGAAAGTGTTGGTATGGAAGGCACCCATGGATACGGTTAGCCATGGAAAGTGAAAGTATGGTGGAAAAAGGAATAAACTTTATTTTCTGTTTGGGAACCGCCTATGATATATATAGCATGGAAAGTGTTGGGAACTGTAAGTCGTTTTCATAGGTGCAAAAGGCACACCTCCCAAAATGTTTTTACCTCTAAGTTTTTCGCTTTGAGCTCTGGCACCTCTACAAATCCCTACTTCCCTCCGCGAAGGACCTTCCTTTTGCTTTATGCAATTTCTATTTTTTTTGAATTTGAGTCTCCATCTTCTCTTATAAAAGCACCAACTAGGAGGCACTATGATCATACTTGAGCATTGGGTGTAGTTAATATGCGAGTGTGTTTCATGAATGGATCAATGATTGAGCATGATGGGCTAGGGATAGCATATTTTAGCATTGAAATTTTGAAAGACATGGTTGCTTGATGGTATGCTTGAGTATTTAAGTTATCATGCCAAAACTAGACTATTGCTTTGAACAATATAATAGTCCAAATGTCCATGCTATAAAGAAAAGAATATGAGATGACATGTTAGGCAACATTCCACATAATTTTTTTGTTTTTATCACTTACCCACTCGAGGACAAGCAGGAGTTAAGCTTGGGGATGCTGATACGTCTCCAACGTATCTAAATTTTTTGATTGTTCCAAGCTGTTATACTATCAATCTTGGATGTATTATAATAATTTTTATAGTCATTTTATATCACTTTTTGGTACTAACCTATTGACATAGTGCCAAGTGCCAGTTGTTGTTTTCTGCATTTTTTTACATCGCAGGAAATCAATACCAAACGAAGTCCAAATGCGAAGAAACTTCATGGAGATTTTTTATGGACCAGAAGACACCCAATGGGCCAAGGCAACGCCTGGGGGTGCTCCGGGGGGAGCACAACCCACCAGGGCGCGCCAGGAGGCCCAGGCGCGACCTGGTGGGTTGTGCCCACCTCGGGTGCCCCCCGAACTGCCTATTTGCTCTATAAATACCCCAATGTTCCAGAAACCCTCGGGGAGTCGACGAAAATCAATTCCAGCCGCTGCAGAGTCTAGAACCACCAGATCCAATATAGACACCATCACGGAGGGGTTCACCACTTCCATTGGTGCCTCTCCGATGATGCGTAAGTAGTTCTTTGTAGACCTTCGGGGCCGTAGTTAGTAGCTAGATGGCTTCCTCTCTCTCGTTTGATTCTCAATACAATGGTCTCTTGGAGATCCATATGATATAACTCTTTTTGCGATGTGTTTGTTGGGATCGGATGAATTTTGAGTTTATGATCAGATCTATCTTTTTATATCCATGAAAGTTATTTGAGTTTCTTCAATCTCTTATATGCATGATTGCTTATAGCCTCGTATTTCTTCTCCGATATTTGGGTTTTGTTTGGCCAACTTTATCTATTTATATTGCAATGGGAAGAGGTGCTTTGTAGTGGGTTCGATCTTACGGTGCTTGATCCCAATGGCAGAAGGAGAACCAACACGTATGTATCGTTGCTACTAAGGATAAAATGATGGGTCTATCTCTACATAGGTAGATCTTGTCTACATCATGTCATCGTTCTTATTGCATTACTCCGTTTCCCCATGAACTTAATACACTAGATGCATGCTGCATAGTGGTCGATGGGTGGAGTAATAGTAGTAGATGCAGGCAGGAGTCGGTCTACTAATCTTGGACGTGATGCCTATATAATGATCATTGTCTCGATATTGTCATGATTGTTTGAAGTTCTATCAATTACCGAAAAGTAATTTGTTTACCCACCGTTTGCTATTTTTCTCGAGAGAAGCCACTAGTGAAACCTTCGGCCCCCGGGTCTCTTTCTCATATTATTTGCCTTTGCGATCTACTTTTCCTTTGCTTTTATTTTAAGATCTATTAAACCAAAAATACAAAAATACCTTGCTGCAATATATTCTTATTTATTTTATTTGGCCTCCGATCTACCAATCTACTACAATTTATTTCACACCTATTTGCCTATCTTGGGGCGCTGCTACCCGAAAGGGATTGACAACCCCTTTTACATGTCAGGTTGCGTGTATTTATTATTAGTGTGCAGGGGCTATTTACGTTGTGTTGCTTGGTTCTCCTACTGGTTCGATAACCTTGGTTCCATCACTGAGGGAAATACCTACCACTGATGTGCTGCATCATCCCTTCCTCTTTGGGGAAATACCGAGGTAGCTTCATGCCGCATCAATCACTTTGCAGCTTGACACCACACTGATCCACGACGTGGGTCGTGGTGGAGTGGTTGATGAGGTGGTTCTGCCTCTGTGAGCCCCGGCATGCCCTGCTGGGGCGCCTTGGTTGTCTGCTTCTGGAGGTGACCTCACCCCTTGCTGGGCTCGCCTGCCCGTTAAGGGAGGTTTTTCTCCTGACGATATCCTGCTTCCTTGGCTCGTTCTTTGTTCCTCTGATTTGCATGTTGGTCATTTGAATTTCTGGGGTCCTTGTACTCTGACTTAGGATGGTGCTTTAATCTTGTTCTCATGCCTGTGCACAGTCTGGTCAATAGACCCAGGGTTTGTTACACCGACAGAAGCCCCCGGGCCTGCCCCGAACACGTTGTCGAGCGTCATCGGGGTATGGCCTAATAAGTGCACATGCGAGGGTTGATAAAGAGGCTGGTCTCTTGAGGTTTTCATTGCTTCTTCATTAGCCTTGATTCCGGGCCGGTTTCCGGTTTCCCCGTGCGTCATGCGCAACATTGTGGAAGAACTTTGATCGTGGCCTGCATATTCTCCTCGCCCCACGATCACGGGGCGGAAACTGCCATCCCACTTTCCTCCTGTTTCGCACGCACCTGCCACGTGTTCCGCATGCATTGGGCATGGTAGGTGGTTGATGCGGATGGCACGGGGAGGAGTGCCATGGATGAAAACTAAGCGCCGATGGTTGGAGCAGAGGGTCAGCCTCGACTCTCGGAGCCATAGAGGGTGCAGAGAGGTCGTATTGGAGGAGCGGGGCGGCTGTTTCCTAATAAAAAGGGGCAGGAGTGGCGCTTCTCTGCACACACTTCTTCTTCTTCTTCTCCGCAACCCTTCCCTTCTAGCTATGGTGAGAGGGCGAGGGTGTGGTGGTGTCTCGGAGGCGGCGACGAGGGCTTTTGCTCGATAGCGCGTCCCTCCTCCCCCGAATCCTGAGGTGGCAGAACCGGCCGCGAGGGGAGGAGGAAGGGGACAAGGTCGCGGTCGCCGCGGCGCTCAGGAAGGAGGAGGGCGGGGCGGTGCCTTGGTGGCGCCCCCGGCGGAAGCTCCTCCCCTGATGGAAGGCCACATCGGTGACCAACCTTGGGAGTTCATCATCAGGCTATACAAGCCCCTGTGTGGTCATCTTCGCCTCTCAACTCCCTTCGCGCGGGAGATGGAACTCAAGCAACCACGCGCTCTGCGGCTGCACATGAGGGGCTGTGGGAATGGAGGTATGAGGTTAACGTCGACTTTCCTGCCCCTCATGTGATGTACCTACGTCGTGTGTGACGCCCGGATAATTAAGCTACAGTAAAACTTCGCTAATGATGCCACGTCATCTCGTTTACTGTTGGTATTCGCGTGTTAGTTCAAAACACTCTAAATTCAGATTTAAATTTAACAAACCGTCAAAGTTTTCAAAACATTAAAACAAAAATGTTCGATGTGTAACAAATATTGCTATGGTAATTATCGTGAAGAAAACATAATTTTACAAAGTGCCTAAGTGCTTTAAACTAAATAAGACAGAAAAGAAAAATAAATAAAATTAAAAGATCAAAACAAAAAAATAAAAAAAAGGAAAACACCCCCCCCCCCACTGGGCCAACCGACCCAGCTAGTCAGCCGGCTGGCCCGCCCACTACCCCCTGGCCTATATCCCCTTAACCCCACTAAACCGAAACCCTAACTCCCACTCGCTCCACTCCCTCCCCCGATTCCCCTGGATCGGGATCGATCCTCCACTCTCCCCACACGCCTCGCTCCCCCACTCCTCGATCCCCTTCTGGATCGAGGCAACAACCTCGGCGCCGGCGTCATGCTTACCCGCCGTCTCGCCGCCAGCGCTCGTCGGACCCGTCGGGCGCCCGTCCGCTGCTGCCTCGCCCTTCCCCCTTGCTCAAGATCACGCCTGAAGGCCGCAGACGCCGCGGCCACCGCCGCCCCGCTTGGACCTCGCCGGATGCCATCGCCGGACTGCCTCCCCGTCGTCCTCTCTGTCGCCTACTCGTCCCCGTCTTCCTCCTCAACGGCTCCAACGAGCCTCGCCGCCCCTCGTCCCTGCAACGTGGGTGAGCCCCCGGGCTCCGGCCTCGCTCCTTCTCTGCTTCTGCTGCGGCTATCGCCGCGCGCCGTCGCCGTCGTGTCCTTCCCCCGCCGTGGCTCGCACCGCCAGCGCCCGCTATGCACCTACCATGACCGCCCAGCTCCCCCTCCCGCTCCGTCTGCGCCACTTCGCACGAGGCCGTGCCCCCGCCAAGCCACCTGCACCTCCCGACCGTGGTCCGCGCGCGCCACAACCGCGCCGGCCGCGTCTTCGCTCCCCTGGCTCGCATCGCCACTGTATCTCCTGCGCCCGCCCACGCCCTACCGTTCCCACTCACACCACCGCACCTCGCCATGCCGCCCCGCTCCGGCCACTGTCGCCGGCGCCGGGCCATGCGCCGGCCCCCTTCATCCGATGGCCGCGGCGCCATGTCGGGCGGGCTGGCGCCCGTCGCCTGGTTCCGCTCGGCGCCCGAGAACCGCCACCCGCGACCCGTTAAGGCCTTTGGCCCTATGACAAGTGGGGCCCAGCCCCTGAACAAAAAAAAGATTTAAAAACAATAATAAATAAAATATTAATTAAATAATTAATTAAAGAATTAATTAACTTAATTAATTCTGTATTAGATTAACCTAAACACTTATTTAACTAATTAATCATGATTAGTTAGTCTAGTCAATGACTTAACGGGACCCACATCTCAGTTGACTACCAACACCTCTGTTGATCACGACGCCATGCCGACGTCAAGATGCAATCGCTCGATAAGGTTGTATTAAATTAATTAAATAAATGCTAAAATTAATTTAAATCTTTTAAAATTAATATAAAATAAACCGTAGCTCGGATGGGAAAACTTTGTACATGAAAGTTGCTCAGAACGACAAGACGAATCCGGAGACGCAGCCCGTTCGTAAGCCACACATCCCTAGCATAGCGAACACACTACTTTTCCCCTCTGATTCATCTGTTTGAAAATGCGAAACACCAGGGATATTTTCCCGGATGTTTCCCCCATTCACCGGTATCTCCTCATACCGCGTTAGAACACGTCTAGCTCTGCATGTTGTCCTGTTATGCACTTGCTTGCTATGTATTTACTGTTTCTCCCCCCTCTTCTCTTTGGTAGACCCCGTGATGATGCTGATGCCCCTGTGGTCGCATCACGCCACCGACGCACCCTCCTTCTTGTCGAGCAACCGTGCAAGCCCCCTTGATCACCAGATATCGCTTATTCTACTCTCTCGCTTGCATTAGAGTAGTGTAGCATGTTATCCGCCGATAATCCAACTCGATGCATAGCATGTCCTTGCTACTCCGTTGTTACCTTTACCTGCCATCCTACATGCTTAGTATAGGATGCTAGTGTTCCATCAGTGGCCGTACTCTCTTGTCCGTCTGCCATGCTATACTACTGGGCTGTGATCACTTGGGAGGTGATCACGGGTATATACTATATGATTTATACATGATACATGTGGTGACTAAAGTCGGGTCGGCTCGTGGAGCACCCGCGAGTGATTCACGGATTGGGGGCTGAAAGGACCTTTGTCCCAACGGCCCTCTCTGTGGATCTTTGTGGCGGAGCGTCAGGGCAGGTTGAGACTACCTGGGTGAGAGGTGGGCCTGGCCCTGGTCGGTGTCCGCGTTTACATCACTAACACGCTTAATGAGATCTTGGTATTTGATCTGAGTCTGGCCATTTGGTCTATACGCACTAACCAACTACGTGGGAAAGATATGGGCACTTCGGCCGTGGTATCACCGAAGCCTTCGTGACGCCGGGCCGAATCGAGCGACGCCGCCGGATTAGATTGAACGCCTGCGCTAGGCTAGGTGCGCTTCCGCCGCCCACGCAACATGCGGTGTGCTAAGGCGATGGGCCTGCACTTCGGCGCTTAGGTTTAGACCGGCGTCTTGACCTCTCTGTTAGCCTAGGTCGGGCTGCGGGCGTGTTGATCTTTCGCGGCGGGCATGACCCGAAAAGTGTGTCCGCCAAATGGGATCGAGCGTGTTGGGTTATGTGGTGCACCCCTGCAGGGAAGTTAATCTATTCGAATAGCCGTGATCTTCGGTAACAGGACGACTTGGAGTTGTACCTTGACCTTATGACAACTAGAACCGGATATTTAATAAAACACACCCTTCCAAGTGCCAGATACAACCCGGTGATCGCTCTCTAACAGGGCGACGAGGAGGGGATTGTCGGGTAGGATTATGCTATGTGATGCTACTTGGAGGACTTCAGTCTACTCTCTTCTACATGCTGCAAGACGGAGGCTGCCAGAAGCGTAGCCTTCGACAAGATTAGCTATCCCCCTCTTATTCTGGCATTCTGCAGTTCAGTCCATCGATATGGTGCCTTCTACTACGTGCAGCCCGCTGACGACGACCAGGAGTAGTTAGGAGGATCCTAGGCAGGAGGCCTGCGCCTCTTTCGATCTGTATCCCAGTTTGTGCTAGCCATCTTATGGCAACTTGTTTAACTTATGTCTGTACTCAGATATTGTTGCTTCCGCAGATTCGTCTATGATCGAGCACTCGTATTCGAGCCCTCGAGGCCCCTGGCTTGTATTATGATGCTTGTATGACTTATTTATGTTTTTAGAGTTGTGTTGTGATATCTTCCCGTGAGTCCCTGATCTTGATCGTACATGTTTGCATGCATGATTAGTGTACGATTGAATTGGGGCGCTGAAGTTGGTATCAGAGCCGATCATCTGTAGGGAATCCCCTTTCCACACTCCTTGGCCGAAGTCGAGTCTAGACATTACAAACTTTTACTAACAAGGTTGTGTGCCTTACGGGCCCACGTCACCATTGGGTGGTATTAGGATCTTTTACTCCTTGATCTTTACTCCGGGATTCTGATCTCCCTTCTATTCGGGTTAAATGATTTTACTAAAATCTAACTTTAGGTTCTCGAAAATACTTCCTCCCGGAGAGCCCCTTCAGTACAGATGATCGTCGGCTGCACCAGAAGATTTTGAAGATACTCTCCGATATTCTCTCGAGACCTTGTGCATGTTGCTTTTGCAATTCCCTACCACCGAAATATCCCTATGGATAAATACTTACACCTGTCGTGCTTAATTTTATTCCCAGTCGATCTTGTTATTACAAGATACCCCGAGAATACTTTGTGCCTACCGCCTTGCAGTTCTTTGCCACTTGTATACCCCTACGAATAATTTCTCGCACTTACCGAGTATCCACTCATCCCAAGTTGATTCATGTATGTCACCAATCTTTGAAATATCATTCGATCTTTCGAAAATCCTTAGCATCCTATTGCTCTTGAAATTCTTGCTTGATTACATTATGGTTATTCCCATAAGTTTAGTAATCTTATTAGCATCCTTTGTCAGTATCATGTTGAGTCTGTCGATTCGATATGCTACAGATGCTTGCAATCCTCAGGATTTATCTTTCTGGATCAGACATCGTTTTAAACATGAGGTGGTTCTCAACCAATCAGATTGCCATCGATTGTACCGCTAAGTCTACGCAACTTATCCATCCTTAATCAGAGCGTTTGCTTCTGATCCCTTGATCGGAAATCATAATTCTTTTGCATTTGAGCTTTGAATTAGTCAGTTGTTTCTATAGTCTGATCTCCTTGCATTGTTTATTCCTTTGGTTGAGTACCGATGCTCACATCAAATCCCTTGAGGACCACCGGATCATTTGTTGGATTTTACCCGATAGTGTCCTTCATATTCAATCACCTTGTGAGTTCTTCCCCTGATACATAGTGCCTTTAGTAAATTGTATCCTCTGCTTGGCCATCCATGCTATGCTTTCGAGCTTGTGTATTTACTTTTGAAACTTGTGGTATATGTTACTAAGCTGCCCGATGGGTTGAACATATGCCTTCCCCTAATCCGTGAGAACCCGAAAGTTTTCACAATTCATATCTTTCGGTGCTCTACCAAATAAAGTTCCAACACTATTGTTTTATCAAAGCGAGAGGTGAATGAAATGTTATGCATTAAAGAAGTGGGAGTCGACCTTGAACTTTGTGTTCATGCCCATGAAAATGATGTAGACTGTCTCGAAAGCCTCTTGCAAAATGATTATCCAGCTATATGATTCTTTCGGTATTCTTGAATTGATTCCTTACAGTTATGGCTCTGACCATGCTGTCCTGATCTGATATATCTGATGGGAATTCATTCCAGTGCCTCATCTATTTTTGTCAAGGTTGAAGTATCTACTGTCATAGGTCAATGACCCGGTTCTACTTCTATCATGTTCTACCTTTGAGTATTACCCCCTGGTATCTCGGAGATGTCTTGCCATTGCACCACATCTTACTAACTTTGTTGGAGTAATGTCTTTCCTTGTCGTAAGCACTCTACGGTTCTGGGTTGTTATCAACTGAGGACACCGACTAGTGAAATTATTCCACCCTACAAATCAAATACCCCTAGTATTTTTACTAGGAAATTCTGAACTCATTCTGGTCATTCCTAGACTATCGCCTCGCATCCTCGGTCTTGTTGTCTTTAATCGTGCTACCTCATCCTTCTCGGTGCACGAATTCTTCTTCAGTGTGTGAGCATGACTTACGTCGAGCTTTCAAAATCATGTTGCTTGTCTTGAAAGGCAACCTTGGTTCCGAGCTTGCATCTTATATATTGATCCTATGACTTGCCACTTCGTCATTCCCTTGCTTGTTGCCGTTGTTGTTTGATTTATCCTCTTGAAACATTTCGGCAAATGTGTCGGATCACCTTCAACACGTTGACTTCTTCCGAGATGTCAAATGTGTTCATGATGAGAAATACCCTCCTTGCCCTCGATGATTTTTATTATCATCGACAACACCCTTGACTTCCTTTCATCGCGAACTTGTCCACATTATTAATACAACTTGCACTCCAGCTAGTGTTGTGTTCTGTCTTGAAGTATTACTGTCTTTTCTGTCGAGAATATTGTGGGGATTGCTCCACCTCTTAGAAATTCTCGGGATGATGATACTTATCACCATCACCATTCTTCCTTGGTCCCCGTGTTGTTTTTAACCAGGATACCAATATGCTAACGATGTTGTTTGAGTTCTGTACTTCTGGCAACCCTATTGCTTTGAAGTTAACGATCGTCAGTTCGTTCTTAGACTGTTGGTTATTGAATCGTCACTCTAACATTGAGCTTGCTGCATAAGGTCATACTTCAGGCACACCTTTCAACTAATGATTGATGGTGTATGTTTTCCTAGAGCATACAACATTATATCATTTGAATTGACAAATGTTATCCCTTGTTCACATAATTGTGGAAATCCATCCTTTGGAAATCTTGAGGAATTGTCACCGAGTCCATCAGCCACCTCATCGCCCTCTCCTTGGTTAAATGATGAACTCTTGTTTTGGAACTCGCTTCCATAGTTCATTTCGAGAATCTTACAATGACATCTCGTCAATTTGTGTTGCACCTTTTCTTCTCAGGCATCCTGAGTCTGAGGTATCGTAACACCAATCAGATCTGAATCTCGGTCAGATATGATGGTTGGAACATATTCCCAAGAGTTAAAACAAGGTGATGTCATGCCTAGCACACCTGTCCGGAGGAACTATTGTTATAGTTTCCTTTTGGCAAGGTTAGTCATTCTTCCATGAGGAAATTGTAAGACTTATTCTATAAGTTGTTCCTGATGGATCCTTTTTGTTTCCAAACTCTGATCTACACCTGTTTACCATGTCAATGCTATCTCAAAGCATGTCTATGGTACTCCGATTTTCAATAAGAACCTTTGAAGCACAGATGCTAAATTTTCCTTATTAATTACCCTAACACCGTTGTATGGGTAATGTCATAAAATTTATTTCGCCTTTCCTAAAGAGTTTTCTACATTATATCCTATCATGGATATCATGCTCTGCTTGTCCTTGGGAAGGATATAATCTTGAAATATGTGTTTAAACACATTTCCCTTTCCATTGGTCTGTTTAACCTGGTAATCATATTTTCCTTTCCATTGTTTGGTTTAACCTTTCTTGTGATCTATATGATCTAAGCAGTAATATTCTCCTACTTTTGTAAGCACCTCGGTGTACAATTCTGTCAGAAAGAACCTGTTTCTTTTGTCAATGACATTCTAATATCCACCGATGGACGAGAACTTTGCCTACTGGTCCACCTCATTCAACGAGCAGGAAAATGGTTCTCTTCGTCCCTCGCCCTTGGTACCGACGTTGTTGCCGACATAACCGACAAGCTATTCCCTTCCATGTCTTGCTATCATAACCGTGCAAGATGTCAGCGCCTTTCCTACTTTAACCCACATGGTGGGCCCATAACACACAGTTCCACAGGATCGAAACCTGACTCTCCTGTACACCCCCTGTTCCCAAAGTTATTCCTCCCACGTGGACTCATATGTAATTCATGAGCCACCTCCCGATGAGATCATCAATTCTGGCATCGGTCACAATAATTATTCCCTTGCTTTGAAACCCCTTTCACCTTCTGACTAGGCATTGAACGATTGCCTGGATGCTTGAAACTTCTTATTGTACCTTCAAACTGTACTCTCGATGTGTTTTATTTGTTAAAACTCGAGAGGTACTCAAATGCTCATTCATGGGTTAATCCCAGATTATTACCCTTATAGCATTCTCTCATTGTCGATCTGCCTTGTTACCTATTCGTAAGTACGATGGAACCCCCGAAGAAAGGATGCCGACTTCATCTTGATGACTTGAAGCAGAAAAATGAAGACATCAATATAATGGATCGACCACTTCGAGAAGAGCAACCAAGACCGAGAAGATCCGTTAGAATTTCGTAACTAGACCTTCCCCCCCTTCTCTACCTCTTAAATCTCGGGACGAGATTTCTTGTAGTGGAGGAGAATTGTGACGCCCGGATAATTAAGCTACAGTAAAACTTCGCTAATGATGCCACGTCATCCCGTTTACTGTTGGTATTCGCGTGTTAGTTTAAAACACTCTAAATTCAAATTTAAATTTAACAAATAGTCAAAGCTTTCAAAACATTAAAACAAAAATGTTCGTTGTGTGACAAATATTGCTATGGTAATTATCATGAAGAAAACATAATTTTTCAAAGTGCCTAAGTGCTTTAAACTATATAAAACAGAAAAGAAAAATAAATAAAAGTAAAAGATCAAAACAAAAAAATATATAAAAAAGGAAAACACTTCTCTTATTGTGGCCAACTGCCCAAATTTAGTCACCGGCCGGCCACCCCACTACCCTCGGGTCTATATCCCTTAACCCCACTAAACCGAAACCCTAACCCCCACTCGCTCCACTCCCTCCCCCGATTCCCCTAGATCGGGATCGATCCCTCCACTCTCCCACACGCCTCGCTCCCCCACTCCTCGATCCCCTTCTAGATCGGGGAAACAACCTCGGTGCCGGTGTCCCGCTGCTTACCCCTCCGTCCCCCGTCGCCAGGCGCTCGTCGGACCCCGTCGGCGCCGTCCCGTCACCTCTCCCTCGCCCTCTCCCGTTGCTCAAGATCACGCCTGAAGGCCGCAGACGCCGCGGCCACTACCGCCCCGCTTGGACCTCACCGGACGCCATCGCCGGACTGCCTCCCCGTCGTCCTCTCTGTCGCCTACTCGTCCCCGTCTTCCTCCTCAACGGCTCCAACGAGCCTCGCCGCCCCTCGTCCCTGCAACGTGGGTGAGCCCCCGGGCTCCGGCCTCGCTCCTTCTCTGCTTCAGCTGCGGCTATCGCCGCGCACCGTCGCCATCGTGTCCTTCCCCCACCGTGGCTCGCACCGCCAGCGCCCGCTATGCACCTGCCATGGCCGCCCGGCTCCCCCCTCCCGCTCCGGTTGCGCCACTTTGCACGAGGCCGTGCCCTGGCCAAGCCACCTGCATTCTCCCGACCTGGTCTGCATACACACAACCGCGCGCTACGCTGCCGCTTCCCCTGGTTCGCATGGCCACCAGATTCTCCCGAGCACGCCCACGCCTCTACCGCTCTGGCCACACCACCGCACTCGCAAGGCCGCCTCGGCCTCCGCCATCGCCGCCGCGCCGCCATGCGCTGCCCCTTCACCTGGCTGGTTGCAGCTTGGCCGAGCGGGTCGGGCGCCTGTCCGCCTGGTTCCGCTCGGCGCCCGAGAACCGCCACCCGCGACCTGTTAAGGCCTTTGGCCCTATGACAATTGGGCCCAGCCCCTAACAAAAAATAGATTTAAAAACAATAATAAGTAAAAATATTAATTAATTACTTAAAGAATTAATTAACTTAATTAATTCTGTATTAGATTAACCTAAACACTTAGTTAACTAATTAATCATGATTAGTTAGTCTAGTCAATGACGAACGGGACCCACATGTAAGTTGACCAGTCAACACCTCTGTTGACTGCTGACGTCATGCTAACGTCAGCATGCACTGTTTTGGATAAGGTTGTATTAAATTAATTAAATAAATGCTAAAATTAATTTAAATCTTTTAGAATAAATATAAAATAAACCGTAGCTCGGATGGGAAAACTTTGTACATGAAAGTTGCTCAGAACGACGAGACAAATCCGGATAGGCAGCACGTTCGTCCGCCACACATCCCTAGCATAGCGAACACACAACTTTTCCCCTCTGATTCATCTGTCCAAAAACGCGAAACGCCGGGGATATTTTCCCGGATGTTTCCCCCCTTCACCGGTATCACCTCATACCGCGTTAGAACACGTCTAGCTCTGCCTGTTGTCCTGTTATGCACTTGCTTGCTATGTATTTACTATTTCTCCCCCCTCTTCTCTTCGGTAGACCCCGTGACGATGCTGATGCCCCTGTGGTCGACTACGTCACCGACGTCCCCTCCTTCTTGTCTGAGCAACCAGGCAAGCTCCCCCCCTTGATCAGCAGATATCGCCTATTCTACTCTCTACTGCTTGCATTAGAGTAGTGTAGCATGTTACTGCTTTCCGTTAATCCTATCCTGATGCATAGCATGTCCTTGCTACTACTGTTGTTACCTTTACCTGCAATCCTACATGCTTAGTATAGGACGCTAGTGTTCCATCAGTGGCCCTACTCTCTTGTCTGTCTGCCATGCTATACTACTGGGCTGTGATCACTTGGGAGGTGATCACGGGTATATACTATATGCTTTATACATGATACATGTGGAGACTAAAATCGGGTCGGCTCGTGGAGCACCCGTAGTGATTCACGGATTGGGGGCTGAAAGGACCTTGTCCCAACGGCCCTGTGGGTCTTTGTGGCGGAGCCGCCAGGCTGAGACTACCGGGTGAGAGGTGGGCCTGGCCCTGGTTGTCGGCGTTAACAGGGGTCCCAGACTTGCACTGCAGCCTGTGGCGTGGCTCAAGGGGCCCATCACGGCCCATCTTCATCGGCACAGCTCAAGACCCTCGCGAGGGGCCAAGCCTCATGAGGCGGACGACAGGAACTTCCTCGGCATGGCCTTGCTCAGTGGCTCGCGAGGAGGCCCGGAGAGATCAGGCGGGGTACCTCACGAGGTGCCCATGGCGCCAAGCCATGACGACCAAGGGATCAGCGAGGCGCCACCTGCAAGACATCCTCCTTTCCTCTTTGGTGCAAAGGGAGCAAGCGCAGGCGAGAGCATCAAGCAAAGGCATCCATTTGATTGCAACAAGACCAAGACCAATAACGGCAGGAAGGAAGTCATTGTGGAGCCCAAGCCGGCGTCACCACGGAGCCTTTGGCGAGGACCAACTTTAGTCAGGATAAGTGTACCAGATGTTCCCCTTCAAAGTGGCCAATTGTTGGCGCCCTTCCCGCTCAATATTTGGGAAGAGGCCCAGGGCCTCTGTCTATAAATAGGACTAGCCTCCCACAGGGTAGAGGAGAGCTTGATCCCGGATCCAGAACAGAGCTGGAGACCAAGCAATATATATATATATAGAGAGAGAGAGAGAGCGACTGAACTCCTCCAAGCAGTTCATCGCCCCGGCCAAGAACAGACCCTCGCGAGGCTGTTCTTCCTTGTATTGTTCATCACCATCAGCCCAAGAGGCAATCTACCACACCACAAACTAGAGTAGGGTATTACACCACAATGGTGGCCCGAACTAGTATATACCTTGTGTCACTTGTATTTGTTCCTTTAAGTAGTTTAGATCCAAGCGAGGCGGGGTGCGGGTAGAGTAGAGGAGAGATTTCGCGCAGTTGAACCTCAAGGGTCTGCCGGAACCGAAAATCCGACATTTGGCGCGCCAGGTTCCGGCAGACCCTTGAGGTTCAACACCGGGTGCGCGGATATCTCACCTCTACCTACTGCACTCACCGCTTGGATCTAAACTACGAAAGGAACAACACAAGAGACACAAGGTTTATACTAGTTCGGGCACCATTGTGGTGTAATACCCTACTCTAGTTTGTGGTGTGGTGGATTGCCTCTGGGCTGATGGTGATGAATAATACAAGGAAGAACAGCCTCATGAGGGTCTCGTTTTGGTCATGGCGAACTGCTTTGAAGGAGTTCACCACTCTCTCTCTCTCTAGATTGCTTGGTCTCCAAATTGCTCGATCCGTGATCAAGCTCTCCTCTACCCCGTGGGAGGCTAGTCCTATTTATAGACAGAGGCCTCGGGCCTCTTCCCAAATATTGAGCGGAAGGGCGCCAACAATTGGCCATTTTGAAGGGGAACATCCGCACACTTATCCCGACTAAAGTTGGTCCTCGCTGTCAAAGGCTCGTGGTGACGCCGCTTGGGCTCCACAATGACTTCCTTCCGCCGCTGAGCTGGTCTTGGTCTTGTTGCAATCTAAATGGATGCCTTTGCTTGATGCTCTTTGCACCAAAGAGGAAAGGAGGACACTGCGCTGGCTGGCGCCCGCCCGCCTCTTGGTCGCCATGGTTGGCGCCATGGGCACCTCATGAGGTACCCCGCCTTGATCTCTCCGCCTCGCCTCGCGAGCCAGCTCGATGAGGTCGTGTCGAGGAAGCCTTGTCGCCCGCCTCATGAGGCTTGGCCCCTCGCGAGGGTCTTGAGCTTGTGCCGATGAAGATGGGCCGTGATGGGCCCCTTGAGCCACGCCGCAGCCGCAGTGCAAGTCCGGGACCCTGCCCGTTAACGCCGACAGTAGCCCCCGGGCCCAAGGCGCACCCGGAGTTGGCCGAGCAGAGAAGCGAAAGGGCAAGTGCGAAGCGCCACGGGCCCTAACAGCCTGCGGCCTTGGGCGCTGCGTGGCGGTTGATTGGACGTGGGTGCCTCCACTTCCCCATGACGCCTCGGCAACTGCATGAATTGACAAGTCCCTGCATGCAATGCGGGTCATGATTACCTGCGATCGTGGAGGTCGGCGGTTGGCCTCCTCTGGCTTTAAGTACGGAATGGTGAGCGCTCCTCTGGTCCGTTTCTTCTTGCTTCTCCTTCTTCCCGGTCCTTACTCCGTCTTGCTGCTATGGCTCTGATCCGCCGGTTCTCCACGACAGAGAAGGGAAAGGCTCCCCGAGAGGGTCCTGACCTGCTCCCGTCGAAGAAACGGCTAGCCCTCTGCCATCGGAATGAGGGTGCCCACCAGGTGGTGTCGAGGCCCTGGAGCGAGCGGCCACCACCAGGGTTCCCTCTTCCCTTGTACACCCACATCGAGGGCTCTGAAGGAGTTGATGCCGAACGCCACGGGCGACGCCACCGTCGGCGCCGGCGGGTCACGAAGGTGCGTGTCGTTCCCCCTGGAGTCCACGCCGAGGGCTCCTCCCGAGAGTTCGTGCTCCATGCCGCCATGTCTCCTCGGTCTTGGATTCGCCTTCCTCCCTTCTTCGCCTCCGCGATTCCGCGGGGAGGATCCCTGGAGCTCTAGCTGCAGCATGCCGACTGCGGCACCCTTGCAACCGGGGCAGAGGTTGCGGTCGTTGCCCCGGGTGAGGTCTTCATGACCCGAGGCTGGGGCGAGATCGCCCGGGTCTGCAGGACAAGGGCACCTCGCGATCCACACTGTATGACGGCGCTTCGGGTCATGCTCTTCAAGGTCTTCGATGCGGAAGGGCCCGGCTGGAGTGCCGCCCGGGAGAGGTGATCGAGGCCCTCAAGGCGCGCTGGCTAGGCTCGCCGACCGCTCCCTCGGCAGCTCCTCAGGCAGTGGAGGCGTCGGAGGATCCAGCGACTCCGCCGAGCTCTGCACGACTCCGGAGACAAGCGACGACAGCTACGAGCCCCCGAGCCTGCACCGCTCTCGGAGCAGGGCGGGCTCGGCAGGCCGTCGCCGTCTCTGATCTGGATGGGGTCGGCGCCGGTGCCCGACGGCCCACTGTTGATGATGGCGTCTTTTGCAGGGGCGCGTGTAGTTAGCGTTCTTTAGGATCTGCTCCCTGCGAGGAATCAAAAGCGCGCCCCGTGGGGGCTTGTAAGGTGCTTGTGGTCCCGTTTGTTAATATGACCCTTGTCGTGAAGAAGTGCGAGTTGCTCATTCCGTCTTAGCTCAGTTCTCCCTTTCGAACCTCGCGAGGGCTCGACGCTCTGCGCCGACAGGTCCCAGTCCCAAGGTAGGCTTCAGCCGTCTCTGGTATGCCAGGTCGCGATGCCGTGGTCAAGGCGAGGAGGTGAGCGGCCTGAGGTCCAGTAAGAGCCCTTGAGTCGCGATGCTCAAGAGGTCCCCCTTAGCGCTCAAGCAGCCATCGTTCGGTGAGAAAGGAGAGCGACATTGCTAACACGGGATTGCGTTGGGTGAGGGGACGGTGCCATGTTAGTTAGTGCTTTCGGGGGGTGACTTATCTCGAGAATCAGGAGCCGCTTCCTGGTGTGTTGCCGGGTCCGTGCATCGGCAGGCGAGGGGTCACTTGGCGAGGTCCTCGTGTGTCCCTCCCCTCTCGCCTTTGCTCCCCTTTCTGCTCTACGTCCTCGGGTCCCGGCCCTCGAGCGAGTCTCAGCCGTCGCTGGTATGCCAGGTCGCGATGCCATGGTCAAGGCCAGAGGGTGAGGGCTGAAGAGCCAGTAGGAGCCCTGAGTCGCGATGCTCAGGCACCCCCCCTTTAACGTGCAAGCGGTTCGCGTGGATGAGAGTGAAGGAGACACCGTGGGGCCTCGCCTGACGCTGCTCCTTGAAGAGATCCTGGAGGCTCATCACAGAAAGAACGAAAGTTCACCGTGACAACCGACAGTCAGCCGTTAGCTGCCCCGGAGGGGTGACGAGGCACTGAAGGCTTGACGAGGTGGCGCTATGCGGGGTTGCCACGACCAGAGCTCAGCCATTCAGGTTTGTCGGGGTTGCAGGGACGGCCCATGAGCAAGCATCGTGCCGTTAGGGAGCAGCTCCATCATTTGGTGTCAGTTGAGCGGGCAACTAGGTCAAGCATGTTAATCACGAAGGAGCAAGACCATTTAGATAAGCGCAAAGAAGACGAACATTGCCGGGTCAGCCCCGAGCGACCTGGGGATGATGCAGCCCGAGGGGCGCCCCCAACAAGATAAGCTAGGAACATGAAGTAAAAGGGATACACGCCACAGGGACAGACCCACGCGGCCTGGGAATAATGCAGCCCTGGGGGGCGCTCCCAGTTGGAAATGAAACTTGAAAGATGTCACCTGATAGTGTTGAAGACGAAAGGGTGTTGGTGCAGCAGACTCGGTGGGCTGCGGGAGACGATCCTCACGAGCCCCTGTGCTCGGGGGGCCTCGGGAGGCTCAGAGGCGCCTGGTGGCTCCTCGTGGACCATCTCCATCTCGCCAGGCTGCGAACGCCTGGCCTCTTGAGCCTCCAGATGCTCCTCATGAGGCGGCTGGCGTGGCAGCCGCGTTCGGCAATCTGTAATGCATGCGAAGTAGCTGGGGTGGACCTTCGGCGCCCCCACGCGAGAGGGCCAGAGGCGCTCCGAGAGGCAGCTCGGTTGAGCCTCGGTATGTCGATGCAGACGCAACCCACCATCCTCGCTCGGATGGGGAGCTACGGCAGTAAGCCGGGCTGCCACTCATGACTCTTGACTCCTGCAGCTCCTGAATGATCTTGTTGACGAACTCCTGAGGGTTCGGCCCTCCTAGCCTTGCTCCTTCTTGAGGGAAACGTGCTTCGAAACACGCCTCCAAGTGGTGCCCAAGCGCCTTCCTCGTGACCTTAGCAAGCTCGGTGGCCCTCCAGGGGGGAGCCCCCGAGCCCTGCCTGAGGAGGGCGCCGGGCGCGCTTCCCTATGCGATAGAAGGAGGTTCCCCCTGAGCTGGCGCGGACCCTGAGGGGCCTGCCTCCTGAGGGGCCGGGCCGAACGATGTCTTCTTCTTGGGGGCGGTCTCGGGAAGCCTCCTGCTTCAGCGATCCGGGTCTTCCAGTGATGCGGCCTGAAAGGCTCCTGGGAGCACACCGCGTCTTTCTCTTCGCAGGGCACCGTGATGACTCCGCCACTTCCTGGCATCTTGAGGACGTTGTAGCCGTGGTGGGTTACGGCCATGAACTTGGCCAGCGCTGGGTACCCAAGGATGGCGTTGTATGGCAGGCGAATGTGGGTGACGTCAAAGTCGATGAGCTCGGTGCGGTAGTTGTCGCGCGCGCCGAAGGTGACAGGGAGGCGAACCTGTCCAATCGGGACCGTGGAGCCGTCGGTGACCCCAGAGAAAGGCTTGGTTGGCTGAAGCTGATTGTAAGGCACTTGGAGATTGTTGAACGTTTCCACAGACAGGACATTGAGCCCTGCCCGCCATCGATGAGGGTCTTGGTGACTAGCCCGTTCTTGATGATTGGGGAGCAAAGCATTGGGAGGACTGGTGTGGCCGCACACTTGAGCTGATCCGCCGAGCTGAACGTGATGGCACATGCCGACCACCCGAGGGGGCGTGTGGCTTCGAGCTTGGGAGGACTGCATTCACTTCATGCGAGCTCGCTTGAAGATGCGTTGAGAGGCTGGGGCTTGAGCTCCGCCCAGATGCAAAGGAACGCCATGGCTGCTCGGAAGCCCCAGCCCCTTGTCCTGATGATGGTCTTCATTTCTCCTTGGCTGCGGTGGCTGAGGAGGGAGGCCTGCGTTGCCTTGCGGGCGATCCTCGCGAGGCTGATCCCTCCAGCCTCCCTCGCGAGGCGGGTCCCGCCAGCGATCCTCGCGAGGTTGGTCGCGCCACCCTTAGCGAGGGTCGTGGTCTTCCCAGCGTCCTATGTTCATTCCTCCTCCTCGGTCGTAGCCCCGGTCGCTGCGGTCGGGACATCGGCCGATCCTCCCTTCTCGCGCGGCTCGGAGCTCTTGACATTCGTTGGTGTTGCGGGTGTGGAGGTCGTGGTACACGCAGTACCGGCTGCCCTTGGAAGACTCGGGCTAATATCTGCCCCGCTTGGTGTCCGGTTCTAACGCGAGCACGGCAGCCCCCTTGCGCTTCACATCCTTGGCCTTGGGCCTCTTCTCTTCTGGGTCTGCGGCAGGCAGCTCGAGGAGGGAGAGATGCCCTTCCTCGGCCCTGGCGCACTTGGTCGCCAAGTTGAACAGCTCCAAGGAAGTGCACAAGTCTTCATGCATCGCCAGCTCCTCCTTCATCTTGACGTCGCGCACACCGTCGGAGAAGGCGGAGATGATGGCCTCCTCGGTCACCTTGGGAATCTTGAGGCGTGCGTTGTTGAAGCGCTAGATGTATTTCTGCAGGGTTTCCCCTGGTTGCTGCTTGATGCGGCGCATGTTGCTCACGGCAGGTGGCCGGTCACGAGTACCTTGGAAGTTGGCGATGAAGCGGGTGCGCATCTCGTCCCAGGAGGAGATCGTGCCCAGAGGCAGGTTCAGGAGCCAGGTGAGGGCCCTGTCCTTGAGCGCCATGGGAAACCAGTTCGCCATGACCTTCTCGTCTCCGTTGGCGGCTTCGATGCCCAGCTCATAGAGCTGGAGGAACTCTGCATGGTCGGCCATACCGTCGTAGCAAGGAGGCAGGTCTGGCTTGAACTTGCCGGGCCACGCGACGCTGCGCTTTCGGTGGTGAAGGCACGGCAGCTCTTTGTGGCCACGGAGGCCTTGGGTGACGAAGAGCTTGGTCTTGCGGGTCCCCATGCGCTGCAGCTGGGAGCAGCGGGGTCTTGACGGCCGGAAGCAGGAGCGTGGTCGCGACGGGCTGGAGAGGGGAGCACTCGGGCAGCTTCTTGCGGGCGAGGGACTTCCTGGCAGCTCTGCTCTTGCCGCGCTGGCGCCGGACGGAGCGGGTTCCGCCCAGGGACCACGCGTCTTGGGGCCAGGGCGCCTTCTTGAAGGGGAGGCGGCCGAGGCGCCCCCGGAGCTTCGTCGCCCGCGCAGGGAGGGGTGCGGTGCAGTGGGACGGATGGCGCGGGGGTGCCCCCTGCGGCGCGGACGAGCTCGACGACGCAGTCGAGCCACTCTTCGTAGACGTCGTCGACTAGACGGTAGCGCAGGAGCTTGTTCGCCGCGATGAGCGCAGCTCGAGCCTCCATGGGCGCGCGAAACGCGTGAGACGAAGAACCAGCCGGGGCGAGTGAGGGGGTAGCAGTGCGGCCGTCTTGCCTCACGGAGGGATGCTGGGACGATGCTTGCTGGTTGTTCCCCGCCGGGCCGGTGGCGGCATTGACGGCAGGCGACGGGGAACGACGAGGGCGCTCGCCGACGGGAGCCGTGTGGGCGATGCGGGAAGCGAGAGCGGCTCAGTGCTCGGCGCGGGCCCGACGAGCGTCAGAAATGGATGCGGTGGTCGACGGAGAACAGTATGGCGGAAGGCGATTTAATTCCGCGCACTTCTACCGGCGCGCCAAATGTTGGATTTCGGGTTCCGGCAGACCCTTGAGGTTCGAACACTGGGGTGCGCGCGGAGATCTCACCCTCTACCTACCTGCACCCCGCCGCCTCGCTAGGATCTAAACTGCGAAAGGAACAACACAAGAGACACAAGGTTTATACTAGTTCGGGCCACCATTGTGGTGTAATACCCTACTCTAGTTTGTGGTGTGGTGGATTGCCTCTTGGGCTGATGGTGATGAACAATACAAGGAAGAACAGCCTCGCGAGGGTCTGTTCTTGGCTGGGGCGATGAACTGCTTGGAGGAGTTCAGTCGCTCTCTCTCTCTCTCTCTCTCTCTCTCTCTCTCTCTCTCTCTCTCGATTGCTTGGTCTCCAGCTCTGTTCTGGATCCGGGATCAAGCTCTCCTCTACCCTGTGGGAGGTTAGTCCTACTTATAACAGAGGCCCTGGGCCACTTCCCAAATATTGAGCAGGAAGGGCGCCAGCAATTGGCCATTTTGAAGGGGAACATCTGGTACACTTATCCTGACTAAAGTTGGTCCTCGCCTATCAAAGGCTGTGGTGGTGACGCTGGCTTGGGCTCCACAATGACTTCCTTCCTGCCGTTGGGCTAGTCTTGGTCTTGTTGCACCGAAATGGACACCTTTGCTTGATGCTCTCGCCTGCGCTTGCTCCCTTTGCACCAAAGAGGAAAGGAGGACATTGCGCGGGCTGGCGCCCGCCTGGCGCCCTTGGTCGTCATGGCTTGCGTCATGGGCACCTCGTGAGGTACCCCGCCTTGATCTCTGCGCCTCCTCACGAGCCGGCTCGATGAGGCCGTGCTCGAGGAAGCTCCTCGTCGCCCCGCCTCATGAGGCTTGGCCCCTCGCGAGGGTCTTGAGCTTGTGTTGATGAAGATGGGCCGTGATGGGCCCCCTTGAGCCACGCCGCAGCCGCAGCAGGCAAGTCTGGGACCCCGTTCCGTGACGCCGACATCGGGTCGGTGTCCGCGGTTACATCATTAACACGCTTAACGAGATCTTGGTATTTGATCCGACTCGCCATTTGGTCTATATGCACTAACCAACTACGTGGGGAAGATATGGGCACCGGCGTCGTGGTATCAGCCGAAGCCTTCGTGGACGTCGGGCCCCGAGCGCACGCCGATTGGACCGAACGCACGCTAGGCTAGGTCTGCGCTTCGCCGGCCACGCATAACGTGTGTGCTAAGGCGATGGGCGGAACCCACTGGGCCCCTAGCTTTAGACCGGGCGTCAATTGACCTCTCTGTTGGCCTAGGTGGGGCTGCGGCGTGTTGATCTTCCGCGGCCGGGCATGACCCAGAAAAGTCTGTCCGGCCAAATGGGATCGAGCGTGTTGGGTTATGTGGTGCACCCCTGTAGGGAAGTTAACCTATTCGAATAGCCGTGATCTTCGGTAATAGGACGACTTGGAGTTGTACTTGGACCTTCTGACAACTAGAACCGGATACTTAATAAAACACACCCTTCCAAGTTCCAGCCGGTGATCGCTCTCTAACAGGGGGACGAGGAGGGGATTGCCGGGTAGGATTATGCTATGCGATGCTACTTGGAGGACTTCAGTCTACTCTCTTCTACATCTTGCAAAGACGGAGGCTGCGGAAAGCGTAGTCTTCGACAAGATTAGCTATCCCCCTCTTATTCTGGCATTCTGCAGTTCAGTCCACCGATATGGCCCTTTACACATATACCCATGCATATGTAGTGTAGCTCCTTGCTTGCGAGTACTTTGGATGAGTACTCACGGTTGCTTTTCTCCCCTTTTTCCCCCTTCCCTTCTACCTGGTTGTCGCAACCAGATGCTGGAGCCCAGGAGCCAGACGCCACCGTCGATGACGACACCTACTACACCGGAGGTGCCTTCTACTACGTGCAGCTCACTGACGACGACCAGGACTAGTTAGGAGGATCCCAGGCAGGAGGCATGCGCCTCTTTCGATCTGTATCCCAGTTTGTTCTAGCCATCTTATGGCAACTTGTTTAACTTATGTCTGTACTCAGATATTGTTGCTTCCGCTGACTCGTCTATGATCGAGCACTTGTATTCGAGCCCTCGAGGCCCCTGGCTTGTATTATGATGCTTGTATGACTTATTTATGTTTTTAGAGTTGTGTTGTGATATCTTCCCGTGAGTCCCTGATCTTGATCGTACATGTTTGCATGCATGATTAGTGTACGATTCAATTGGGGGCGTCACATCGTGGTTGGAAGACCTTTGCCCGTGCCCACGGCTTCTCGGAGTGGTACGTTCGCCAGTTCAAATTAATGGAGAACGGCTTGCTCTCCGTCAAGATCTTTGGGCACTCTGGAGGCCGCTTAGGGTGATGTGCGAAGAGCTTGACTGACGATAAAAGCTCCTCCTCGAGCGAAAGCGACGAGGAGGACAGTGACGACGATGACGACGGTAGCGGGCGGCGGAGCAACGACTCTGACTCCGGCTGATCGCTGCCCGCACCATCGTCATAAGGCGGCAGCACCATCATCTGCATCTGTACCTCCTCCCCGGCAATGTGATTTACCGGGGAGTTGGATGCAGAGGTGCGACTCCCGGGCTCCTCTAGTAGCCCTCCAGCTGGACCCCGGCAGGCTTCCTCTCGGGTTGCAGCTCCGTTAGCTCTGCCGAGTCCTGCTGGCCCTGGTGACGGTGGTCGACGGGGCTGCCTTTCGCCATGCTCTCCATCAAGGCATTCCCTCGCGCTCCTGTTCCCGCCGGGCTACCTCTCTTGGAGCCCGAGGGGAGACGGCTGGGTTCCCGCCCGGGCGCTCCTTTTGCCCTCCTCGCCTTCGACGGCCATGCCTAGGAGGAGAGGGACAAGAAAGGGCATTATGGGCACTTATCTTTTTTCAATCTTAAATCTGTAGGCGATTGCCAAATTTTAATTCGGATAATGCAATCTCTCGAGTCCATGTTTGTGTCCTGTAATGCTTGTACTTGTATTAGCATATTAATGAAAAATATGAGCCTTGCCGGGAACCCGTGCATGTGTATGTCCATGCAGAGGTGAGATGCCTCTTTAATATAAATAAACGAGTTCCCAAGCAGCTATCCTGCCGGTACCCTTATTGTTCAATGGAGAGCGTGGTTCGCCAGGAACGGATAGAGGGACCAGCCGCCCGCCAACTCCTTTTTACCAAAGGCCACTGCGACCATCCTGACCGAAGTAACATTCGAGTCATGGATGGGAGCACCTAAGTGTGGAAAGAGAGGCGAGGGTTTCTCATGCAAAGTTATAGCCTTACAGAGCATTAGTGCTCTGTAAGGCTATAACTTTGCATGAGAAACCTTCTCAAATCTTTGTCGAAGCCAAGTCCACGACAGGAACCTGCAACTTCATGCTGATGAGAATGAATGCGGGATGCGATCCTATCTATATGCATATGCAAATGCTCATGAAATGCTTATGCAGTGATCTTGGAGTGCTCATGCATGCATGAAATATTGGTCGGGGGCCCCCCACCATGATTCTTTATTTTCTCTTGCACGGGGTCATCGCCCCGGCTTTGTACAAGGGGTTACATGCAACTGAGGCAAGGCCTATACAAAAGGGTGGCTGCTAGGCAGGGCTCGATAGCGGCACCTTACGGGTAGAACTTGCAGAGATGCTCAATATTCCATGAGTTTTGCAAATGAGGGCCATCTCCGGTCTCCAGACGGATTGCGCTAGGACTGGTGACTCGTACTACCCGGTAAGGGCCTTCCACTTTGGTGATAACTTGTTTGTACCCTTGGCGGACTGAAAGCGCCTAAGGACAAGGTCACCTTCCTCAAAATACCGGGCGTGAACCCTGTGGCTAAGATAGTGACACATGGCCAGCTAGTAGCTTGTAGCACACGTAGCAGCCCAGAGACGGTTATCCTCGAGTAGCACAGCATCGTCACGCCGGTGCTGATCTTGCCTTACTTCATCGTAGGCAAGAACTCAAGGTGACCCATAAATGAGTTCCGTGGGGATAACTGCTTGTGCCCCGTAGACTAGGGAGAAGGGAGTCTGCCCGGTAGCTTGGTTTGGTGTCGTTCTGAGGGACTAGAGAACTACCGGCAGCTCCTCGATCCACCGCCTGCCGCGCTTCTGCATCATATCAAAAGTTCTCATCTTGAGTCCTGGCAGCACTTCAGTGTTCGCCCTGTCAGCTTGTCCATTGCTCCAAGGGTGTGCCACAGAGGCAAATGAGATCTTGCATCCAAGGGCATGAACATATTGCATGAAGGCGCGGCTCGTGAACTGGGTTCCGTTGTCGGTGATGATCCTTTCCCGAACTCCAAAACGACACCCCAATTCTTTCAAGAACTTGATAGCTGACTGAGCAGTCACCTTTCTCACGGCAGTCATTTCTGGCCACTTTGTAAACTTTTCATTTGCAATGAACAAGAATTCAAAGCCCCCGATTGCTCGGGGGAAGGGGACGAGGATATCGAGCCCCTAGACCAAAAATGGCCATGATAGAGCGATTGTTTGAAGAGCTTTGGCTGCAGGTGTGTTTTCTTGGAATGGAACTAGCAGGCCTCACATTTCGTGACTAGCTCGTCCGCATCTTGGAGGCTATGGGCCAATAGAATCCTTGCCGGAATTCTTTCCCGACTAATACCCTTGATCCAATGTGGGAGCCACACATTCCTCTGTGAATCGCGGCCAGCAGTTCCTTTCCTTCTTCCCGGTAGATACACTTCAATTTCACACTGTTGGGCCGCCTCCTTCTGTACAGAGTGTTATCGAAAAACTGATACATACCGGCCCTCCAGGCTACTTTTTCAGCTTCATCTTGGTCGTCGGGAAGCTCTCCGGTTTGGAGGAAGTGGACAATGTGCCTTGCCCATGTTGGAGCCTGGGGCTCGGCAACGAGGACTAGCGGCACCTCCTCTACTGCGAGAGCACCAGCCTCGTTCACGGGGTCAATAGGCCCGGCTAGAGGGGGTAGTCCGACAAGCTGTGAGGAGTTGTTTCCAGTAGGGTCTCTGCCGGGAGCGGACGGCTCTACCGGGAGAGGCTTATTGTAGTCTAACTTTCTCCTCTTCCGGGCCATTGTTGCTGGGGATACGGAGGGCTGAGTGAGATGGAGAATAAAAGTCCCTGGTTCCACAGGAAGCTTCTGTGCAGCACACTTTGACAGATGATCAGCTATGCTATTTCCCGCGCGGGGTACGTGTTGTGTTTGCAATCCATCAAAGCGCTCCTCTAATCTCCTCACTTCCTCGACGTATGCCTCCATCAATGGACTTTGATAATCCTTGTTGACTTGTCTCACCACAAGCTGTGAATCTCCTTGAATGATCAGCTTCATAATTCCCAATTTAGCTGCTATCCTGAGACCGGCAAGGAGCCCTTCATACTCAGCTGTATTGTTGGTTGCTTCTTCCCAGGAAAAATGCATTTGGACGACGTACTTTAAGTGCTCCCCGGAGGGGGCGACAAGAAGCACGCCAGCTCCTGCACCTTGTAGGGAAAAAGCACCATCAAAATACATAATCCATTCTTGGGGCTATTCCTTGCCGGGGATAACTGTCTCTGTCACTTCCTCGTTAGGGGTTGGCGTCCATTCTGCAATGAACTCTGCCAACGCCCCGCTCTAAATAGTTGATGTGCTCTCAAACATCAAACCAAAGCTGGATAACTCCAAATCCCACTCCACTATTCTACCGGTAGCCTCAGGATTTCGGAGTATCCTTTGCAACGGAAAACGAGTAACAACCGTTATCTCATGGGCTTGGAAGTAGTAGTGAAGTTTCCTTGAGGCCATGACGAGGCCAAAGATCAACTTCTGCACGCCAGAGTACCTTGATCTAGCCCCCTGTAACAAGGAGCTGACGAAGTACATTGGTCGCTTCACCACTTTCTTCCTTGCCGCGTCCTTGGGTTTGCTCTCATTGCCGTGCCCACTGCTGTCCTGATTCTTCTCCTATTCTGCCAGTCTCTACTCACTTTCTGCCTCATCCACTTCCCGATGTGCTACTAGGGCCGCACTGACCACTTGGTTGGTTGCCGCCAAGTATAGCAACAACGGCTCATGAGGTTTGAGAGAAACCAAGGTAGGCACAGAGGACAAGTAAGCTTTCACTTCTTGCAAAGCTGCATCTTCTTCTAGGGCCCACTTCATAGGGCCGGCTTTCTTCAAAATTTTGAAGAACGGTAGGGCGCACTCGGCCAACTTGGAAATGAATCTGCTTAGCGCAGCAACACATCCTGTTAGGTGCCTCACATCCTTAACTGTCCTTGGCACTTGGATCTGCTCGATGACCTTGATCTTGTCGGGGTTGGCTTCGATCCCGCTATGGGATACAAAGAAACCAAGCAACTTGTTGGAGGGAACACCAAATACACATTTCTCCAGGTTGAGCTTCAGATTAATCTTGCGTAGATTGTCACATGTCTCCTCCAAATCCTGAATAAGGGTGGCATTAACCTTGGTCTTGACCACAATATCATCCATATAGGCTTCTATGTTTCTGTGCAACTGCGGCTCAAAACCAATCTGGATTGCCCTTGCAAAAGTGAACCTGGCACTCTTTACTCCGAATGGCACGCGGACAAAGCAGTACGTACCACATGGACTGATAAACGACGTCTTCTCTTCATCTTCCTTGGACATGAAGATTTGGTGATACCCAGAGTGTCACGACCGGTTTCTCAATAAAAATATTTATTGAACAACCGACCTATGAAATCCAATAAGAGGAAAATCCTCCATATCGGTAGACAAAACTTTGATACAAGAAGCCAGTAGCATTACAATATTACAGGGGTCGGAGTGAAGATGCCCAACCAATTATTACAACACGCCAATAATTATACATGAAGGCGGATATGACACAACGGTGTGGGGTGGAAATACTACTGACTCGAGATATAAGTGGTTGGTGGAATAACACAGTGGGGTGGTTAATAAGTCTACTGCACTGGCGGCTCATCGAGCGTCTAGGTGAGGCTCGATGGATTTATTTGGGTAGCGGAAGCGGATTTATCACAATGACTAATCCAGGGGTCGCACGAGACTGACTGGGATTCCTCTAGGCGTCGGACTCGCTATCGACCTCTTCATCCATGAGATCGCCTTTCACAAGATTCGGCCAAATCAACAAGCCAGGTGAGTACTATGAAAGTACTCTCAAGACAGTTCGGACAAAAGATATAACAAATGAATGCATGAATGCGACATGATTAATTTTAACAATGCTCAAATGAAACAGTATAGCAAAATAAATAAGAAGGGGATCGGCGGTAGTCCGCTCGAAAACCCAAAGAAGATAAACTCAAAACCGATCGGGTGTCTGAAGCGACGCCTCGAAGGGTGAACAAATAAGCAAAACATGCCACGACAAGCGTCGAGCAACACCTCATAAAGGGCTTATATTGAAATAAAATACATGCGTGCCACAGTCGGACGTTGGAGCGACATCACAGAAAGGGCTTATAATGAAAATAAATAACAACAATGCCGCAGTCGGACGTGTGAGCGACATCGCAGAAAGGGCTTATAATAAAATAAATGACAAAAATGTCGCAGTCGGACGTCTGAGCGACATCGCGGAAAGGGCTTATAATAAAATAACTAACAACAATGCCGCAGTCGGACGTCTGAGCGACATCGCAGAAAGGGCATATAATAAAATAACTGACAACAATGCCGCAATCGGACGTCTTAGCGACATCCTAGAAAGGGCTTATAGTGAAATAGATGACAACAATGCCGCAGTCGGACGTCTGAGCGACATCGCAGAAAGGGCTTATAATAAATCATTCATAACTGATGAGATATAGTGCTCACGGAAAATACTCATCACAAGACAATAAGCGGGTTATTCCATTCACAGGAAAATAAACATTTGATACTCCAATGGTTCTTAGGAGTTTCTGTCACCGAGACTGACACTTGACAAGATGTGATGAACATGGTACTTGTATATGGATAAGATGAATTCAAGAATTTTGACTCTGCAGAGTTTGTACCAAAAAATTTCCATAGCCAACGGATTTCCATAGTCACGAAGGACTAGTTCCGTTTACGGTATTTCAGAAGAAACACAACTAGCTAGTACACACCCATCATACCTCACGTTGCCAGGAATCACCCTAGACAGCGTTTAAGAAAACTTTGAGATGGGGAGATCACAATCTCGATTAGCATGGGATAAAATTTATTTACGCGCACTCTAAGGGATGCCCCCCTCTCGGTCCCAACCGGAAACACCCATGCCCCCTGACCGGATGAAAGGCTTTAATCCAGGGCCATGGAACCTTCATCCCGGCCTCTCGAAATGGTGTGTACCAGGAAGTGGTTTGCAACTTACTAAGCCGCATCCCTTGCGGGAAACAGGTGGTAGTACGAAAGGGAAGGACGGACGGGAATCTGAGTGATTATTGTTGACACCGGGTCAACGATATGGCATAAGCCTGGCATGCTACAACACTGCCATCTTATCCATACTCATGCCAACTCATGGCCATGCAACGAGTTTCCAACAACTCATGGATTTGCCGAGCTCATATGCCTCAATGCTCACGAGACGAACTATCATCGAAATGCTCATGAACGTGCCATGATACAAAATAATGCAAACATGCCCAGACACTCATCATATCAAAAGTTCAAACTTTGCTTGCCTGGTTCGGAGTAGTCGGGGTCTAGCTCGGCGAAGTTCGCGGTTCCGTCACCTCCTTCGGTATCTACGGTACACAAAAATACACGTGCTAACGTAAATACCGTGGGGTACAGAAAGTTGATCCAAATATTTTTGAATTAAATATGAAAAAAAACTAGACAAAAATTTGAAGACGACTGAAAAAGAATCACTCAAAAATTCCTTTCTGTTAAAACGTTATAAAGGTTTTAACCCGAGGACCCATCTGTAATGAAACAGAAAACTTCCAGGGGGCTTTGCAGAAAAATCCAGAAAAACGGTTCAGAGTGGAAGCGTATTTGCCAAAGTACGCTTTCAGAAAACGATTCAAAAAAAACAAAAGAGAGGCTGACGGGCGGGTCCCACCCGTCAGGTTTGAAATTTCAAACGAGGGAGTCGGGGCTCGTCGGCGCCCGAGAGCCGCGGTGGTCGCCGGCGGCGATCCACGGCGAGGCAGGGAGATCGGAGAGTACCTCCGTGTTCATGGCGCCATTCCGCGTCTGTGGGAGGTGGTGGTGGTCGCCGGCGAGTACCACGTCGGCTGCGATGCTTGCTCCGGCGGACGGTGATTCGGGTGGTCGTGGACCTCGTCGGAGAGAGCTGCGGAGGTGGAATTGAGGAGGGGGTTAGACTCGTGATAGCATGAGAGGTATCTGACGAGGTTAGGACGCCGGAGATGACCTCACCGGAGTGAATCACGGTGGAGGCCGAGGCGGAACGAAGTGGCCGGAGTCGGGGAAGGAGAGGTCCTCATGGCCCTTCCAGGGACTTGGCGAGGTCTGGAGAGGTAGTGGAGGTGTGCGGGGGCGAGAGCAAGCTCGGGGTGCTATATATAGCCGCCCCGAGGCGGTTGCCGAGAACGGGTTCTCCGCGAGGTGACTACGGCGGGCGCTGTGGTTGCACGGTTCGCTTAGGAGCTTGAGCACCGACTAGACGATTTAATCGGTGCCATCCCCGCGTCCGACTCAAAGAAGGAGGGCGAGGTTACGGCTTGTCCTCGACGGAACGGCCGCACGCCTGTCGGGCGGTAAAGAACGCTGCTCGCGCTGCGCTGTGACACGGCGACGGTGCTGCATGCGTGCGCTGGCGAGGGAATGGCCACGCGGAGCCACTAGGGGGTTTGGGCGGCGCCGAACGGCGTTATGCCGCTGTTCTGCTCCCTGTCGGCCGCTATGGTGGTTCGGCTACCGCAATACACGCCGGCGCAGGCGGTCCAGGGTGCCACCGACGCCAGGAACGCGTCGAGCACGCGTGTGAGGCTCCGGACAAGCAAGCTAGGCCGTGAGCAACGTGCCAAGTGCACTGTGAGCATGTGACTGAATTATCGATTTAAGATCGACATCAAACTACGAACTTAATCAAGATGAACAGAAGCAGTGCATGCAAGGTGTTCGAAAGAATGATCTAGGCATGTAGAGATTTTTCCTTGAGCTGGTTTTTGGTGGAGGGGCCTCTCATTGCATCTAGAGGCTGCCTGAATATTTGTGGAATTTTTGGAGTAGTGTAGATATGAATTTCACCAAATTTGGCAAATCTGGTCCAAACTTGCAAAGACTATAATTTGAAATCTTTGAACAGAAGAGGAGTGGTTCTTGATTGTTCTAGGTTGTGGGTACCAAGGACTACCCAAGGGAGTTGGTTTGAGGTCAAAACTCAAATGCATTAAGGTACTTGCTTTGCAAATTACCTAGGCTCAAAATAATAGACAGAAAAGATTTGGGAGAGAATATAATGAAATAAAAATTCAGAAGAGGGTTGAACTAGTTGAGACAGAATGTTTGGATTGCCCAAAGTGGAAGGAGATATATTTGGGAAGATTTTCCCATGTGGTGCATGGCCAAATCATGAATGATGTCAAATATGGGTGAGGATGAAAAACTCCTAGAGTTTCTTTTTGAAAGGAAATAAAGTTCAAAGATTTTTCTTGAATTCTTGAGAAGAGGGCAATCAGAAGAAAAATTTAAAAACCAAACACCAGAGTTGAATGAGATGCAAAAATAAAATATTTGCTAAAGGGAAAAGGCTTTTGAGAGAGATTTTTGGAAGGGTTTTGGAGACCTCCTTCAAATCCAACAAAATTTTGAAGAAAACCAAAGGAAAAATTTTGGAGTGTCACAACACCTACCCCCTTAGGAAAAATCTAGTCCCCGAGATTCCAGTTGATCCTCAAATAATTGTGGGTGCTCCGCCGAAGGAAATCCTCTCTTTCCCAAGTGGTTCCACTCTCGGTGTGGTTGCTTCACTGAACTTTGAAAAACTTGATGGTTTTCTGTCGGGTTCTCCTTTCTGACTCTTCCAAGATTTTTATCAGATGCTCCCGATACGTAAGGTCTGGTTGCACGTCAATGTTTTTATGGGGTACTTGTTTCTCTGGGTTGCTTACGCACTTCCTCAATTGGGAGACGTGGAATACGTCGTGGATGTCGGATAATTCTTCGGGTAAGTCGAGCTGGTAGGCTACCGTGCCTCTTCGTGCTACTATGCAGAAAGGTCCGATGAATCTTGGTGCTAGCTTTCCTTTAATCTTGAATCGGTGCAGGCCTCTCATAGGGGATACTCGTAGGTACACAAATTCACCGGGTTCAAAATGGACTCCACGATGCTTCTGATCATAATAACTCTTTTGTTGACTTTGGGCTGTCTTGAGTCGGTCCTTAATCACCTTGACTTTATCTTCAGCCTCTTTGAGCAGGTCTAGGCTAAAGATATGACTGTCTCCGGTTTCCGACCAATTTAGAGGGGTACGACATCTTCGTCCGTACAGAGCTTCAAATGGTCCCATTTGCACACGGGACTGATAGCTGTTGTTATATGCCAATTCTGCGTATGGTAAGCTCTCCTCCCAACTGGTCCCATAGGTGAGGACACATGCTCTCAGCATATCTTCTAGAATCTGGTTTACTCGCTCAGTTTGCCCATACATGCTGGGATGGTATGCGATCTTGAATGCTAGCTGAGTTCCCAGAGCTTTTTGTAAGTGATCCCAAAATCGGGAGACGAATTGAGTGCCTCTGTCCAAGATTATTTTCTTTGGGACTCCATGTAAGCAAACAATACGGGAGAGGTAGAGCCTAGCAAGCTTCTGAGTGGTGTGTGTTGTCTTCACGGGGATGAAGTGTGCGACTTTAGTCAGTCTATCAGTGATGACCCATATGGCATCATGTCCGTGTCGTGACCGAGGTAGTCAACAATAAAATCCATTCCAAGCTCGTCCCATTTCCACTCGGGTATCTTATTTGGTTGCAACAGCCCGGCCGGTTTCTGGTGCTCGGCCTTGATGCGTTGACAAGAGTCACAACATGCAATAAACGTGGCTATGTCTCTTTTTATACCATGCCACCAAAATGTTTCCTGAAGATCATTGTACATTTTTGTTCCTCCAGGATGAATTGAATATGGAGCGGTGTGGCCTTCAGCCAGAATTTGCTGTTTAAGTTCATGGATATTTGGTACGCAAAGCCTATTCCCGTACCACAATATTCCTTGCTCATCAATAATGAATTCCGAGGCCTTGCCCAACTTCATCTTCCGTTTTATGCCTTCAATGCTGGGGTGTCCACGTTGAGCCTCTTTAACCTTCTCTATCAGGGTAGGCTGTAATTCTAAGTTCGACACACTGCCTTCGGTGACCACCATTAGATTGAGCTTTGCGAATTCCTACTAGAATTTAGGTCTTAGGTCTGGCATGCTGTCGTTGTCTGGACTGGGGTTCCGACTCAGAGCATCTGCTACAACATTTGCTTTGCCCGGGTGGTAGTGGATCCCAACATCATAATCCTTTACTAATTCCAACCAGCGTCGCTGCCGTAAATTTAGTTCTGGTTGTGTGAAAATATACTTGAGGCTTTTGTGGTCCGTGTATATTTCACAACGATTACCAAGTAAAAATTGTCTCCATTCCTTGAGTGCATGAATAACTGCTGCTAATTCCAGGTCATGTGTAGGATAATTTTCCTCGTGTTTGCGAAGTTGTCTGGAAACATATGCGACAACCTTGCCTTCTTGCATCAATACGCACCCGAGGCCTTTTCAAGATGCATCACAAAATACCTCAAAATTTTTGTGAATATCAGGCACAATTAGTACTAGTGCTGTCGTCAGTTTCCTCTTTAGTTCTTGGAAACTTTTCTCGCAAGCTTCCGTCCATTCAAACTTCCTGTCTTTCTTGAGTAGTTGCGTCATTGGCTTTGCTATGGTGGAGAATCCTTCAATAAATCTCCGGTAGTATCCTGCCATACCCAAGAAACTTCATACATCCGGCCACGCCGGGTGGCGGCTTCGATAAAGTACGGCCTTGACTTTTTCCGGGTCTACGGCGATACCTTGTTGGGTCAGTACATGGCCCAGAAAACCTACTTGCTTTAGCCAAAATTCACACTTGGTGAATTTAGCATACAACTGATGTTTCCTGAGTTCTCCTAGTACAATCCGGAGATGTTCAACGTGTTCTTCTGGTGTTTTGGAGTATACCAGAATATCATCGATAAATACCACAAAAAACTTATCCATAAACTTCATGAATACTTTGTTCATGAGGTGAACAAAATATGCGGGGGCGTTTGTTAGTCCGAATGGCATTACGGTGAACTTCTACAATCCGTATCTGGAGGTGAAAGCGGTCTTGGGAATATCCTCGGATCGCACTTTCAGTTGGTGGTATCCCGACCTCAAATCAATCTTTAAGAACACCTTGGCCTGAGCGAGTTGATCGAATAAATCATTTGTTCGGGGCATCAGATATTTGTTCTTAACTGTGGCCATGTTTAGAGCTCGATAGTCTATGCACAACCTTAGTGTTCCATCCTCCTTTTTGGCAAACAAAATTGGTGAACCCCAAGGTGAGGAACTGGCTCGTATGTATCCTTTTTCCAACAATTCCTTTATTTGCTTCTCCAGTTCTACCAATTCGGATGGTGCCATTCTGTATGGTCTCTTGTATATGGGAGCGGTTCCGGGTGCTAGCTCAATGCTGAATTCTATCTCTCGATCTGGTGGCATGCCTGGTAGTTCTTCGGGGAATACATTTGGAAATTCACACACTACTGGAACCTTGCTCAATTCAGAAATATCCACCTTGTTCAATCTCGGCTGCCGGGATATTTTTCTTTCCTTGGCTGAAACCTTTATGGTCTTCCCGTGGTGATGGGTGAGAATTATGGTCCTGTTGAAGCAGTCAATAAAAACTTTGTTGGTGGTCAACCAATCCATCCCTAAGATGACATCCAGTCCTTTATTTTCCAACATGATAAGATTTGCGTGAAATTTCAACCCTTCAAACTCGATAACCACACCCTGGCAATAATTCTGGGTAACTTGCTTAATTCCAGGGGACATGACGATCATAGATTTTCCCAAGGGAAGCATCGAAAAATTATTTTGCAAAGCAAAACTTTTCGAAACGAATGAGTGAGAAGCTCCAGAATCAAACAAAACCATGCCAGGTATTGTGTTGACAGGAAACATACCGAGTACGATATCTGGGGCATTTTGCGCTTCCTCTTTGGTCACGTGGTTCAGATGACCCTTCCTGTGGTTTTTACTTGGGTTGAAATTGTTGCGCTTTGGTGCCGAATTATTGCTTCCGTTGTTTGGCTTTGGGGCCGAGTTCCTTGGCTTGGGGCACTGCTTGGCATAGTGCCCTTCTTCTCCACAAGCGTAACAGGTAACGCCTGGGCGGTATGTGAACTCCTTGTCCCTTGCATGGAAATTCTTGATTGGGCGTGAGACGCTTGTCGTGAGTTTGGGTGTCCAGTTTTTCTGAACATCTGTCTTGCTGCGGTGGTTGCGGGTGTGTTTAATCTGGTCCCTCTTCCGCTTACGGAAATCTTCCAAGATGCATCTCTCATTTTCCAAGGTAATGGCCTTATCCACTAGCGTCTTAAAATCTGGAAATGTGTGTACGACCAATTGGCATTTAAGCGCGGGTGTCGGACCGTCTAGGAATTTCTCCATCTTTTGTTTTTTCGACATACGCTCCTCGTTGGCATGAAGCGAGACAGCAGGGTAAACTGGTATTGTTGTATTAAACATCATTGTTCTTTGCTTGAGGTCATCAAATTCTCTCTTTTTGATCTTCAAAAGACTCTTAGGAATATGTGCCCCATGAAAACCTTCTTTAAAATCCTCCAATGATATATTATTTTCGTTGGGGTGCATGTGTAGGAAGTTTTCCCACCACGATGCGGCTGCTCCAGTGAGATAGTGCGGAGCATAAAGCCCTTTCTCAAGGTCCGAACACTGGGCGATAATTAATTTTCTCTCCATGTCTCGAAGCTAGTCCTCGGCTTCTAGAGGTTTGTCCGTGTGAGAAAATGTTTGGGGACGCGTCTTCTGTAGCTCAGATAACTTGGATTGCTGCTGATACTGTCCGCAGTGATTTCCCATATTGATGACTTGGTTCAGTATTTCCTGATGTTGCTGCTGACTTTGTTCATAAAGACGGCACATTTGGGAAAGTGTCGTTTCACTGTCCTGTTGACTTGTCTGCCCCTGCGTGAAATTGTTGCCTGGGGGTGTGCCATAATTTTCCTTTGTCGGAGTTGGCATGGAGCGCGTCCAAGGACGAGACATAGTTTACTCTGGGAATATATTTGAAACACTCATAAGAAAAGAAATTGAGCCGCAACAATCAATAAATTCAAGAAGATTGCAAAAATTGCAAATGCTCCAAGATTTTTCAAGAGAAAATACGTTTGCGCACGGAGAAGGACCGTTCATTACATATCTTACACGCAAGCAGAAATTATACAATACATCACTCAGGATATGCGTACATAAATCCTGACATGTTATTTAGTCTAGTGCACTTCTCCAGATCCTACATGATGCGCAAACAAGCTACTTCTCACAGCCTATTTACATATAAACATATCGCATAAATCGGTACATCGCATGGCTGCTAAGCATACTTAGTCGGAGATGGTAAGGATTTCCTTGGCCTGCCAAGGTTGAGGCGTAGAGAGGCTGGGGACTCAACCTCCTCTTCAGTGATAGGCTCCAGACGAGAGGTGCTGCGCGGAGTTGGTGGAGCAGGTGCCCTGTGCGGAACAACTCGAATCTGAGCGGGCATGAGGGGTGGTGCAGAACGAACCGGAGTAGGCACAATGACATGGTTGAATTCCTCCGTGGTAGGCAGGCGACCAGTAGCGGCGCTAGCAGTAGGAGCGAACGATGCTGAGACGAGACGAAAGTCAGTGGCGGTGCAGCGCGCAGGAGCTCCCTCCTGTTGGCGGCACAGCCATGGACTGAGTCCATGCGGGCAGCTACAAAGTCGTCCACCAGGTTGTCGAAGGCTGCCTCCAAAGCCCGGAGATACTCGATGAGCATCTCCAAAGCCGTCCCGTTCTCCTCTCGGGGCAAGAGAACGCGTAGTGGTAGGTGTATGGCACGTGACATGGCAGGTAGCGGTAGCGACGAGTCTTCATCGAAGGAAGGATATCCACGAGACGAGCTATCGCCTCACGGGCTACCATCTGCGATGCATGCTTCTCCGTGGGCATGGCTCTACCCACGAACCGTAACGCCAACTCGTCCTCTCTTGAATTCCACCACGGCTTGGTGCATGGTTAGACGGTCATTGACCTTGTGCTGAGAGAGAAGAAGGCTGGCGCATCTTGCCCCATCGCGACTTGGACGATGAAGGAGATAAGCTTGAGCGAACCCATCGGGCATGTTGGCGAACATCTGCGACTCACAGTCGTTGCCAGCCATCTACAACAGTAGGCACAAAGCCTGAGGAGTCACATCATAAAGTTAAGCTGACTGTCCGAAATTGACTACATTTGTGAAAATAATAAACAACTCTATTATGCTAATAACCGATTAGCGATCGCACCTAGTGGCTTCCTACAGTCAGCCTGGCTCTGGTACCAAGCTTGTCACGACCAGTTTCTCAATAAAAATATTTATTGAACAACCGACCTATGAAATCCAATAAGAGGAAAATCCTCCATATCGGTCGACAAAACTTTGATACAAGAAGCCAGTAGCATTACAATTTTATAGGGGTCGGACTGAAGATGCCCAACCAATTATTACAACACGCCAATAATTATACATGAAGGCGGATATGACACAACGGTGTGGGGTGGAAATACTACTGACTTGAGATATAAGTGGTTGGTGGAATAACACATTAAATTGGTTAATAAGTCTCATCAAGATTTGGCGGCTCATCGAGCGTCTAGGTGAGGCTCGATGGATTTATTTGGGTAGCGGAAGCGGATATATCACAATGACTAATCCAGGGGTTGCACGAGACTGACTGGGATTCTTCTAGGCGTCGGACTCGCTATCGAACTCTTCATCCATGAGATCGCCTTTCACAAGATTCCGCCAAATCAACAAGCTGTGAGTACTATGAAAGTACTCGCAAGACAGTTCGGACAAAAGATATAACAAATTAATGCATGAATGCGACATGATTAATTTTAACAATGCTCAAATGAAACAGTATAGCAAAATAAATAAGAAGGGGATCGGCGGTAGTCCGCTCGAAAACCAAAGAAGATAAACTCAAAACCGATCGGTGTATGCAAGCGGCGCCTCGAAGGGTGAACAAATAAGCAAAACATGCCACGCGATCAAGGCGTCGAGCGACACCTCATAAAAGGCTTATATTGAAATAAAATACATGCGCGTTACGATGGACGCTTCGAAGCGACATCACAGAAAGGGCTTATAATGAAAATAAATAACAGCAATGCCGCAGTCGGACGCCTGAGCGACATCGCAGAAAGGGCTTATAATAAAATAAATGACAACAATGCCACAGTCGGACGTCTGAGCGACATCGCAGAAAGGGCTTATAATAAAATAACTGACAACAATGCCGCAGTCGGACGTCAAAGCGACATCGCAGAAAGGGCTTATAATAAAATAACTGACAACAATGCCACAGTCGGACGTCTGAGCGACATCGCAGAAAGGGCTTATAATGAAATAGATGACAACAATGTCATGATCGGACGTCTCGAGCGACATCGCAGAAAGGGCTTATAATAAATCATTCATAACCGATTTAGATATAGTGCTCACGGAAAATACTCATCACAAGACAATAAGCGGGTTAGTCCATTCACAAGAAAATAAACATTTGATACTCCAATGGTTCTCAGGAGTTTCTATCACCGAGACTGACACTTGACAAGATGTGATGAACACGGTACTTGTATATGGATAAGATGAATTCAAGAATTTTGACTCTGCAGAGTTTGTACCAAAATTTTTCTACAGCCAACGGATTTCCGTAGTCACGAAGGACTAGTTCTGTTTACGGTATTTCGGAAGAAACACAACTAGCTAGTACACACCCATCATACCTCACGTTGCGAGGAATCACCCTAGACAGCGTTTAAGAAAACTTTGAGACGGGGAGATCACAATCTCGATTAGCATGGGATCAAATTTATTTACGCGCGCTCTAAGGGGTGCCCCCCTCTCGGTCCCAATCGGAAACACCCATGCCCCCTGACCGGATGAAAGGCTTTAATCCAGGGCCATGGAACCTTCATCCCGGCCTCTCAAAATGGTGTGTACCAGGAAGTGCTTTGCAACTTAGTAAGCCGTATCCCTTGCGGGAAACAGGTGGTATATCGAAAGGAAGGACGGACGGAATCGACCGATTATTGTTGACACCGGGTCAACGATATGGCATAAGCCTGGCATGCTACAAGACTTCCATCTTACCCATACTCATGCCAACTCATGGCCATGCAACGAGTTTCCAACAACTCATGGATTTGCCGAGCTCATATGCCTCAATGTTCATGAGACGAACTATCATCAAAATGCTCATGAACGTGCCATGATACAAAATAATGCAAACATGCCCAGACACTCATCATATCAAAAGTTCAAACTTTGCTTGCCTAGTTCGGAGTAGTCGGGGTCTAGCTCGGCGAAGTTCGCGGTTCCGTCACCTCCTTCGGTATCTACGGTACACAAAAATATACGTGCTAACGTAAATACCGTGGGGTAAAGAAAGTTGATCCAAATATTTTTCAAATAAATATGACAAAAACTACCAGGACCCATCTGTAAAATTCCTTTCTGTTAAAACGTTATAAAGGTTTTAACCCGAGGACCCATCTGTAATGAAACAGAAAACTACCAGGGGGCTTTGCAGAAAAATCCAGAAAAACGGTTCAAAGTGGAAGCGTATTTGCCAAAGTATGCTCTCAGAAAACGATTCAAAAAAAACAAAAGAGAGGCTGACGGGCGGGTCCCACCCATCAGGTTTGAAATTTCAAACGAGGGAGTCGGGGCTCGTCGGCGCCCGAGATCCGCGGTGGTCGCCGGCGGCGATCCACGGCGAGGCAGGGAGATCGGAGAGTACCTCCGTGTTAATGGCGCCATTCCGCGTCTGTGGGAGCTGGTGGTGGTCGCCGGCGAGTACCACGTCGGCGGCGACGCTTGCTCCGGCGGACGGTGATTCGGGTGGTCGTGGACCTCGTCGGAGAGAGCTGCGGAGGTGGAATTGAGGAGGGGTTAGACTCGTGATAGCATGAGAGGGTATTCGGCGAGGTTAGGACGCCGGAGATGACCTCGCCGGAGTGAATCACGGTGGAGGCCGAGGCGGAACGAAGTGGCCGGAGTCGGGGAAGGAGAGCTCCTCGTGGCCCTTCCAGGGACTTGGCGAGGTCTTGAGAGGTAGTGGAGGTGTGCGGGGGCAAGAGCAAGCTCGGGGTGCCATATATAGCCGCCCCGAGGCGGTTGCCGAGAACGGGGTTCTGCGGCGAGGTGATTACGGCGGCGCTGTGGTTGCATGGTCGGCTTACGAGCTTGAGCACCGACTAGACGACGAACTGGTGCCATCCCCGCGTCCAACTCAGCAAGGAGGGCGAGGTTACGGCTTGTCCTCGACGGAACGGCCGCACGGCCCGTCGGCGGCAAAGAACGCGCTCTGTGCGTGCCAGGACACGGTGACGGTGTTGCATGCGTGCACTGGTGAGGGAATGGCCACGCGGAGCCACCAGGGGGTTTGGGCGGCACCGAACGGCGTTATGCCGCCGTTCTGCTCCCTGTCGGCCGCTACGGTGGTTCGGCCACCGCAAGACACGCCAGCGCAGGCGGGCCAGGGTGCCACCGACGCCAGGAACGCGCCAAGCACGCGTGTGAGGCTCCGGACAAGCAAGCTAGGCCGTGAGCAACGTGCCAAGTGCCTTTGTGAGCATGTGACTGAATTATCGATTTAAGATCGACATCGAAACTCTAAACTTAATCAAGATGAACAGAAGCGATTGCATGCAAGGTGTTCGATGTAATGATCTAGGCATGTAGGGATTTTTCCTTGAGCTGGTTTTTTGGTGGAGGGCCTCTCATTTCATCTAGAGGCTGCCTGAATATTTGTGGAATTTTTGGAGTAGTGTAGAAATGAATTTCACCAAATTTGGCAAATCTGGTCCAAACTTGCAGAGACTATAATTTGAAATCTTTGAACAGAAGAGGAGTGGTTCTTGATTGTTCTAGGTCGTGGGTACCAAGGACTACCCAAGGGAGTTGGTTTGAGGTCAAAACTCAAATGCATTAAGGTACTTGCTTTGCAAATTACCTAGGCTCAAAATAATAGACAAAAAAGATTTGGGAGAGAATATAATGAAATAAAAATTCAGAAGAGGGTTGAACTAGTTGAGACAGAATGTTTGGATTGCCCAAAGTGGAAGGAGATATATTTGGGAAGATTTTACCATGTGGTGCATGGCCAAATCATGAATGATGTCAAATATGGGTGAGGATGAAAACTCCTAGAGTTTCTTTTCGAAAGGAAATAAACTTCAAAGATTTTTCTTGAATTCTTGAGAAGAGGGCAATCAGAAGAAAAATTTAAAAACCAAACACCAGAGTTGAAGGAGATGCAAAAATAAAATATTTGCTAAAGGGAAAAGGCTTTTGAGAGAGATTTTTGGAAGGGTTTTGGAGACCTCCTTCAAATCCAACAAAATTTTGAAGAAAACCAAAGGAAAAATTTTGGAGTGTCACACAGAGTATGCGTCCAGAAAGGAGAGAAAATCTTAACCTGAAGTGGAATCCACAATCTCATCGATGCGCGGCAAGAGAAATGGGTCTTTCAGGCAAGCCTTGTTGAGATCTGTTAAATCTATGCAAAGCCTCTACTTCCCGTTAGCCTTCTGGACTACCACTGGATTTGCCAACCACGTGGGGTGCAATACTCCTGTAACCGAACCAGCTGCCTCAAGTTTCTTGATCTCTTCTGCACTGAACTGCTGCCTCTCCAAGGCCGGCTTCCGGAATTTCTGCTTGACAGGTCAGGCATGTGGGCAGACAGCAAGGTGGTGCTCGATTACCTCCGTGGGAACACCGGGGATATCAGATTGTTGCCAGGCAAACACATCGATATTCACCCACAGGAAGGCAACGAGCGCGCTTTCCTATTTGTCATCGAGGGCGGAGATGGTAGTAAAAGTACCATCTATGCCAGCCAGCCCTGCCGGGACCTTCTTCACTTGGGGTGCTGCGACCTTGGATCTCTTGCTGTTACAACGCTCCGGCACGTCGTCAACGGGTGTCGTGCACTCGGTGGGGGCACGCTTCCTGGACTCTTTGCGGGAGTCTCTACAGTCTCTCTTCTTTCCTTTACTTCCCTTGGCGGGAGTTGCCGCTGCCTCTACCGTGACCGCGTCCCGATACATCTTGTCCACACAAATGATTGCATCATTCTCATCCAATGGGATGGTAATGACTCCCAGTGGCCCAGGCATCTTCAGTGTGTTGTAGGCATAGTGCGATGCTGCCATGAACTTAGCAAGGGCCGGGCGTCCAAGAATCCCTTTGTACGGCAGGGGGAGATCAACCACATCAAACACAATCCTCTCAGTCCGGTAGTTCAATTCTCCCCCCCAAACGTCACCGGCAACGTGATCTTTCCCTTAGGATGGCTCCTGCCATGATTAACTCCCTGAAACATGCCGGTAGCCTCTTCTTCTCCTATCTGAAGCTTGCTGATGACTACCGAAGAAATCAGATTCAACCCGGCCCCGCCGTCCACCAGCATCTTTGTGACCTTGAGGTTGCGGATTGTTGGAGAGACCAACAACGACAAACATCCGACCATAGTGGTACGGCTAGGATGGTCCTCTTCGTCAAATATGATGGGCGTACGGGACCATTTGAGCGGCTTCCGGGCCTCTGGCGCTGGTTCCATGACATTGACTTCTCGCGTCCACGGCTTGAGCTGGTGATGAGAAGTGTGCAGAGATGCACCTCCGTCAACGCACAGGGCGTCTGTGGCCTTCTGAAACTCTTGCTCACTGGTTTCCTCTTCATCCCCTCCATCACTCTCATCATCATAGGTTTCCTTCTCTCGACCTCTAGCAGGCTTTCCTTGGTTCTGAGAGGGTTTGCCGGGGCGATTTGCTTCAGCACCTCGGCCCTTACCGCTAGCAACATTTTGACCTTTTTCCTTATCACGCTTCTCATACTCCACTCTCTGCTTCTTGACAAGCTGATCAACTTGGTAACACTCTTGAAGGTCGCGACCCTTGGTCCGATGAATCTTGCAGTATGGCCCATAGCCTTTCCCAGCTTTTTCGGTGGCAACGACCTCCCGGTAGTCAGTGCACGTGGTAGCTTCCTTGCCGGGGGCCTCAGCTTTGGCCTTCTTGCCGGTACTAGGAGTACCCGATCCTTCAACAGTCATCACTGCCTTATCTCTCCGCTTCTTGCTGCGCTTCTTGCTCTTCTTCTGACTGGTTGATTCATCAGCATCTTCTGAATCAGCATTGGCACAATCTTCCTCTCTGGGCAACTTCCTTCCCTGCTCCATACGAGCACACTTATCCACCAGTGTGTAAAGCTCCTTCAGAGTCTTGGGCAACCACACGTTCATCTTGGAACAGATACGACGATTGCGCACATTGGACTGGAAGGCCGCTATTACAGCTGTCAGATGGATATTTGGGATATTTCTATGAACTTTGCTGAATCTCTGTAAATACTTATGGAGGGTTTCTCCATCCTTCTGCTAGAAAAGCTGCAAATCGCTGGGCCTGCCGGGTTCCTGATGACCACCAGTGAAGGCGCCAATGAACTCGTGGCATAGGTCATCCCATGATGAAATGGAGTTCTCCGGTAGGTGCATCAGTCAAGACCTCACATTGGACTTGAGAGCCAAAGGGAAGTAGTTGGCAAACACCTTCTCATCTCTTCCCCCTGCAGCCTGAACATCGATGGTGTAGATGCTCAGGAACTCTGCCGAGTTCAGCCTCCCATCGTACTTCTCAGGTATCTTCGGCTTGAACGTGCGAACAGACGGCCAACAGACTTGCTGCAGCTCTTGTGTAAAGGTAGGGCAGCCAACCTCGAAAGGTAGTCACCCACCAACACCGAGCGCAGGCTCATTGATGTTGAGGCCGTCGCACCCGTTGGTCCGATGAAGGTCGTCGCTGCGTTGCTCGATGACAACGCGCGCAGCTCCTCTCCGCCTACCTCCGGGGCTCGACGTTGGCCTGGGCATACTCGAGCGTCGGAAGAGGCCATCGAGGCATTGTCGGGGTCTTGATTTGGTTGCGCTTGTGCTGGCAGCCGCGGTGGGGACTGCACTATGGGGATGGCCCCTTCCGTATGCTCAGCAGCATGAGCTATTGCTGTCGCTTGGGGAGGTTGTGGTGGGCCAGCTCGCCGTGAGCCCCCAACTTTAGTGAAACCGAGCAGGCTTTGGATGGTGGCACGCCATTCGCCCATCTGCCCGGCCATCGGCGGAAACCTCAGTAGTAGCTGAGCTCGCGCCATGGCCTTCGAAGCCATACTTGGCATGGATGTTGATGAAGTTGATCGTACCATCGCTCAGCTCCTGACAGTGCCAGCGGCGGTAACGCTGCGCCCCTGCTGTCGCTCCTGAGTGCAACGGCTTGGTCAGCCTGTCCCGGGGGAGTTGCAAGCGCTACAACCACACCTGTGGTGGGGCGGCCGGAGGACGGCGTTTCACCCTGGTCCGAGCGCCGTTGCTGTGGCTATGCCCGTCGGTGGGGGAGAGGGGCGCAGATGGAGTGACCCCCTCACCCGTACCTTGGGGAGCGTGGCCGTCGGGGTGCTGCTGATGCTGCTCTCCTCCGGCACCTCCTGCTCCTGCGTCGGCCGTGGGGGAAGTGGTGATGGCGCCGCTTGCACCGACCACTTCCCCAGCAGTGTCCGCGCCCTCGTGCGCCTCCGCGCCCCTCGCAGCGTTAGAGGCCGTGGGCGGCGGAGCCTTCGAGGTGGGTGGGTGAGCTGGAGGATCGGGCTTCTTCTTAGGCTCCATGGTTGATGGCGTCGTCGAAGATGAAGATGGTGATGAGGATGACACACTGCACACGCCTTCAGTTTCGCGCAAGTGAGCCCCCTACCTGGCGCTCCAAAGATGTCACAGGAAACCACGGCCACCTATTGGACCAGGAGGTCCCTTGCTGGTTTAGCAGGGGGGCGAAGCGTTGCACAAAGAGCAGACGAGCGTGGGGCAGCATGGTAGAGATCACACAGGCAATTTTACCCAGGTTCGGGCCGCCGTGAGGCGTAAAACCCTACTATTGCTTTGGTGGATTGATGGCGGAAAGGTGGTGGCAAGCATAGTACACTTGCCCGGCAGGGGTTACCTTGGAGCAGCAGCGACTACGTGCGTATGGGGGTGTGAGTTATCCAACCTTCTAACCCTTTCTACAGTGTGCATGGACCTCCTTTTATAGATCAAGGGGTAACCACAGTGGCAAAGTAGTCATTACAGACTGATAAGATAGCAAACAGTGCTATCATACCTAACTCTGCAGGCTAACAGGGTGCATTAAATGCACCGCTTAACGTCAGATCGTTGGTTTCCCGGCAAGGCTTGCTGGGCTATCTTGCCAGCTCCGCGCCTATTCGCTTGACACGTCGCAGGACGTGTGTCATCTGTGGGTTCTGCCTGTAGGAAATGGCTGCCATGTGGAGAATGGCTGCCACCTAATCACTTTGCGGCTTGACACCGCACTGATCCATGACGTGGGTCGTGGTAGAGTGGTTGGTGAGGTGGTTCTGCCTCCGTGAGCCCTGGCAGGCCCTGCCGGGGCGCCTTGGTTGTCTGCTTCTGGAGGCGACCTCGCCCCTTGTCGGGCTCGCCTGACTGGCAAGGGAGGCTTTTCTCTTGACGATATCCTGCTTCCTTGGCTCGTTCTTGGTTCCTCTGATCTGCATGTTGGTCCTTTGAATTTCTAGAGTCCTTGTACTCTGACTTGGGCTGGTGCTTCAATCTTGTTCTCATGCCTATGCACAGTCTGGTCAACAGACCCAGGGTTTGTTGCACCGACACATGGGCATCCCCAAGCTTAGGCTCTTCTTACTCCTTATTCCTTCATCCATCGTAAGATAACCCAAAACTTGAAAACTTCAATCACACAAACTCAACAAAACCTTCGTGAGATCCGTTAGTATAAGAAAGCAAATCACTACCATAAGCACTGTATCAAACCAATTGGTATTTTATTCTTGCATTATATCAGTTGTATTCCAACTTTTCTATGGCAAAAACTCATCAAATAAAACCATAGAATCATCAAAACAAGCACATAACACAAAGAAAACAGAATCTGTCAAAAATAGAACAGTCTTAGTAATCTAGATATTTCGAATACTTCTGTAACTCCAAAAATTCTGAAACAATTAGGACCACATGAGCAATTTGTATATTAATCTTATGCAAAAATATGGGTATTTTATCACGCTCCTGTGATTTTTAACAATTCTGCGACTGGCGTGCAAAGGTTTTGTTTTTTTCCAGCAAGATCAAACAAATATCACCCAAGAAGATCCTAAAGGCTTTGCTTGGCACAAACACTAATTAAAACACAAAAACACAATCATAACAGTAGCATAATTGTGGAAACACTCAAGAACAGAAAACGAAAGGGAAAAATAAATTTATTCATTGGGTTGCCTCCCAACAAGCGCTATAGTTTTACGCCCCTAGCTAGGCATAAAGTAAGGATCTAAGTTTTGTCATCTTTGTTTCCAGATCCATAAGATTCCCTCATGATTGATTCATATGGAGGCCTAATTCTTGTTCTAGGGAAGTGATCCATACCCTTTCTTAGTGAAAATTCAAATTTAATATTGCCTTCTTTCATATCAATCACGGCACCGATAGTGCGTAAAAACGGTCTACCAAGAATAATTGGACAAGACGGATTGCCATCAATATCAAGAAAAATAAAATCTATGGGCACATAGTTCCTATTTGCAAGAATAAGAACATCATTAATTCTTCCCATAGGCTTTTTAATAGTAGAATCCGCCAAGTGCAAATTTAAAGAACATTCTTCAATATCGGTAAGACCAAGCACATCACATAAAGATTTTGGAATTGTAGAAACACTATCACCCAAATCACATAAAGCAAAACACTCATAATTTTTAATCTTGACTTTGATAGTAGGTTCCCACTCATCATGTAATTTTCTAGGAATTGAAACTTGTAATTCCAATTTTTCATCTAAAGCTTTCATCATAGCATCAATAGTATGTTTAATAAAAGCTTTATTTTGTTTGTAAGCATGGGGTGAATTTATCATGGATTGCAACAAAGAAATACAATCAATCAAAGAGTAACTATCATAATTATAGTCTTTGTAATTCAAAAGAGTGTGCACATCACTAGTTAAAGTCTTGACCTCTTCAAACCCACCTTTATCAATTTTCTCAACAAGATTTTCACCCTCCGAATTATCAGGATGCCTTCTAACTAAAGTTGACTCTTCTCCAGTCCCTTTTTCACCAGTCTTAATTTTACTAAATAAGGAAGCAATAGAAGAAACACCAATCATTTTAAGATACTCGTCACTTTTATGAAAGCAATCACTAGAAAACGCTTTTTATAAAAAATCTCTTCTAGCTCTAAGTAGAGCGGTTATTTTCTTAACTTCATCCATGGAAACATAAAGAGCTTTAATTGATTCCTCAACTTTAGGCACAAATTTTTTTGTCTTGAGACTTTCTACATCATGAGAAATTGTGTCAACACTTCTCGACAAATCATCAATCTTATTCAGCTTTTCTTCTATGGTAGTGTTGAATTTTTTTTGCGTGTTGATAAGTTCTTTAATATTATTCTCAAGATCAGAGGTTTTCCTATTATTATTATTATAAGAAGGATTTCCATAGGAATTACCATAATTATTAGAGGAATTACTAGGAAAAGGCCTAGGATTAAAATTACCTCTATAAGCATTGTTATTGAAATTAGTTCGCGAGATATAATTCACATCTATGGCATCATTATTTTGCTCAATCAAAGTACACAAAGGCATATCATTAAAATCAATAGGAGCACTTTTACTAGCAACCAATTTCATAAGAGCATCAACTTTTTCACTCAAAGTAGAAATTTCTTCAACCGAATTAACTTTTTACTAGCAGGAGCTCTTTCGGTATGCCATTGTGAATAATTTGCCATGATATTATCAAGAAATTTGGTGGCTTCAACCAAAGTAATTTCCATAAAAGTACCACCTGCGGCGGAATCTAAATGATTACGAGAAACAAAATTCGACTCCGCATAAATTTTTTGTATGATCATCCAAAGAATTAATCCATGAGTTCGGCAATTCCTTAGCATCATTTTCATCCTTTCCCAAGATTGTGCAACATGCTCATGTTCAAGTTTGTCGGTGCAACATACCCTGGGTATGTTTCCCAACTGTGCACATACACAAGGTCAAGATTGAAGCGCCAGCTCAAGTCAGAGGTCGAAGAGCCAAGAGACTTGAAGAACCAACATGCAGCTCAGAGAGATCGAGATCGAGCCAAAGGACCAGGATATCGTCAAGAGAAGGGCCTCCCTTGCTGGGCATGCGAGCCCGGCAAGGGGCGAGGCCAACACCCGAAGCAATCAACCAAGACTCACCGATAGAGCCTGCCGGGGCTCACGGGGGCTGAAGCACCCCGCCAACCACTCAAATGCAACCCACGTCACCAATCAGTGCGATGTCAAGCCGCAAGATGATTAAGTGGCAATCATTCACCACATGGTAGTCGTTTCCTACAGAATAAACCCATAGATGACACCCGTCCTGCGACGTGTCAAGAGAACAAATGCGGAGCTGGCAAGATAGCCCGGCAGGTCTGGCCGGACAGCCAGTGATGTGACACTAAGCGGTGCATTTAATGCACTCTATCAGCCCGCAGAGTTAGGTATGATAGCACTGTTTGCTATCATATCAGTGGATAATGACCACCTCGCCACTGTGGTGACCCCTCGATCTATAAAGGAGGCCCGTGGCACTTGTAGAAGGGGTTAGAGGGTTAGAAAGTTGACAAGCCCAAGCCACTACACGCGCGTAGTCGCTGCAGCCCTAAGGCAGCCCTTGCCGGGCAATTGTACTATGCACCACCACATCCATTCCATCATCAATCCACCAAAGCAGGAGTAGGGTTTTACGCCTCGCGGCGGCCCGAACATGGTAAATTGCTCGTCTGCTGTCTGCCGTGCGCTGATCTTCTCTTTGTGCAACATGACGTCCCCCCGCCGAACCAGCAAGGGGCCACCTGGTCCCATAGGTGGCCGCGGATATCCCGTGACATCTTTGGCGCGCTAGGTAGGGGGATCGCTTGCGCGAACCTGAAAGCGTGCGCAGCTCTTCATCTTCATCTTCGACGACGCCATCGACCACGGCGCCCAAGAAGAAGCAGTCCGGCCCAGCCATCTACCTCGAAGGCTCCGCCGCCCGCAGCCTCTAATGTTGTGGGGGATGCGGAAACGAGCGTGGATGTGAGCACTGCTGGGGGCATGCTTGGAGCGGTTGGCCCCATCACCACTCCCCCCCCCCCCCCGCGGCCGACACAGGGGATGGAGACGTCGGAGGAGAACAACATTAGCAGTGTCGCAACGGCAATGCTCTGCAAGGCGCGGACGAGAGGGTCGCTCCACTTGCACCCCCTCCTCCCGCTGGCGGGCGCAGCCACAGCAACGGCGCTCGGTCCGGGGTGAGCGATCACCCTCTGGCCACCCCTGCTACGGGAGCAGTCACGGTGCATGCGCCTCTTCCCGGATGAGCCGACCCAACCATTGTGCCCGCCGGAGCCATGGGCCCTCAAGCACCATTAATGGACCCCGCCGCCCAGGTGGTCATCCCGCAACAGCGCAGGCGCGCCACCGCCGTCGTCGCCTCCCCAGGCACCGTCAGGAGCCAGGCGATGGTGCGGTCGATGTCATCAGCTGCTATGCCAAGGACAGCCATGGAGGCTATGGCGCGAGCTCAGCTGCTACTGAGGTTTCCGCCGGCTGCCGAGCAGATGGATGAGTGGCGTGCCACCATACAGAGCCTGCTCGGTTTCACCGAAGCTGGGGGCTGACGACGATATGGCCTGCCACAACCTCCCCAAGCGACAGCAACCGCCCACACTACTGGCCGAACGGAGGGGGTTGTTCACATGGTGCAGTCCCCACCACGGCAGCCGGCGCGGGCGCATCAGAGTCAAGACCCCGACGACGTCTCGATGGCCTTTTCTGGCCCTCAAGCACATCCAGGCTCATGTCGAGCCCCTGAGGATAGGCGGCGCGGAGACGCGCGCGTCGCCATAGATCGGCGCCACGACGACCTCTGCCAGACTGACGGGAGCGGCGTCCTCAGTGTCGACGAGCCTGCGCTCAGTATTGATGGGTGCCTACCTTTCGAGGTCGGCTGCCCTGCCTTTACACGAGAGCTGCGGCAAGTCCATTGGCCGTCCATTCGCTCGTTTGAGCCAGAGATACCTGAGAAATATGACGGGAGACTAAACCCGGCAGAGTTCCTGAGCATCTACACCATCGATGTTCAGGTTGCCGGGGGAAGAGATGAGAAGGTTTTTGCCAACGTGAGGTCTTGGCTGATGCACCTGCCGGTGAACTCCATTTCGTCATGGGCAGATCTGTGCCACGAGTTCATCGGTGCTTTCACCGGTGGCCACCAAGAGCCCGGCAGGCACAGTGACCTGCAGCTTCTCCAGCTGAAGGAAGGAGAAACCGTCCGTAATTATTTACAGAGATTCAGTAAAGTTCATAGAAATATTCCAAATACCCATCCAGCAGCTATTATAGCAGCCTTCCAGTCCAATGTGCGCAACCTTCGCATTCGTTCTAAGATGAATGTACGGTTGCCCAAGACTATGATGGAGCTATACACACTGGTGGATAAGTGTGCTCAGATGGAGGAAGGAAGGAAGTTGCCCAGAGAGGAGGATTGTATCAATGTTGATTCAGAGGATGAAGACGAATCAACCAGTCGGAGAAAGGGCAAGAAGCGCAATAAGAAGCCAAGAGATAAGGTAGTGATGACTGTGGAAGGTTGTGGCACACCTAGTACCAGCAAGAAGGCCAAGGCTGAGGCCCTCGGCAAGGAAGCTGCCACATGTGCTGCTTGTCGGGAAGCCGCTGCCGCGGAAAATGATGGGAAAGGTGATGGGCCATACTACAAGATCCACCGGACCAAAGGCCATGACCTTCAAGAGTGCTACTAGGTTGAGCAACTCGTCAAGAGACAGAGAGCAGAGTATGATAAGCGTGATAAGGAGGAAGGTCAGAATGCTGGTGGTGGTAAGGGCCGAGGCGGTGAAGCAAATCGCCACAGCAAACCCTTCCAGAATCAAGGAAAACCCGCCAGGGGCCAAGAGAAGGAAGTCTGTGATGATGTGAGTGTTGAAGGGAATGAAGAGGAAACCAGTGAGCAAGAATTTCAGAAGGCCACTGACACCCGTGCGTTGATGGAGGTGCATCTTTGCACACCTCTCATCGCCAACTCAAGCGATGGGCATGGGAGGTCAATGCTATGGAACCAGCGCCAGAGGCCTGGAAGCCACTCAAATGGTCCCGCACGCCCATCATATTTGATGAAGAGGATCACCCTGGGCGCACCACAGCAGTAGGGTGTTTTCCATTGTTGGTCTCTCTAACAATTCACAACCTCAAGGTCCCAAAGATGTTAGTGGATGGCGGGGCCGGGTTGAATCTGATTTCCCCGGCAGTCATCAACAAGCTTGAGATAGGAGAAGAAGAGCTAGAGGTTACCGGCATGTTTCAAGGAGTCAATCTCGGCAAGAGCCGTCCCAAGGGAAAGATTACGCTGCCGGTGACGTTTGGGGGAGAACTGAACTACCGGACTGAGAAGATTGTGTTTGATGTAGTCGATCTCCCCCTGCCGTACAATGGGATTCTGGGACGCCCGGCCCTAGCCAAGTTCATGGCAGCATCCCAATATGCTTATAACACCCTGAGGATGCCTGGGCCGCTGGGAGTCATCACTGTCCCATCAGATGAGAAGGATGCAATTATCTGCGTGGACAAGATGTACCGGGATGCTGTCACGACAGAGGCTGCGGCAGCAGCAGCTCCCGCCAAGGAAAGTAAAGGAATGAAGAGAGATTGTAGGGCCTCTGGCAAGGAGTCCGGGAAGCGTGCCCCCTCCGAGTGTACGACACCCGTTGATGACGTGCAGGAGTGTTTCAACAGCAAGAGATCCAAGGATGCTTCACCCCAAGTGAAGAAGTTCCCGGCAGGGCTGGCTGGCATTGATGGTACTTTCATTATCAGCGCCACCCTCGATGACAAATAGGAAAGAGCGCTCGTTGCCTTCCTGCGGGTGAATGTCGATGTGTTTGCATGGCAACCATCTAATATCCCCGGTGTTCCCAGGGAGGTAGTCGAGCACCACCTTGTTGTCTGCCCACATGCCCGACCCGCCAAGCAGAAAGTTCGGAAGCAGGCCTTGTAGTGGCAGCAGTTCATTGCCGAGGAAATCAAGAAGCTGGAAGTAGATGGTTTAGTCAGAGGAGTGTTACACCCTACGTGGTTGGCAAACCCAGTGGTAGTCCGAAAGGCGAATGGGAAATGGAGGCTTTTCGTTGATTTCACAGATCTCAACAAGGCTGGCCCGAAGGACCCATTTCCCTTGCCGTGCATCGACTAGATTGTCGATTCCACTTCAGGATGTGATCCGCTCTCCTTTTTGGATGCATACTCCGGGTATCACCAGATTTTCATGTCCGATGAAGATGAGGAGAAGACATCATTCGTCACTCCATGTGGTAAGTACCGCTTTGTCCGCATGCCTTTCGCAATAAAGAGTGTCGGGTCCACTTTTGCAAGAGCAGTCCAGATTGGTTTTGAGCCGCAGTTACACAGAAACATAGAAGCTTATATGGATGACATTGTGCTCAAAACCAAGGATAAGGCCACCCGGATTTGGAGGAGACATTTGCTAATTTGCGCAAGATCAAGTTGAAGCTTAACCCGGAGAAGTGTGTGTTTGGTGTTCCCTCCGGCAAGCTACTTGGATTCTTCGTGTCCCATCGGGGGATTGAAGCCAACCCCGACAAGATCAAGGCCATTGAGCAGATCCAAGCGCCAAGGACAGTTAAGGATGTGAGGCGCTTGATGGGATGCCTTGCCGCGTTAAGCAGATTCATTTCCAAGTCTACCGAACGTGCCTGCCGTTCTTCAAAATTTTGAAGAAGGCAGAGCCTACGAAGTGGACCCGAAGCGAATCTGACTCTGCAGGAATTGAAGGCTTACCTATCATATGTACCTACCTTGGTTGCACCCAAACCTCAAGAGACGTTACTGCTTTACTTGGCAGCAACCAACCAAGTGGTTAGTGCAGCCTTGGTAGCCCAGCGAGAGGTGGATGAAGCAGAGAGCGGCCAGACCACGGCAGAGTCAGGAGAGGACCAGGACAGCAGTGAGCACGACAATGAGTGCAACCCCAAGAACACGGCAAGGAAGAAAGTGGTGCAACGCCCAGTATACTTCGCCAGCTCCTTGTTGCAAGGGGCTAGATCGAGCTACTCTGGCGTGCAAAAGTTGATCTTTGGCCTCATCATGGCCTCATGGAAACTAGCCACTACTTCCAAGCCCATGAGATTATGGTTGTCACTTGTTTCCAATTGCAAAGGATACTCCGAAACCCTGAGGCTACTGGCAGAATAGTGGAGTGGGCTTTGGAGCTATCCTGCTTTGGTTTGAAGTTTGAGATCACATCAACTATTGAGAGCAGGGCATTGGCAGAGTTTACTACAGAATGGACGCCAACCCCTGATGAAGAGATGACAGAAATAGCTCTCCCCAACAAGGAATCACCCCAAGAATGGATTATTTATTTTGATGGTGCTTTTTCCCTACAAGGTGCAGGGGCTGGTATGCTTCTTGTTGCTCCCTCCGGAGAGCACTTAAAGTACTCGTCCAAATGCACTTTACTCGGGAAGAAGCCACCAACAATATAGCTGAGTATGAAGGTCCCCTTGTCGGGCTTAGGATTGCAGCAGAATTGGGAATCAAGAAGTTGATCATTCGAGGAGATTCATAGCTTGTGGTGAGACAAGTCAACAAGGATTATCAAAGCCCATTGATGGAAGCATACATCAAAGAAGTGAGGAGATTAGAGGAGCACTTTGATGGGTTGCAAACATAGCACATACCCCGTGCAGAAAACAACATAGCTGATCACTTGTCAAAGTGTGCTAGGAAGAAGCTTCTTGTGGAACTAGGAACTTTTGTTCTCCATCTCTCTCAACCCTCTGTATCACCAGCCACAATGGCCCAGAAAAGAAGAAAGTTTGACTACGGTAAGCCTCTCCTGGCAGAGCCATCCTCTCCCGGCAGAGACCCTGCCGGAAACAACTCCTCATGGCCTGTCGGACCGCCCCCTCCAGCCGGGCCTATGGACCCCGCGAACAAGGCTGGTGCTCCCATAGTCGAGGAGGTGCCGCTAGTCCTCGTTGCCGAGTCCCATGCTCCAACTTGGGCAAGGCACATCGTCCGATTCCTCCAAACCGGAGAACTTCCCGGCAACCAAGATGAAGGTGAGAAAGTAGCCCGGAGGGCCAGTATGTATCAGTTTGTCGATGACACTCTGTACAGAAGAAGGCCCAACGGTGTGAAATTGAAGTGTGTCTGCCGGGAAGATGGAAAGGAACTGCTGGCTGAGATTCACAGAGGAATGTGCGGCTCACACATTGGATCAAGGGCATTAGTTGGGAAAGCATTCCGACAAGGATTCTATTGGCCCACATCCCTCCAAGATGCAATTGAGCTCGTCACGACATGTGAAGCCTACCAGTTCCATTCCAAGAGAACACGCCTGCCTGCCCAAGCCCTTCAAACAATCCCTTTATCATGGCCATTTTCGGTCTGGGAGCTCGATATCCTCGGCCCCTTTCCCCAAGCAATCGGGGGCTTTGAATTCTTGTTCATTGCCATCGACAAGTTTACAAAGTGGCCGAAAGTGACTGTCATGAGGAAGGTGACCGCTCAGTCAGCAATCAATTTCTTAAAATAATTGGTGTGTCGTTTGGGAGTTCCGGCAAGGATCATCACTTACAACGGCACCAAGTTCACGAGCCACGCCTTCATGTAATACGTTCATGCCCACAGATGCAAAATCTCATTCGCCTTTGTGGCACACCCCCGGAGCAATGGACAAGCTGAGAGGGCAAACGCTGAAGTGCTTCGTGGACTCAAGACAAGGACTTTTGATACGCTGCAGAAGCACAGCAGGTGGTGGATTGAGGAGCTGCCGGTAGTTCTCTGGTCCCTCAGAAAGACACCTAACCGAGCTACCGGGCAGACTCCCTTCTCCCTGGTCTACGGAGCTGAAGTAGTTATCCCCACAGAACTCATTTACGGGTCCCCTCGAGTGCTTGCCGACGATGAAGTGCCGCAGGATCAGCACCGGCGTGACGATGTTGTGCTACTCGAGGAGAACCGTCTCCGGGCTGTTATGCGTGCTGCACGCTACCAGCAAGCCCTGCATCGCTATCATAGCCGTAGGGTTCACGCCCGGTGTTTTGAGGAAGTTGACCTTGTCCTTAGGAACGTTCAGTCCGCCAAGGGTACACACAAGTTATCACCAAAGTGGGAAGGCCCTTACCGGGTAGTATGAGTCACCAAACCTGGTGCAGCCCGTCTGCAGACCAGAGATGGCACTTGGTTGCAAAACTCATGGAATATTGAGCATCTCTGAAAGTTCTACCCATATGGCGCAGAGGCTGTCGGGCCCTGCCCGACGCCACCCATTGTACATGGCCTTGATGAAGTTGCATGTAACCCCCTATACAAGCCGGGGCAATGAACCCATGCATGAGAAAATAAAGAAGCGTTGTAGGGGCGGCTGTCGGTGTCAAAACCGGCGGATCTCGGGTAGGGGGTCCCGAACTGTGCGTCTAGGCGGATGGTAACAGGAGACAAGGGACACGATGTTTTTACCCAGGTTCGGGCCCTCTCGATGGAGGTAAAACCCTACTCCTGCTTGATTAATATTGATGATATGGGTAGTACAAGAGTAGATCTACCACGAGATCGGAGAGGCTAAACCCTAGAAGCTAGCCTATAGTATGATTGTTGTTAGATCTCTGGACTAAAACCCTCTGGTTTATATAGACACCGGAGGGGGTTAGGGTTACATAGAGTTGGTTACAAATCGGAGGAGATCTACATATCCGTATCGCCAAGATTGCCTTCCACGCCAAGGAAAGTCCCATGCGGACACGGTACGAAGTCTTCAATCTTGTATCTTCATAGTCCAGGAGTCCGGCCAAAGGTTATAGTCCGAACATCCGGACACCCCCTAATTCAGGACTCCCTCAGTAGCCCCTGAACCAGGCTTCAATGACGATGCGTCCGGCGCGCAGATTGTCTTCGGCATTGCAAGGCGGGTTCCTCCTCCGAATACTTCATAGAAGATTTTGAACACAAGGACAGTGTCCAGCTCTACAAAATAAGTTCCACATACCACCGTAGAGAGAATAATATTTGCACAAATCCAATCTGGCGGCGTATTCCGCAGCGTGACATCACGCCGCGGCCAAGCCTTTATTCGAATCGTTTTTACTGTCCCACCTTAGCGCGTTTAGCGAGGCGGTTTCCTTGGCACATCTTGTCGAGGCAGAGATCGTGTCCCATTATTCCGAGATTCTCATCAATACGGGCGTGGGTAACGCAATCGTGCCCATTGGCATATTTCCTCAATCAAAGGCGAGTCCCAAACGGTCACGGGGAGGGCTCTTGGTATTCAACCTCTTTATAAAGAGACCAAGGCTCTACTCCTTTCTTTCAATCTCAATCAAATCCGCCTCTCGCCTCGAGTTCCAACACCCAAAGCTCCAGATTCAGGCGCTTCGGACCTTCGATGATGTCCGGCTCCGGCCTTCATGGCCGGTGGATGCCTTCCTCCGTTCTGGAAGAAGGCGTGCTAAAAGCCGAGTGATGCTGTATCTAATCGGTGAAATCTCGCATAGGCTGCCTGCTCAAGGGCAGGTTATTCCCACTCCCAAGCCTGGTGAGAGCGTGGTGTTCACGTCTCACTTCCTTCGGGGGCTAGGCTTCCCGGCGGACCCCTTCGTGAGGGGGCTCATGTTTTATTATGGGCTGGAATTTCACGACTTGACTCCGGAGTCCATCCTCCACATCTCATCGTCCATCGTCGTGTGCGAAGCCTTCCTCCGCATTACTCCTCACTTCGGATTGGGGCTTAAGACCTTCAAAGTAGAACCAAAGATGATCGAGGGGCAGCACGCGGAGTGCGGAGGCACTGTTATAAGCAAGAATGCTAACGCTCCATGGCCCGAGGGCTCTTTTGAAGAGGAGTTCAGCTTATGGCAACGAGAGTGGTTTTATATCATAGCTCCCAGGGGCACCAAGTGGGTGGCGCCACCTGCATTTCGCTCGGGTCCCCCACCACAACTAGCGTCATGGGTCAATAAAGGGTTTAACTGGGGGCCGTCCAAGGACGTGCCCTTGTTGCAGGGCCGCATTCGAGATCTCCTAGAGAGAGACATCAATGTGGTCGTGGTGACGCAAGTCATGTAGATACGCCGCACCTTGCCACCGCAAGCGCCGCCCCTCCCTTGTGGGAGTTTAATCCGAAGGGACCACGAGCTCTCCAACATTTTACGGGCGCGACGCCCATGGAGATGTACAAATTGTTCTTCGGATCACTAGCAATGTGTCCGGACTCGACCGAGTACGCAGGTATGAGCTGCAATTGCCCGGATACTCAAGTAAGTAGTCATGTACCCGGACACGCCATGCGCATATTTATCATAAAATTTCCCTTAAAAGAGATATCCCTTATACAGGAGTGGATAGCGAAAGCAAAGCTAATCAAGTGTCCGGCCCCCCTCCCTGAGACCACGCCGGATCCCGTGTTAACCAGGATGCTGGAGGTTGCGCATCTGGAAGAAGGCAAAGGGGGAACAAAGGAGCAACTGCCTCCCCGAAGGAGGCTGACAGGAAAGGAGGAATCGAGAATCCCTCCATCCAGGGGAAGAAGAGGACCGCCTCTGAAGACCCGGAGACCATGGTCTCAAAGCGGGGGCGGGGGGGGGAATCTTCGTTAGAGGGTCCTGCGCCGGGAGATGCCTCGGCCGCACTGTGCCCCCAAGGGGATCAGCCCTCCAGCGAGCCGAAGTGGAGAGGGGAGTTTTAAAATAAGAGATATCCCTGTTCTATTTTCTGAGGAATACCGAATTTTTACCTTGTAGTTCGGATCTCAGCCCTTCTTAGCAGAGCTCATCTTCAGGGGATCTTCAACCGGAGATGATGGAGAGCGGAACTCCTCCCCCTACTGTACCGCCGTGCGAGGCGTGCGACCCTGAGGTGTCGTCACGGAGGGTTTCTCCGAATACGGCAGGGCCGGAAGGCAGTCGTATGGCCCCCCAAAGCCCTCCGTGTCCGGCCTTCGAAAAAGGCCATCCACGAGTCCGGCACCATCTGGTGCGCGGTTGGAGGAGCTGAAAGATCTGCTCGGACGAGCGTCTATCTCAGAAGAACACCGTGCATTGATGGGCACGGTGATTGAAAGGATTTCATCCGCGGAGAGCGGGTTGCACAAGGCCGTCAGGAGTTTACTGACAGGTTTTGAGGTACGCGAAATGATGTACCTTTTGACAGTTCCGCATATAAAAGATGCGCCCTGTATAGATAGTAGCCCCTGAGACTCGGTGCGTTGTCAAAAATGACGGCGCGCCGAGGATCATAGTCCCAGGTATAACATGTCGCCGTTCCTATGTAGGTGGCGAAGTGTCCGGTGGCTAGCCGGACTGATGAATTTGCCGAGCTAAAGCGGCAACTTGATGTGGCAGATGCCAACATCGCGCTTGTTCACAAGCGGCTTGACGAGGCACAAGGTATGTAATTTCTCCGAAGACACCCGGTAAGAGGAGCTTGATGCCCGTACCTTACAACATGTGTGCTTGATGCAGATGGTGCCACTGCCATGGAGAACCTTCGGGCGAAACTTGCCCGAGCCAAGGAGCAGGCCAGGAGAAGCGATGCGGCTACCTTAAAGGCGACTCAAGAGCTGAAAGCCGAACAGGCTGCTCACTGCCGAATCAAGAAGGAAATGGCCTAGATGGCTGTGAAGTTGAAGAATGCTGCCAACCGCTGCGAGCTTCTTGAAAAAGAAGATCAGGCGGAACAGAAGGACCTGAAGAAGGCCTCTACCGAGGCCAAGGATGCTCGCTCTGCGATGAGAGCTATGAAGGAGGAGCTACGTCAGGCCGGAGATATCGCGGCTGGAAAGCCCTTTATGCTGCGGATGAAGTTCGGGGATCCTAAATATGCTCCGTTGGACCGGTTGTGGAGTGCTGCGGACACTTACCTGGACTTGGCGGCGAGTGCCGCGGATGCGGCCGAACACTTCCGAGATCAAAAGGATTAAGAAGTGGAAAAGCTTTTTTGGTTGCAGTTCCACAATCCAGAGTGCCCACTTCCATTAACCGATCATTTGCCGCGTGGCCGGAGCTGAATAGGTTATCCGGACTCACCATGAAGTATGTTGTGAGTCATCTGTGGCCGGAAAGGCCCGAGCCGAAGAGTTATTTTAGCTTGGTGCAGCAATTCCTTGGTGCGGTGCCGCATATCAACGCAATGAAGAGGTCAGCGTGCATAGAGGGTGCGCGGATGGCTCTTGCCCGTGTCAAGACATACTGGGCGGAGATGAAGGCCATCGATGTTGCATCCCAAGATTTGGACGGGAGCCGAGTACCTACCGAGCACTATTTTCAGGAAGTTCTGCAGGGCGCTCGTTTAATAGAAACGCAGTGCTCGAAGGATATTATGTTTGAATAACATGTATTATTGTAAAACAATGTTTCGAGGGAATATAAAAGCTTTTTATACTTGTGCCTTCAAGAATTAAAATACCTCCTGTGCGGCCGTTAATGTATATTTATATATAACCTGAAAGATGGCAGTCGTCGACTTCAGCCCCCACACGTATAATGCGGGGGTGTTCGCAGAAGGCGCATTTTCACACTTGATCCAACGTCTTGGTCCTATAAAGGAGGTGATAGCGCAGCGAACTAGGCAACCGGACTATAATGCTTTATCACTTTCACTTAGCCATAGGAGTTTGACAGTGGGGCTACTATATAGCCCCTAGGGGCACCGCTCACCGAATTGGGCGTGTGTGCTGGCCAGAAACGGCCCTTCGTTAATGCAGAGGAATCCTAAAGATTCCGGCGGGTCATCGAGTGGTTGAGCAGTCTCACGCTATATCATGACAGTCAGTTTTCGGCTTTCTCTACTGAGGTGCTCGCCTGGCCGAACCGGGCCACAATCGCAGTAGTTCTCCTGGTGCCGCCTTAGCCGATAGAGCGGAACGTAAGGAAGCAAAACACAGGAGCCGGGCAAACCCAACATTTGACCAAAGACATGATTCGGAGCTGATGCATATAAGGCCAAACTCGCGATGCCGAACACTCCCTAAGGTAGTCGGTCTTTATGAAAACGGGCTGAAGAACGCTGTTGGTAAAATGCCCCTGGTGTCCAGGTATGCGCAAAATTCTAACGTGGCCACATGCCAAGACGCCAGCCTCCACCTAGGTTATAGCAAGAAACCGGGGATGTGTATCAACAAGAGACATTAAAAAAGGTTTACGCAGGGTCTTAATCTGAAAAGAATCCTTGGAACGGGTCCCTACTGCACGTATGCGCCTGTGTCTCCGTTGTGCCGTATCCTGGACGGGTGTAGCACGGTGTTCTTATGCGCGGAGCCCCTTGTACGGGGGTATGCGGCTAGTAAGCCCTTGTATGTTTACGCCGGACTCGTCTAGCCGTGTTCGGGGTCTGAACGACTTCTTTAGGCATCTTTGATTAGCGAAGCCGGTTTAGTGTGTGGCTGTTAAGGCGGCCGCACAACCTTCCGCACTCGAGGAACACTCGATATTTCCCTTTAATGAGATGATGCCTCGCGGACCGGGCATTTTAAGTATAAGAGATGCGTAATGCAGTATTGCGTTAAAGCGGGCAAAAGCTTCGCGTCCCAGTAGTGCTTGATAGCTACTTGTAAATGGGGCGATGTGGAAGGTTACCTTTTCGCGACGGAAGTTGTCGGGTGAGCCAAACATAACTTCTAGCAGGAGAGAGCCCGTACAATGGGCATCTGGTCACCCCTTGAAAGGAAGTGTTTCTATGGCGAATTGTTGTTGGGTCTATCCCCATTTTGCGGTTTGTGTCCTGATATAGCAGGTTTAGATCACTGCCGCCGTCCATTAGGACTTGTGTAAAGTGGAGTCCGTCAATTATCGGATCTAATACCAAGGCAGTCCAACCTGCATTCCGGATACTTCTAGAGTAATCCTACAACCAGTGGCGGGACTCCTCTGGGATAGGCCTTATGGCGCGTATCTCTATGGGTGCCACTCTGTTCTTTCCTTTTGTCACGTGAAGTGAATTTACTGTTTTGACTTCTTGTGGGAAATTCTTTTGTTTTCCGGTGCTCTGCTTGTGGGGTTCGTCATCGTCCTCGCTTGGTGTGTCGAGCCCCTTGTGTTCGGCATTGAGTTTGCCGGATTGTTTGAAGACCCAACAATCTCTGTGGGTATGGTTAGCAGGCTTCCCGGGAGTACTGTGGATTTGACATATCTTGTCCAAGATTTTGTTTAGGTTAGATAGCTCGTCCCTGTTATCCTTGAGGGTCAGCTTTTTCTGATTCTGCCGAGAGCTTTTGAATCCGGCGTTGATTGTCGTGCTCTTCGGGCTGTTTCCCTTGGTCCTGCGCTGGTCCTTGCTGCATTGCGGTTTCCTGTTTCCATCCCTAACTTCGGATGTAATTGGGTCGCTGGTACTACATCTTGCCAACCAGCTATCCTCTCCTGCGCAAAAGCGGGTCATGAGGCTTGTTAATGCGGCCATTGTTCTTGGCTTTTCTTGGCCGAGGTGTCTGCAGCGAGCCATTCGTCTCGAACGCTGTGTTTGAAAGCTGCTAAGGCTTGGTGTCCTGGACGGTCGACTATCTGGTTCTTTTAGTAAGAAATCTGTTCGAGTTTCCGGGCTGACTCTCCGGGTGGTTGAGTTATATGACTTAAATCGTCTGCATCCGGAGGTCGGGCATAGGTCCCTTGAAAATTTGCCCGAAAAGCATCATCGAGCTCTTCCCAAATTCCAATGGTGTTTCCGGGAAGGCTTTTAAGCCAATGCCGGGCTGGCCCTTTGAGCTTGAGGGGTAAGTATTTTATGGCATGGAGATCATCTCCTCTAGCCAGGTGTATGTGGAGGATGTAATCCTCAATCCGCACTCTGTGGTCTGTTGTTCCGTATGCCTCTATGTTTACGGGCTTAAATCCCAATCGAAATTCATGATCCAAAGCACCTCATCGATGAAACATAGGGGTGTGCGGCACCCTATATTTGGGTGTACCGTGATGTTCGGATACTTGATGCGTTGCATTGCTTACTAGAGCTTGCTTTCTTGGCCCGTAGATAGATCTAGTTGGGCCATCTTTTTGATGCGAATCCTTGTGCGGATCGCGTGCCGGCTTGTGTGCGGCGCCCTTTGCCGCTCTATGTTGGCCATGGGGTTGTTTACCCGACCGGGTGGCTTCCTTATTTTTTTGATTGCGGGGGCTCTAAGGCCTCCTCATCAAATTCCGGCAGTAATTTTCGCCGGGTAGCTCTTTGTGCGGCGATCGCCCGTATTTGTCTCTTGATGTTGAGTACTTTGCTCCATCTAGTTCTGAGTGCATCTTCCGCTGTTACGAGCTTCGCTTCTGCTTTTTCAGGCTACGCGCAGTGGCGACGAGCCTTTTGTGGAGGTTCTTCTGCTTCGGTAGCTTGTCCGGCGTGAGGTCGTCCGGACTGTTATCTTCGCCGGGGACGGGTTGTTTATCCAGGTTGCCCTGTTCGGACGGTTGCTCGATGGCATGTTCGTCGTCCGCCAGTTCACCCTGCTCTATGGCTGGGTCTTTGTCGAGGTGGGGTTTGGAGCGGCGCTTACGCCGCCGCTTTGACTCCTTTTCAAGGGAACGATCCCTTGTTGCGTCCCTTTGTTCCTCGTCGTCGTTTCTTTTAGGTGTATCCACCATGTATACATCGTGAGATGGGGTGGTTGTCCAGTGCCCTATGGGCACTGGTTCCTGTTCGTCTCCTACATTGTCGTCCATACCATCGATTTCTTTGGAGTCGAAGTCGAGCATGTCGGTTAAATCATCGAAAGTGGCTATGAAGTGGGTGGTGGGTGGGCTTTGAATTTCTTCGTCGTTCGCATCCCAACCTTGCTGACCATAGTCCGGCCAGGGCTCCCCTGATATAGAGAGAGATTTTAATGAATTCAGAATGTCGCCGAAGGGCGAGTGCTGAAAGATGTCCACGGTGGTGTACTCCATGATCGGCGCCCAATCGGATTCGATTGGCAGGGGCGCGGAAGTTTCAGAGTCCAGAGAGGAGTCCGGCACTTTGGAGTCACGGGATTCGCAGAGGACAAGGCTGGTGTTCGGCTCAATCGCCGTAGATATTTCAGCCCCCGAGGCGGTGTCCAGCCTCCCGCCCTCGGTTGGCACAGTCGGCTCCGAGCCAAGGGTCGGAGCGGCACGGTGCGGCCTCGAGCCTTTGTTGTGGCGGAGCTAGATCATGCCCATCGTAACAGTGCGGCTCGCACGGTTGTGGCTCGGATCCGTCGAAGATCAAGTCTTCGCGGTTGTCAGCCATGTATTTTAAACTTCCAAATCTGACCTGATGGCCAGGGGCGTAGCTTTCGATATGCTCCAGATGGCCAAGCGAACTGGCCCGCAGTGCAAACCGCCGAATACGAAGATCTGTCCGGGGAGAAAAGTCTCACTCTGGACCGCATCATTGTTGATGATCGGAGGAGCCATCGGGCCTAAAGATGACGACACGGAGGAACTCTCAATGAAAGCACCAATGTCCATGTCAAAACCGGCGGATCTCGGGTAGGGGGTCCCGAACTGTGCGTCTAGGCGGATGGTAACAGGAGACAAGGGACATGATGTTTTTACCCAGGTTCGGGCCCTCTCGATGGAAGTCAAACCCTATTCCTGCTTGATTAATATTGATGATATGGGTAGTACAAGAGTAGATTTACCACGAGATCAGAGAGGCTAAACCCTAGAAGCTAGCCTATGGTATGATTGTTGTTCGTCCTACGGACTAAAACCCTCCGGTTTATATAGACACCGGAGGGGGTTAGGGTTACATAGAGTCGGTTACAAATGGGAGGAGATCTACATATCCGTATCACCAAGTGAGCGAGTCCTGGATTAGGGTGTGTCCGGATAGATGGACTATGACCTTTTGCCGGACTCCTGGACTATGAAGATACAAGATTGAAGACTTCGTCCCGTGTCCGGATGGGACTTTCCTTGGCGTGGAAGGCAAGCTTGGCGATAAAGATATGTAGATCTCCTACTATTGTAACCGACTCTGTGTAACCCTAACCCTCTTCGGTGCCTATATAAACCGGAGGGTTTTAGTCCGTGGGGACGACAATACCATACCATAGGCTAGCTTCTAGGGCTTAGCCTCTCCGATCTCGTGGTAGATCTACTCTTGTACTACCCATATCATCAATATTAATCAAGCAGGAGTAGGGTTTTACCTCCATCGAGAGGGCCCAACGTGGTAAAAACATCGTGTCCCTTGTCTCCTGTTACCATCCGCCTAGACGCATTAGGGGACCCCCGCCGAGATCCGCCGGTTTTGACACCGACATTGGTGCTTTCCTTGAGAGTTCCTCTCTGTCGTCATCTTTAGACCCGATGGCTCCTCCGATCATCAACAACGATGCGCTAGGGTGAGACTTTTCTCCCCGGACAGATCTTTGTATTCGGCGGCTTTGCACTGCGGGCCAATACGCTTGGCCATATGGAGCAGATTGAAAGCTACGCCCCTGGCCACCAGGTCAGATTTGGAAGTTTGAACTACACGGCTGACGTCCGCGGAGACTTGATCCTCGACGGGTTCGAGCCACAGCCAAGCGCGCCGCATTGTCACGAGGGGCATGATCTAGCTACGCCGAGCGGTCTCCGGAGGTCGCCAGTGTCCGCTCCGACCTATAGCTCGGAGCCGACTGCGTCGATCGAGGACGGGTGGCTGGACACCGCCTTGGGGGCTGCAATCTCTACGGCGATTGAGCTGTACACCTACCCCGTCCTTTGTGAAGCTCGTGAATCCAAGGTGCCGGACTCCTCTTCGGACTCCGAGCCTTCCGCGCCCCCGCCAATGGAATCCAATTGGGCACCGATCATGGAATTCACTGCCGCGGACATCTTTCAGCACTCGCCCTTTGGCGACATCCTGAACTCACTAAACTCTCTCTCTTTATGAGGGGAGCCCTGGCCGGATTATGGCCAAGAAGGTTGGGATGCGGACGACGAGGAAATTCAAAGCCCACCCACCACCCACTTCGTAGCCACTGTCGATGATATAACTGACATGCTCGACTTCGACTCCGAAGACATCGACGGTATGGACGACGATGTAGGAGACGACCAAGAACCAAATACCACAGGCCTTGGAAGGCCACCCTCGTCATACGACATATACATGTGGGCATCCCAAAAGATGGGAATGGCGATGGAACAATGGAGGATGACCCCTCCAAGAAACAGCCTAAGTGCCGAAGGCCGGGCGCCGCTCTAAATCCCGCCACAGCAAAAACGGTGATTCCGGCACGGGAGACAATAACACCCCGGACAGTGCCGAAGACAACCCCCTCCAACAGGATTCAGCGCAGGAGGATGGAGAAGCCAGCCCTCATGAGAGAGCGGCAGAAAGAGAGGTAGAGGACGATAATTACATGCCTCCCTCCGAAGATGAGGCGGGCCTCGACGACGACGAATTCGTCGTGCCCGAGGATCCCGTCGAACAAGAGCGTTTCAAACGCAGGCTTATGGCCATGGCAAGCAGCCTAAAAAAAAGCAGCAATAGCTTAGAGCTGACCAAGACTTGCTAGCTGACAGATGGACTGAAGTCCTTGCGGCCGAAGAGTATGAACTCGAGCGCCCCTCCAAGAGCTACCCAAAACGCATGCTGCTACCCCGATTAGAGGAGGAAGCACCCAAACCTACATCACCAGCGCATGATACGGCTGACCAGCCACCTCGTGGCGCGACAGAGAGGCCTCTCGGCCTTCAACTCAAGCCGCACCCCGGCGCCGCTCAAAAAATACCAAGGCGCGGGGAAATGCGCCAGACCTGCGAGATATATTGGAGGGCAAGGCAAGGCAAACAAGATTGATCTACGGATCGCATGGGCGCCCCATGACACATGACGATAACCGTCACGCCGGATATGGCAACTCCGGCCGGGCCGAACACAGTAGACAAAGCTCATTTGAGCTGCGTCGTGATATAATAACATGAGGCGCCAGACACCCACTATGCTTCACAGATGAAGTGATGGATCATCAAATCCTTGAGGGTTTCAAACCCGTAAACATTGAATCATACGATGGCACAACAGATCCTGCGGTTTGGACCGAGGACTATCTCCTTCACATCCACATGGCCCGCGGTGATGTTCTACACGCCATCAAATACCTCCCACTCAAGCTTAAAGGACCAGCCCGGCATTGGCTTAACAGCTTGCCAGCAGAGTCAATTGGTTGTTGGGAAGACCTGGAAGCCGCATTCCTCGACAATTTCTAGGGCACATATGTGCGACCACCAGACGCCGATGACCTAAGTCACATAATTCAGCAACTAGAGGAATCGGTCAGACAATTCTGGACACGGTTCCTAACCAAGAAAAAGCAAATCGTCGACTGTCCGGATGCAGAGGCCCTTGCAGCCTTCAAACACAACATCCGCGACGAGTGGCTTGCCCGGCACCTAGGACAGGAAAAGCCGAAATCCATGGCAGCCTCACAACACACATGACCCGCTTTTGCGCGGGAGTGGACAGCTGGCTAGCTCAAAGTAACAACATGACCAAGAGCCCTGGTAATTCAGATACCAAGGACAGCAATGGCAGGTCGCGTCGCGACAAGCACAAGCGCCACATTAACAGCGATAGTGCTGAGGATACGGCAGTCAATGCCGGATTCAGAGGCTCTAAACCCGGTCAGCGGAAAAAGCCATTTAAAGAAATACTCCGGGCCCGTCCAATTTGGACCGGATACTCGATCGCTCGTGCCAGATACACGGCACCCCCGAAAAACCAGCCAACCAAACCAACAGGGATTGCTGGGTTTTCAAGCAGGCGGGCAAGTTAAATGCCAGAAACAATGACAAGGGGCTGCATAGGAGCCCCGGCCGCCGAAGAATACAGGACAGAAGGGCTTCCCCCCACAAGTGCGGACGGTGAAGATGATATACGCAACCCACATACCCAAAAGGGAGCGGAAGCGTGCACTAAGGGACGTATATGCGATAGAGCCAGTCGCCCCAAAGTTCAACCCATGGTCTTCCTGCCTGATCACTTTTGATCGAAGGGACCACCCCACTAGCATCCGCCATGGTGGATTCGCCGCATTGGTTCTAGACCCAATCATTGACGGATTTCACCTCACTAGAGTCTTAATGGACGACGGTAGCAGCCTGAACCTGCTTTATCAGGATACAGTGCGCAAAATGGGCCTAGACCCATCAAGGATTAAACCCACGAAGACGACCTTTAAAGGCGTCATACCAGGTGTAGAGGCCAATGCAGGCTCGATTACACTTGAAGTGGTCTTCGGATCCCGGATAACATCCGAAGCAAGGAGTTAATCTTGACATAGTCCCGTTCATAGCGGCTATCACGCCTTTGCTTGGACGAACCGCACGGTAAAGTTCAATGTGGTGCCGCTTTCACGCATATCTCAAGCTCAAGATGCCAGGTCCTCGAGGAGTCATTACGGTCAATGGAAACACGAGCGCTCTCTCCGGACGGAGGAGCATCTGGCTGACCCTACATGGCGGAAGTACAAAGCAGCCTCTTAAGGCAATTCTCGAGTCCGGCTATTAAACGTCCGGACACCGTCAAGCGCGCCCGGAGTAACCTACAACAAGACCGCCTGGCACGTCCCGAGCACGCATAGCAATGCGGCCCAAACCCCAGCCCTCGCGAAATTGCGAAACCAGTACTACGCGTACATAATTACGCTCTGGAAATACCATGGGCATAGGGGAAGGGGCACGACCACGGCATGCCCAGAATGCGGCTCAACTGCACCAGGGGCTCCCGATTGTGTCATTCTTTTCTTTTCTTCTCTCTCTTTTTTACTTTCAGGACTCCGTTCTCACGAAGCCTGTCCGTGATAGAATCGCCAAACACACGATGCAACAGCAAGGGAAGTGAAAGCTACGTCGAGTGTCCAGTGGTCTCTATTACAAGCAGTATACCTGTTTTACATACCATCCCGCAGCTTACCCCTGGAGGGGGACATGTTAAAAAGTCCCATCCCTTGCTTATCGCACTATTTGTATTGTTCTGCTCTTACTGCAGCCCTTTTAAATAAACAATACATAGCTTCTGCCTACTATTGAATTCCTTTTTTCTATATATACATGTTCAGTTATGACATTGTGCAACCGTACACTTTGGTACAAGCAATACACCAGGGGCTTAAGTACCCCACAATACGGTGTGATAAGTCCGAACACTTTCACAAGTGCGGCACCCCGAAATTATAGCATTATATGCATCGGCTCCGAATCATGTCTTGGGTCAATAGTTGGGTTTGCCCGGCTCCCATGTTTTGGTACCTTATGTTCCGTTATATCGGCTCAGGTAGCGCTGGGAGAGCCCCTGCGGTTGTGCCCCGGTTGAGCTGGGTTAAGCACCTCAGCGGAGAAAGCTAAAACTGACCGTCATGATAGGGCGAGAGCCGGTCGCTGCTCGAGAGGTTTTCGAGTCCCTAAAGACTTATGTCGCTTAGGGCGAGGAGTCGGCACTGTCCGGCCTAGGCGTGGATATCGCCCCGAACTCGGTCTTACGAATACCAGGGGCTTCGCCGAAATTTAAAATTATAGAATTCTATGGCTAAGTGAGAGTGTTCAAGCATTATAGTCCGGTTGCCTTGTTCGTTGCGTTGAGCGCCTCCCTTGAAGGACCTAAGAATGGGAACAAGAGCGCTCAAGTTTATCCCAAACACTCCAGCACTCGTGGGATGGGGGCTGTAGCCGACGACTCACCATCTCTCAAATTTAATACACGGCCGCACAGAAGGTAATATTTTAAATTCAAAAGTGTTGCTTAGAGCATATGAACAAGTTTTTAGGTACAGGATAACAAATGCGAGTCTACTCAAAAATTACATCTTTGGAACATTCACCCACTATAAGGCGGGCACCCTTCAGGACGCCCTCATAATAAATTTCAGGCTTGCGATGCTCCTTGCCCGGTGGTGGTCCGTCCGTCACAAGCTTCTCAGCGTCCATCTTGCCCTTCAAAGGCACCTTAGCATGGGCAAGGCCCTCTGGGCACCTTCGATGCGCACGGAGTGCTTGACGACTTCAACCCATGGACAAGCGTCCACCAGCCGCCTCACCAGCCCGAAGTAGCTCCCAGGCATGGCTTCCTTAGGCCACAGCCGAACTATGAGGCCCTTCATGGCCTGTTCGGCCACCTTATGGAGCTCGACCAGCTGCTTCAATTGGTCGCTTAAGGGCACCAGGTGTCCAGCCTCAGCATACTGAGACCAGAACACCTTCTCCGTCGAGCTTCCCTCCTCGGCTCGGTAGAATGCGGCACCATCGGACACACTGTGGGGCAGATCTGCGAATGCTCCTGGAGAGCTCCGGATTCGGGTAAGTAACAGATAATTCACTTTCACATGCTTGCTTTGCATAAAGAATGCCTTACCCGCCGCTATCTTCTTCGTCGCCCCAATTTCCTGGAGGGATTTTTGGGCTTCGGCCTTAGCGGCTTTGGCCCTCTCAAGGGCCGAGAGGAGCTCGGACTCTCGAGTCTTTGAGTCACGCTCCAAACTCTCGTGTTTTTCCATGAGAGCCTGGAGCTCTTGCCGCACCTCCGCCACCCGCGCCTCCTGCTTCTCTCGCTCGGTGCGCTCGTCGATGGAAGCACCGTTAAGAGCCTCCATAAAATTATCCGGTGCCTCCGGTTGGACGGAGGTCACCGGCGTCACAGTCTTGCCCTTCTTACGAAGGGGTCGCCTGCCGGACTCCGGAACCGCTGAAGGTTCCGGTACGGAGTCCGGCACAGGACCGGACATAAAGCCCTTCAGGGTTTCATCCCCTTTGCGCCCGGAGTCCGGGAGGTCGCCTTGCGGCGCCTCCAGGGCCACCTCCTCCTGGCTGGGCCCCTTTTGGGACTCCACCTCGGCATCATCCGCGGCGGGAGGAGACGAGGCGGTCGGAAGTGAGGTGCTATTCACATCCGACGAATCCAGGGAGCTGCTCGTCGAAGCGTCGAGCCCGTCCTTGGTCGGGCTGCATGGTTATATTCGGCGTTAGAAAATGTTGTGCGTCAAATGGAACGCCATGAGTTATTCTGGTGTCCGGACACTTACGATCTCGCCAGGGGCTTGGTCCTCGGTGGCCACTCCTCTTCACCGTCGTCGGTGTTGGTGGTGTAGTCTGGAGGAAGGGTCCTTCCCTTCTTGGACCCTCCGGCCTCCCCGGTTGGGGCCTCTTTTTCCTCCTCCTTGTCTTTGCGGGAGGAGTCCGCCTCGGAGTCATCGGACGATGAGTCCGACAACACCTGGCGCCTTCTTCTTGGCCTTCTTCTCTGGCACCACGTAAGGTGCGGAACCAAAGAACCCCGCTAATTCCAAGGGCGTCGGCTGGGTCTTACGGCAAGGGAGCCGGACAGTCAACCTGTCGGACGTCTTCTGCCAGTCTGTCCAAAGGTAATGGAGTTTTAGAACCCGCATAGAGTCAAACTATGAAAAAGAGTCCCGTAAAGGGTAAAATAGCTTACCTCGCTGGCTTGATGCGCGAGCTGAATCCGCGATCTTGATGGCAGATCACGGGAGCCTCGGCGCCCTTGAACGGCACATTCCGGGCATCTTCAGACGTAGTGTCAAAGAGCCGGCTCAAGGTTCGGTGTTGTGCGGATCAAACTCCCACAAGTTGAAGGCCCGTTCTTTGGCATGGGAGGATCCGGTGGATGAGCATAACCTGGACTACGTTGACAAGCTTGAGCTTCTTGTCCACCAAGTTTCGGACGCAGGTTTGGAGTCCGGTCAGCTCTTCCGAATTACCCCATGTCAGGCCCGTCTCTTTCCATGAGGTGAGCCGTGTAGGGAAGCCAGATCGGAATTCGGGGGCCGCTGCCCATTTAGTGTCGCGCGGCTCGGTGATGTAGAACCACCCCGATTGCCACCCCTTTCTCGTCTCCACGAAGGAGCCCTCGAGCCATAGGACGTTGGCCACCTTGCCCACCATGGCACCTCCGCGCTCCGCTTGGCAGCCGCCCACTACCTTCGGCTTGACATTGAAGGTCTTCAGCCATAAGCCGAAGTGGGGTTGGATGCAGAGGAAGGCCTCGCACACGATGATGAACGCCGAGATGTTGAGGATGAAATTCGGGGCCAGATCGTGGAAATCCAGGCCGTAGTAGAACATGAGCCCCCGGACACGTGGGTGAAGTGGAAAACCTAGTCCGCGGAGGAAGTGGGGGAGGAACACCACCCTGTCATGGGGCCTGAGGGTGGGGATGAGCTGCCCCTTGTCGGGGAGCCGATGCGCGATGTCGTCGGACAAGTATCCGGCCTTTCGCAGCTTTTTGATGTGCCCCTCCGTGACGGAGGAGGCCATCCACTTGCCTCCCGCTCTAGATATAGTTGGAGAATGTTGAGGTGGGATGTGCGGACTTGGGCGCTAGAGCTCAAGTGCGCGGAAATGGATGAGCAAAGGAGGAAGAAGGCGTGTGTGAAAAAGTGGATCATTATCCCCTTATATGGACGGACAAAGCTATGCGTCCCCACCGGCCTGATAAAACTCGCTTATCTCCCAAGCGCCGTAATCAATGGCGCGATTGGGTTACCCACGCCTGTATTGATGAGAACCCCGGAATAAGGGGAAACAATCTCTGCTTTGACAAGACGTGCCAAGGAAACTGCCTCGCTAAACGCGCTGAGGTGGGACAGTGAAAACTACTCGAATAAAGGCTTGGCCATGGTGTGATGTCACGCTGCGGAATACGCCAGCAGATTGAGTTTGTGTAAATAGTATTCTCTCTAGGGTGGTATGTGGAACTTATTTTGCAGAGCCAGACACTATCCTTGTGTTCAAAATCTTCTATGAAGAATTCGGAGGAGGAACCTGCCTTGCAATGCCGAAGACAATATGTGCGCCGGACTCGTCGTCATTGAAGCCTGGTTCAGGGAGCTCTTGAGGAGTCTGGATTAGGGGTGTCAGGATAGCGGACTATGACCTTTGGCTGGACTCCTGGACTATGAAGATACAAGATGAAGGCTTCGTCCCGTGTCCTGATGGGACTTTCCTTGGCGTGGAAGGCAAGCTTGGCGATACGGATATGTAGATCTCCTACCATTGTAACCGACTCTGTGTAACCCTAACCCTCTTCGGTGCCTATATAAACCAAAGGGTTTTGGTCCGTAGGACGAACAACAATCATACCATAGGCTAGCTTCTAGGGTTTAGCCTCTCTGATCTCGTGGTAGATCTATTCTTGTACTACCCATATCATCAATATTAATCAAGCAGGAGTAGGGTTTTACCTCCATCGAGAGGGCCCAAACCTACATAAAAACATCCTGTCCCTTGTCTCATATTACCATCTGCCTAGACGCACAGCTTGGGACCCCCTACCCGAGATCCGCCGGTTTTGACACCGACACCAAGCTTGCCTGCCACGCCAAGGAAAGTCCCATCCGGACACGGGATGAAGTCTTCAATCTTGTATCTTCATAGTCCAGGAGTCCGGCCAAAGGTTACAGTCCGGCCATCCGGACACCCCCTAATCCAGGACTCCCTCAGGGGCCCAACTAAGATTGCATGCATGCACGAGCACACCCAGACCACTACATACACATTTCATGAGCATTTGCATATGCATATAGATAGGATTGCATCCTACATTCATTCTCATCTACATGGAGTTGCAGGTTCCTGCCGTGAACTTGACTTCGGCAAAGGATGAGAAGACTGCACGGCACAGCAATCCCTGGCAAACCAAACAGATAAGTTTACCTCTTGTCCATTAGTGTTCTGTAAAGCTATAACTTTGCATAAGGAAACCTTGCCTTTATTTTTGAGACTTAGGTGCTCCCATCCATGACTCGAACGTTGCTTGATCGGGATGGTCATGATAACCTTTGGTAAAAAGGAGTTGGCGGGGGCCTGGCCCCTCTGTCTGTTCCCCGGCAGACAAAAGAGGGTGCCGGCAGGATATCCTGCCGGGGTAACTCGTTTATTTTTTATTAGAGAGGCGTCGGCATGGACATATACATGCACGTGTTCCCGGTAAGGTTCATCTTTTTCACTCATATGATGATACAAGTACAAGTATTACAGAACACATAGATGGACTCGAGAAGATTACATTATTTGAATTAAAATTTGGTGATTGCCTACAAGTTTAAGATTGAAAAAGATAAGTGCCCCGTTACACATTTGCCCCTGTCCATCCCTCGTAGGAAGAGGTCAAAGGGGACCGGAGGCGGGCGCAGCTGGGATTCGGTGCCTCCCCAGGATCAGGACGGCGCTACTCCCCAGCAAGAAGAAAGAAACCAGAGGGCAGGCGTGGATGGTGACCCTGCCGGAGGGCCAGGTGGGAGGTACGGAGTCACCGACAAACCCGACTCATCAGAACGGACATCCCTGTTCATGGCGCGTCGTGGGTTACCGCTGCCGTCCGCATCACTACCACCCGAAGACTTCGGCGCGACCACCACGCCAGACACCATGCTCTCTAAGCCCTTCCATAGAGAGCATGGTCGTCCTCGACAGCCTTGGTGTTGGAAGATACCGCGTGCCTTGAAGACCGTGAGAAAGCAAGGAGCCTCCCTGATCGACGAGACGACCGCACCCAGGAGGAGCCAGATTCGCCCCTAGCAGCGAATCTGTCCTATAGCTTCTCCCCGATGCCGCAAGAAGAAGAAGAACGAGGAGCGGTCAACTACCATGCACCGTGCCCAACTCGAGCTGCAACTTGGTGTCAGCCGCGTCCCCTCCCACTAAAGTTGAGGCTACAGGCGACGCTGCAACAAACGCTCCGGGGTTGCCATTCCCGGCATCAGCGCCGTGCCGCCTGAATCTTCCCCTCAGATCTGAGGGAGATTCCAAGCAGAAACCCGAGGGCAGGCCCCGGGCTATCCTCTTCAACATCACCAATAAAAACAGAGAACCAGAAGAGAAGACGAGAGAGGATGCAGGGATGAATGGCTTCGCCCTCCTCCGCTCCTCCTTTTATAGGCCGGGCGGGGAAGGGCAACTGCTCCATCAACGGGCGACAACCGCCCTCCTCCACCAATTCAAGGTGGGAGGACCCGCTTCAAGGTGCTCTCCCGCACCACGCGCCTCCGTTACCTACCCCGTGCGATGCATGCAGCATACGTGGCTAAGGATAAGAGCGCGCTTTGGGGAGAGTAATTTGGCAGTTTCTACCCCGTGCATTAAAGTCATTCACGGGCCACCACTGCCGCGGTCCCACCACCATTAGCTTTACACCGCGCGTGGGGGAGCCGAAAACTGCCCCGGAATCAAGACCAATGAAGCAGCAATGAAAAACCTCAAGGGGCCAACCCTTTCAGCAATTCTGCCTGTGCACTTACTAGGGCCTATCCTGACGACACTCAACATCGCGTTCGGGGCAGGCCTGGTGGCTTTTGTCGGTGCAAAAGACCCTGGGTATGTTGCCCAACTGTGCACAGGCACAATGTCAAGATTGAAGCGCCAACTCAAGTCAGAGGTCGAAGAGCCAAGAGACTTGAAGAACTAACATGCAGCTCAGAGAGACCGAGATCGAGCCAAAGGCACAGGATATCGGCAAGAGAAGGGCCTCCCTTGCTGGGCAGGCGAGCCCGGCAAGGGGCGAGGCCACCACCCGAAGCAAGCAACCAAGACTCCCCGACAGAGCCTGCCGGGGCTCATGGGGGCTGAAGCACCCCGCCAACCACTCAAATGCGACCCACGTCACCAATCAATGCGGTGTCAAGCCGCAAGATGATTAAGTGGCAGCCATTCGCCACATGGCAGCCGTTTCCTATAGAAAAACCCATAGATGACACCCGTCCTGCGACGTGTTAAGAGAACAAATACGGAGCTAGCGAGATAGCCCGGCAAGTCATGCCGGACAGCCAGTGATGTGACACCAAGCGGTGCATTTAATGCACCTTGTCAGCTCGCGGAGTTAGGTATGATAACACTGTTTGCTATCATATCACTGGATAATGGCCACTTTGCCACTGTGGTGACCCCTTGATCTATAGAAGGAGGTCTGTCGGTGTCAAAATCGGCGGATCTCGGGTAGGGGGTCCCGAACTGTGCGTCCAAGGCGGATGGTAACAGGAGGCGGGGGACACAATGTTTACCCAGGTTCGGGCCCTCTCGATGGAGGTAATACCCTAGTTCCTACTTGATTGATCTTGATGATATGAGTATTCCAAGAGTTGATCTACCACGAGATCGTAGAGGCTAAACCCTAGAAGCTAGCCTATGGTATGATTGTTGTTGTTCTACGGACTAAACCCTCCAGTTTATATAGACACCGGAGGGGGCTAGGGTTACACAGAGTCGGTTACAATGGGAGGAGATCTACATATCCGTATCACCAAGCTTGCCTTCCACGCCACTGAACCAGGCTTCAATGACGATGAGTCCGGCGCGCAGATTGTCTTCGGCATTGCAAGGCGGGTTCCTCCTCCGAATACTCCATAGAAGATTTTGAACACAAGGATAGTGTCCGGCTCTGCAAAATAAATTCCACATACCATCGTAGAGAGAATAATATTTCCACAAATCTAATATGCCGACCGTTTTTCATAACGTGACATATTGCCATGGTTTGGTCATGACGAACCGTCTTCCTCCATCAGCCTGCCACTGCATGTCTTGCGAGGCGATTTATTTGGCACATCTTGTCGGAGCAGAGATCGTGTCCCCCTTATCACGGGATTCCCATCAATACGAACGTGGGTAACCCAATCGCGCCCGTAGGTATGACTCCCCAATTCTAGGCAAGTCCCAAACGACTACACGGAGGACGCTTGATATTCACCTCCTTTATAAAGAGGCCAAGGCCTGTCCCTTTTTCTTCTCGTGCTCAATCGAATCCTTTCCCCACCTCGAGTTCCAACACCCCAGGCTCAGGTCAGGCGCTTCAGACCTTCAACCATGTCTGGATCCAACCTTCAAGGTCGGTGGATGCCTTCCTACATCACAGAGGAAGACGTCAAGAAGCTAAGAGAGGCCAGATTTCTGACCGGCGAGATCTCTCACAGGTTGCCTACTGGAGGGCAGGTCATACCTACTTCGAACTCGGCGAGAGTGTTGTATTCATCTCTCACTTCCTCCGAGGGCTAGGCCTCGCTCTAGATCCCTTTGTGAGGGGGCTCATGTTCTATTACCGGCTGGATTTCCATGATCTGGCTCCCGATTCTGTCCTCCACATCCCGTCATTCATCGTCGTGTGTGAAGGTTTCCTCCGCATTACCCCTCACTTCAGCCTGTGGCTCAAAACCTTCAATGTGGAGCCAAAGATGATCGAGGTGACGCCTTGAGTCTGGAGGTGCCGTAATAAGCAAAAGTGCCAATGCCCCATGGCGGAGGGTTCCTTCTAGGAGGTGCCCGGCTTATGGCAGCAGGGGTGGTTTTATATCACAACTCGGGGTACCAAGTGGGTGGCCGCCCTGCTTTCGCTCGAGACCCCGCATACGATCGCCTTCATGGATTAACAAGGGGCAAGACTGGGGGTCAGTAAAGGATGTGCCGACATTGCAGAGCCGCATCCGAGATATCCTTGAGAGAGATATCAGTCTAGCTGCAGTAATGCAAGTCATGTTAATTGCCGAGTCCTGCCCTACAAGCAGCGTCCTCTCCGGCTTGTGGGAGTTCAACCGGAAGGACCGCGAGCTATTCAGCACTTCCTCGGCATGGCCTTTCGAAGAGATGTACAAATTGTTCTTCGGACCACAAATAATGTGTCTGGACACCACCGAGGATGCGGGTCTGAGCTGCAATCGTCCAGATACCCAAGTAAGTAGTCCCGTAGCCGAACACGTTGTCTTTTTATTTATCACAACAGCATTCTAAAAAGTCACTCTTTGACCAGGATTGGGTAACAAAGGAAAAGATGATCAGGTGTCCGGCCCCCCTTCCTGAGGTCTCACCGGATCCTGTGCTAGCCAGGATGCTGGAGCTTGCGCCTTATCAAGCTCCCTCAGGGGACGATAAAGGGGGGGATAAAGAGGCTGAAAGCGGATCTCGCTCACTCTTCATTCAAACAGGGGGAGTTAGAGCCTCCGCGAAGGAGGATAACAGGGGAGAGGAATCTGAAATTCCCTCTCCCTACGGGAGGAAGATGACCACCTCTGAGGACCCGGAAACAATGGTTTCCAAACTGGCGGAGAAATCTTCACCAGAGGGTCCTGCCTCGGGGGGAATCCTTGCCGCACAGTGTCCGCAAGGGGATCAGCCTCCCGCCGAGTGGTACGTAAACAAAAAGTGCTTAATAGTAAAAAATATCCTGCTTTACCCCTGAGGATAATAACCGAAGCATTTATCTTGTAGTTCGGATCACAGCCCTTCTCGACAGAGTTCTTCTTTGGGGGATCTTCTTCTAGAGATGATGGAGAGCGAAACGCCTCCCCCTGCCATCTCGCCTTACGAGGCGGGCAACCCCGAGGTGTCATCGCAGAGGGTTTCTCCTGATCCGGCAAGGCCAGAGGGTAATCCTTTGGCCACCCGAAGTCCTCAGTATCCGGCTCTTGAAGAGAGCAACCGAAAGAGTCTGGCACCGTCTGGTGTGCGGTCGGACGCATTGAAGGATCTGCTAGAGCAAGCGGCTATCTCAGAAGTGCATCGCACGCTAATGGGTACGGTGATTGAGAGGATTTCATCCCCCGAAAGCGGGTCGCATGAAGCTTTTATGAGTCTGCTGAAAGGTTTTGAGGTACGTGAAATAGTGTGTATTTTTGGCAGTACCGCACATGTTAGGTGTGCCCTATGCAGATAGTAGCCCCTGAGACTTTGGTTGCCGTCGAGCGGCGGCAAGCGAAGGATCATAGTCGGTAATTTTCAATCTGCCTTCATATGCAGGTGGCGGAAGGTCCGGTGGCTAGCCGGACAGGTGAGTTTGCCGAGCTGAAGCGGCAACTGGATGGGGCAGATGCCGACATCGGGCTTGTCAATGAGCGGCTTGACGAGGCACAAGGTATGTGATATCTCCGGTGATCAGCACGTAGTAAGAGGAGCACAATGCCTTTATATTTACTATGTTGTGACTGCAGATGGAGCTGCGGCCATGGAGAGCCTTCGGGCGGAACTAACCCGAGCCAAAGAACAAGCCATGAATAGTGCTGTGGCCGCTGTGAAGGCGGCCGAAGAGTTGAGGGCCGAACAGGCTGCCCATTGCCAAAGTAAGGAAAAGATAGCCAAGATGGCTGTGGAACTGAAGGAAGCCGCTGACCGTTACGAGCTTCTTGAAGGTGAGAGTCGAGCGAAGGTAACAAACCTGGAGAAGGCCACGGTGGCTGCCAAGGATGCCCACTCTACAATCAGAGCGATGAAGGAGGAGCTGCGCCAAGTCGGGGATATCGCGGCTGGGAAGCCCTTTATGCTGCGGATGAAGTTCGGAGATCCTACGTACGCTCCTCTTGATCGGTTATGGAGTTCTGCAAAAGCATATCTGGATTTGGCAGCAAGTGCTGCTGACGCGGCCGAATACTTCAAAGATCAAAAAGATCGTGAAGTGGAAAAGCTGTTTTGGTCACAATTCAATGCTCCAGCGCGTCCGCTTCGGTTGAACGAAAGAATGGCCGAGTGGGCCGAGCTCCATAGGATGTCCGGGCTAGCCATGAGGTCTGTTGTGGATCATCTGTGGCCGGAAGGGCCAAGGCCGAACAGTTATTTTAGTTTGGTGCAGCAATTCCTTGGTGTTGTGTCGCGCATCGATGCTATGAAGGGGTCGGCATGCATAGAGGGTGCACGGATGGCACTTGCCCATGTCAAGACATACTGGGCGGAGATGGAGGCCACCGCTATTGCAACCCAAGGTTCGGCTGTGGGCCGAGTAGCTGTCGAGCACTACTTTGAAGAAGTCCTTGAAGGCGCTCGTTTAATAGAGGCTCAGTGCTCGAAAAATATTATGTTCTAATGACATGTATTCCCATTGTGAAAACAATGTTTTATTGAGTTATAAAAGGCTGTGTTTATACTTTTTGCCTGAAAGTATTATGATGCCTCCTATGCGGCCGTTTATGTATATATGTATATAACCTGAAAGTTTGCAGTCGTCAGCTTCAGCACCCACGCATATAATGCGGGGTGTTATAAACAGCGTGTTCACACTTGATCCAACGTCTTGGTCCATTAAGGAGGTGATAGCGCAGCGAACTAGGAAATCGGACTATATTGCTTTAATACTTTCACTTAGCCATATGAGTTTGACAGTGGGGCTACTATATAGCCCCTGGTGCCTCCGCGCTCATCCGAATACGGAGCGCGTACATGCCTGGCCGGGAAACAGACCTTCGTTAATGCGGAGGAATCCCGAAGATTCCACTAGGTCGTTGAGTGGTTGACCAGTCTCGCGCTTTATCATGATAGTCAGTTTTCGGCTTTCTCTACTAAGGTGCTCGTCCGGATGAACCAGGGCATAATCGCAGTAGTTCTCCGGGTGCCACCTTAGCCGATAGAGCGGAACGTAAGGTAGCAAATCACAGGAGCCGGGCAAACCCAACATTTGACCAAAGACATGATTCGGAGCTGATGCATATAAGGCCAAACTCGCGACACCGAACACTCCCTAAGGTATTCGCTCTTTATAATATATGCCGGGCTAAGCAATGCCCTTGAAAATGAGCCCCAAGTGTCCGGGTACATGCAATATTCTGACGTGGCCACATGCCAATTACGTCAGCATCATTCTCGGTTATCTTGAGACTCCGGAGGATGTGAACCACAAGAGACAGTAACCAAGGTTTACGCAGGGTCTTAATCTAAAAAGAAACCTCTGAACGGGTCCCTGCTGCACGTCTGCGCCTGTGTATACGTTGTGCCGTATCCTGGACGGGTGTAGCATGATCGTCATCTGTAAAAGAGAGGAACTTAGTTGAAAGTTATCATGCAAAAAATTGGTTACTCTAAATAATCCGTTTAAAATTCAAGATAAGTAGAGTTGAGCCGTAGCCCTGTTTACACGCGGGAAGCCCCTGGTACCATCTATAAGGGTGCAACCACCAAACCTATCTCAATCTGGTTGAGGGAGTCCTGGATTAGGGGGTGTCCGGATAGCCGAACTATCACCGTTGTCCGGACTCCTGGACTATGAAGGTACAAGATTGAAGACTTCGTCCCGTGTCCGTATGGGACTTTCCTTGGCGTGGAAGGCAAGCTTGGCGATACGGATATGTAGATCTCCTACCATTGTAACCGACTCTGTGTAACCCTAAACCTATTCGGTGTCTATATATACCGAAAAGGGTTTTTAGTCCGTAGGACGAACTACAACCATACCATAGGCTAGCTTCTAGGGTTTAGCCTCTCTGTTCTCGTGGTAGATTTACTCTTGTACTACCCATATCATCAATATTAATCAAGCAGGAGTAGGGTATTACCTCCATCGAGAGGGCCCGAACCTGGGTAAAAACATCGTGTCCCTTGTCTCCTGTTACCATCCGCCTAGACGCACAGTTCGGGACCCCCTACCCGAGATCCGCCGGTTTTGACACCGACATTGGTGCTTTCACTGGGAGTTCCTCTGTGTCGTCACCTATAGGCCCAATGGCTCCTTCAATCATCAGCAACGATGCAGTCCTGGGTGAGACTTTTCTCCCCGGACAGATCTTCGTATTCGGCGGCTTTGCACTGCGGGCCAATTCGCTAGGCCATCTGGAGCAAATCAAAAGCTACGCCCCTGGCCATCAGGTCAGATTTGGAAGCTTGAACTATACGGCCGATGTCGCGGAGACTTGATCTTGACGGATTCGAGCCACAGCCAGCGATGCCGCCTTTGTCTCGATGGGTATGATCTAGCTCTGCGGCGAACAGTATACCGAGGCCGCACCAAGATCCGCTCCGACCCTTAATCCGGAGCCGGTTTCGCCGATCGAGGACGGTTGGTTGGACACCGCCTCGGGGGCTGAAATCTCCACGGTGATTGAGCCAAACACCATCCCTGTCCTTTGCGAAGCTTGTGACTCCTAGGTGCCGGACTCCTTTCTGGACTTCGAACCTCCCGCGCCTCTACCAGTCGAATTCGGTTGTGCATCGATTATGGAGTTCACCACCACGGACATCTTCGGCACTCGCCCTTTGGCAATATCCTGAACTCATTAAAGTCTCTCTCTTTGTCGGGAGCCTGGCGAACTATGGTCGGGAAGGTTGGGATTCAGACGGCGAAGAAATTCAACGCCCACCCACCACCCACTTTGTAGCCATGCCGATGATTTAACCGACATGCTTGACTTCGACTACGAAGACATCGGCGGTATGGACGGCGGTGCGGAGGCGATCAAGAAACCCGGCGCGGAGGCGCTGGAAGGCCACCTCGTCATATGACATATACATGGTGGACATCCCAAAAGATGGGAATGGCGATGGAGCCAGTCGCCCCGAAGTTCAACCCATGGTCTTCCTGCCCGATCACCTTTGATCGAAGGGCCCACCCCACTAGCATTCGTCATGGCGGATTCGCCGCATTGGTTCTTGACCCAATCATCGACGGATTTCACCTCACTAGAGTCATGATGGACGGTGCTAGCAGCCTGAACCTGCTTTATCAGGATAGAGTGCGCAAAATGGGCATAGACCCCTCAAGGATTAAACCCACAAAGACGACCTTTAAAGGCGTCATACCGGGTGTAGAGGCCAATTGTACAGGCTCAGTTACACTCGAAGTGGTCTTCGGATCCCCGGATAACTTCCAAAGCAAAGAGTTAATCTTCGACATAGTCCCGTTCCGCAGCGGCTATCACGCACTTCTTGGACGAAGCGCATTTGCAAAGTTCAATGCGGTGCCGCACTACGCATACCTCAAGCTCAAGATGTCAGGCCCTCGAGGAGTAATCAAAGTCAATGGAAACACCGAACGCTCTCTCTGAACGGAGGAGCATACGGAGGCCCTCGCGGCGGAGGTGCAAGGCAGCCTCTCACAGCAATTCTCGAGTCCGGCCACTAAACGTCCGGACACTATCAAGCATGCCCGGAGTAACCTACAACAAGACCGCCTGGCATGATCCAAGCACGCGTAGCAATCCGGCCCCAACCCCAGCCCTCGAGAAATTGCGAAGCCAGTACTACGCGTACATAACTACGCTCTGGAGATACCATGGGCATAAGGGGAGGGCCACGACCACGGCACGCCCAGAATGCGGCTCAACCGCACCAGGGGCTCCCGTTTGTGTCATTCCTTTTTTTTCTTTTTTTTTCTTTCGGGACTCCGTTTTCCGGAAGCCCTGTCCGGCCTTTGGAATTGCCGAACTTCGCGATGCAACAACCGGGAAGCAGAAAGTTACGCCGAGTGTCGGTGGTCTCTACTACGAGCATTATAGCTGTTTTACATACCATCCGCAGCTTACCTGGAGGGGGACATGTTAAATAGTCCCATCCCTTGCTTATCGCACTATTTGTATCGTTCTACTTTCATTGCAGTACCTTTTTGAATAAACAATACATAGCTTTTGCCTATTATTGCACTCCATTCTTTATCTATATATATGTTCATTTCATGACATGTTGCACCCGTACACTTTGGTACGGCCAATACACCGAGGGCTTAAGTACCCCAAAATATGGTGTGATAAGTCCGAACACTTTCACAAGTGCGGCACCCGAACTTATAGCATTATATGCATCGGCTCCGAATCATGTCTTGGGTCAATAGTTGGGTTTGCGGCTCCCATGTTTTGGTACCTTACGTTCCGTTATATCGGCTAAGGTAGCACCTTTGGGAGAACCCTTGCGATTGTGCCCGGTTGAGCTGGGTTGAGCACCTCGGTGAAGAAAGCTAAAACTGACCGTCATGATAGAGGCGAGAGCCGGTCGCTGTTCGAGAGGTTTTTTCGGGTCCCTAAAGACTTATGCCGCTTAGGCGAGGAGTCGGCATTGTCCAGCAAAAGGCGTGGATGGCGCCCGAACTTCGGTCTTCTGAATACTAGGGGCTTCATGAAATTTAAAATTATAGAATTCTATGGGTAAGTGAGAGTGTTCAAGCACTATAAGTCCGGTTGACTTGTTCGTTGCGTTGAGCGCCTCCTCGAAGGACCCAAGAATGGGAGCGAGAGCGCTCAAGTTTATCCGAAAACCCGGCACTTTCGTGGCATGGGGGCTGAAACCAACAATTGCCATCTCTCAAATTTGATAAATGGCCGCCTGAAGGTAATATTTTAAATTCACAAGCGTTGCTTAGCGCATATGAACAAGTTTTCAGCGTCTGAGGATAACAAATGCGAGTCTACTAAAAATTACATCTTTGGAGCATTCACCCGCTATACGGAGGGCACCCTTCAGGACGCCCTCATAGTACATTTCGGGCTTGCGATGCTCCTTGCCCTTCGGTGGCCCATCCGTCACAAGCTTCTCCGCATACAGCTTGCCCCAGTGCACTTTAGAGGGCCCGACGGGCACCTTCAATGCAGGCGGAGCGCTTGATGACTTCAATCCATGGACAGGCGTCCACCAGGCGCTGCACTAGCCCGAAGTAGCTCCCAGGCATGGCTTCCAATGGCCACAGCCAAACTATGAGGCCCTTCATGGCCTGTTCGGCGACCTTGTGGAGCTCAACCAGCTGCTTCAGCTGGTCGCTCGAGGCACGGACGTTCGGCCTCGATATCGAGACAGAACACCTTCTCCGTCGAGCTCCCTCCTTGGCGGTAGAACGTGACAGCATCAGACACACTACGGGGCAGATCTGCGAATGCTCCTGGAGAGCTCCGGATTCGGGTAAGTAATAGGTAATTCACTTTCACATGCTTGCTTTGCATAAAGAATGCCTTACCCGCCGCTATCTTCTTTAATGATTCAATCTCTTGGAGGGCTTTTTGGGCTTCGGTCTTTGGCACTCTCAAGAGCCGAGGCGAGCTCGGACTCTCGAGTCTTGAAGTCACGCTCCAAACTCTCGTGTTTTTCCACGAGAGCCCGGAGCTCTTGCCGCACCTCCGCCACCCGCGCCTCCTGCTTCTCTCGCTCGGTGCGCTCCACGGCCGCTTTGCTTTCGGCCGCGGACACCGCTTCCTTCAGGGTCGCCACCTCTTCGTGGCCCCTACAATACCCACGTTACTCCTGTCATTTTTGCAACCAAATCCTTTCTCTAAGGTATTTCTTTAATAAGGTATTACTTACCTTCCTTGTCCTCGAGCTGCTTCTTGGCAAGGCCGAGCTCGTTCTCGGACCGCTCGAGGCTCTGCTTCAATGCATTGACCTCCAGCGATCGGTCTTGGCAGAGGTCGGCAACGCAGCCTGTATTCCCATATTGACATACTTATGTTAGACTCCTGCGTATATCTTTTTAGATCCTTAGTCCGGCTTTTCTTTCCGAACACCGAACTAAGCATCAGGGGCTACTGTCTATGCGGTAATATTTTTACATATTCTAAACCTACCTCAAAGGCTGTTAGAAGGCTGGTACAGGCTTCAGCCAGCCCACTCTTGGCAGACTGAACTTTCTGGATCACCACACTCATAACAGTGCGGTGCTCCTCGTCGATGGAGGCGCCTTTAAGCGCCTCCAGCAAGCTATCCGGTGCCTCTGGATGGACGGAGGTCACCGGCGTTGTAGTCTTACCCTTCTTATGAAGGGGCCGCTTGCCGGACTTCGGAACCACTGAAGGTTCCGGTACGGAGTCCGACACAGGGCCAGACTTAGAGTCCTCTGGGGTTTCGCCCCCTTTGCACCTGGAGTCCGGGAGGTTGCCTTGCGGCGCCTCCAGGACCACCTCCTCCTGGCTGGGCCCCTTTTGGGACTCCACCGCGGTGTCGTCTGCGTCACGAGGGGAGGAGGCGGTTGGAAGTGAAGTGCTATTCACATCCGACGAATTCAGGGAGCCGCTCGACGAAGCGGCGAGCTCCTCCTTGGGCGGGCTACATGGTCATATTCGGCGTTAGAAGACACTATGCGAAAAATAAAAAGTCATGAGCTATTCTGGAGTCCGGACACTTACAATCTCGCCAGGGGCTTGGCACTTGTTGGCCACTCCTCCTCGTCGTTGTCGGTGTTGGTGGAGAAGTCCGGAGGAAGGGTACTTCCTTTCTTGGACCCTCCGGCCTCCACCGTCGGGGTGGCCTTCCTTTTATTCTCTCCCCCCGCTGGGGGAGAGGCTTCTTGTTCCTCCTCCTCTTCCTCAGAGGAGGATTCCGCCTCAGAGTCGTCGGACGACGAGTCCGACAGCACTGGCGCCGGGAGCTCCTTGAGTTCCGTGGCCTTCTTTAGCCTTCTTCTCGGCACCACGTGAGGTGCGGAGCCAAGCCCCGTCAATCGGACGTCCGCTGGGTCTTCGGCAAGGGGCGGACAGTTAATCTGTCCGGATGTCTTCACCGATCTGTCAAAGGTTAGGGAGTTTTAGATCCCGCATAGAGTCAAACTATGAAAAAAGAGTCCCATAAAAGGAAAAATAACTTACCTCGCTGGCCTGACGCTGCGAGCTGAATCCGCGATCTTCGGTAGCGGATGTGGGAGCCTCGGCGCCCTTGAACATCACCTTCCAGGCATCTTCGTACGTAGTGTTGAAGAGCCTTTTCAGAGTTTGGTGTTGTGCCGGATCGGACTCCCACAATTTGAAGGCCCGTTGTTGGAATGGGAGAATCCGGCGGATGAGCATCACCTGGATTACGTTGACAAGCTTGAGATTCTTGTCCACCAGGTTTCGGACGCAGGTTTGGAGTCCGGACAGCTCTTCCGAATCACCCCATGTCAGGCCCGTCTCTTTCCATGATGTGAGCCGTGTGGGGAAGCCAGATCGGAATTCGGGCCGCTGCCCATTGAGAGTCGCGGCTCGGTGATGTAGAACCACCCGATTGCCACCTTTATGGTCTCCACAAAGGAGCCCTCGAGCCATAGGACTTTGGCCATCTTGCCACCATGGCGCCTCCGCACTCCGCTTGGCGGCCGCCCACGACCTTCGGCTTGACATTGAAGATCTTAAGCCATAAGCCGAAGTGGGGCTGGATGCGAAGGAAGGCCTCGCACACGACGATAAACGCCGAGATGTTGAGGATGAAGTTCGGGGCCAGATCGTGGAAATCCAGGCCGTAGTAGAACATGAGCCCCCGGACAAATTGGTGAATTGGAAAACCTAGTCCGCGGAGGAAGTGGGTGAGGAACACCACCCTCTCATGGGGCCTGGGGGTGGGAATGAGCTGCCCCTCGTCGGGTAGCTGGTGCGCGATGTCGCTGGACAACTATCCGGCCTTCCGCAACTTTTTGATGTGCCCCTTCGTGACGGAGGAGGCCATCCACTTACCTCCCGCTCCGGACATAGTTGGAGAAGGTTGAGGTGGGGTGTGCGGACTTGGGCGCTGGAGCTCGAGTGCACGGAAATGGATGAGCAAAGGAGGAAGAAGGCGTAGGCGAAAAGGTGGATCCTTATCCCCTTATACGGACGGACGAAGCTATCGTCCCCGCCATCCTGGTAAAACTCGCTTATCCCCCAAGCGCCATAATCAATGGCGCGGTTGGGTTACCCACGTCCGTATTGATGGGAACCCCGGAATAAGGGGGCACGATCTCCGCTTTGATAAGACGTGCCAAGGAAACCGCCTCGCTAAACGCGCTGAGGTGCAACCGTAAAAACGATTCGTATAAAGTCCTGGCCGTGGTGTGATGTCCCGACGCGGAATACGCCAGCAGATCTGTGCAAAGGTTATTCTCTCTACGGTAGTATGTGGAACTTGTTTTGCAGAGCCGGACACTATCCTTGTGTTCAAAATCTTCTATGAAGTATTCGGAGGAGGAACCCGCCTTGCAATGCCGACGACAATATGCGCGCCGGACTCGTCGTCATTGAAGCACAGTTCAGGGCTCTTGAGGGAGTCCTGGATTAGGGGTGTCCAGATAGCCGAACTATCACCGTTGGCCGGACTCCTGGACTATGAAGGTACAAGATTGAAGACTTTGTCCCATGTCCGGATGGGACTTCCCTTGGCGTGGAAGGGAAGCTTGGCGATACAGATATGTAGATCTCCTACCATTGTAACCGACTCTGTGTAACCCTAACCCTATTCAGTGTCTATATAAACCGAAGGGTTTTTAGTCCGTAGGACGAACAACAATCATACCATAGGCTAGCTTCTAGGGTTTAGCCTGCTGATCTCGTGGTAGATCTACTCTTGTACTACCCATATCATCAATATTAATCAAGCAGGAGTAGGGTATTACCTCCATCGAGAGGGCCCGAACCTGGGTAAAAACATCGTGTCCCTTGTCCCCTTTTACCATCCGCCTAGACACACAGTTCGGGACCCCCTACCCGAGATCCGCCAGTTTTGACACCGACACTGGTGATGTGCCGTACTCGTTTAACCGTGTCCGTGGTCTTAACGACCGTTCATTTGCTCTGGTTGGTGAGGTCGTCTAGTGTTCGGCTGTTAAAGCAGCCGCACATTCTTCCGCGCGTAAAGAATTCTCAATGTTTCCATTAACTATGATGGTGCCGCACGGACCAGGCATCTTGAGCTTGAGAGAAGCATAATGCAGTATAGCGTTGAAACGAGCGAAGGATGTTCGTTCGAGTAGTGCTTGATAGCCGCTTCGGAATGGAGCGATGTCGAAGTGTAACATTTCACTTCGGTAGTTGTCGGGTGAACCAAATACTACTTCTAGTATTAGAGAGCCCGTGGAGCGGGCCTCTGGGCCTGGTATTACTCCTTTGAAGGTAGTATTACTGTGGCTAATTTTTTTGGGTCTATCCCCATTTTGCGGACTGTGTCCTGATATATCAGGTTTAAACTACTGCCGCCATCCATAAGGACTCGTGTGAGATGGTATCCAATTATTATTGGGTCTAACACCAAAGAAGCCAATCCTTCGTGCCGGATACTTGTCGGGTGATCCCTGCGATCAAAAGTGATCGGACAGGCCAACTAGGGGTTGAACTTAGGGGTGACGGGCTCTAGGGCTCGTGTGTTTTGGAGTGCATGTTTGCTTCTCCTCTTCGTCACATGGATCATGTCACTGTTTTGACCTCTGGTGGGAATTTTTTCTGTCCCCCAGTGCTTTGCTGGCGAGGATCATCCTCGTCTTTGCTTAGTGTATCCTGCCCCTTGTGTTCGGCGTTTAGCTTGCCGGCCTGCTTGAAGACCCAACACTCTCTGTGGGTATGATTTGCAGGTTTATCGGGGGTGCCGTGGATCTGACACAGTTTGTCTAGAATTTTGTTTAGGCTGGACGGTCCATCCCTGTTGCCTTTGAAAGGCTTTTTCCTCTGACCAGGCCGAGAGCCTCTGAATCCGGTGTTTACCGCCGTGTTATCTGGGATGTCTTCTTTATTTCGGCGCTTGTGTTTACTGCGTCATGGTTTTCCATTGCCATCCCTGACTTCGGATGTGCTTGGGTCGCTGGTGCTACTGCGAGCCAGCCAGCTATCCTCACCCACGCAAAAGCGGGTCATGAGGCTTGTTAGGGCAGCCATTGTTCTCAGTGTTTCTTGGCCGAGGTGTCTGGCGAGCCATTCGTCTCGGACGCTGTGCTTGAAAGCTGCTAAGGCTTCAGCATCCGGACAGTCGATGATTTGGTTCTTCTTAGTGAGAAACATGTTCCAAAGCTTTCGGGCTGACTCTCCGGGCTGTTGAATTATATGACTTGAGGTCGGACATAGGTCCCTTGAAAATTAGCCCGAAAGGCATCCTCGAGCTCCTCCCAACTTCCAATGGATTTATCGGGGAGGCTTTTCAGCCAGGTCCGAGCTAGTCCTTTAAGCTTGAGGGGAAAGTACTTGATGGAGTGGAGATCGTCTCCACGAGCCATATTAATATGGAGGATAAAGTCCTCAATCCAGATCCCAGGGTCTATGGTCCCGTCGTACGCCTCTATGTTCACTTGTTTGAATCCTTGTGGAAATTCGTGGTCCAGCACCTTATCGGTGAAACATTGGGGGTGTGCGGCGCCCCTGTATTTGGATGTACCATGGCGTTCGGACGGTTGTGGTGTTCGGTTTTGGTTGTGTGCTGGAGCGTGTTTCCTCGATCCGTAGATGGATCTGGTTGCGCCGGCCTTTTGATGCGAGTCCTCGCGTGGATCGTGTACTGACTTATGTGCGACCTCGTTAGCTGCTCTATCGCGGCCACGAGATCATCGATCCGACCAGTCGGCTGTTTTATTTTTTGGCTGTGGGGGCTCTAAGGCCTCATCATCGAATTAAGGTAGTAACTTGCGCTTTGGATAGCTCTTCGTGTGGCGACTGCCACCGTACTTTTCTGCAGTGTCGAGCACTTTGTTTCATCTACTGTCGAGTGTATTTTGCGCGGCCTTGAGCCTTTGCTTCTGCTTCTTCATACTCCTCGCAGTGGTGATAATCCTTCTATGGAGGTTCTCTTGCTCCAAGTGCCTTTCCGGGATGATGTGTGCATCTTCATCCGACTGTTCTCCTCTCCGGAGACGGGTTGATTATCTTGACGCTCGGTGTTGCCGTGATCGGACAGCGGCTCCGTACTGTGTTCGTCGTCCGCTGGCTCACCCTGCTCTATCGCTGGGTCTATGTGGTCGTTGTTTCTTCCGGAGTCGACCGGGGTATTATTTTTTCTTGCGCTGTTATCGCTGTTTTTTCCGAGGCGGGACTTGGAGCGGCATCTACGCCGCTGCTTTGCTTGCTTCTCGTGGGAGTTATCCTTCGCTGCATCCCTCCGTTCCTCGTCATCATTTTCTTTGGGTGTATCCACCATGTATATGTCATGTGATGAAGTGGCGGTCCAGCGCCCTGTGGGCGGTGGTTCCTGTTTGTCTCCTGCATCGTCGTCCATACCGTTGATGTCTTCGGAGTCGAAGTCGAGCATGTCGGTTAAATCATCGACAGTGGCTACTAAGTGGATGGTGGGTGGGGAGCGAATTTCTTCATCGTCCGCATCCCATCCTAGCCGGACATAGTTCGGCCAAGTTTCTTCTGACAAGGAGAGAGATTTTAACGAGTTCAGTACATCGCCGAAGGGCCAGTGCTGAAAGATATCCGCGGAGGTGAATTCCATGATCGGCGCCCAACTGGATTCGATAGGCATGGCCGCAAGCGGATCGGTTCCTATGGCCGGGGTCGAATCCAATAGTTTGGTAGCACGACTCTCGAGAGGGGTAAAGTCAGTATTCGGCTCTATCGCTGCTGAAAGTGCGGCCTCCAAGGCGGGGTCTACCCGCCCATCCTTGGATGGCGCAATTTGCTCTGGATTAAGGGCCGGAGTAGTTGCCGGTGTGATCTTCCGAACGCTGTCCAACGGCAGAGCTATATCGTGCTCATCGTGATCGTGTGGCACACCTGGCATGGGCTCGAATCCGTCGAAGATCAAGTCTCCGCGGATGCCGGCCGTGTAATTCAAGTTTCCAAACCTGACCTGATGGCCAGGGGTGTAGCTCTCGATCTGCTCCAGATGGCTAAGCAAGTTGGCCCGCTGTCCGAAGCCGCCGAATACGAAGATCTGTCCGGGGAGGAAGACCTCATCCTGGACCGCATTGTTACCAATGATCGAAGGAGCCATCAAGCCTTATGGTCATGGCATGGTGGAACTCTCAACGAAAGCACCAATGTCGATGTCAAAACTGGCGGATCTCGGGTAGGTGGTCCCAAACTGTGCGTCTAAGGCGGATGGTAACAGGAGGCGCGGGACACAATGTTTACCCAGGTTCGGGCCCTCTCGATGGAGGTAATACCCTACTTCCTGCTTGATTGATCTTGACGATATGAGTATTACAAGAGTTGATCTACCATGAGATTGTAGAGGCTAAACCCTAGAAGCTAGCCTATGGTATGATTGTTGTTGTTCTACAGACTAAACCCTCCGGTTTATATAGACGTCGGAGGGGGCTAGGGTTACACAGAGTCGGTTACAATGGGAGGAGATCTACATATCCGTATCGCCAAGCTTGCCTTCCACGCCAAAGAGAGTCCCATCCGGACATGGGACGAAGTCTTCAATCTTGTATTTTCATATTCCAACAGTCCGGCCAAAGGATATAGTCCGATTGTCCAGATACCCCCTAATCCAGGACTCCCTAAAGGCCCATGGAACTTGTAGAAGGGGTTAGAGGGTTAGAAAGTTGACAGGACCAAGCCACTACACGCGTGTAGTCGCTGCAGCCCTGAGGCAGCCCTTCCCGAGCAAGTGTACTACGCACCACCACATCCATTCCATCATCAATCCACCAAACCAGGAGTAGGGTCTTGCACCTCGCGGTGGCCCGAACCTGGGTAAATTGCTCGTGTGTTCTCTGTCGTGCTGCCGTGCGCTGATCTGCTCTTTGTGACCCGCGACGCCCCCCCATCGAACCAGCATGGGGCCACCCGGTCCCATAGGTGGCCACGGATATCCCGCGACAAAGTTGCTTGAAATTCATGATCTTCGTTCTAAGGGAAATATTTTTTGCGGGAAAAAAATACTTAGTGATAAAAGCATCTTTGCACTTATTCCAAGAATCGATACTATTGCGAGGCAAAGAAGAAAACCAATTTTTTGCAGAATCACGCAACAAAAACGGAAATAATTTCATCTTCACAACATCATTGTCCACATCTTTTTTCTTTTGCATATCGCATAATTCCACGAAGGTATTAAGATGGGACGCGGCATCCTAATTAGGAGTATCGGAAAATTGATCTTTCATGACAAGATTCAGCAAAGCAGTATTAGTATCACAAGACTCCACACTAGTTGCGGGAGGAGCAAGTAGAGTGCCAATAAAATCATTGTTGTTGGTATTTGAGAAATCACACAACTTGGTGTTATCTTGAGTCATTGTGACTACGCAACAAGATTGCACCCAAAAATAGATCCGACAAGAAAACGGCGAACAAAATAGAGGGCGAATAAAACGGTAATTTTTTTTGTGAAGTGGGGGAGGGGAAAACGAGATGCAAATGGCAAATAATGTAAATTGCGAGGAGATGAGATTTGTGATTAGGAACCTGGTATATGTTGAAGATCCTCCCCATCAACGGTGCTAGAAATTCCTTTTGATGCGGCTTGAAGCTATGTTGGTATTTCCCCAAAGAGGAAGGGATGATGCAGCACAACGGCGGTAGGTATTTCCCTCAGTGACGAGACCAAGGTTATCAAACCAGTAGAGAACCAAGCAACACTATGTAAACAGCACCTGCACACAAATAACAAATACTCGCAACCCGACGTGTAAAAGGGGTTGTCAATCCCTTTCGGGCAATGGCGCCAGAAATTGGGAAATGGACGCGAGAGAGTAGTAAATATTGATAGATCGAACACCAAATAAAATAAAGTGCAGCAAGGTATTTTTGTATTTTTGGTTTAATAGATCTGAAAATAGAAGGGCAAATAAAATAGATCGCAAAGGCAAATATATTAAAGAAGAGACCCAAGGGCCATAGGTTTCACTAGTGGCTTCTCTCGGGAAAAGTACCAAATGGTGGGTAAACAAATTATTGTTGGGCAATTGATAGAACTTCAAATAATTATGATGATATCAAGGCAATGATCATTATATAGGCATCACGTCCAAGATTAGTAGCCCAACTCCTGCCTGCATCTACTACTATTATCCACACATTGACCGGTATCCAGCATGCATCTAGTGTATTAAGTTCTTGGAGAAACAGAGTAATGCAATAAGAACGATGACATGATGTAGACAAGATCTATTTATGTATAAAGAGACCCCATCATTTTATCCTTAGTAGAAACGATACATACGTGTCGGTTCCCCTTCTGTCACTGGGATCAAGCACCGTAAGATCAAACCCACTACAAAGCACTTCTTCCCATTGCAAGATAAATAGATCAAGTTGGCAAAACAAAACCTAAATATCGGAGAATAAATACAAGGCTATAAGCAATCATGCATATAGGAGATCAAGGAAACTCAAATAACTTACATGGATAAAAAGATAGATCTGATCATAAACTCAAAGTTCATCGAATCCCAACAAACACACCACAAAAAGAGTTACATCATATGGATCTCCAAGAGACCATTGTATTGACAATCAAACGAGAGAGAGGAAGCCATCTAGCTACTAACTATGGACCCGAAGGTCTACAAAGAACTACTCACGCATGATCTGAGATGCACCAATGGAAGTGGTGAACCCCTCCGTGATGGTGTCTAGATCGGATCTGGTGGTTCTGGACTCTGCGGTAGTTGGAATTGATTTTCGTCGACTCCCCTAGGGTTTCTGGAATATTAGGGTATTTATAGAGCAAAGAGTCGGTTCAGGGGGTACCCGAGGTGGGAACAACCCCCCAGGGCGCGCCTGGGCCTCCAGGAACGCCCTGATGGGTTGTGATCCCCTCGGAGCACCCCCGGGCGCTTCTCTGGCCCACTGGATGTCTTCTGGTCCAAAAAAATCCACAAAAAGTTTCACTGCATTTGGACTCCGTTTGGTACTGATTTCCTGTGATGTAAAAACATGCAGGAAACAGCAACTGGCACTTGGCACTATGTCAATAGGTTAGTACCAAAAAATTATATAAAATTATTATGAAATATCCAAGAATGATAATATAACAGCATGGAACAATAAAAAATTATAGATACGTTGGAGACGTATCACTGCCCCAGAGCCTATAGTGCTCAAGGATTTCGACAAGGTTCTTGCAGGCCATGCCCGTAACCCTAAGCGCTTTTACATCATCGGTGGTTTCCACCATAGCGAACTTGTAGTCGGTGCTATGAACAAACCTGGCGAAACAATCGCAAGGCTCTGTGGCCATGTAGTAGTGGTAGATGAGGACATGATGGCGCACGCACAACTGGGCGACGGCAATCTTCTAATATATGTTGGGACGACCGCCGATGTACTGGAGGTCAATGCCGACCACCTTGTACTTCTCTCAAACAAGCAACTGCTCAACGGTGTTGATGTAGTCATCCAGCACGGCCGGGTCGGTGGTGTACACCACCGAGAGATCCTTCTCCCTCGCGTGGGTCTCCACTTTATGCTCGCCGAACTCCATTGGAGCGCCACTAGACATCCCCTCTCTATGTGTCATCGTGGGTGTGCTTGTTGTGTTCTCGAGCGTGATCGAAAGGTTGAAGAGACTAAGGATATATGGCCGCGGGAATTAAAGTGAAGTCTGACGGCCTGGAATATCGGCACGCCCAGATGGCAGTTCAAATTTGCAGCGCGTAACTCCATCGTGCCGCACGTAACTGCATCATGGCGACGTGCGCGGCACAACCGCATGCATATGGGCTCCTGACGTGATCGTGCGCAGGCCCCAACCGCTGGTAGAGCGCGCACGGAGGGACGCAAGCAGAGCGCTCCGCGGTCGCCTCAACAACGAGCAACCATATATATGCATATAGCAGTTGAACATGCAAGGAAAAGTTGTCCACAAGCCGAGCGTGTGGAGGTATGCGAGCAGAGCATGCCGACGGACAGCAGAGCAAGCTGACGGACGCGAGCAGAGCGCGCAGCGGCGCCCAACGGCAAGCACAACATGCTGCGGCTCCTAACAAAAAGCACAACACGCCGAGGGACGCGAGCAGAGGCCGTCATAGTGATACGTGGGAAATAAGACGAACTGTGTGAGCGATGGCGGAGACATCAAGCACGAATCATATTAGAGTTTTGTGTGCGATACGTGGCATACACATGATCCATCCGAGCTGTTTGTGATGGAATTAGCCATGTGTGTTGTGGGCAAGCGCTTGCTGGTATATAACCGTTTGCGATTGATGAATTCATCATCGAAGGGTTACCTAGTGTGTTTTGTGCGCGATGTGAAATGGTCTGTTGAAAGCACAAGTGCTCCCTAGGTGGTTTTGGTAATTAATGTCAACATATCTCTTGTTGGACTAACACTTTTATCTAGTATGTTTCAGATAAGTTCAACAATGGAGTGGCATGGACTAAAGGATGTGGGAACTCCTTCAAGATGCTAAGGACAAAGAATTGGCTCAAGCTTCAAGCTCAAGACTCTTCATTTTGCATTTTAGTGATCCAAGATCACATTGAGTCTATAGGAAAAACCAATACTATCAAGGAGGGATGAGGTGTTGCTTAATGAGCCCCTTGCTTCATGTGCTTAGTGATATGCTCCAAATACCCTCAGCTACTTTCCCACTTCCACACAAATGTCCTAAAACCTAAATTCAAACTCAGCCCCACTGATTCTTCCTATCCGGCGCCACCGAGTTTGGATGTCTTAGCCACTGCCACAAACCCTAGGCAAATCGGTTGTATCGATAGGGATCTTGGTCTCACCGAGATGGGATTGTAATCTCTCTGTGTATGTCCACTATCAAAATCGGTCTCACTGAGTTTGAGAATCGGTACAACCGATATTACAATGCAAACTTTCTGGTTAACTTATTACCAAAATCGGTCCCACCGAGTTTGAGTAATCGGTCCAACCGAGTTTGCCTGCCAACTCTCTGGTTAGCTAATTACCAAAATCGGTCTCACCGAAGTTTGTATGTCGGTCTCACCGAGATTACGTTATGCCCTAACCCTAACCATATCGGTCCTATCGAGATGCAAATCAGTCCCACCGAAAACCCTAACGGTCACTAGGTTTACTAAAATCGGTCTGACCGAGTTTGTTGATTCGGTCCCACCGAGATTGGTAAATTGTGTGTAACGGTTAGATTTTTTGTGGAGGCTATATATACCCCTCCACCTCCTCTTCTTTCGTGGAGAGAGCCATCAGACTGAACCTACACTTCCAGCATCCAATTTCTGAGAGAGAACTACCTACTCATGTGTTGCGACCAAGATATTCCATTCCTACCATATGAATCTTGATCTCTAGCCTTCCCCAAGTTGCTTTCCACTCAAATCTTCTTTCCACCAGATTCAAATCCTATGAGAGAGAGTTGAGTGTTGGGGAGACTATCATTTGAAGCACAAGAGCAAGGAGTTCATCATCAACACACCATTTGTTACTTCTTGGAGAGTGGTGTCTCCTAGATTGGCTAGGTGTCACTTTGGAGCCTCCGACAAGATTGTGGAGTTGAACCAAGGAGTTTGTAAGGGCAAGGAGATCGCCTACTTCGTGAAGATCTACCGCTAGTGAGGCAAGTCCTTCGTGGGCGACGGCCATGGTGGGATAGACAAGGTTGCTACATCGTGGACCCTTCGAGGGTGGAGCCCTCCGTGGACTCACGCAACTGTTACCCTTCGTGGGTTGAAGTCTCCATCAACGTGGCAAAGACGATAGCACCACCTATCGGAACCACGCCAAAAACATCCGTGTCTCCAATTGCGTTTGAATCCTCCAAACCCTTCCTTTTACTTTCTTGCAAGTTGCATGCTTTACTTTCCGCTGCTCATATACTCATTGCATGCTTGCTTGATATGTATTGAAAAAGTTAAACTTGTGCCTAAACTTCACTTGAACTTTAATAAGGTTAAAAACTGCAACTTTGGTACTTAGTGTCTAATCACCCCCTCTAGACACCTCTTCTCAAGATCCTACAAGTGGTATCAGAGCATTGGTCTCCATTGCCTTGGTTTAATCACCATTGGAGGAAGATGGATGAGTCTACTTTGGAGAGTCTTAGTCATAGAGTGCCTATTCTTGATGGAGAGTATTTTCATGAGTGGAAAAATGAGATGCTTGTAATTTTCAATCAATATCATTTGAACAAGTACATTGCTAGCCCTTGTGCTCCTCGTGTTGATCCTATGCATCCTACCCTTGATGAATCTATTGACATGACTAGGAATCTTAGAACTGTTAATCTTATCACTAGAGGCTTGCCTAGAAACTTGACTAGAATCTTGCCTACTTTTGAGTGTGCCTACACTATATGGAAATTTCTTGAGGAATGCTTTCCAAATTATTCCTTGAAAAATCTAGATGAAATTCTCTACAAGTCTATTGCTTTGAGTAAAATGAATACTAGTGATCCTATGTATGGTGATCGTCTATTTGAACTTACCGACCTTATGCGTGCCAAAAGAGATGTTGGAATTATTAGTGATATTATTTCTGAAGCTATAAGAATTCATAAGAAAGATCATTGTCAAACTCACTCTAACGATTTACCCTCTCTACGACTTGATCCACCACATGACGATGTTGAACATGGATACTATGATGAGGATGATGATAGTGATTTCGATCTTGATGATGCAATGAGACATTTTGGCCTTATGGCAAATCTTCGAGGATATGTGTCAGCAGGAAAGGAATGGGTTCTTGACAGTGGATGTACCGATCACATGACCGGAGATAAAGACATGTTTCGTGAGCTTGCTGAAAATGATGGTCCTCGAAAGTTTGTCACTTTCGGTGACACCTCAAAGGGTAAGGTGGTTGTCCTCGGTAAGGTGGCCATCTCACATGATAGCTCCATTCAAAATGTCATGCTCGTTGAATCTCTTGGCTACAACTTACTTTCAGTATCTAGACTTGCTGATTTCGGTTTCAATGTCTTATTTACTGAAATTGATTGCCAAGTGTTTCCTCGAGACAATCATAGAATGGTCTTTACCGGCAAAGCGAGAGGTGATCTATACATTGTTGATTTCACTAAAAAGGCTCAACCTAAAACTTGCTTCATTGCTAAATCCTCAAAAGGTTGGTTATGGCATAGATGATTAGGTCACGTTGGCATGAGAAACCTTGACAAGCTTATTAAAGGGAATCATATCCTTGGAGTTAATGATGTCATATTTGATAAGGATAGACTTTGGCAAAGGTTTGTCAAGGTGTAAACAGGTTGGAGGAAGGCATCCCGTGAAGAACATCATGACCACAAAGAGGCCACTCGAGCTACTTCACATGGATCTCTTTGGTCCCAACTCCTACAAGAGTCTCGGTGGTAATTCTTTTGGTCTAGTTATAGTTGATGATTTTTCAAGATTTACGTGGGTGTTCTTTCTCAATGATAAATCGCAGGTCCAAAAGATCTTCAAAAACTTCGCTAGAAAGGCCCAGAATCAATTTGAAGTGAAGATCAAGAAGGTTCGCAGCGATAACGGAATGGAGTTCAAGAATGCAAATGTGGACACCTTTCTTGACGAAGAAGGGATTTCACACGAGTTCTCGGCTACGTACACACCTCAACAAAATGGAGTTGTTGATAGGAAGAACCGGACGCTCATCGAAATGGCGAGAACGATGCTTGATGAGTACAAGACAATCAAGCACTTTTGGGCGAAGCGGTTGAGACAGCTTGTCATGCAACAAATCGCTTGTATCTTCACAAGCTACTCGGCAAGCCGACATCTGAGCTCCTCACCGGTAACAAACCCCAAGTTGGATACTTTCGAGTATTCGCTCAAAGTGCTACATTCTTGATAAGCATCGTCGTTCTAAATTTGCTCCTAAGTCTCATGAAGGTTTTCTACTAGGTTATGGCTCAAACTCTCACACTTACCGTGTCTACAACAATTTCACCCGAAAGGTTGTAGAGATGGTAGATGTGAAGTTTGATGAATCTAACGGCTCGCAAATAGAGAAATTGCCAATTGATGTAGGAGACAAAGACCCTTCGAAAGCAATCCAAGACTTGTCTATTGGCAAGGTCCGTCCAACGGAGGTGAAGGAGAGTACCTCGTTCGTCCAAGTGGAAGCTTCTACTTCACGACAAGGTGAACCCAGAGTTGATACGGAAGCATCCACAAGTGGGACACACCAAGATGAAGAAAATGAGGAAGTGCATCAAGAAGAACGTCAACAACCTCCTTCTCCACCATGACAAGAGAACGACAACGCCAACAAAGAAGAAGGCCAAGAAGAAGAACAAGATGAAGAAGATGTTCAACGAAGACCCAAGCAAAAGCTTTCACGAGTTCGAGCAAGAATTGCTAAAGACCATCCCGTCGAGCAAATCTACAATGATATTCAAACCGGGAGAATCACTCGCTCTAAAACTCGTTTAGCTAACTTTTTTGAAAACTATTCTTTCATATCTAGAATTGAACCCATGAAGGTTGAAGAAGCATTGGAAGATCCGGATTGGATAAATGCTATGCATGAAGAGCTACACAACTTTGAGAGGAATCAAGTTTGGACATTGGTTGAGAAGCCCGACAACAACCACAACATCATTGGTACCAAATGGGTGTTTCGCAACAAGCAAGATGAAGATGGACAAGTAGTTCGCAACAAAGCACGTCTCGTTGCCCAAGGCTACACACAAGTCGAAGGTATGGACTATGGTGAGACTTATGCTCCGTTGCTAGACTTGGAGTCCATTCCATCTTACTTGCATATGCTAATCATCATGATATCAGCTTGTACCAAATGGACATTAAAAGTTCTTTTCTAAATGGTGAAATAGAGGAGGAAGTTTATGTTAAGCAACCTCCCGGCTTTGTCAATCCTAAGAAACCCAATCATGTTTACAAACTTCACAAAGCCATTTATGGTCTTAAACAAACTCCTAGAGCATGGTATAAATGCTTGACCAAGTTTCTTCTTGAAAAAGGCTTTGAAATTGGGAAAATTGATTCCACACTTTTTACTAAAAGGGTTAATGGAGAATTATTTGTTTGCCAAATTTATGTTGATGATATCATATTTGGATCAACTAACCCTCATTTTAGTGAAAAGTTTGGGAAGCTAATGTCGGAGAAGTTTGAGATGTCAATGATGAGTGAACTCAAATTCTTTCTATGGTTGCAAATCAAGCAAACTAAGGAAGGTACCTTTGTCTCTCAAACGTAGTACACTAAGGACTCATTCAAGAAGTTCAATATGCAAGAATGCAAAGGTATGTCTACACCCATGCCTACTAGTGGACATCTTGACTTAACCAAAGATGATAAACCGGTTGATCAAAAGGTTTATCGCTCTATGATTGGTTCATTGTTATATCTATGTGCTTCATGTCCCGATATTATGCTAAGTGTGTGTATGTGTGCACGATATCAAGCTGCTCCTAAAGAATGTCATCTTAAGTCCGTGAAAAGGATAGTGAGATACTTAATCCATACACCAAATTTTGGCATTTGGTATCCTAAGAGAGCCTCTTTCGATCTTGTTGGCTACTCCGACTCGGACTATGCCGGTGACAAGGTTGATAGAAAGTCCACTTCGGGTACTTGTCAATTTCTTGGTAGATCTCTTGTGTCTTGGTCCTCCAAGAAACAAAACTCGGTATCCTTATCCACTGCCGAAGCGGAATACATTGCCGCTGGTTCATGTTGTGCTCAATTACTTTGGATGACCCAAACTCTTAAAGATTATGGGATATATGTGAAACATGTTCCATTGCTTTGTGACAATGAAAGTGCTATCAAAATTGGTCATAATCCCGTACAACATTCTCGAACTAAGCATATTGAAGTTCGTCATCATTTCATTCGAGATCATGTTGCTAAGGGTGACATTGATCTTAAGCATGTTTGCACCGAAAAGCAATTAGCGGATATATTCACTAAAACCTTGATGAGAAAGTGTTTTGCAGGTTAAGAGGAGAATTGAACATCATTGATGCTTCAAACTTGGAGTAGAAACTCCATTGGATAGACATGAGCTTATGCCTAATCCTTGATATCTCACCTATGATGGAAATCTTATGTCTTGGATATATTTGTATCTTGCATGTTATCTAACCCATGTAGGTACTTGGTTGAATCAAATTCCATGAGGTTGTAACCTACTCATATCTTGAGCAATCTCTACATTACCAAGTCTCTACACAATGTGGATGAAGCCAAGGAAGCACAAAACCATTCAAACATATCCTTTGACATATTTTATGTTGAGCTTCATGATTTTCATTATTGGATACACAAGTGCTCTTCCTTGCACAAACTAACCCATGTAGGAAGATGGACTCAAATTCCAAGTGGTGCTACAAATTCTTGATGAGCTACATCAACCTTGAGCAACCCACACAAGTTCAACTACATGGACGATACCACCAACCAAGGTATGTTATTCCATCTTAGAGAAGCTTTACTCCAAGTCATGAGTTAAAGCAACTCGACAAGATGTGAATACATCAAGATGCTTAAATGAAAAATGGCAACCCCATTTTGAGCTTAAACGATGAGTATGACCTATGATCAGGTGATCTCACTTGACTCCTAAGTCAGTATACTCTAACATAGGTGACTTTGTCGCCGACCATCTCTAGATGAAGTTCTATTGTGTTATTTTCTATGTTTTTCCATTCGTCTTATGCATATGTGTTTCTCCTTTTTCAAAAAAAAACTTCATCTAGATTTCTTTCTGTTTGCTCTGCATTTTCTGCATTCCAATTCATTCCAAATCTTTCAGTAAATTCCTTGCAAATATTTGTGAGATCTTATTAGTCAAGTGAGCTGAGGTGACAAGTGTTTTCTCTGCGATGAACTCGGTTACACCGATTTGTTATTTTCGGTCCAACTGAAAACTTTCATACCACCAAGCATACCACTCGGTGCCACCGATTTCACAACAGGAAAAATGGTTTGCCACATATTTTGTGTTTCTTTTGATCCAGCTCCACTCAATGAATCTTGTCCTCTACAAGCATCACATTTTTATCATTGCTTTAGGTTGTGACTCAAGGATCAAACCCATTCACGACAAATTCCAGCGGGCGAGAGAGAGCTAAAAGTTTTCTTATCAAGCCCTTCTTGGAAATTGATGTCAAAGGGGGAGAAAGAGATCACATGAAAGCTTATCACTTAGAGAGATCACATCAGAGAAGGACAGAGAGATCCTTCAGGGGGAGAGATAGATCTCCAGGGGGAGAGAATACTAGATAAAAGTATTTCTCAAGGATCCCAGATGCTTGGTGTTCAAGAGGAGAGATGCCACATGTCTTCTTGAGGGGAAAGACATGTTCATAAGTGCTTATCTGCATTAGCTTGCATTAGCTTGCATTAACTCTATTCATTTATATCTTTCAGCTCTGATTTTCTGTTCCCTACCTTCTCCCAGTATCCCATGCTAGATTCAGGAGGAGCAAGACATCTAAGGGAAAGAAATCATCTAAATTCATTGCATATCTTTATTCTTGGGGACATGTCAAATCCAATGTAGTACTTAGTACTCACTCTCTACATGTCATCCAGTCTTGGTATTCCTGTGGTTTCTTTTGTTTGCTCTGGCTAGTAGGTGCATCTGTGTTATCTGACCTTGTTTACGCAGGTTCATTCCATCCTAAGCCAACTCAAGACTACAAAGTAAGTATCTGCATCACAATCATGTGTATGAGGAATTCTTCTTGATGTACATACTGTTTGCAAGAAGGACTCATGGGCATGAAGGTATTTTCTTTAATATTCTTTGCTCTGATGCATATGGCCAAGATACATGTAACACATTGCCTACTCTATCATGGTTATGCTATCACATGCTTCTACATTCCATATTCCATATTCATGTTGAAGGTCTTTGCAACTCTAGGCCAGTGCCTGTGGATGATTGACCGTCCATCGTTCGACCTCTTCAGGAACACTTCAATATTGAACTGTGGGTGTTGTATGAAAACTTTCCTCGCCTCCTGACCACAGAGGTAGTTTGAGAGGTAATCATCAGTGGAGCCTGAAAACAAGGATGTGCATAAATATCTTCTCTATATTGGAAATGGGGTAAAGGAATACAAAAAGGCAAGGTATAATAGTTAGTACCATCTTGTAAACCTCAGTGCTTCCCATTATTTCCCTGCAACACATATAAGGTAGTTAGTCATCGAGGTTAAGTAAGGGTTCGCATGCTATCGGTAAAATATGTTGATGATAAATAAGCACATTGCAGATTCATCAGTTAATTCAAGCCACATGGAAAACCCATTTATCCAAACCAAGCATGATTAAGAACTAGGAAATATAGCACTTGTATATGTTTCTCATGTATTAAGTGCAGCCAAATTTGATTTATTCCTCACATGGTATACAATAACAGAATGCAACCACAACAATTGAACATCGCATTGCAGAATTGAACCAAGCAGTTAACTAAACACCACAACAAATGAACCAAACGTTAACTGAGCACCACATTGCACAATATAACATACTCCTAATAGAAGATCTGACAGTTAACCAAACCAAGCATGCTTAACAACTTCAAAATATAGCAATTGTATATGTTTCTCATGTATTTAGTACATCCAAATTCGATTTATTCCTCACATGGTATACAATAACAGAATGCAGCCACAACAATTGAACATCACGTTGCAGAATTGAACCAAGCAGTTAACTAAACACCACAACAAGTGAACCAAGCCACAACAAATGAACCAAACAGTTAAGTAAACACCAATTGAACAATATAACATACTCCTAATAGAAGATCAGATAGTTAACCAAACCAAGCATGCTTAACAACTTGGAAATATTGCACCCTGAAGAATTGAACATCACATTTGCAGAATTGAACCAAGCAGTTAATTGAACACCACATTGCACGACATATAGAACATATACACTATAGCAGAAGATTGCATGGTAAAAGTAGATAGAACAATTCACTAGAATTTGTTAAGGAAAGGCAGTAGCTAGTAAACTGAACATGGGTCCTTATAGTGACAAGCTACTCCTCATTGTCGGAGATATCGATGATGATTGGCTCCTTGGACATGGAAGAGGGCGAGGCCTCCGCATCGTGGGTGCCCTCGTTGTAGTGGTGAGTTGCCTGAGCCGCTCTGGGCACCAACCTGCTGGCTCTCAAGATGAGGTAAGCACGTGCACGCTGAGAAAACACCTCGTAGTCTTCGTCGAAGGCACCGACGGTGGCCTCAAGAAAACGCCATGAACTGTCATTTAAAGCAGCCAACCGCGTCGCGGCGTCGGCGCGCGAGGCGTCAACGGTGGCCTCGACGGCGAGGTGCTCCTCCAAGATCTGGGGGTCGGCACGAATGGCAGGCATCACGACCTCATCCGCGCGTGCGGTCGCGATTTGCTTCTCTGCTGCCAAATGATCCTTGAGGTCCTTGCTATACTGCGTGCACCATGGCTTAGGCCGGTGCTTATTTGGTTGAGGGGTCGGTGATTTGGGTGGAAGGTGTCGCACTCGCGCCGGTGGTCGGGCCATGTGGGATGAGGAAGGAGGTGGAGGATGGGGGTTAGGTGTGGATTACCTGCCTGGATAGGCGAGGCCGAGCAGCGTGAAGGAGGGTCGACGACGAGGAGGCGGCGGCACTGTAAGCAAGGAGTGAAGGTTTCAACTTGGAAAGGAAGGCGGAAAGAGGGGAAATGTGGCTTTTGGTAAGGGGGAGGGGCGGGGAGGTAGATATTTCCGCGGAAGTCGAAAATTTGGAATCGCTTCAGCCAAAAAACTGGCGCGCAAAGTATCATCAGACATGGTCCGAAGATATTTTGTGCAGCATCTCACACGGTTGGTTATAATAAACTGTGTCGGATATACTTGATTTTTGGTCTTGAGTTGAATTACATAATGGGGTCACAACGGCCATGGACGGTGTTTGAATTGCTAGATCTTTTATCTGCAGAGATCATAAAAGAATTGGAATTATTCAGGGTTTGTTTGGACATTTTTATGCATTAAGTGAGTTTTCAATGCATTTATGTGCGTAATTCAAATTTGAACTACATGCACATGCTCCAGTGCATATAAATTCATTGAAAAATCAAATCTTTGTTGTTGGGTGCATGCTTAGGTCCCATGCAAGAAATGGGAATGAATTTCAAACACCATGGCACCATTGATTGTCGGCAAAACAGTGAGATGCCTGGTTTTTAAATTCTAGTAAATCCAAAACTCGTATGTAATTCATGAAACTTGGCATGCTACCAAGGAGCGGCATCAACATGTTGTGGCACAAATTTGCCCCATTTGGGGCAGGTTTGGGTATATGCTTCTCACAAACAGGAGCTTCTCACAACAAGCATGATGGTTTCAGTAGGGAACGTCCCACCTTTGGGGACGAAACGATATCCATTGCCTCTTATTGCTTTGAAGTTTTTTCTCATGTAAACATAGAACAACAGGAGTGTTGTGTGAATTTTTGTAATTTTTCGGGGTTCGCTTGGACATTTTTATGCATTAAGTGAGTTTTCAATGCATTTATGTGCATAATTAAAATTTGAACTACATGCGCACGCTCCAGTGCATATAAATTCATTGAAAAATCAAATCTTTGTCGTTGGGTGCATGCTTAGGTCCCATGCAAGAAATGGGAATGAATTTGAAACACCATGGCACCGTTGATTGCCGGCAAAACAGTGAGATGCCTGGTTTTTAAATTCAAGTAAATCCAAAACTCGTCTGAAATTCATGAAACTTGGCATGCTATCATGGAGCAACATCAAGAAGTCGTGGTACAAATTTTGTCCCATTTGGGGCAGGTTTGGGTATATGCTTCTCACAAACTGGAGCTTCTCACAACAAGCATGATGGTTTTCGGTAGGGAAAGTCCCACCTTTGGGGACGAAACGATATCCATTGCCTCTTATTGCTTTTAAGTTTTTTTCTCGTGTCAACATAGAACAACAGGAGTGTTGTGTGAATTTTTGTGATTTTTCGGGGTTGGTTTGGACATTTTCATGCATTAAGTGAGTTTTCAATTCATTTATGTGCATAATTCAAATTTGAACTACATGCGCATGCTCCAGTGCATATAAATTTGTTGTAAAATCAAATCTTTGTCGTCGGTTGCATGCTTAGATCCCATGCAAGAAAAGGGAATGAATTTAGAACACCATGGCAACGTTGATTGCGGGCAAAATAGTGAGATGCCTGGTTTTTAAATTCTAGTAAATCCAAAACTCGTCTGAAATTCATGAAACTTGGCATGCTATCATGGAGCGGCATCAAAATGTCGTGGTACAAATTTTTTCCCATATGGGCCAGGTTTGGGTATATGCTTCTCATAAATCGGAGCTTCTCACAACAAGCATGATGGTTTTCGATAGGGAACGTCTCACCTTCGGGGACGAAACGATATCCATTGCCTCCTATTGCTTTCAAGTTTTTTTCTCATGTCAACATAGAACAACAGGAGTGTTATGTGAATTTTTGTGATTTTTCGGGGTTCACTTGGACATTTTTATGCATTGTGAATTTTCAATGCATTTATGTGCATAATTCAAATTTGAACTACATGTGCACGCTCCAGTGCATATAAATTCGTTGAAAAATCAAATCTTTGTTGTTGGGTGCATGCTTAGGTCCCATGCAAGAAATGGGAATGAATTTCAAACACCATGGCACGGTTGATTGCCGGCAAAACAATGAGATGCCTGGTTTTTAAATTCTAGTAAATCCAAAACTCGTCTGAAATTCATGAAACTTGGCATGCTCTCATGGAGCGGCATCAAAATGCCGTGGTACAAATTTTATCCCGTTTGGGGCAGGTTTGGGTATATGCTTCTCACAAGCCAGAGCTTCTCACAACAAGCATGACGGTTTTCGATAGGGAACATCCTACCTTTGGGGACGAAACGATATCCATTGCCTCTTATTGCTTCCAAGTTTTTTTCTCGTGTCAACATATAACAACAGGAGTGTTGTTTGAATTTTTGTGATTTTTCGGGGTTCGTTTGGACATTTTTATGCATTAAGTGAGTTTTCAATGCATTTATGTGCATAATTCAAATTTGAACTACATGCGCATGCTCCAGTGCATATAAATTTGTTGAAAAATCAAATCTTTGTCGTTGGGTGCATGCTTAGGTCCCATGCAAGAAATGGGAATGAATTTCAAACACCATGGCACCTTTGATTGCCGGCAAAACAGTGAGATGCCTAGTTTCTAAATTCTAGTAAATCCAAAACTCGTCTGAATTTCATGAAACTTGGGATGCTATCATGGAGCGGCATCACCATGCCGTGGTACAAATTGTGTCCCATTTGGGGCCAGTTTGGGTATATGCTTCTCACAAACCGGAGCTTCTCACAAAAAGCATGATGGTTTTCGGTAGGGAACGTCCCACCTTTGGGGACGAAACGATATAAATTGCCTCTTATTGCTTTCAAGTTTTTTTTCTCGTGTCAACATGGAACAACAGGAGTGTTGTGTGAATTTTTGTGATTTTTCATGGTTCGTTTGGACATTTTTATGCATTAAGTGAGTCTTCAATGCTTTTATGTGCATAATTCAAATTTGAACTACATGGGCATGCTCCAATGCATATAAATTCGTTGAAAAATCAAATCTTTGTCGTTGGGTGCATGCTTAGGTCCCATGCAAGAAATGGAAATGAATTTCAAACACCATGGCACTGTTGATTGCAGGCAAAACAGTGAGATGCCTTGTTTTTAAATTCTAGTAAATCCAAAACTCGTTTTAAATTCATGAAACTTGGCATGCTATCATGGAGCGGCACCAACATGCCATGGTACAAATTTTGTCCAATTTGGGGCAGGTTTGGGTATATGCTTCTCACAAACCGGAGCTTCTCACAATAAGCATGATGGTTTTCAGTAGTGAACGTCCCACCTTTGGGGACGAAACGATATCCATTGCCTCTTATTGCTTTCAAGTTTTTTTTCTCATGTCAACATAGAACAACAGGAGTGTTGTGTGAATTTTTGTTATTTTTTGGGGGTCGTTTGGAAATTTTTATGCATTAAGTGAGTTTTCAATGCATTTACGTGCATAATTCAAATTTGAACTACATGTGCACGCTCCAGTGCATATACATTCGTTGAAAAATCAAATCTTTGTCGTTGGGTGCATGCTTAGGTACCATGCAAGAAATGGGAATGACTTTCAAACACCATAGCGCCTTTGATTGCTGGCACAACAGCGAGATGCCTGGTTTTTAAATTCTAATAATCCAAAACTCATCTGAAATTCATGAAACTTAGCATGCTATCATGGAGCAGCATCAACATGCCGTGGTACAAATTTTGTCCCATTTGGGGCAGGTTTGGGTAAATGCTTCGCACAAATTAGAGCTTCTCACAACAAGCATGATGGTTTTCGGTAGGGAACGTCCCACCTTTGGGGACGAAACGATATCCATTTCCACTTATTGCTTTCAAGTTTTTTCTCGTGCCAACATAGAACGACAGGAGTGTTCTATGAATTTTTGTGATTTTTCGGGGTTAGTTAGGACATTTTATGCATCAAGTGAGTTTTAAATGCATTTATGTGCATAATTAAAATTTGAACTACATGTGCTTGCTCCAGTGCATATAAATTCGTTGAAAAATCTAATTTTTGTCATTGGGTGCATGCTTAGGTCCCATGCAAGAAATGGGAATGAATTTAAAACACCATGGCACCTTTGATAACCGGCAAGTCAGCGAGATGCCTGGTTTTCAAATTCTAGTAAATCCAAAACTCGTCTGAAATTCATGAAACTTGGCATGCTATCGTGGAGCGGCATCAAGATGCCGTGGTACAAATTTTGTCCCATTTGGGGCAGGTTTGGGTATATGCTTCTCACAAACCGGAGATTCTCATAACAAGCATGATTTTTTTCGGTAGGGAACGTCCCACTTTTGGGAACGAAACGATATAAATTGCCTCTTATTGCTTTCCAGTTTTTTTTCTCGTGTCAAAATAGAACAGCAGGAGTATTGTGTGAATTTTTGTGATTTTTCAGGGTTCGTTTGGACATTTTTATGCATTAAGTGAGTTTTCAATGCATTTAGGTGCATTATTCAAATTTGAACTACATGTGCATGCTCCAGTGCATATAAATTCATTGTAAAATCGAATCTTTGTCGTTGGGCGCATGCTTAGGTCCCATGCAAGAAATGGGAATGACTTTCAAACACCATGGCACCTTTGATTGCTGGCAAAACAGTGAGATGCCTGGTTTTTAAATTCTAGTAAATCCAAAACTCATCTGAAATTCATGAAACTTGGCATGCTATCATGGAGCGGCATCAACATGCTGTGGTACAAATTTTGTCCCATTTGGGGCAGGTTTGGGTATATGCTTCGCACAAACCGAAGCTTCTCACAACAAGCATGATGGTTTTTGGTAGGGAACATCCCACCTTTGGGGATGAAACGATATCCATTGCCTCTTATTGCTTTCAATTTTTTTCTCGTGCCAACATAGAACAACACGAGTGTTGTGTGAATTTTTGTGAATTTTCGGGGTTCGTTTGTATATTTTATGAATTAAGTGAGTTTTAAATGCATTTATGTGGATAATTCACATTTGAACTACATGCGCATGCTCCAGTGCATATAAATTTGTTGAAAATTCAAATCTTTGTCGTTGGGTGCATGCTTAGGTCCCATGCAAGAAATGGGAATGAATTTCAAACACCATGGCACCGTTGATTGCCGGCAAAACAATGAGATGCCTGGTTTTTAAATTCTAGTAAATCCAAAACTCGTCTGAATTTCATGAAACTTGGCATGCTATCATGGAGCGGCATCAACATGCCGTGGTACAAATTTTGTCCCATCTGGGGCAGGTTTGGATATATGCTTCTCACAAACAAGCATGATGGTTTTCGTTAGGGAACGTCCCACCTTTGGGGACGAAACCATATCCATTGCCTCTTATTGCTTTCATGTTTTTTTTCTCGTGGCAACATAGAACAACAGGAGTGTTGTGTGAATTTTTGTGATTTTTCAGGGTTCACTTGGACATTTTTATGCATTGTGAGTTTTCAATGCATTTATGTGCATAATTCAAATTTGAACTACACGTGCACGCTCCAGTGCATATAAATTTGTTGAAAAATCAAATCTTTGTTGTTGGGTGCATGCTTAGGTCCCATGCAAGAAATGGGAATAATTTCAAACACCTTGGCACGGTTGATTGCCGGCAAAAGTGTGAGATGTCTGGTTTTTAAATTCTAGTAAATCCAAAAACTCGTCTGAAATTCATGAAACTTGGCACGCTATCATGGAGCGGCATCAACATGTCGTGGTACAAATTTTGTCCCATTTGGGGCAGGTTTGGGTATACGCTTCTCACAAACCGGAGCTTCTCATAACAAGCATGATGATTTTCGGTAGGGAACGTCCCACCTTTGGGGACGAAACGTTATGCATTGCCTCTTATTGCTTTCAAGTTTTTTTTCTCGTGTCAACATAGAACGACAGGAGTGTTGTGTGAATTTTTGTGATTTTTCGTGGTTCGTTTGGACATTATTATGCATTAAGTGAGCTTTCAATGCATTTATGTGCATAATTCAAATTTGAACTACATGCGCATGCTCCAGTGCATATAAATTCGTTGAAAAATCAAAATTTTGTCGTTGGGTGCATGCTTAGGTCCCATGCAAGAAATGGGAATGAGTTTCAAACACCATGGCACCTTTGATTGCCGGCAAAACAGTGAGATGCCTGGTTTTTAAATTCTAGTAAATCCAAAACTAAATGCGAAATTCGTGAAACTTGGCATGCTATCATGGAGCGGCATCAACATGCCGTGGTACAAATTTTGTCCCATTTGGGGCAGGTTTGGGTATATGCTTCTCACAAACCAGAGCTTCTCACAACAAACATGATGGTTTTCGGTAGGGAATGTCCCACCTTTGGGGACGAAACGACATCCATTGCCTCTTATTGCTTTGAAGTTTTTTTTCTCGTGTCAACATAGAACAACAGGAGTGTTGTGTGAATTTTTGTGATTTTTCAGGGTTCGTTTGGAAATTTTAATGCATTAATTGAGTTTTCAATGCATTTATGTGCATAATTCAAATTTGAACTACATGAGCATGCTCTAGTGCATATAAGTTCGTTGAAAAATCAAATCTTTGTCGTTGGGTCCATGCTTAGGTCCCATGCAAGAAATGGGAATGAATTTCAGACACCATGGCACCGTTGATTGCCGGCAAAGCAGTGAGATGCCTGGTTTTTAAATTCTAGTAAACCCAAAACTCGTCTGGAATTCATGAAACTTGGCATGCTATCATGGAGCGGCATCAACATGCCGTGGTACAATTTTTTTCCCATTTGGGGAAGATTTGGGTATATGCTTCTCACAAGCCGGAGCTTCTCACAACAAGCATGATGGTTTTTGGTAGGGAACGTCCCACCTTTGGGGACGAAACGATATCCATTGCCTCTTATTACTTTCAAGTTTTTTTTCTCGTCCCAACAAAGAACAACAGGAGTGTTGTGGTAATTTTTTTGATTTTTCGGGGTTCGTTTGGACATTTTTATGCATTAAGTGAGTTTTCAATGCATTTATGTGCATAATTCAAATTTGAACTACATGCGCATGCTCCAGTGCATATAAAATCGTTGAAAAATCAAATCTTTGTCGTTGGGTGCATGCTTAGGTCCCATGCAAGAAATGGGAATGAATTTCGAACACCATGACACCGTTGATTGCCGACAAAACGGTGAGATGCCTGGTTTTTAAATTCTAGTAAATCCAAAACTCGTCTGAAATTCATGAAACTTGGCATGCTATCATGCAGCGGCATGAACATGCCGTGGTACAATTTTTTTTCCCATTTGGGGCAGGATTGGGTATATGCTTCTCACAAACCGAAGCTTCTCACAACAAGCATGATGGTTTTCGGTAGGGAACGTCCCACCTTTGGGGACGAAACGATATCCATTGCCTCTTATTTCTTTCAAGTATTTTTCTCGTGTCAACATAGAACAACAGGAGTGTTCTGTGAATTTTTGTGATTTTTCGGGGTTCGTTTGGACATTTTTATGCATTAAGTGAGTTTTCAATGTATTTATGTGCATAATTCAAATTTGAACTACATGCGCATGCTCCAGTGCATATAAATTCATTGAAAAATCAAATCTTTGTCGTCGGGTGCATGCTTAGGTCCCATGCAACAAATGGGAATGAATTTCAAACACCATGGCACCGTTGATTGCCGGCAAAACAGTGAGATGCCTGGTTTTTAAATTCTAGTAAATCCAAAACTCGTCTGAAATTCATGAAATTTGGCATGCTATCAGGGAGCGGCATCAACATGTCGTGGTACAAATTTTGTCCCATTTGGGGCAGGTTTGGCTATATGCTTCTCGCAAACCGGAGCTTCTCACAACAAGCATGATGGTTTTCGGTAGGGAACGTCTCACCTTTGGGGACGAAACGATATCCATTGCCTCTTATTGCTTTCAAGTTTTTTTCTCGTGCCAACATAGAACAACATGAGTGTTGTGTGAATTTTTGTGATTTTTTTGGGGTTCGTTTGGACATTTTTATGCATTAACTGAGTTTTCAATGCATTTATGTGCATAATTCAAATTTGAACTACATGCGCGTGCTCCAGTGCATATAAATTCGTTGAAAAATCAAATCTTTGTTGTTGGGTGCATGCTTAGGTGCCATGCAAGAAATGGGAATGAATTTCAAACACCATGGCAACGTTGATTGCCGGGAAAACAGTGAGATGCCTGATACATCTCCAACGTATCTATAATTTTTGGTTGCTCCATGCTATATTATCTACTGTTTTGGACCATATTGGGCTTTATTTTCCACTTTGTTATTACTTTTGGGACTAACCTATTAACCGGAGGCCCAGCCCAGAATTGCTATTTTTTCCTATTTCAGAGTTTCGAAGAAACGGAATATCAAACGGAGTCCAAACGGAATGAAACCTTCGGGAACGTGATTTTCTCATCGAACATGATCCAGGAGACCTGGACCCTACGTCAAGCAATCAACAGGGAAGGCACGAGGTAGGCGCGCCCCCCCCAGGCGCGCCCTCCACCCTCATGGGCTCCCTGTTGCTCCACCGACGTACTTCTTCCTCCTATATATACCTACGTACCCCCGAACGATCAGATACGGGGCCTGTTCCGGACCTCCGTCGGAAGGGGAATCCACCACGGAGGGCTTCTACATCATCATAGCCTCTCCGATGAAGTGTGAGTAGTTTACCTCAGACCTTCGGGTCCATAGTTAGTAGCTAGATGGCTTCTTCTCTCTTTTTGGATCTCAATACAATGTTCTCCCCCTCTCTCGTGGTGATCTATTCGATGTAATCTTCTTTTTGCGGTGTGTTTGTTGAGATCGATGAATTGTGGGTTTATGATCAAGATTATCTATGAGCAATATTTGAATCTTCTCTGAGTTCTTTTATGTATGATTGGTTATCTTTGCAAGCCTCTTGAATTATCCGTTTGGTTTGGCCAACTAGATTGGTAGTTCTTGCAATGGGAGAAGTGCTTAGCTTTGGGTTCAATCTTGCGGTGTCCTTTCCTAGTGATGAGGGGCAGCAAGGCACGTATTGTATTGTTGCCATCGAGGATAACAAGGTGGGGTTTTTATCATATTGCATGAATTTATCCCTCTACATCATGTCATCTTTCTTAAGGCGTTACTCTGTTTTCATTAACTTAATACTCTAGATGCATGCTGGATAGCGGTGGATGAATGGAGTAATAGTAGTGGATGCAGGCAAGAATCGGTTACCTTGTCTTGGACGTGATGCCTATATACATGATCATACCTAGATACTCTCATAACTATGCTCAATTCTGTCAATTGCTCAACAGTAATTCGTTCACCCACCGTAAAATACTTATGCTCTTGAGACAAGCCACTAGTGAAATCTATGGCCCCTGGGTCTATTCTCTATCATATCAATCTTCCATCACTTTATTATTGCTTTGCTTTTTACTTTGCTTTTTATTTTACTTTGCATGTTTACACCAAAAATACCAAAAATATTATCTATCATCTCTATCAGATCTCACTCTAAATCGACCGTGAAGGGATTGACAACCCCTAATCGCGTTGGTTGCATTGAGCTATTTGTTTTGTGTAGGTACGAGTGACTTGCGTGTGGCCTCCTACTGGATTGATACCTTGCTTCTCAAAAACTGAGGGAATACTTACGCTACTCTGCTGCATTATCCTCTCCTCTTCGGGGAAATCCAACGCAAGCTCAAGAGGTAGCAATGCCTGGTTTTTAAATTCTAGTAAATCCAAAACTCGTCTGAAATTCATGAAACTTGGGACGCTATCATGGAGCAGCATCAACATGCCGTGGTACAAATTTTGTCCCATCTGGGGCAGGTTTGGGTATATGCTTCTCACAAATCGGAGCTTCTCACAACAAGCATGATGGTTTTCGGTAGGGAACGTCCCACCTTTGGGGACGAAATGATATCCATTGCCTCTTATTGCTTTCAAGTTTTTTCTCATGTCAACATAGAACAACAGGAGTGTTGTGTGAATTTATGTGATTTTTAATGGTTCGTTTGGATAATTTTATGCATTAAAGTGAGTTTTCAATGCATTTATGTGCATAATTAAATTTAAACTACATGTGCATGCTCAAGTGCATATAAATTCGTTGAAGAATCAAATCTTTGTCGTTGGGTGCATGCTTAGGTCCCATGCAAGAAATGGGAATGAATAACAAACACCATGGCACCGTTGATTGCCGGCAAAACAATGAGATGCCTGGTTTTTAAATTATAGTAAATCCAAAACTCAACTGAAAATCATGAAACTTGGGATGCTATCATGGAGCGGCATCAACATGTCGTGGTACAAATTTTGTCCCATTTGGGGCAGGTTTGGGCATATGCTTCTCATAAACCGGAGCTTCTCACAACAAGCATTATGGTTTTCTGTAGGGAACGTCTCACCTTTGGGGACGAAACGATATCCATTGCCTCTTATTGCTTTCAAGTTTTTTTCTCATGTCAACATAGAACAACAGGAGTGTTGTGTGAATTTTTGTGATTTTTGGGGGTTCACTTGGACATTTTTATGCATTGTGAGTTTTCAAGGCATTTATGTGCTTAATTCAAATTTGAACTACATGTGCACGCTCCAGTGCATATAAATTCGTTCAAAAATCAAATCTCTGTCATTGGGTGCATGCTTAGGTTCCATGCAAGAAATGGGAATGAATTTCAAACACCATGGCATGGTTGATTGCCGGCAATATAGTGAGATGCCTGGTTTTTAAATTCTAGTAAATCCAAAACTCGTCTGAAATTCATGAAACTTGGCATGCGATCATGGAGCGGCATCAACATACCGTGGTACAAATTTTGTCCCATTTGGGGTAGGTTTGGGTATATGCTTCTCACAAACCGGAGCTTCTCAAAACAAGCATGATGGTTTTCGGTAGGGAACGTCCCACCACTGGGGACGAAACGATATCCATTGCCCCTTATTGCTTTCAAGTTTTTTTCTCGTGTCAACATAGAACAGCAAGAGTGTTGTGTGAATTTTTGTAATTTTTCGGGGTTCGTTTGGATATTTTTATGCATTAAATGAGTTTTCAATGCATTTATATGCATAATTCAAATTTGAACTACATGCGCATGCTCCAGTGCATATAAATTCGTTGAAAAATCAAATCTTTGTCGTTGGGTGCATGCTTAGGTCCCATGCAAGAAATGGAAATGAATTTCAAACACCATGGCACCATTGATTGCTGGCAAAACAATGAGATGCCTGGTTTTTAAATTCTAGTAAATCCAAAACTCGTTTGAAATTCATGAAACTTGGCATGCTATCATGGAGCGGCATCAACATGCGATGGTACAAATTTTGTCCCATTAGGGGCAGGTTTGAGTATATGCTTCTCACAAACCGGAGCTTCTCATGATAAGCATGATGGATTTCAGTAGGGAATGTCCCACCTTTGGGGACAAAACGATATCCATTGCCTCTTATTGCTTTCAAGTTTTTTTCTCGTGTCAACATAGAACAATAGGAGTGTTGTGTGAATTTTTGTGATTTTTCGGGGTTCGTTTGGATATTTTTATCCATTAAGTGAGTTTTCAATGAATTTATGTGCATAATTCAAATTTGTACGACATGCGCATGCTCCAGTGCATATAAATTCATTGAAAAACCAAATCTTTGTCATTGTGTGCATGCTTAGGTCCCATGCAAGAAATGGGAATGACTTTCAAACACCATGCCACCTTTGATTGCTGGCAGAACAGTGAGATGCCTGGTTTTTAAATTCTAGTAAATCCAAAACTCATCTGAAATTCATGAAACTTGGCATGCTATCATGGAGTGGCATCAACATGCCGTGGTACAATTTTTTTCCCGTTTGTGGCAGGTTTGGGTATATGCTTCGCACAAACCGGAGCTTCTCACAACAAGAATGATGGTTTTCGGTAGGGAACGTCCCACCTTTGGGGACGAAACGATATCCATTGCCTCTTATTGCTTCCAAGTTTTTTTCTCGTGCCAACATAGAACAACAGGAGTGTTGGGTGAATTTTTGTGATTTTTCGGGGTTCGTTTGGACATTTTTATGCATTAAGTGAGTTTTAAATGCATTTATGTGGATAATTCAAATTTGAACTACATGCGCATGCTCCAGTGCATATAAATTCGTTGAAAAATCAAATCTTTGTCGTCGGGTGCATGCTTAGGTCCCATGCAAGAAATGTGAATGGATTTCAAATACCATGGCACCGTTGATTGCCGGCAAAACAGTGAGATGCCTGGTTTTTAAATTCTAGTAAATCCAAAACTCGTCTGAAATTCATGAAACTTGGCATGCTATCATGGAGTGGCATCAACATGCCGTGGTACAAATTTTGTCCAGTTTGTGGCAGGTTTGGGTATATGCTTCGCACAAACCGGAGCTTCTCAAAACAAGCATGATGGTTTTCGGTAGGGAACGTCCCACCTTTGGGCACGAAACGATATCCATTCCCTCTTATTGCTTTCTAGTTTTTTTCTCGTGCCAACATAGAACAACAGGAATGTTGGGTGAATTTTTGTGATTTTTCGGGGTTCGTTTGAACATTTTTATGCATTAAGTGTGTTTTAAATGCATTTCTGTGGATAATTCAAATTTGAACTACATGCGCATGCTCCAGTGCATATAAATTCGTTGAAAAATCAAATCTTTGTCGTCGGGTGCATGCTTAGGTCCCATGCAAGAAATGTGAATGGATTTCAAATACCATGGCACCGTTGATTGCCGGCAAAACAGTGAGATGCCTGGTTTTTAAATTCTAGTAAATCCAAAACTCGTCTGAAATTCATGAAACTTGGCATGCTATCATGGAGCGGCATCAACATTCCATGGTACAAATTTTGTCCCATTTGGGGCAGGTTTGTGTATATGCTTCTCACAAGCCGGAGCTTCTCACAACAAGCATGATGGTTTTCGGTAGGGAACGTCCCACCTTTGGGGATGAAACGATATCCATTGCCTCTTATTGCTTTCAAGTTTTTTTTCTCGTGCCAACATAGAACAACAGGAGTGTTGTGTGATTTTTTGTGATTTTTCGGGCTTCGTTTGGACATTTTTGTACATTAAGTGAGTTTTTAATGCATTTATGTGCATAATTCAAATTTTAACTACATGTGCATGCTCCAATGCACATAAATTCGTTGAAAAATCAAATCTTTGTCGTTGGGTGCATGCTTAGGTCCCATGCAAGAAATGGGAATGAATTTCAAACACCATGGCACCGTTGATTACCGACAATACAGTGAGATGCCTAGTTTTTAAATTCTAGTAAATCCAAAACTCGTATGAAATTCATGAAACTTGGGATGCTATCATGGAGTGTCATCAACATGTTGTGGTACAAATTTTGTCCCATTTGGGGCAGGTTTTGGTATATGCTTCTCCCAAATCGGAGCTTCTCACAACAAGCATGATGGTTTTCGGTAGGGAACGTCCAACCTTTGGGGACGAAACGATATCCATTGCCTCTTATTGTTTTCAAGTTTTTTTCTCGTGTCAACATAGAACAACGAGAGTGTTGTGTGAATTTTTGTAATTTTTCTGGGTTCGTTTGGACATTTTTATGCATTAAGTGAGTTTTCAATGCATTTATGTGCATAATTCAAATTTGAACTACATGTGCATGCTCTAGTGCATATAAATTCGTTGAAAAATCAAATCTTTGTCGTTGGGTGCATGCTTATGTCCCATGCAAGAAATGGGAATGAATTTCAAACACCATGGCACCGTAGATTGCCGGCAAAACAATGAAATGCCCGGTTTTTAAATTCAAGTAAATCCAAAACTCGTCTGAAATTCATGAAACTTGGCATGCTATCATGGAGCGGCATCAACATGCCGTGGTACAAATTTTGTCCCATTTGGGGCAGGTTTGGGTATATGCTTCTCATAAACCAGGGCTTCTCACAACAAGCATGATGGTTTTCGGTAAGGAACGTCTCACCTTTGGGGACGAAACGATATCCATTGCCTCTTATTGCTTTCAAGTTAACATAGAACAACAAGAATGTTGTGTGAATTTTTGTGATTTTTCGGGGTTCACTTGGTAATTTTTATGCATTGTGAGTTTTCTATGGATTTATGTGCATAATTCAAATTTGAACTACATGTGCACGCTCGAGTGCATATAAATTCGTTGAAAAATCAAATCTCCGTCGTTGGGTGCAAGCTTAGGTCCCATGCAAGAAATGGGAATGAATTTCAAACACCATGGCATGGTTGATGTCGGGGCAGGCTGATCTGGCCCACGAACACCTATGGGGCCGGCGGACCGAGCCCCTTTCGGTTCGGCGGGGGGCGGAGGTCGCACGAAGAGCAGATCGAGGCGAAGCACGCGAGGGGTTTACCCAGCTTCGGAGCTCTCCGGAGAGATAATACTCCTACTGCTGCATGTCTAGGTGTATTGCGTTCTTGCTCAGGAGCGCTCAAATGCTACAGTACAGACGAGCTGCTAACGAGACTGACTGTGGAGGGAACTGATCGACCCACCCTTTCTACATTGCGCATGGGCCTACTTTTATATGCTCAAAGGGGCTCCGACAGGTGGCAACGTAGATGGGGGTACAAATGGAAAAATAGTGGTTGGTACACCTACTTGTACGATTATGCGATGTATTATACCTAACCACGGCGGGGGACAAAGGCATTAAATGCCCGTCTAGTCGCCCTAACAGGTGCAAACAGGGACCGTGGGCGCCACCGTTCTCACCACGATGGCAAACTTGTCATTGCTTGCCACCTCGCACCGCTGGCTGCCTGACCTCTCGCCACGCTACGCTGGAAAGGCCCCAGGGCGACAAGTTAGTGGATGCGCTGGAGCGTAGGTACAGAGGGGTGGTCTGCCACGGCAAGCGCCTTGCCGCGGTTGTTATCTTGTCGCGCCCGGAAGCTTGTCGCTCACCGGGCCTTCCCGGCAAGCTCCTCTTACCGGGGCCTTGTCTTGTAAGTGCCTGGGGTGGCCTTCCCAGCAAGCTCCTCTTGCCGGGGCCTTGTCTCCTATGTGCATTGGGTGGCCTTCCCGGCAAGCTCCTCTTGCCAGGGCCTCGTCTCCTTGGCTTGAATACTTTGTTCTTGAATGGCTCCAAAGGAACCATGGAGGACCTTGGCGGTCACCCGGTAAGCCTTGCCGCGAAGGGCTGCAAATGCCCGTGCACAAGTTCGGGATACTAGGGTACCCCTACTCTAGTACACCGGCAGTTGATTGCCGGCAAAATAGTGAGATGCCTGGTTTTTAAATTGTAGTAAATCCAAAACTCGTCTGAAATTCATGAAACATGGCATGCTATCATCGAGCGGCATCAACATACCGTGGTACAAATTTTGTCCCATTTGGGGCAGGTTTGGGTATATGCTTCTCACAAACCGGAGCTTCTCACAACAAGCATGATGGTTTTCGGTAGGGAACGTCCCACCTTTGGGGACGAAACGCTATCCATTGCCCCTTATTGCTTTCAAGTGTTTTTCTCATGTCAACATAGAACAACAGGAGTGTTGTGTGAATTTTTGTTATTTTTCGGGGTTCATTTGGATATTTTTATGCATTAAGTGAGTTTTCAATGCATTTATGTGCATGATTCAAATTTGAACTACATGCGCATGCTCCAGTGCATATCAATTCGTTGAAAAATCAAATTTTGGTCGTTGGGTGCATGCTTAGGTCCCATGCAAGAAATGGGAATTAATTTCAAACACCATGGCACCACTGATTGCTGGCAAAACTATGAGATGCCTGGTTTTTATATACTAATAAATCCAAAACTCGTCTGAAATTCATGAAACATCGCATGCTAGCATGGAGCGGCATCAACATGTTGTGGTACAAATTTTGTCCCATTTGGGGCAGGTTTGGGTATCTGCTTCTCACAAACCGGAGCTTCTCACAACAAGCATGATGGTTTTCGGTAGGGAACGTTCCACCTTTGGGGACGAAACGATATCCATTGCCTCTTATTGCTTTCAAGTTTTTTTCTCGTGTCAACATAGGACAACATGAGTGTTGTGTGAATTTTTGTGATTTTTCGGGGTTCGTTTGGACATTTTTATGCATTAAGTGAGTTTTCATTGCATTTATGTGCATAATTAAAATTTGAAATACATGCGCATGCTCCAGTGCATATAAATTCATTGAAAAATCAAATCTTTGTTGTTGGGTGCATGCTTAGGTCCCATGCAAGAAATGGAAATGAATTTCAAACACCATGGCACCGTTGATTGCTAGCAAAATAGTGAGATGCCTTGTTTTCAAATTCTAGTAAATCCAAAACTCGTCTGAAATTCATGAAACTTGGCATGCTATCATGGAGCGGCATCAAGATGCCATGGTACAAATTTTGTCCCATTTGGGGCAGGTTTGGGTATATGCTTCTCACAAACCGGAGCTTCTCACAATAAGCATGATGGTTTTCAGTAGGGAACGTCCCACCTTTGGGGACGAAACGATATCCATTGCCTCTTATTGCTTTCAAGTTTTTTTCTCGTGTCAACGTAGTACAACAGGAGTGTTGTGTGAATTTTTTTGATTTTTCGGGGTTCTTTTGGAAATTTTTATGCATTAAGTGAGTTTTCAATGCATTTATGTGCATAATTCAAATTTGTACTACATGTGCATGCTCCAGTGTATATAAATTCATTGAAAAATCAAATCTTTGTCGTCGCGTCCATGCTTAGGTCCCATGCAAGAAATGGGAATGACTTTCAAACACCATGGCACCTTTGAGTGCTGGCAAAACAGTGAGATGCCTGGTTTTTAAATTCTAGTAAATCCAAAACTCATCTGAAATTCATGAAACTTGTCAAGCTATCATGGAGTGGCATCAACATGCCGTGGTACAAAATTTGTCCCGTTTGTGGCAGGTTTGGGTATATGGTTCGCACAAACCGGAGCTTCTCACAACAAGCATGATGGTTTTCGGTAGGGAACGTACCACCTTTGGGGACGAAACGATATCCATTGCCTCTTATTGCTTTCAAGTTTTTTTCTCGTGCCACCATAGAACAAGAGGAGTGTTGGGTGAATTTTTGTGATTTTTCGGGGTTCGTTTGGACATTTTTATGCATTAAGTGAGTTTTAAATGCATTTATGTGGATAATTCAAATTTGAACTACATGTGCATGCTCCAGTGCATATAAATTCGTTGAAAAATCAAATCTTTGTCGTTGGGTGCATGCTTAGGTCCCATGCAAGAAATGTGAATGGATTTCAAACACCATGTCACCGTTGATTCCCGGCAAAATAGTGAGATGCCTGGTTTTTAAATTCTAGTAAATCCAAAACTCGTGTGAAATTCATGAAAGTTGGCATGCTATCATGGATCGGCATCAACATGCCGTGGTACAAATTTTGTCCCATTTGGGGCAGGTTTGGGTATATGCTTCTCACAAGCCGGAGCTTCTCACAACAAGCATGATGGTTTTCGGTATTGAACGTCCCACCTTTGGGGACGAAACGATATCCATTGCCTCTTATTGCTTTCAAGTTTTTTTCTCGTGCCAACATAGAACAACAGGAGTGTTGTGTGATTTTTTGTGATTTTTTTTGGGGGTTCGTTTGGACATTTTTATGCATTAAGTGAGTTTTTAATGCATTTATGTGCATAATTCAAATTTTAGCTACATGCGCATGCTCCAGTGCATATAAATTCGTTGAAAATCAAATCTTTGTCGTTGGGTGCATGCTTAGGTCCCATCAAGAAATGGGAATGAATTTCAAACACCATGGCACCGTTCATTACCGACAAAACAATGAGATGCCTAGTTTTTAAATTCTAGTAAATCCAAAACTCGTCTGAAATTCATGAAACTTTGGATGCCATCATGGAGCGTCATCAACATGTTGTGGTACAAATTTTGTCCCATTAGGGGCAGGTTTGGGTATATGCTTCTCCCAAATCGAAGCTTCTCACAACAAGCATGATGGTTTTCGGTAGGGAACGTCCCACCTTTGGGGACGAAACGATATCCATTGCCTCTTACTGTTTTCAAGTTTTTTTCTCGTGTCAACATAGAACAACGGGAGTGTTGTGTGAATTTTTGTAATTTTTCTCGGTTTGTATGGACATTTTTATGCTTTAAATGAGTTTTAAATGCATTTATGTGCATAATTCAAATTTGAACTACATGCGCATGCTCCAGTGCATATAAATTCGTTGAAAAATCAAATCTTTGTCGTTGGGTGCATGCTTAGGTCCCATGCAAGAAATGGGAATGAATTTCAAACACCATGGCACCGTAGATTGCCGGCAAAACAATGAAATGCCCGGTTTTTAAATTCAAGTAAATCCAAAACTCGTCTGAAATTCATGAAACTTGGCTTGCTATCATGGAGCGGCATCAACATACCGTGGTACAAATTTTGTCCCATTTGGGGCAGGTTTGGGTATATGCTTCTCATAAATCGGGGCTTCTCACAACAAGCATGATGGTTTTCGGTAGGGAACTTCTCACCTTTGGGGACGAAACGATAGCCATTGCCTCTTATTGCTTTCAAGTTCTTTTCTCATGTCAACATAAACAACAGGAGTGTTGTGTGAATTTTTGTGATTTTTCGGGGTTCACTTGGACATTTTTATGCATTGTGAGTTTTCAATGCATTTATGTGCATAATTCAAATTTCAACTACATGTGCACGCTCCAGTGCATATAAATTCGTTGAAAAATCAAATCTCTGTCGTTGGGTGCATGCTTTGGTCCCATGCAAGAAATGGGAATGAATTTCAAACACCATGGCACGGTTGATTGCCGGCAAAATAGTGAGATGCCTGGTTTTTAAATTCTAGTAAATCCAAAACACGTCTGAAATTCATGAAACCTGGCATGCTATCATGGAGCGGCATAAACATACCGTGGTACAAATTTTGTCCCATTTGGGGCAGGTTTGGGTATATGCTTCTCACAAATCAGAGCTTCTCACAACAAGCATGATGGTTTTCGGTAGGGAACGTCCCACCTTTGGGGACGAAACGATATCCATTGCCCCTTATTGCTTTCAAGTTTTTTTCTCGTGTCAACATAGAATAACAGGAGTGTTGTGTGAATTTTTGTGATTTTTTGGAGTTCGTTTGGACATTTTTATGCATTAAGTGAGTTTTCAATGCATTTATGTGCATAATTCAAATTTGAACTACATGCGCATGCTCCAGTGCATATAAATTCGTTGAAAAATCAAATTTTGGTCGTTGGGTGCATGCTTAGGTCCCATGGAAGAAATGGGAATGAATTTCAAACACCATGGCACCATTGATTGCCGGCAAAACAATGAGATGCCTGGTTTTTAAATTCTAGTAAATCCAAAACTCGTCTGAAATTCATGAAACATGGCATGCTATCATGGAGCGGCATCAACATGCTATGGTACAAATTTTTATCCCATTTGGGCCAGGTTTGGGTATATGCTTCTCACAAACCGGAGCTTCTTACAACAAGCATGATGGTTTTCGGTAGGGAACGTCCCACCTTTGTTGACGAAACGATATCCATTGCCTCTTATTGCTTTCAAGTTTTTTTCTCGTGTCAACATAGGACAACATGAGTGTTGTGTGAATTTTTGTGATTTTTCGGGGTTCGTTTGGACATTTTTACGCATTAAGTGAGTTTTCAATGCATTTATGTGCATAATTGAAATTTGAAATACATGCGCATGCTCCAGTGCATATAAGTTCGTTGAAAAATCAAATCTTTGTCGTTGGGTGCATGCTTAGGTCCCATGCAAGAAATGGAAATGAATTTCAAACACCATGGCACCGTTGATTGCTGGCAAAACAGTGAGATGCCTGGTTTTTAAATTCTAGTAAATCCAAAACTCATCTGAAATTCATGAATCTTGGCATGCTATCATGGAGCGGCATCAACATGCTATGGTACAAATTTTGTCCCATTTGGGGCAGGTTTGGGTATATGCTTCTCACAAACCGGAGCTTCTCACAATAAGCATGATGGTTTTCAGTAGGGAACGTCCCACCTTTGGGGACGAAACGATATCCATTGCCTCTTATTGCTTTCAAGTTTTTTTCTCGTTTCAACATAGAACAACAAGAGTGTTGTGTGATTTTTTGTGATTTGCGGGGTTCGTTTGGATATTTTTATGCATTAAGTGAGTTTTCAATGCATTTATGTGCATAATTCAAATTAGAACTAAAGTGCTCCAGTGCATATAAATTCATTGAAAAATCAAATCTTTGTCGTTGGGTGCATGATTAGGTCCCATGCAAGAAATGGGAATGACTTTCAAACAACATGGCACCTTTGATTGCTGGCAAAACAGTGAGATGCCTGGTTTTTAAATTCTAGTAAATCCAAAACTCATCTGAAATTCATGAAACTTGGCATGCTATCATGGAGCAGCATCAACATGCCGTGGTACAAATTTTGTCCTATTTGGGGCAGGTTTGGGTATATGCTTCGCACAAACCGGAGCTTCTCACAACAAGCATGATGGTTTTTGATACGTCTCCACCGTATCTATAATTTTTGATGGCTCTACGCTACTTTATCTATTGCTTTGGACTATAATGGGCTTTATTTTCCACGTTTATAGTACTTTTGGGACTAACCTATTAACCGGAGGCCCAGCCCAGAATTGCTATTTTTTTGCCTTTTTCAGTATTTCGAAGAAACAGAATATCAAACGGAGTCCAAACGGAATGAAACCTTCGGAAACATGATTTTCTCGCCGAACGTGATTGAGGAGACTTGGACCCTATGCCAAGGAACATCGGAGGCGGTCACGAGGGTGGGGGGCGCCCCCCCAGGGCGCGCCCCCTGCCTCGTGGGCCCCCTGATGCTCCACCCACGTACTCCTTCCTCCTATATATACCTACGTACCCCCAAATGATCAGAACAGGCGCCAAAAACCTAATTCCACGGCCACAACTTCCTGTATCCATGAGATCCCTTCTTGGTGCCTGTTCTAGAGCTCCGCCGGAGGGGGCATCCACCACGGAGGGCTTCTACATCAACACCAGAGCCCCTCCGATGAAGTGTGAGTAGTTTACTTCAGACCTTACGGGTCCATAGCTAGTAGCTAGATGGCTTCTTCTCTCTTTTTTGATCTCAATACAATGTTCTCCCCCTCTCTCGTCGAGATCTATTCGATGTAATCTTCTTTTTGCGGTGTGTTTGTTGAGACCGATGAATTGTGGGTTTATGATCCAGCTTATCTATGAATAATATTTGAATCTTCTCTGAATTCTTTTATGTATGATTGAGTTATCTTTGCAAGTCTCTTCGAATTATCCGTTTGGTTTGGACAACTAGATTGGTAGTTCTTGCAATGGGAGACGTGCATGGCTTTGGGTTCAATCTTGTGGTGTCCTTACCAAAGGATGTGAAAGGGTTGCAAGGCACGTATTGTATTGTTGCCATCGAGGATAACAAGATGGGGTATTTATCATATTGCATGAATTTATTCCTCTACATCATGTCATCTTGCTTAAGGCGTTACTCTGTTTTAACTTAATACTCTAGATGCATCTTTGGATAGCGGTCGATGAGTGGAGTAATAGTAGTAGATGCGAGAATCGTTTCGATCTACTTGTCTCGGACGTGATGCCTATATACATGATCATACCTAGATATACTCATAACTATGCTCAATTCTATCAATTGCTCAACAGTAATTTGTTCACCCACCGTAGAATACTTATGCTCTTGAGAGAAGCCACTAGTGAAACCTATGGCCCCCGGATCTATTCTCATCATATCAATCTCCATCACTTTTATACTTGCTTTGTTTTTACATTGCTTTTTACTTTTCACTTTGCATCTTTATACCAAAAATACCAAAAATATTATATCTATCAGATCTCACTCTCGTAAGTGACCGTGAAGGGACTGACAACCCCTAATCGCGTTGGTTGCGAGTAGCTATCGTTTTGTGCAGGTACGAGGGACTTGTGCGTGGCCTCCTACTGGATTGATACCTTAAAACAGAGGGAAATACTTACGCTATTGTGCTGCATCATCCCCTCCTCTTCGGGAAAAACCAACGCAAGCTCAAGACGTAAAAGTTTTCGGTAGGGAACGTCCCACCTTTGGGGACAAAACGATATCCATTGCCTCTTATTGCTTTCAAGTTTTCTTCTCGTGCCAACATAGAACAACAGGAGTGTTGTGTGAATTTTTGTGATTTTTCGGGGTTCGTTTGGACATTTTTATGCATTAAGTGAGTTTTAAATGCATTTATGTGGATATTCAAATTTAAACTACATGTGCATGCTCCAGTGCATACAAATTCGTTGAAAACTCAAATCTTTGTCGTTGGGTGCTTGCTTAGGTCCCATGCAAGAAACGGGAATGAATTTCAAACACCATGGCATCGTTGATTGCCGGCAAAACAGTGAGATGCCTGGTTTTTAAATTCTAGTAAATTCAAAACTCGTATAAAATTCATGAAACTTGGCATGCTATCATGGAGCGGCATAAACATGCCGTGGTACAAATTTTTCCCCATTCGGGTCAGGTTTGGGTATATGCTTCTCAAAAACGGGAGCTTCTCACAACAAGCATGATGGTTTTCGGTAGGGAACGTCCCACCTTTGGGGACGAAATGATATCCATTGCCTCTTATTGCTTTCAAGTTTTTTTCTCGTGTCAACATAGAACAATAGGAGTCTTGTGTGAATTTTTGTGATTTTTCGGGGTTCGTTTGGACATTTTTATGCATTAAGTGAGTTTTCAATGCATTTATGTGCATAATTTAAGTTTGAACTACATGCGCAAGCTCCAGTGCATATAAATTCGTCGAAAAATCAAATCTTTGTCGTCGGGTGCATGCTTAGGTCCCATGCAAGAACTGGGAATGAATATCAAACACCATGGCACCGTTGATTGCCGGCAAATCTGTGAGATGCCTGGTTTTTGAATTCTACTGAATCCAAAACTCGTCTAAAATTCATGAAACTTGGCATGCTATCATGGAGCGGCATCAACATGCCGTGGTACAAATTTTGTCCCATTTGGGGCAGGTTTTGGTATATGCTTCTCAGAAACCGGAGCTTCTCACAACAAGCATGATGGTTTTCGGTAGGGAACGTCCCACACCGGCCTTCATTTTTCCTTTCCAGTTCTGCTTGCCAGGATGACCAAGCAATTTTCTGCTTGCAATTGGGTTCCATCCCAGATCACGGAAACGCAAATCAACGGATTCGTTGTAACAGGCGCTTTAGCTCCAAAAAGTGTCCTTCACTGGCGAGTTCCTGGTCTTGAGTGCCCCCCTGAGCCTCAAGATGGAGAAGTGATTGTGTTCATGCAACATCTATCCCGGGGTTTCAGCCCTCCCGGATCAAAAAATTTCCGGGATGTTCTTGCCAGCTTCCAACTCCATCCTCAGGATATTGGACCAAATTATGTGTCCAACATATGCAACTTCCAAGTGTTCTATGAGGTTTACCTGCAAGAAGAACCAACTGTTGATCTCTTCCGGGATTTCTTCCACTTAAACCGTCGAACTGAGTTCTCTGACGGCCCCAATACTGAACTTGGTGGTGTATCAATTCCAAAAAGGAAAGAGGTTGATTGTCCTCATGCCAAACTTCACAGCCATCCTAAAGACTGGAACCAAACTTGGTTTTATTGTCGTAACACTGCCCTATTTGGAGAAAATCCTTTGCTGGGCTACTGCTCTCACCGGCTTAGCAATGGCCACCCTTTACCTCCACGAATGACTGCCAAAGAACGACAAGACTATGCACCTCAACTCACCAAACTCCGGGCTCTCCTCGCCAACGGTTTGAGTGGTGTTGATCTTGTCCGCTGTTGGGTTTCATGGTGCGTCCTACCTTTAAGCCGCCGCCCCGGATTGATGTATGAATATACCGGCATGACCAATGATCCTCAACGGTTTAACGAAATAGAACTGACTGATGATGAAATCACTGAAAGTGTGAAGAAGATGCTTGACGAACCGATCGCCGTATGCACCCAAACCGGCCTGCGCCCTTTTTATGCCTCCAACAAACCGCCAGCGGTAAAGACTTTAACCTTGTACCTTTTTAATCCGTCTCCGCTTTAACACTAATATAATTATCATTTGCTTTAATCTTGCAGACCAATAGCTCCTTCTGGAAAAGGAAAACTCAAGATAAACCGGCCAGGGCTCCTCGTGCCAAAAGCAAAGTCACCAAGAAAACTACAAAGAAGAAAACTGCAGAGTCTTCTAATCCGTCAGAAGATGCCGATGAATCGGCTGAAGAGGTAGAACTTGACTCCCTTGGTTCCTTTTTCGTGCACCTTATTCACAATAACTATTCCCAGGATGATGCGGAGGCCAGCCATGCAGACCATGTTGAGGTAATAGCTCTTTCTTCCGATTCAGATCTGGTGCCGGTTAAAAGATTTCGCCGTCCAGTTCGAAAAGTGAAATACTCTCACCCTCTTGCTTATTTGGATCCAAAACTTTCTTTGAAGACGCAGCAACCTGAAGGGTGTCGCACAACCCGACACAGTGGCCAGCAAGTCACCTCTTCCGATATACCGGATACACCAACCCGGAAGCGTCGTCCAGAGGTTGCTTGTTCTCCTGAAAAACTTTATCCTTTGAAGGGTTTCTTCTGATACCCTCTCAATCCGTGTGATTCAAATTATCAGGTGTCTTCCAATTCGGCTAGCGGTTCATCAACCACTCAGCTGCCTCCCCTTAAAACCGTCGCTGGGTAAGTGTTCTTGCTTTTCGGTTTGTTTCTTCATGCATCGGTTTATCGTACTGATCTTTATTTTGATGTTGTAGTACCAAGGCCCGATTAAGCAAAAAAGCCAAGACCAGCGACCCCACAGATGATGTTGAACCGGAGAAGACCCCCGAAAATGCTGGTGAAAATCCTGATATTTTCATGGATGACTCGCCCATAAGACCCATAGCGATCTTTGATCCGTAGGAAGCTGGTCCAGCTACACATGTGGACACATCAAGTCCACGTGCTACGCCTGCAAGTTCAGTTGTTGATCCACTGTGTTCAACGGCTAATCCGCCAAGCCCTGCTGCCACTCCGCCAAGCCCAGCCAAAGATAATGTCAATCAACCGAGCCTAGCCAGAGATGATGATGACGTTGTTGTTACTGGCACTGCTTATACCGCCCCGGGCAATCCAAATAAGCTTTTGTCAAAACATACCGCCAAGGACGAATTTGTTGCTATGGGCAAGGGGAAGAGGGAGACTGACTTGTCAAACTATGCTAATCTTTCTGCTCAGGATCTTCATTCCGGATTCTTGAACCGGCTTTACACAAGCCGAGATTATGAAGTCGGTTTGGTAAATCTGATGAAGGAACGCTATGAGGTAAACACTTTCATCCTTATCCTGTACCTTTACTGCATTGTAGCCCCCAAGGGCCGATTTGTCTTGTGAAGACAAACCGGGACTTTTATTTTCCATATTGTACTTTGTTGACTTTCCTTGCGTATTTTCTTGATCAAATACACATTAGCCCCCAAGTGCCAAGATTGAAACTTGTATTAATCCTTGGGAGTTCAAACAATTAGTAGTAAAGAAGCAATCCGCATTAGCCCCCAAGTGCCCAGATTAAAACTTGTATTAATCCTTGGGACTTCAAACAATCAGTAGTAAAGAAGCAATCCGCATTAGCCCCCAAGTGCCAAGTGTATAACTGGTTGTATGCTTGGGACTTTTTGATAAATTATTTATATGCTCCTCTGATTGTGGCAGGCTGATATAAATCACCACAGCACTCAAATTGCTAATCTTCAAGAGAGTATCAAATCCCAACAAGAAGAGTCTTCCAAGGCCAAGGATGAGCTAAAAGCCGCTTTAACCGCCATGGAACAACTTAAAGAAGGATTCATGACTGATCGTGCCAATTGGGATACTGAAAAGACTGCATTGCTGAAGCGGGCTGAAGACGCCGAGTCGGCTCTTAAACCGGTGGCGGAAGAGCTTATTGGGTTGAAGCACTAAGTGAATGCCATGACCTCTGCAGTGTTCGGTAAGTACTCTTGCCAAGGCTTATTGAATGACTATCCTTGTAATTTGCCGGTTTAACATGAAATTCTTAAACCATTGTAGGTAGCCGCATTGCCCATCTGGGCTCTGATATGCGAATGAAGCTGAAGGCAGCATATACTCTGATTGAACAACTGTATATCGGTGCCCAACGGGTTATGTTCGCAGCGTCATACAACAATCCAGCCCCAACACTGATCAAGGACACTCTAGCAAAGTTATCCATGACGCCAGCACAGATAGAAGAGATGAAGCTATCCGCTGCCAGGGCTGACGCTTTGTTGGCACTTACCCGAGCCAAAGCATGGATAGCCGACCTGGATCTGGTGGACATCGCCAAGGGCTTTCCTAGTGCACAAGAAAATGGGGCAGAGTTTGATGACGAAGCCCTTAAAAATGTGACAAGGGAGATGCGTCCTCTGGCGAGTCAACTGGCAGAAGAAGCTAACTTGACTGTTCACCGGTCTTTCTATGATGCCAACAACAAACGGATTAGCACTGTCATGCCTGAAGTGCAAAATCTTGTCCCGCCAATCCGTAAGCACACTTACGCCCCTGACGTTGATCCGTCCGAACTTATAAGTGAAGAGGTTGTCTTTCAGGCTTTAACCCGGATTGACTGGACCACCGTGGACTTCTAGCCACTAGATGGGGAGGAGGAGGCTGAACCGACGCCAGATGACCCATCAACTTCACGCCAACATGGTGATGAGGCTTGATCCGGCAATCTGGTTGATGCTTTATAAACTTTGTTCTGTTGGAAGAAATAATACCATATTTTGGGCCTTAAAGCGCCTTGTAATAGGCTAGTGAAAATACTTTGATCTGCTGCCATCGTGCACTTGGATATACTTTGTTTGATCCGCCGTGATATTTTCAGTGCTGGCTTATATACCTTCATAATACCATGCAATCCCTGTATCTGCATAAAAAAGATTTTCCTGGGTGGTTAACCGCCGGACGGGTCACAATGCTCCATGCAAAGCCAGGCTAATAACCAAAGCTTAAAACATGAAATAAATCATACCTGTGATATGAAATCACTTAGTTGGTTTACCAACTTACATTTGTAGTAAGGGTGAACACCCAACTTCCACCATGCAGTGCTGGTATGTATAAAGTAGAACCAGGTTGTAATGAACACCGGATGATTGTACTGGTAATATGTAATCAAAACCAGTCCGGGTTGTAAAACACCGATTTGATAAAGAATAAGGTCTGACAACTTATAGTTGACAACCAAGCCGGGTTAACAAAACACCGGATTAACATGAATATGATCTAACAACTTGTAGTTGAAAGCCAAGCCGGGTTAATAAACACCGGGCTAAAATGATGTTACCAAAGAACAAAAACTTGGCAAAAAGCAAACAAAAAACCGTGTAGTCGATGCTTTTCAACGGCTGCCAGGATCAAATTCGAGGCTTTTCATGGGCTGCCAGGCCGCTGAGTTAAACCGTTTTGACAAAGCCTTTTAAGATGGGCCTCCAACTAACCAATCATCGTTTTAACTTTGACAAGTTCAAGGTCTCAATGAGAGTAATCACAAACGTTCGACGGGTCATGCCAGGATTACCTGGATAGGAGTGGCTTACTTGATGAAGGCAGGTTAACCCGGGGTTTTAGGTGAATACACCAGGCTTCCAAGTTGTGGGTCGATACCCGGTTACAAGGGTCCTTTCAAACTCTTTGGTATTTTACACAAAGAGCCCCCAAGTAACTTTGTGAGCTGTGCTCAATGGGTGCCTATGTTTGAGTCGTGCTTTGAGCAATAGAACTCTCTTTGGCCCCTTGGATGTGAAGCTCCCAAGCTATGTGGGGGCATGATAGCTGGTTTAACATGTAGTACTTTGCTTTGTCAACTGAAGCCCCCATGTAAACAGGGATTTGAAGAAAACGGCGGAGACCCTGCTTATAGCAAGGATGCCGGTTTATTATATTGATCATAATATATACATTGTTGAAATATGTACATAAGAAAACCCTGTGGCTTGAAGTGTAGTAAGGCCGTAGGAGAGCTATGTTCCATGGCCGCCGGGTCTCCTCCTCAGAACTGTGTGAGTCTTCTCGAACGTCAATGAGGTAGTAGGAGCCGTTCTGTAGATTTTTGCTGACCACAAAGGGTCCTTCCCAAGGTGGGGATAACTTGTGCATCTCGGTCTGATCCTGGATGAGCCGGAGCACTAAGTCGCCTTCTTGAAAGGTTGTTGACTTAACCTGTTGGCTGTGATAACGCCGCGGGTCTTGTTGATAAACCGCTGATCGAGCCAAAGCCATGTCCCGTTTCTCATCTAACAGGTCCAGCGCCTCTTGGCGTGCTTGCTCATTATCCGCTTCAACATAATTGCCAACCCGGGGCGAGTCATGACGAATATCACTGGGGATGACTGCCTCAGCCCGTAAACCATGAAGAAAGGTGTATAACCCGTAGATCGGTTCGAGGTGGTGTTTATGCTCCATAACACAGATGGTAATTCTTCCACCCAACAACCCAGCGTCTGCTTCAAAGGAACCATAAGCTGGGGCTTGATACCCTTCAGGATCTCTTGATTCGCCCTCTCAGCTTGACCATTGGACTGGGGGTGAGCCACGGACGCTACATCAAGCCGGATGTGCTCTCGTTGACAAAACTCCTCCAACTCACCTTTAGAAATGTTCGTGCCATTTATCTGTGATGATGCTGTGTGGAAAGCCAAAACAGAAAATAATCCTTTTGAGAAATTGAACCGCCATGTGGCTGCATCACACTTGCTGACGGGCTCTGCTTCAACCCATTTAGTGAACTTGTCAACCGCCACCAACAGGTGGGTCTTCTTATCCTTGGAATGCTTGAAAGGTCCAACCGTATCAAGCCCCCAAGTGGCAAATGGCCAATTGATGGGAATCATGCGTAGCTCCTGAGCCAGAACATGAGCTTGACGTGAAAACTTCTGACAAGCGTCACACCGCTTTACCAGATCCTCTGCATCAGCATGAGCTGTCAACCAATAGAACCCATGACGAAAAGCCTTAGCCACCAAGGATTTTGAACCGGCATGGTGACCACAATCCCCTTCATGGATTTCACGTAGAATCTCTTGTCCTTCTTCAGGAGAGACACATCGTTGGAATACGCCTGAAATACTGCAACGGTGTAACTCGTCGTTGTGAACAACCATGGACTTGGACCGCCAGATTATCTGCCTGGCGAGAAGCTCATCATCAGGTAAGTCGCCCCGGTCCATATACGCCAAATATGGAACCGTCCAATCCGGAGTGATGTGTAAAGCGGCTACCAATTGGGCCTCCGGATCAGGAACAGCTAAATCCTCCTCTATGGGCAATTTAACAGACGGGTTATGCAAGATATCCAAAAAGGTATTGGGTGGTACCAGTTTACGCTGAGATCCTAGCCGGCTCAAAGCATCTGCTGTATCGTTTTTGCGCCGGTCAATGTGCTCAACCTGATAACCCTTAAAGTGACATGCCATAATATCCACCTCGCGTCTATAAGCTGCCATGAGTGGATCCTTAGAATCCCAAGTACCAGAAACTTGCTGAGCCACCAGATCAGAATCTCCAAGACAGCGGACCGGCTTAAGTTCATTTCCTTAGCCACACGGAGTCCGTGGAGTAAGGCCTCGTACTCTGCTGCATTGTTAGTACAAGGAAACATTAAGCGGAGAACATAACAAATTTTATCACCTCGAGGGGAAGTAAGGACAACTCCAGCCACCGAGCCTTCCAATTACTGGACCCATCAAAGTGAATAGTCCAAGATGTATTATCCGGTTTGTCCTCCGGTGCACGTAACTCGGTCCAATCATTGATGAAGTCGACAAGCGCTGAGATTTGATGGCCGTTCGAGGCATATACTTCAATCCATGTGGACCAAGCTCAATTGCCCACTTCGCAACACGCCGATTGCTTCTCCTGCTCGGATTATATCGCCCAAAGGAGCGTAACTAACCACCGTGATGGGATGGCCTTGAAAGTATTGCTTGAGCTTCCTACTTGCCATAAAAACTCCATACACCAGCTTCTGCCAATGCGGATACCTTTGTTTTGACTCGATCAGCACTTTGCTGATATAATAAACTGGCCGTTGAACCGGATATTCTTTCCCAGCTTCCTTACGCTCAACCACAATTGCCACACTGACCGCACGGGCATTGGCAGCCACGTACAATAACAGGGGCTCGTTATCAACCGGAGCAGCAAGGACGGGCGGTTCAGCCAGCTGCCGCTTCAAATCCTCAAATGCCACATTGGCTGCATCACTCCAGAAAAAATCATTTGTCTTCTTCAACATCTGATATAAAGGAATCGCCTTCTCTCCCAAACGGCTGATAAACCGGCTGAGGGCTGCAATTCGACCTGCCAGATGCTGAACATCATTGATGCATTTCGGTTAAGCCAAAGATGTGATTGCCTTGATCTTTTCCGGATTGGCCTCAATGCCTCTGTTGGACACAAGAAAACCCAAGAGCTTGCCTGCCGGAACACCAAAAACGCATTTGTCCGGATTGAGCATCATTTTGTAAACCCGAAGATTATCAAACGTCTCCTTGAGGTCATCTATCAAGGTTTCCTTCGTACTGGATTTTACCACAATGTCATCCACATAGGCATGAACATTACGCCCAATCTGCGTTAGAAGACAATTTTGCACACAACGCGGATAAGTTGCTCGGCACTTTTGAGCCCAAAGGGCATAGAGACATAGCGAAGGCTCCAAAGGGAGTGATGAAGGTTGTCTTCTCCTGGTCCTTAACTGCCATTTTAATCGATGATATCCTGAATAAGCATCCAAGAAACTCAGCGCTCACAACCCGCCGTCGCATCAATAATTTGATCAATCTGGCGAGAGCAAAAGGATCCGCCGGACAAGCTTTGTTCAAATCTGTGTAATCCACACACATCGCCAAGTGCCGTTTTCTTAAGAACGAGCACCGGATTAGCCAACCACTCGGGATGAAATACTTGACGATAAAACCAGCAGCTAATGTACCGGCTACCTCTTCACCAATGGCCTTGCGTCTTTCCTCGTTAAAGCGGCGAAGAAATTGCTTGACTGGTTTAAACTTGGGATCAATATTGAGACTGTGCTCATCGAGTTCTCTCGGTACACCTGGCATGTCAGAAGGCTTCCATGCAAAAATGTCCCGGTTCTAACGGATGAACTCGATGAGCGCGCTTTCCTATTTCGGATCCAGATTGGTGCTGATGCTAAACTGTTTGGATGAATCGCCGGGAACAAAGTCAACAAGTTTAGTCTCATCAGCCGGTTTGAACGTCAGGGTTGGGTCATGCTCAGTGGTGGGCTTCTTTAGAGGGGTCATATCTGCCAGATCAACATTGTCTTTGTAAAACTTCAGCTCCTCTGTAGCACAAACCGACTCAGCATAGGCCGCTTCACCTTCCTCGCAATCCAAAGCGATCTTTCGACTTCCGTGTACTGTGATAGTTCCCTTATGACCTGACATCTTGAGCTATAAATAGATATAACAGGGCCTTGCCATGAATTTTGCGTAAGCCGGCTGTCCAAACAGTGCGTGATATGGCCTCTGGATTTTCACCACTTCAAAGGTCAGCGTTTCAGACCTGGAATCATGCTCATCTCCAAATACGACCTCCAAAGCGATCTTGCCAACAGGATATGCCGATTTACCTGGTACTACACCATGGAAAATAGTGTTTGACGGTTTAAGATTCTTGTTTGTCAACCCCATGCGATGAAAATTATCATAGTACAGGATGTTGATACTGCTCCCTCCATCCATCAGAACTTTGGTAAACTTATAACCTCCCACCTGAGGTGCTACCACCAAAGCTAGTTGACCCGGATTGTCAACCCGGGGCGGATGATCCTCTCTGCTCCACACAATGGGCTGCTCAGACCACCGTAAATATAGTGGCACTGCCGGTTCAATAGAATTGACTGCCCTCTTGTGAAGCTTCTGATCGCGCTTGCACATGCTAGTGGTGAACACATGGTACTACCCACCATTCAACTGCTTGGGGTGACTTTGATAACCTGACTGCTGCTGATTCCCTTGATTATTCTGTTGGCTATTACCACCTTGGTTGTTCTGGTGGCCCTGATTATTCTAAAATCAATAGCTTGAACCGCCACCACCATGAAAACCTGGACTTGAACCGCCCGACGGACCCTGATCATACCGGTAAAGATCAGAGTTTTTGAACTCCATAATGTAACAATCTTTCCAAAGATGTGTGGAAGGGGCCTCCTTAGTCCCATGCTTTGGGCGGGGCTGGTTTAACAGCCGCTCCAGATTCATCCTTCCACCGCGCTAGGGCGGTTTACCTTTACGACGCTGCATATTGGTGTTAGCCACAAAATCTGAATTATCTGCTTTGTGCTTACCATTATTCCCATGGCCTCCTTGGTTGTGATGCGTTCCTTTTGCACCGCCGTTCTTCTTTCCCTTCTCCGGTTTCTCCTCATCAGACTCGGGATCCTTGGTATTATCAGAATCGGCATATTTGACCAAGGCTGCCATAAGTGCTCCCATGTCATTGCAGTGGCGCTTGAGCCGTCCCAACTTCATCTTTAGTGACTTAAACCGGCAATTACGCTCCAGCGTTATGATCGCTTGGCCAGCATTAATCCGGTCTGACGAATGCAAAACTTCTGAAACCCGGTGCACCCAATGAGTTGTTGACTCGTTCTTGTCACGACCGGTTTTCTCAATAAAAATATTTATTGAACAACCGACCCATGAAGTCCAATATGAGGAAAATCCTTCATACTGGTTGACAAAACTTTGATACAATAAGCCAGTAGCATTACAATATCACAGGGGTCGGACTGAAGATGCCCAACCAATTATTACAACACGCCAATAATAATACATAGTGGCGGATATGACTCAAAGGGTGCGGTGGAAATACTACTAACTCGAGATATGAGTGGTTGGTGGAATAACACAACGGGGTGGTTAATAAGTCTACTGCAATGGCGGCTCATCAAGCGTCGATGTGAGGCTCGATGAATTTATTTGGGTAGCGGAAGCGGATATATCACAATGACTAATCCAGGGGTCGCACGAGACTGACTGGGATTCCTCTAGGCGTCGGACTCGCTATCGAATTCTTCATCCATGAGATCGCCTTCGTCAGCATCTGGCCAAATCAACAAGCCAGGTGAGTACTATTAAAGTACTCGCAAGACAGTTCGGACAAAAGATATAACAAATGAATGCATGAATGCGACATGGTAAATCTTCACATTGCTCAATTAAAACAGTATAGCAAACTAATTAAGAAGGGAATCGGCGGTAGTCCGCTCAAAAACCCAAAGAAGATAAACTCAAAACCGATCGAATTATGCAGGCGGCGCCTCGAAGGGTGAATAAATAAGTAAAACATGCCACAGTCGGGCGTCTGAGCGACACCTCATAAAGGGCTTATATTGAAATAAAAATACATGCGTGCCACAGTCGGACGTCTGAGCGACATCACAGAAAGGGCTTATAATGAAAGTAATAGGAATGCCGCAGTCGGACGTCTGAGCGACATCACAGAAAGGGCTTATAATGAAAATAATAGCAATGCCGCAGTCGGACGTCAGAGCGACATCACAGAAAGGGCTTATAATGAAAGTAATAGCAATGCCGCAGTCGGACGTCTGAGCGACATCACAGAAAGGGCTTATAATGAAATTAATAGCAATGCCGCAGTCGGACGTCTGAGCGACATCACTTAAAGGGCTTATAATGAAAGTAATAGCAATGTCATGATCGGACGTCCCGAGCGACATCACAGAAAGGGCTTATAATGAAAGTAATAGCAATGCCGCAGTCGGACGTCTGAGGGACATCACAGAAAGGGCTTACAGCACAAAGATATAGCGCTCATAATAAATATTCAACACATGAATATAAACGGGTTAGTCCATCCACATGAATAAACATTTAACCGGACTTAGTACTCATGTGATTCACCGGAGTATCTGTCACCAAAACTGACACTTGTCAGGATAAGATAATACATAACTTGGACATGGATAAGATGATTCGAGGATTTATGACTCTGCAGATTTTGTACTAAAATTACTCACAGCCAACGGATTTCCGTAGTCCTGAAGGACTAGTTCCGTTTATGGTATTTCGGAAGAAACACAGCTAACCAGTACACACCCATCCTACCTCACGATGCCAGGAGTCACCCTAGACATCGTCCAAGAAAAACTTTTGAGACGGGAGATCACAATCTCGAATAGCATGGGATCAAATTTATATTCGCGCTCTAAGGGGTGCCCCTCTCGGTCCCAACGGAAACACCCATGCCCCTGACGGATGACTGGCTTTAATCCAGGGGCATGGAACCATCATCACGGCCTCTCCATTTGGTGTGTACCAGGAAAGCGGTTTGCAACTTACTAAGCCATATCCCTTGCGGAAAACATGTGGTAGTACGGGAAGGGAAATGGATTCGAACCGAACTGATACGGGTTGACACTAAAGTTAAATAGTATGGCATAAGATTGGCATGCTACAACACTGCCATCTTACCCATCCTCATGCCAACACATGGCCGTGCACATTCACATCCAACACGTATGGATTATCGAACTCACTTGCCTCAACTTTGCATGAAAATAACATTCATCGGTATGCTCACAAACATGCCAAGGAACTACTTAATGCAAACCTGCGGAACACTCATCATATCAAAAGTCCAAACATGCTTGCCTGGTTCAGAGTAGTCGGGGTCTAGCAAGGCGAAGTTCGCGGTTCCGTCACCTCCTTCGGAACCTACGGTATAGCGAAAAGGCAAACTAACGTGAAAACCAACACATGCATAAAAGTTGTGCCAAATTTTTTCCAAATAAATCCCACAAAAAACTAGACAAAATTATAAGACTGTCAGAAAAAGAATCACTCAAAAATCACTTTTTATTAAAAAGTTATAAGGTTTTCTGTCCAGGGACTCATCTGTAATGAAACAGAAAAGTTCCAGGGGTTTAACTGAGAAAACAGAAAACGGTTCGAATAGAAACGTGCAAGCCCACAGGGAAAACGTACTCTGCTGAAGGCGCCAATGGAAAAGCAGTTGGCGGAAAAGAAAGAGAGGCTGACATAGGGGGTCCACATGTCAGGTTTGAAAGACCTCGCCGGCGCCCGAAGGCTGCGGTGGTCGTCGGCGTCGAACCACGGCGAGTCGGGGAGATCGGAGTGTACCAAGAGTATCAGCGTGTCCTTCCGCTTCGATGGGTGGTGGACTTGGGCGTCGGGGAGCACCATGTCGACGGCGACACTTTCTCCGGCGGACGGCGCTCGGCGATGGTGGATCTCGCCGAGGAGGCTGCAAGGATCGAATTGAGGTGGGGGTTAGAGCACTAGGTGTAAGAGAAGGCTGCAGACGAGGTTTGGGCGCCGGAGATAGCCTCACCATGATGAATCAAGCTGGTGGCCGAGGCGGATCGAGGCGGCGGAGTTGGGAGGAGACCTCCTCGAGGTCCTCCTAGAAGCTTAGCGTGGTGTTGGTGAGGTTCGGTGGTGGTGTGTGCGAGAGCGAGCTCGGGGCTCCTTTTATAAGCGATCCGAGGCGGTGGCCGTGAACGGATTTCTCCGGCGATGGTTCTGGCGGCGCAGAGCTTGGTCGGGGAGGTTTAGGGAGTGGGGCGTCAGCGTGGAGTTCCACTGGTTCCGTTTTGACGCTAAACAAGCTTGGATTAGGAGCCTGGGTGGATTCGATGGAACGGGGCGGCGCGGGCCCGTCGGCGGCAGAGGGTGCGCCTGTGCTTGCCGGCCACGGCGACTGATCGGGTGCGCTAGCATGCATGAGGCCACGCGGAGGGCTAGGCGCAATGGGCGGCAGAAGCGGCGTTGCGAGCAGGCTCCGTTCGACCGCCACGGGTGGCCCTGCAACCGCAGATGCTGCCGGCGTTGAAGAAGCTCACCGGCACCGACGCCTGCGTCCGTCCAAGCGTGCGTGCGGTGCTCTAGCCAGGGGTAAGAGGTCGTGCGCAAAGCGCCAGGGTGCACGGGCGATCAGTGCCAACACTACGGCGAAAGCGACTGCTGCGATTACGAACTTTACGAAAGTGCACAGAACAGTGCCGGCCAAGTGTTCGACGAAATGATTTTGGCATGTGGGAAATTTTTCTTGAGCTGATCTATGGTGTGGTGGTCTCTCATTGCATCTGAGGGCTGCCTGAATTTTGGTAGAATTTTTGGAGTGGTGTAGATATGAATTTCACCAAATTTGGCAAATCTGGTCCAAACTTGCAGTGAGTGAAATTTGAAATATTTGAAAAGAAGAAGAGTGGATCAAGATGGTTCTGGGTTGTGGGTACCAAGGACTATCCAAGGGAGTTGGTTTGAGGTCAAAAATCAAGATCATTAGGGTACTTGCTTTGCAAATCACTTAGGCTCAAAAGAAAAGACAGAAATATTTTGGGAGAAGAAATAATTGGAATAAATTCCAAAAATGGATTTTACTAGTTTGGACAGAATGTTTGAGTTGTACCAAAGTGGAAGGAGGGGTTTTGGGAGAAATTTACCACAAGAGGCATGGTAAAACCAAGGATGTATCAAAACCAAAGAATAGCCCAAAACCAAAAGGTTTCTTTTTAGAAGAAAATGAATCCAAGAAATGCTTTTGAGAAGAAAACTTCGAGAGAGGTTTTTAAGAAGGGTTTAAATGACCTTCTTCAAACCAAGCAAGGCTTTTGCTGAAAACAAAAACAACAAAAATTTTGGAGTGTCACAGCACCTACCCCCTTAGGAAAAATCTCGTCCCTGAGATTCCAGTTGATTTTCAAATAATTGTGGGTGCTCTGTTTGAAGGAAATCCTCTCTTTCCCAAGTGGCTTCACTTTTCGGTGTGGTTGCTCCGAACTTTGAAGAACTTGGTGGTTTTCTGTCGGGTTCTCCTTCGACTCTTCCAAGATTTTTATCGGATGCTCCCGATATGTAAGATCTGGTTGCACGTCAATGTTTTTATGGGGTACTTGTTTCTGCGGGTTGCTTACGCACTTCCTCAATTGGGAGACGTGGAATACGTCGTGGATGTCGAATAATTCTTGGTAAGTCTAGTTGGTAGGCCACCGTGCCTCTTCGTGCTACTATGCGAAAGGCCCGATGAATCTCGGTGCTAGTTTTCCTTTAATCTTGAATCGGTGCAGGCCTCTCATGGTTGATACTCGTTGGTACACAAATTCACCTGGTTCAAAATGGACTACACGATGCTTCTGATCGTAATAACTCTTTTGTCGACTTTGTGCTGTATTGAGTCGGTCCTTAATTACCTTGACTTTATCCTCATCCTCCTTGAGCAGTGCGGGCCGAAGATATGACTGTCTCGGTTTCCGACCAATTTAGCGAAGTCACGACATCTTCGTCCATCTGAGCTTCAAATGGTGCCATTTGCAATTTGGGTGATAGCTTTGTTATGTGCGAATTTTGCGTATGGTAAGCTCTCCTCCCAAGCTGGTCCCATAGGTGAGGACACATGCTCTCGGCATATCTTCTAGAATTTGATTTACTCGCTCGGTCACGCCCATCTGTGCAGGGATGGTATGCAGTCTTGAATGCCACCGAGTTCCCAGAGCTTGTTGTAAGTGATCCCAAAACCGGAGGCGAATTGAGTGCCTCTGTCCGAGATTATTTTCTTTGGGACTCCATGTAGGCAAATGATACGGAGAGGTAGAGCCTAGCAATCTTACGAGTGGTGTGTGTTGTCTTCACGGGACGAAGTGAGCTACTTTAGTCGATCTATCGGTGATTACCCATATGGCATCATGTCCGTGTCGTGACCGAGGTAGTCCAACAATAAAATCCATTCCAATTTCGTCCCATTTCCACTCGGGTATCTTATTCGGTTGCAATAGTCCGGCGGTTTACGGTGCTCGGCCTTGATGCGTTGACAAGAGTCACAACATGCAATAAGCGTGGCTATGTCTCTTTTTATACCATGCCACCAAAATGTTTCCTGAAGATCTTTGTACATTTTTGTTCCTCCGGGATGGATTGAATATGGGCGGTGTGGCTTTCGGTCGAGATTTGCTGTTTAAGGTCATGGATATTTGGTACGCAGAGCCTATTCCCGTACCACAATATTTCTTGCTCATCAATACTTAATTACGAGGCCTTGCCCAATTTCATCTTACGCTTTATGCCTTCAATCTTTGGGGTGTCCACGTTGAGCCTCTTTAACCTTCTCTATCGGGGTAGGCTGTACTTCTAAGTTTGACACACTTGCCTTCGGTGACCACCATCGAGTTGAGCCTTGCGAACTCCTGCTGGAATTCAGGTCTTAAGTCGGCATGTTGTCGTTGTTATGCGGACTGCGGTTCCGACTCGGGCGTCTGCTACAACATTTGCTTTGCCGGGTGGTAGTGGATCCCAACATCATAATCCTTTACTAATTCCAACCAGCGTCATTTGCCGTAGAATTTAGTTACGGTTGTGTGAAAATATACTTGAGGCTTTTGTGGTCCGTGTATATTTCTAGCGATTACCAAGTAGAAAGTGTCTCCATTCCTTGAGTGCATCTATCACTTCTTTGCTAATTCCAGGTCATGGGTAGGGTAATTTTCCTCATGCTTGCGAAGCTGTCGGAAACATATCGACAACCTTGCCTTCTTGCATTAATACGCACCGAGGCCCTTTCGAGATGCGTCACAAAATACTTCAAAATTCTTGTGTATATCTGGCACAATTAATCTTTGGTCTTGTCGTCGGTTTCCTCTTTAGTTCTTGGAAACTTTTCGCAGGCTTCCGTCCATTCAAACTTCTGTCTTTCTTGAGTAGTTGCGTCATTGGCTTTGCTATGGTGGAGAATCCTTCAATAAATCTTCGGTAGTATCCTGCCATTCCCAAGAAACTTCGTACATCCGTCACCTTTGGCTGGTGGCTTCCAGCCAAATCTGACCTTGACTTTTTCCGGGTCTCTGGCGATACCTTCTTGAGTTAGTACGTGGCCCGGAAAACCTACTTGCTTTAGACAAAATTCACACTTGCTGAATTTGGCGTACAACCGATGTTTCTGAGTTCTCCTAGTACAATCCGGAGATGTTCAGCGTGCTCTTACGGTGTTTTGGAGTATACGAATATCATCGATAAATACCACAACAAACTTATCCATAAACTTCATGAATACTTTGTTCATGAGGTAAACAAAATATGCGGGGGCGTTTGTTAGTCCGAATGGCATCACGGTGAACTCGTACAATCCATATCTGGAGGTGAAGGCGGTCTTGGGAATATCCTCGGTTCGTACTTTCAGTTGATGATATCCCTTGGGGAAAACATGTGGTAGTACGGGAAGGGAAATGGATGGGAACCGAACTGATACGTGTTGACACTGAAGTTAAATAGTATGGCATAAGACTGGCATGCTACAACACTGCCATCTTACCCATCCTCATGCCAACACATGGCCGTGCACATTCACATCCAACACGTATGGATTATCGAACTCACTTGCCTCAACTTTGCATGAAAATAACATTCATCGGTATGCTCACAAACATGCCAAGGAACTACTTAATGCAAACCTGCCAGAACACTCATCATATCAAAAGTCCAAACATGCTTGCCTGGTTCAGAGTAGTCGGGGTCTAGCAAGGCGAAGTTCGCGGTTCCGTCACCTCCTTCGGAACCTACGGTATAGCGAAAAGGCAAACTAACGTGAAAACCAAAGCATGGATAAAAGTTGTTCCAAATTTTTTCCAAATAAATCCCACAAAAAACTAGACAAAATTATAAGACTGTCAGAAAAAGAATCACTCAAAAATCACTTTTTATTAAAAAGTTATAAGGTTTTACATCCGAGGACTCATACGTAATGAAGCAGAAAAGTTCCAGGGTTTAAGCGAGAAAACAGAAAGCGGTTCGAATAGAAGCGTGCAAGCCCACAGAGGAAAGCGTACTCTGCCCGAAGGCGCCAACGGAAAAGCAGTTCATGGGAAAAGAAGAGAGGCTGACATAGGGGTCCACATGTCGGGTTTGAAAGACCTCGCCGGCGCCGAAGGCTGCGGTGGTCGTCGGCGTCGAACCACTGGCAGTCGGGGAGATCGGAGTGTACCAAGAGTATCGGCGTGTCCTTCCGCGTCGATGGGTGGTGGACTTAGGCGTCGGGGAGCACCACGTCGTGGCGACACTTTCTCCGTGGACGGCGGCTCGAGGCGATGGTGGATCTCACCGAGGAGGGCTGCAAGGATCGAATTGAGGTGGGGTTAGAGCACTAGGTGTAAGAGAAGGCTGCAGACGAGGTTTGGGCGCCGGAGATAGCCTCACCGCATGAATCAAGCTGGTGGCCGAGGCGGATCGAGGCGGCGGAGTTGGGGAGGAGACCTCCTCGAGGTCCTCCTAGAAGCCGGGCGTGGTGTTGGTGAGGTTCGGTGGTGGTGTGTGCACGAGGCGAGCTCGGGGCTCCTTTTATAAGCGATCCTAGGCGGTGGCCGTGAACGGATTTCTCCGGCGATGGTTACTGGCGCAGAGCTTGGTTGGGGAGGTTTAGGGAGTGGGGCGTCAGCGTGGAGTTCCTTTGGTTCCGTTTGACGCTAAACAAGCTTGGATTAGGAGCCTGGTGGATTCGACGAACGGGCAGGCGCGTCTGGCCCGGCGGCAGAGGGTGCGCCTTTGTGCTTGCCGGGCCAGCGGCAGTCTTGAGGTGTGCTAGCATGCATGAGGCCACGCTGGAGGGCTAGGGCGCAATGGGCGGCGCAGAACGGCGTTGCGAGCGGGCGAGGCTCCGTTCGACCGCCACGGTGGCCCCGCAACCGCAGAATCTGCCGGCGTTGAAGAAGCTCACGGCACCGGCGCTGCGTCCGTCAAGCGTCGTCGCGGTGCTCTAGCCAGGGTAAGAGGTCGTCGCAAAGCGCCCGTGGTGCACGGGCGATCGGTGCCAACACTCGAAAAACGACAACTGCGATTCTGAACTTTACGAAAGTGCACAGAACAGGCTTGCGGCCAAGTGTTGACGAAATGATTTTGGCATGTGGGAAATTTTTCTTGAGCTGATCTATGGTGTGGTGGTCTCTCATTGCATCCGAGGGCTGCCTGAATTTTGGTAGAATTTTGGAGTGGTGTAGATATGAATTTCACCAAATTTGGCAAATCTGGTCCAAACTTGCGGTGAGTGAAATTTGAAATATTTGAAAAGAAGAAGAGTGGATCAAGATGGTTACGGGTTGTGGGTACCAAGGACTATCCTATGGAGTTGGTTTGAGGTAAAAAATCAAGATCATTAGGGTACTTGCTTTGCAAATCACTTAGGCTCAAAAGAAAAGACAGAAATATTTTGGGAGAAGAAATAATTGGAATAAATTCCAAAAATGGATTTTACTAGTTTGGACAGAATGTTTGAGTTGTACCAAAGTGGAAGGAGGGGTTTTGGGAGAAATTTACCACAAGAGGCATGGTAAAACCAAGGATGGATCAAAACCAAAGAATAGCCCAAAACCAAAAGGTTTCTTTTTAGAAGAAAATGAATCCAAGAAATGCTTTTGAGAAGAAAACTCAGAAGAGGTTTTTAAGAAGGGTTTAAATGACCTTCTTCAAACCAAGCAAGGCTTTTGCTGAAAACAAAAACAACAAAAATTTTGGAGTGTCACAGCACCTACCCCCTTAGGAAAAATCTCGTCCCCGAGATTCCAGTTGATTTTCAAATAATTGTGGGTGCTCTGTTCGAAGGAAATCCTCTCTTTCCCAAGTGGCTTCACTTTCGGCGTGGTTGCTCCACTGAACTTTCAAGAACTTGGTGGTTTTCTGTCGGGTTCTCCTTTCTGACTCTTCCAAGATTTTTATCGGATGCTCCCGATATGTAAGATCTGGTTGCACGTCAATGTTTTTATGGGGTACTTGTTTCTCTGGGTTGCTTACGCACTTCCTCAATTGGGAGATGTGGAATACGTCGTGGATGTCAGATAATTCTTCGGGTAAGTCTAGCTGGTAGGCCACTGTGCCTCTTCGTGCTACTATGCAGAAAGGCCCGATGAATCTCGGTGCTAGTTTTCCTTTAATCTTGAATCGGTGCAGGCCTCTCATGGGTGATACTCGTAGGTACACAAATTCACCGGGATCAAAATGGACTCCACGATGCTTCTGATCGTAATAACTCTTTTGTCGACTTTGGGCTGTCTTGAGTCGGTCCTTAATTACCTTGACTTTATCCTCATCCTCCTTGAGCAGGTCTGGGCCGAAGATATGACTGTCTCCGGTTTCCGACCAATTTAGCGGGGTACGACATCTTCGTCCATACAGAGCTTCAAATGGTGCCATTTGCAGGCTGGACTGATAGCTGTTGTTATGTGCGAATTTTGCGTATGGTAAGCTCTCCTCCCAACTGGTCCCATAGGTGAGGACACATGCTCTCAGCATATCTTCTAGAATTTGATTTACTCGCTCAGTCTGCCCATACATGCAGGGATGGTATGCAGTCTTGAATGCGGTGAGTTCCCGAGCTTGTTGTAAGTGATCCCAAAACCGGAGAGGCAATTGAGTGCCTCTGTCCGAGATTATTTTCTTTGGGACTCCATGTAGGCAAGCGATACGGAGAGGTAGAGCCTAGCAATCTTCTCGAGTGGTGTGTGTTGTCTTCACGGGACGAAGTGAGCTACTTTAGTCGATCTATCGGTGATTACCCATATGGCATCATGTCCGTGTCGTGACCGAGGTAGTCCAACAATAAAATCCATTCCAATTTCGTCCCATTTCCACTCGGGTATCTTATTCGGTTGCAATAGTCCGGCCGGTTTACGGTGCTCGGCCTTGATGCGTTGACAAGAGTCACAACATGCAATAAGCGTGGCTATGTCTCTTTTTATACCATGCCACCAAAATGTTTCACGAAGATCTTTGTACATTTTGTTCCTCCGGGATGGATTGAATATGGAGCGGTGTGGCTTTCGGTCAGGATTTCTTGTTTAATGTCATGGATATTTGGTACGCAGAGCCTATTCCCGTACCACAATATTCCTTGCTCATCAATACTGAATTCTGAGGCCTTGCCCAATTTCATCTTACTCTTTATGCCTTCAATGCTGGGGTGTCCACATTGAGCCTCTTTAACCTTCTCTATCAGGGTAGGCTGTACTTCTAAGTTTGACACACTGCCTTCGGTGACCACCATCAGGTTGAGCCTTGCGAACTCCTGCTGGAATTCAGGTCTTAAGTCTGGCATGTTGTCGTTATGCAGACTGCGGTTCCGACTCGGGCGTCTGCTACAACATTTGCTTTGCCGGGTGGTAGTGGATCCCAACATCATAATCCTTTACTAATTCCAACCAGCGTCACCGCCGTAAATTTAGTTCTGGTTGTGTGAAAATATACTTGAGGCTTTTGTGGTCCGTGTATATTTCTAGCGATTACCAAGTAGAAAGTGTCTCCATTCCTTGAGTGCATGTATCCTTTCTGCTAATTCCAGGTCATGGGTAGGGTAATTTTCCTCATGCTTGCGGTTGTCTGAAACATATGCGACAACCTTGCCTTCTTGCATTAATACGCACCGAGGCCCTTTCGAGATGCGCCACAAAATACTTCAAAATTCTTGTGTATATCTGGCACAATTAGTCTTGATCTTGTCGTTAGTTTCCTCTTTAGTTCTTGGAAACTTTTCTCGCAGGCTTCCGTCCATTCAAACTTCCTGTCTTTCTTGAGTAGTTGCGTCATTGGCTTTGCTATGGTGGAGAATCCTTCAATAAATCTTCGGTAGTATCCTGCCATTCCCAAGAAACTTCGTACATCCGTCACATTGGCTGGTGGCTTCCACCAAGTACGGCCTTGACTTTTTTCCTGCCCACGGCGATACCTTCTTGAGTTAGTACGTGGCCCAGAAAACCTACTTGCTTTAGACAAAATTCACACTTGCTGAATTTGGCGTACAAATCGATGTTTCTGAGTTCTCCTAGTACAATCCGGAGATGTTCAGCGTGCTCTTACGGTGTTTTGGAGTATACGAGAATATCATCGATAAATACCACAACAAACTTATCCATAAACTTCATGAATACTTTGTTCATGAGGTAAACAAAATATGCTGAGGCGTTTGTTAGTCCGAATGGCATCACGGTGAACTTCATTACAATCCGTATCTGGAGGTGAAGGCGGTCTTGGGAATATCCTCGGTTCGTACTTTCGAGTTGATGATATCCCGATCTCAAGTCAATCTTTGAGAACACCTTGGCCTTAGCGAGTTGATCGAATAAATCATTTATTCATGCATCGGATATTTGTTCTTGATTGTGACCATGTTTAGCGCCCGATAGTCTATGCATAATCTCGATGTACCATCCTTCTTTTTGGCGAATAAAATTGGTGAACCCCAAGGTGAGGAACTGCTCGTATGTACCCTTTTCCAACAGTTCCTTTATTTGCTTCTTGAGTTCCACCAATTCGGAAGGTGCCATTCTGTATGGTTTCTTGTATATGGGAGCGGTTCCGGGTGCTAGCTCAATGCTGAATTCTATCTCTCGATCTGGTGGCATGCCTGGTAGTTCTTCGGGGAATACATCTGGAAATTCACACACTACTGGAACTTTGATCAATTCAAAAATATCCACCTTGTTAAATCTCGGTTGCCTGGATATTTTTCTTTCCTTGGCTAAAACCTTTATGGTCTCCCCGTTGTGATGGGTGAGAATTATGGTCCTGTTGAAGCAGTCAATAAAACCTTTGTTGGTGGTTAACCAATCCATCCCTAAGATGACATCCAGTCCTTTATTTTCCAATACGATAAGATTTGCGTGAAACTTCAACCCTTCAAACTCGATAACCACACCCTGGCAATAATTATGGGTAACTTGCTTAATTCCAGGACTTGGCGATCATAGATTTTCCCAAGGGAAGCATCGAAAAATTATTTTGCAAAGAAAAACTTTTCGAAACGAACGAGTGAGAAGCTCCAGAATCATACAAAACCATGGCAGGTATTGTGTTGACAGGAAACGTACCGAGTACGATATCTGGGGCATTTTCTGCTTCCTCTTTGGTCACGTGGTTCAGATGACCCTTCCTGTGGTTGTTATTTGGGTTGAAATTATTGCGCTTTGGTGCCGAATTATTGCTTCCGTTGTTCGGCTTTGGGGTCGAGTTCCTTGGCTTGGGGCACTGCTTGGCATAGTGCCCTTCTTCTCCACAAGCATAACAGGTAACGCCTGGGCGGTATGTGAAATCCTTGTCCCTTGCGTGGAAATTCTTGATTGGGCGTGAGACGCTTGTCGTGGGTTTGGGTGTCCAGTTTTTCTGAACATTTGTCTTGCTGCGGTGGTTGCGGGTGTGTTTAATCTGGTCCCTCTTCCGCTTGCGAAAATCTTCTAAGCTGCATCTCTCATTTTCCAAGGTAATGGCCTTATCCACCAGCGTCTTAAAATCTGGAAATGTGTGTACGACCAACTGACATTTAAGTGCGGGTGTGAGACTGTCTAGGAATTTCTCCATCTTTTTGTTTTCTGACATACGCTCCTCGTTGGCGTAGCGAGATAGCGGGGTAAATCGATTTGTTGTATTACGACACTTTGTCATTGTCCTTTGCTTGAGGTCATCAAATTCTCTCTTTTGATCTTCATAAGACTCTTAGGAATATGTGCCCCACGAAAACCTTCTTTAAATTCCTCCCATGATATATTATTTTTGTTGGGGTGCATGCGCAGAAATTTTCCCACCACGATGCGGCTGCTCCAAAGTGAGATAGTGCGGAGCATAAAGCACTTTCTCAAGGTCGTAACACCGGGCGATAATTAATTTCCTCTCCATGTCTCAAGCCAGTCCTCGGCTTCGAGAGGTTTGTCGATGTGAGAAAAAGTTTGGGGACGCGGCCTTCTTACGTAGGCTCGAGATAACTTGGACTGCTGCTGATATGGTCCGCGGTGATTTCCCATATTGATGACTTGGTTCAAGATTTCCTGATGTTGCTGCTGACTTTGTTCATAAAGATGGCACATTTGGGAAAGTGCCGTTCAACATCCTGCTTGACTTATGTCATCCTGTGAAATTGTTGCACAGGGGTGTGTCATAATTTTCCTCTGTCGGAGTTGGCATGGAGCGCGTCCAAGGACGAGACATAGTTCACTCTGGGGATATATTTTGAAACACTCATAAGAAAAGGAATTGAGCCGCAAAAATCAATAAATTCAAGAAGATGCAAAAAGTTGCAAATGCTCCAAGATTTTTTTCAAGAGAAAATACGTTTGCGCACGAAGAAGGACCGTTCATTACATAACTTACACGCAAGCAGTAATTATACAATACATCACTTAGGATATGCGTACATAAATCCTGACATGTTATTTAGTCTAGTGCACTTCTCCATATCCTACATGGTGCGCAAACAAACTACTTCTCACAGCCTATTTACATATAAACATATCGCACAAGTTGATACATCGCATGGCTAAAGCGCACTTAGTCGGAGATGGTAAGGATTTCCTTGGCCTGCCAAGGGTGAGGCGAGAAATTTGGGGACTCAACCTCCTCCTCGAGAGATAGGTTCCAGACGAGAGGTGTTGCTTGGAGTTGGTGGAGCAGGTGCCTGTCTTGCGGGACAACTCGAATCTGAGCGGCCACGAGGGTGGCGCAGAAACGAACCGGAGTAGGCGCAATGACGTGGTTGAATTCCTTCGTGGTAGGCAGGCTGACGAGTAGCGGTGCGGCAGTAGGAAGCGAACAATGCTGATGATGAGACGAAAGTCGGTGGTGGTGCAGCACGCAGGAGCTCCCTCCTGTTGGCGGTACAGCCATGGATCGAGTCCATGCGGCAGCTACAAAGTAAATCCACCAGGTTGTCGAAGGCTGCCTCCAAAGCCGAAGATACTCGATGAGCATCTCAAAAGCTTCATCCCGTTCTCCTCTCGGGGCAAGAGAACGCAGCGTAGTGGCAGGTGTATGGCACGTGTGGGCAGATGTAGCGGTAACGCGTGTCTTCATCGAAGGCAGGATATCCCTGAGACGGGTTATCGCCTCACGGGCTGCCATCTGTAGCGTGTGCTTCTCTGTGGGCATGGCTCTCCCCACGAACCGGTAACGCTCAACTCGTCCCCTCTTGAATTCCACCGCGGCTTGGTGCATGGTTAGACGGTCATTGACCTTGTGCTGAGAGAGAGAGAAGAGCTGGCACATCTGGCCCCATCGCGACTTGGACGATGAAGGAGAGAAGCTTGACAAACCCATCGGGCATGTTGGCGAACATTTGCGACTCGCAGTCATTGCTGGCCATCTACAAAAGTAGGCAAAAATCCTGAGAAGTCAAATCATAAATTTATCTTGGTATCGTAAATTGACTACATTTGTAAAAATAATAAATAGCTCTACTATGCTAATAACCGATTAGCGATCGCACCTAGTGGCTTCCTCTGATCACCTGGCTCTGGTACCAAGCTTGTCACGACCGGTTTTTCAATAAAAATATTTATTGAACAACCGACCTATGAAGTCCAATATGAGGAAAATCCTGCATCTTTGGTTGACAAAACTTTGATACAATAAGCCGTAGCATTACAATATCATAGAATTGATTGAAGATGCCCAACCAATTATTACAACACACCAATAATTATACATAGTGGCGGATATGACTCAAAGGGTGGGGTGGAAATACTACTGACTCGAGATATGAGTGGTTGGTGGAATAACACAACGGGGTGGTTAATAAGTCTACTGCAATGGCGGCTCATCAAGCGTCGAGGTGAGGCTCGATGAATTTATTTGGGTAGCGAGCGGATATATCACAATGACTAATCCAGGGGTTGCACGAGACCGGGATTCCTCTAGGCGTCGGACTCGCTATCGAATTCTTCATCCATGAGATCGCCTTTCGACATCTGGCCAAATCAACAAGCCAAGTGAGTACTATGAAAGTACTCGCAAGACAGTTCGGACAAAAGATATAACAAATGAATGCATGAATGTGACATGGTTAATCTTAACATTGCTCAATTAAAACAGTATAACAAACTAATTAAGAAGGGAATCGGCGGTAGTCCGCTCAAAAACCCAAAGAAGATAAACTCAAAACCGATCGGGTGTCTGAAGCGACGCCTCGAAGGGTGAATAAATAAGCAAAACATGCCACAGTCGGGCGTCGGCGACACCTCATAAAGGGATTATATTGAAATAAAATACATGCGTGCATGATGGACGTCTGAGCGACATCACAGAAAGGGCTTATAATGAAAGTAATAGCAATGCCACAGTCGGACGTCTGAGCGACATCACAGAAAGGGCTTATAATGAAAATAATAGCAATACCGCAGTCGGACGTCTGAGCGACATCACAGAAAGGGCTTATAATGAAAGTAATAGCAATGTCGCAGTCGGACGTCTGAGCGACATCACAGAAAGGGCTTATAATGAAAGTAATAGCAATGTCGCAGTCGGACGTCTGAGCGACATCACATAAAGGGCTTATAATGAAAGTAATAGCAATGCCGCAGTCGGACGTCTGAGCGACATCACAGAAAGGGCTTACAAAGAAAGTAATAGCCATGCATGATGGACGTCTGAGCGACATCACAGAAAGGGCTTATAATGAAAGTAATAGCAATGCCGCAGTCGGCCGTCTGAGCGACATCACAGAAAGGGCTTACAACACAAAGATATAGCGCTCATAATAAATATTCAACACATGAATATAAACGGGTTAGTCCATCCACAGGAATAAACATTTAACCGGACTTAGTACTCATGTGATTCACCGGAGTATCTGTCACCAAAACTGACACTTGTCAGGATAAGATAATACATAACATGGACATGGATAAGATGATTCGAGGATTTATGACTCTGCAGAGTTTGTACTAAAATTACTCACAGCCAACGGATTTCCGTAGTCCTGAAGGACTAGTTCCGTTTATGGTATTTCGGAAGAAACACAGCTAACCAGTACACACCCATCCTACCTCATGATCCCAGGAATCACCATAGACATCGTCCAAGAAAAACTTTTGAGACGGGGAGATCACAATCTCGAATAGCATGGGATCAAATTTATATTTGCGCGCTCTAAGGGGTGCCCCCCTCTCGGTCCCAGCCGGAAACACCCATGCCCCCTGACCGGATGACTGGCTTTAATCCAGGGCCATGGAACCATCATCACGGCCTCTCCATTTGGTGTGTACCAGGAAAGCGGTTTGCAACTTACTAAGCCATATCCCATGCGGAAAACATGTGGTAGTACGGGAAGGGAAATGGATGGGAACCGAACTGATACGTGTTGACACTGAAGTTAAATAGTATGGCATAAGACTAGCATGCTACAACACTGCCATCTTACCCATCCTCATGCCAACACATGGCCGTGCACATTCACATCCAACACGTATGGATTATCGAACTCACTTGCCTCAACTTTGCATGAAAATAACATTCATCGGTATGCTCACAAACATGCCAAGGAACTACTTAATGCAAACCTGCCAGAACACTCATCATATCAAAAGTCCAAACATGCTTGCCTGGTTCAGAGTAGTCGGGGTCTAGCTCGGCGAAGTTCGCGGTTCCGTCACCTCCTTCGGAACCTACGGTATAGCGAAAAGGCAAACTAACGTGAAAACCAACGCATGCATAAAAGTTGTTCCAAAATTTTTCCAAATAAATCCCATAAAAAACTAGACAAAATTATAAGACTGTCAGAAAAGGAATCACTAAAAAATCACTTTTTATTAAAAAGTTATAAGGGTTTCTGTCCAGGGACTCATCTGTAATGAAACAGAAAAGTTCCAGGGGTTTAACTGAGAAAACAGAAAACGGTTCGAATGGAAACGCGCAAGCCCACAGGGAAAACGTACTCTGCCCGAAGGCGCCAATGGAAAATGGTTCACGGGAAAAGAAAGAGAGGCTGACATGGGGGGTCCACATGTCAGGTTTGAAAGACCTCGCCGGCGCCCGAAGGCTGCGGTGGTCGTCGGCGTCGAACCACGGCGAGTCAGGGAGATCGGAGTGTACCAAGAGTATCAGCGTGTCCTTCCGCATCGGTGGGTAGTGGACTTGGGCGTCGGGGAGCACCACGTCGACGGCGACACTTTCTCCGGCGGACGGCGGCTCGGGCGATGGTGGATCTCGCCGAGAAGGGCTGCAAGGATCGAATTGAGGTGGGGGTTAGAGCACTAGTTGTAAGAGAAGGCTGCGGACGAGGTTTGGGCGCCGGAGATAGCCTCACCGCAGTGAATCAAGCTGGTGGCCGAGGCGGATCGAGGCGGCCGGAGTTGGGGGAGGAGACCTCCTCGAGGTCCTCCTAGAAGCTTGGCGTGGTGTTGGTGAGGTTCAGTGGTGGTGTGTGCACGAGAGCGAGCTCGGGGCTCCTTTTTATAGGCGATCCGAGGCGGTGGCCGTGAACGGACTTCTCCGACGATGGTTACGGCGGCGCAGAGCTTGGTCGGGGAGGTTTAGGGAGTGGGGCGTCAGCGTGGAGTTCCACTGGTTCCGTTTTGACGCTAAACAAGCTTGGATTAGGAGCCCTGGTGGATTCGACGAACGGGCGGCCTGGGCCTGTCGGCGGCAGAGGGTGCGCCTGTGCTTGCCGGGCCACGGCGACGGTGCTGCTGGGTGCGCTGGCATGCATGAGGCCACGCTGAGGGCTAGGGCGCAATGGGCGGCGCAGAACGGCGTTATGAGCCGAGCAGTTCGCTCGCCGCCACGGGTGGCCCTGCAACCGCAGAGGCTGCCGGCGTTGAAGAAGCTCACCGCCACCGACGCCTGCGTCCGTCCAAGCATGCGTGCGGTGCTCTTGCCAGGGGGAAGAGGTCGTGCGCAAAGCTCCAGGGTGCACGGGCGTCAGTGCCAACACTCTGACGAAAACGACACTGCGATTCTGAACTTTCTGAAAGTGCACAGGAACAGTGTCGGCCAAGTGTTCGACGAAATGATTTTGGCATGTGGGAAATTTTTCTTGAGCTGATCTTTGGTGTGGTGGTCTCTCATTGCATCTGAGGGCTTCCTGAATTTTGGTAGAATTTTTGGAGTAGTGTAGATATGAATTTCACCAAATTTGGCAAATCTGGTCCAAACTTGCAGTGAGTGAAATTTGAAATATTTGAAAAGAAGAAGAGTGGATCAAGATGGTTCTGGGTTGTGGGTACCAAGGACTATCCAAGGGAGTTTGTTTGAGGTCAAAAATCAAGATCATTAGGGTACTGACTTTGCAAATCACTTGGGCTCAAAAGAAAAGATAGAAATATTTTGGGAGAAGAAATAATTGGAATAAATTCCAAAAATGGATTTTACTAGTTTGGACAGAATGTTTGAGTTGTACCAAAGTGGAAGGAGGGGTTTTGGGAGAAATTTACCACAAGAGGCATGGTAAAACCAAGGATGGATCAAAACCAAAGAATAGCCCAAAACCAAAAAGGTTTCTTTTTAGAAGAAAATGAATCCAAGAAATGCTTTTGAGAAGAAAACTCAGAAGAGAGGTTTTTAAGAAGGGTTTAAATGACCTTCTTCAAACCAAGCAAGGCTTTTGCTGAAAACAAAAACAACAAAAATTTTGGAGTGTCACAGTTCTCCCCTTGAACACAGGCATCCAAATCCACAATGGACATAGGCTGTTTGCAGGTGTCCTTGAAATTGGCTATAAATCGGGCCTTCAACTGATCCCATGACTCGATGGAGTTGGCTGGTAGGTTTTTCAACCAAGTATGGGCTGTCCCTTCCAAAATCATTGTGAAATACTTTGCACAGGCCGCTTCATCCACATCCAGCATCTCCATTGCCATCTCATAACTCTCGACCCACGCCTCAGGTGGCTGATCGTGATGTAATTTGGTACCTTACGGACCCTTGAAATCCTTATGCAGTCGCACATTACGGAGAGCCGGAATAAGACACGGCACTCCCCAGGAACTGAAAGCAAGCCCGGTGCCTCGGTCTACTGATGCCGCTGGCTGAATCAGGGCGGTTTGATAGCGACCCGCATGCGGTGCTGCCAAAGCGGCCTCCCTTCATGCTCTGCCATTATCCACCACATCCTGAGCATTTACCTCACCGCACGCCGGATTACTGTGCCGAGCGCTGCTAGACACCTCCGGTTCATCCATGTTCCTGCTATAGCTTTTGCTCGAACGAGGGGTCGAATGAATTCTATCTCGGCTATAGGAATAAGCCTGCTGCTGCACCACGGCGGTTTGAAGAAGATTCCTGGCCCGCCGTGTCTCAATCGCCGCCAGTGAATCGCCCTCCATCAGAATAGCTGCCAGGCGAGATGCTGCAGCAATCATGTAATCCAACGGGCTCGAAAAGTGACCTGGTGGTGTTGGCACATATGGCGGCGGGTTGTCCATTCGTCGAGGTGGTTACATTATCCGTGGTTGATCCGGCGCTGCTCCAGGTGCATCGGTTCGGTTTGCAGCTGCCGGATTACTCGTCCCAGCCCCCGGCGTATTAAAGAGATTCAATCCTTCGAAGGCTGGCTGCATACGCGATCGGTACTTCCTTCGCATCATGTCGTTTGACGCGTTCTGATCCAACATGAGCCGGAAATTCTGCGGCTCAGATTCGCTGTGATTGGGCATCCAAAGCGCCCGTTCTTCAATCATCTGGTATCCTCAGCTGCCAGGTCCTCCTTAGCCTGTGCTATCTGGTCCTTCAGTTTAGCAACTTCCGGATTGTGCTGATCCTGCGTCTCGGGGGTAACTGCCGTGGTTAACAAGGTCATCTAGGCATCCATCAAATCGGGGAGAACTTGAGCCGGCCAGCGCACCGAGCCTCCTGCCGCGGCCGCTGATCCGGAAATCATGGCTGCTGTAGATGAAGATTGCAAAGCGGGTTGTGTTCCGGCCATGTAGATAGCAACTCGACTTGGCAGTTCAAGGAGGTCTGGAATACACCATCATGAACTTGGTATAAGGATTCGGTTTCACCGGTGGATGACTCGCCGTCGGAATAAACAGCCGTATCGCCTTCAGACACCGATTCAGATCCGATCCCCTGGACACATTCTATGAACGCACGCTTCATGGCAGGCTTAACCCGGGCAGGACTTGCACGCTGAGCCGTCTCGACGAGGTCGGTGCGGGTGTCCGGCTCAGGGCCCGGTTTGCCGATATTGCCGATGAAGACATGAATTCCGCCAAAGGGGACCTGGTATCCATACTCGATTGACCCGGCCTCGGGGCCCCATCCTTCATCGTCGATGTAGAGCTTGCGACGACGACCCTTGGTCATCCGGCCAACCGCGTACCCCTAGAGTCCTTCAAAGTTGCCATTCAAACACTCGAAACCATCGTGCGATAGCCCCACGGTGGGCGCCAACTGTTGTGGATTTGTCACGGCAGATGTCCTCATGAAAGGACTTAGTCGTGGAGCCATCACTACGGGTTAGCTTGAAGGGGTTAAAACGGACAAGGGACACGGGAGTTTATACTAGTTCGGCCCCTTCGATGAAGGTAAAAGCCTACGTCTAGTTTGTGATGGGATTATTGGGGTTTCGATGATCAGGTAGCAAATACGCTAGCCTGGATCTCGAGTTGTTGTTTTCTGTCCTCAAACCGCCGCCGGGTCGTCCCTTTATATACATAGGTTGACGCCCGGCCGGTCTACAGAGTCCTGAGGTTGGCTCACAAAAGTGTGTGCCTCGGTCTCCCCTTTCCTATCTTACAACACAAGTTATACAATCGTGGCGGTTTACTACCATGGGCCATAATCCGCCTTTGGGCTCCGGGCATCTAAGCTTCGTCAGTAAAGCGCCATCTTCTTTGCCTTCCTGGGCTTCAATATGATTGAGCGTGAATCGGCCCCTCCTAGGCGGTTTACATTCAGTAGTTATATCCTCAACAGTGACCGAATGTTGTTCGGAGTCCCAGATGAGATCACGGACATGAAGAGGAGTTTCGAAATGGTCAAGAGGTAAATATTCATATATAGGACGATGATATTCGGACACCGAAAGTGTTCTGGGGGTACCGGGTACATATCGGGTCACCGGAAGGGGTTCCGGGCACCCCCCCCCCCCCCGGCAACTATATGGGCCTAATGGGCCAAGAGGGGGACAGACCAGCCCCTAAGGGGCTGGTGCGCCCCCATATAGGGGAAAGGGGAGGATTCGGCCTCCCCTTCCTTCCCCCCTCCCCCCCGCGCTCTCTTTCCTTTCCCCACCGATGAATAAGGAAGGGGGGCCCAATTGGGGAGGAACCCCAAGTAGGATTCGGCCTACTTGGGGCACCCCCCTTGGCTGCTCCCTCTCCCTCCCACCTACATATATGAGGGAGGAGGCACCTAGAACACAAAACAACATATGTTAGTCGTGTGCGGTGCCTTCCTCCATAGATTACACCCTCGTTCATATCTCCGTAGCTCTTAGGCGAAGCCCTGCGAGGATCACTTCACCATCACCATCATCACTCTATCGTGCTAACGGAACTCATCTCCCTCGACACTTTGCTGGATGAAGAGTTCGAGGGACGTCATCAAGATGAACGTGTGCAGAACTCGAAGGTGTCGTGCGTTTGGTGCTTGATCGGTCGGAACGAGAAGAAGTTCAACTACATCAACCGCGTTGTCAAATGCTTCCGCTTTTGATCTACGGGGGTACGCAGACACACTCTCACCCTCTCGTTGCTATGCATCTCCTAGATAGGTCTGGCGTGAGCGTAGGAATTTTTTTGAAATTGCATGCTATGTTTCCCAATAGTGGCATCAGGGCCTGGTCTATGCGTAGATGATATGCACGAGTAGAACACAAAGAGTTGTGGGCGGTGATCGTCATACTGCTTACCACCAATGTCTTATTTTGATTCGGCAGTATTGTTGGATGAAGCTTCCCAGACCAACCTTACATGACCACGTTCATGAGACCGGTTCCACCGATAGACATGCAACTAGTTTTGCATAAAGGTGGCTGGCGGGTGTCTGTTTCTCCAAATTTAGTTGAATCGAATTTGACTACGGCCGGTCCTTGTTGAAGGTTAAAACAACAAACTAGATAAATCACCGTTGTGGTTTTGATGCGTAGGTAAGAACGGTTCTTACTAGAAGCCCATAGCAGCCACGTAAAACTTGCAACAACAAAGTAGAGGACGTCTAACTTGTTTTTGCAGGGCATGTTGTGATGTGATATGGTCAAGACATGATGTGATATACGTTATTGTATGAGATGATCATGTTTTGTAAAATTTATCGGCAACTGGCAGGAGCCTTATGGTTGTTGCTTTATTGTATGAAATGCAAATGCTATGTAATTGCTTTACTTTATCACTATGCGTTAGCGATAGTTGTAGAACCAATAGTTGGCGAGACGACCACGATGCTATGATGGAGATCAAGGTGTCAAGCCGGTGATGATGGAGATCATCACGGTGCTTTGGACATGGAGATCAAATGGACAAGATGATGATGGCCATATCATGTCACATATTTTGATTGCATGTGATGTTTATCTTTTATGCATCTTATTTTGCTTAGTACGGCGGTAGCATTATAAGATGATCACTTACTAAAATTTCAAGTTATAAGTGTTCTCCCTGAGTATGCAACGTTGTGACAGTTCATCGTGCTGAGACACCACATGATGATCGGGTGTGATAGGTGAGGGAGTCCTGGATTAGGGGGTATCCGGACAGCCGGACTGTGTGCAACGTCCGGACTATTGAAGCGTGAAGATACAAGACTCAAGACTTCGGCCCATGTCCGGATGGGACTTTCCTTTGCGTGGAAGGCAAGCTTGGCGATCCGGATATTATATTTCCTTCCTTGTAACCGAATCCATGTAAACCCTAGCCCTCTCCGTGTCTATATAAACCGTAGAGGTTGGTCCTTAGAAGGCCGATCACAAATACAATCATATCATCATAGGCTAGCTCTTAGGGTTTAGCCTCTACGATCTCGTGGTAGATCTACTCTTGTACTACCCATATCATCAATATTAATCAAGCAGGAAGTAGGGTTTTACCTCCATCGAGAGGGCCCGAACCTCGATAAACATCTATGTCCCTTGCTTCCTGTTACCATCAGCCTTGACGCACAAATCGGGACCCCCTACCCGAGATCCGCCGGTTTTGACACCGACATTGGTGCTTTCATTGAGAGTTCCTCTGTGTCGTCGCCGTCAGGCTCGATGGCTCGTCTCATTGTCCAGGACGACATTACTACGGAGAGGGCTCTGGCTGTAGGCTAGACACTCCGGCTCTGCTGCTTTATCATGGCCGCCCCATCGGCGGTGGCGCCCACGATGACTTCTCGGGTCATCAATCATAACCTTCACGTCAGTTCGGAACTTGCCGAACAGATGGATCCAATGGAGCTCTCCTCCCTTAACGAGCTCTTGGATCACGTCGCCGCTCTGGGGGTCGCTACAGACTACAACCGGATTGGGCTTAAACCCGACCAAAGGGACATCAGGTCCCTGCCGGCCACCCATGAGATAGCGATAGTGGAGGAACTACACGCGGATTGCCCCTCAATTCTGAGGACAAGCTGTGTTCGGATCACCGAACTCCTTGAGCCAAAGACCTGCTCAAAGGAAAACCTTACCGAGGTCCCGGACTTATAACCGGGCATCTGGCCGAAGAAATTGGGCACCCCGGATCCTGAGCTGTTTAGCTCGGGACCGCCCGCGCCCTTGGGTGTTAGATCGGATCAAAATCCGGACTTTAAACTAGACCTGAACTGTCTCTCGCGCATCAGGCAAGAGCCCCAGGAAACTGTACATCGCTACTAGGCCAGATTCCTCCTTACGCTTAACAAGGTCAGGGACTGCCGCGAAGAGGACATGGTCTCACTTTTCTGCAAAAACTGCACGGACGAAGGACTCCTCAATGCTATAAGTCGCCGCGACATAGTATGCTTCGCAGACTTGGCAACCATAGTACGGAAGTACTGTGCGATGGAGAGCGCTTGGAAGACCCAAACAGAATTTTGGGATAGTACTGCTCTCGCCAAAACCTTTGTCCGAACTAAACGAACGAACTCTCGTAAGTCGTCCGACCCAACCCCTAAGAAACCAAAGCCCACGCCAGGGCAGAGATCCATTTTGGAAGAATGGCTCGACGGGCCATGTAAGCTCCATAGTACTACGGATACAACACCTACTCATAGCCTTAAGGCATGTTGGATACTCCGGCAGGTGGCAAAAAGTGGCGAGGATCTTCTTGTGGGTCATAAAGCGGAACAACATCCCACCAGCGAACACAATACGGTAGTAACTGTCTTCGAGACTTTGGCCTCAAACAATAGGCGCAAGCGAGCTCGCTGAAGCTCCGCTGAAATTTACCGTGTGACGAAAATAAACCCTTGGAACGACACTACTATAACTTTTAATGCCAGTGATGAACCTCGACCCCGGGCTGTCCGGGCACCAGCCGCTCTGGTCCTTAGTCCGATCGTAGATGGCTTTCGGCTCACCAAAGTACTCATGGACGGTGGAAGCGGATTAAATCTGATTTATGAAGAAACGCTCAACAAGATGGAGATTGATAAAAGCCGCATTGAACGAAGCGGCACGACCTTCAGGGGAATTATCCCTACCCGGGAAGCGCGGTGTGCGGGAAAAATCACACTCGATGTGGTATTCGGTACCCCGGAGAATTATAGGTCCGAGGAAATCACATTCCAGGTGGCTCCTTTTAGCAGCGGATACCACGCCCTTCTAGGGCGGAACGCGTTTACAAGCTTTCAAGCCGTACCCCATTATGGGTACATGAAGCTTAAAATGCCTGGACCCAATGGAATCATCACTCTAGCCAGTGATCCGGACGTTGCGCTTCGCGCCGAAAATAAAACCGCATCTCTAGCCTTGGAAGCATTATCTGAAGCCCTAGCAGCCGAAGAGTTAACAACACTGCGGGCCACTGTGGACAGGGAAGACGTGATACTAGACAAACAACCCAAGTCCACCTCATTCAAACCTACAGACGAGATAGTCAAATTCCAGGTCCACCCAACGGACCCCGCGAAGACAGCTTCCATCGGGACACAGCTGAGCCCCGCGATTGACGCCGCACTACGAGATTTCTTATGCGAGAATTGGGACATTTTTGCCTGGCACCCATCGGACATGTCGGGCATCCCACGCAGACTGGCCGAACACAACCTCAACATTCTAAAAGGATATAAATCAGTCAACAGACCCTAAGGCGATTCTCAGAGCCCAAACGACAGGCAATGGGGTAAGAGTTAGCCAAGCTACTTGAGGCCGGATTTATAAGAGATATTAAACATCCGGATTGGCTGGCAAATTTGGTGATGGTGCCAAAGAAGGATAAATCCTGGCGCCTATGCGTCGATTTCAAAGACCTCAACAAGGCTTTCCCCAAGGATCCCTTTCCCCTCCCTCGCATCGATCAAATCATCGATGCCACAACTGGACACAACTCGCTGTGTTTTCTCGACGCATACTCTGGATACCATCAAATAAAGATGGCAGAGTCTGACCAAGCTGCAACAGCTTTCATAACACCATATGGACCTTTTTGCTTCAACACTATGCCTTTCGGGCTTAAGAACGCCGGTGCAACCTACCAACGCATGATTCAAACATGCCTGGAAAAACAAATAGGCAAAACAGTGGAGGCATACGTGGACGACGTGGTCATAAAAACAAGACACGTCGAAACCCTAATATATGACTTGAGGCTTACATTCGACAATCTCCGGACATACGACATCAAGTTGAATCTGGAAAAATGCGTTTTTGGCGTCCCCTCGGGGAAGCTACTCGGCTTCATCGTTTCTAACAGAGTAATTGTGGCGAATCCGGCAAAAATCTGAGCTCTGTCACAGTTGGCTATACCAACAAACCTCAAGCACATCCAAAAGCTAGCCGGATGCGTGGCTGCTCTCAGCCGCTTTATCTCCAGGTTAGGAGAAAAGGCACTACCGCTTTATCGCCTTCTTCGGCGCACCGAACACTTCGTATGGACGGAGGCAGCCGCGGCCGGACTGGATGAAATAAAGACCTTATTGGCCAGTAATCCAGTATTAACAGCGCCGAATATCGACGAACCTATGCTGTTGTACATAGCTGCAACGCATCAAGTCGTAAGCGCAGTGCTCGTCGTCGAACGAGAGGCCGACGGATACAAATACCCGCTCCAGAAGCCGGTCTACTACGTGTCCACGGTCCTAACCCCATGCAAATCCCGATACCCACACTATCAAAAATAGCATACGCGGTGTTCATAGCATCCGGAAGCTACGACACTACTTTCAAGAGTGTTCGATTACGGTGGCCTCCAAGTACCACTCAATGACATAATAAATAACCACGATGCTACGGGCGGATTGCCAAGTGGGCTATTGAGCTCCTTCCGTTTGACATAACGTACAAACCACGGCGGGCCATCAAGTTGCTAGTGTTGGCTGACTTCGTCGCCGAATGGACAGAAGCCGAACTCCCTAAAGAGTACGTCGCATACTCAAACTGGATCATGCACTTCGACGGCTCTAAAATGCTGGCCGGATTGGGAGCAGGGGTAATCCTGACATCTCCCACCGGTGACACGGTCCAGTACGTCCTCCAAATATTATACACAGACTCCAACAATGCAGCCGAATATGAGGCTCTGTTGCACGGTCTTCGGATGGCAGTCTCTATGGGCATTCAACGCCTAGAAGTTCACGGGGACTCGAACCTCGCAATATCACAGATAAACGGAGATTTTGATGCCAAGGACCCGAAAATGGCGGCCTACCGTAATGACGTCCTCAAAATGTCAGCTCGGTTCGAGGGGCTCGAATTCCACCATGTGGCTCGAGAAAACAATCAAGCGGCGGATGTCCTCGCCTGCATCGGCGCTAAACGCGACCCTGTCCCACCTAACATATTCTTGGAACGACTGTTCAAGCCATCTGTAGTATGGGAAGGGGAGTCCGGCAATACTAGCACGGACCCGAATACACCCCCAGATTCCGAACCATCAGACATAGTCGGAGGTTCTACCCCCAAAATAACGTCCTCGGCCCACGAAATCATGGCTGTAATCGCCCCGTGGACTGAGCCCTTCTTGGCCTACCTAAATAGGCAGGAGCTCCCCGAAGACCAAAATGAAGCACGCTGCATTGTCCGGCGCTCTAAAACCTACAAAGTCTACGAAGGGGAACTCTACAAGAAAAGCACTACCAGAGTGCTACAAAGATGCATCTCCGAAGAGGAAGGGCGGCAGCTCTTGGCTGAAATCCATGCCGGCCTGGGCGAGCACCACGCCGCGGCTCGGGCATTAGTCAGCAAGGCCTTCCGTACAGGCTTCTATTGGCCGACGGCCCGAGCGGACGCAAAAGACCTTGTCCAACATTGCGTCGGTTGCCAGCTCTTTGCCAATCAGAGTCACATGCCCCCTACCGCTCTCCAAACAATCCCCATAACGTGGCCCTTTGCGGTCTGGGGGCTGGATATGGTCAGACCTCTTAAAGGGGGAAGCCATAAGAAGAAATACTTATTAGTCATGGTGGACAAATTTCACCAAATGGATAGAAGCTAAACCAGTCAAAATGGCTGAATCCGGACCAGTAATAGACTTCATATCCGGGGTCGTACACCGATACGGTGTCCCCCGTAGCATCGTCACTGATAATGGCTCAAATTTCACAGCCGACGAAGTGAAAACTTGGTGCGGAAAAATGGGTGTCAAGCTCGATTACGCTTCCGTCTACCATCCACAAACCAATGGCCAGGTAGAGCGGGCAAATGGTCTCATTATGAGCGGTATCAAACACAGGCTAGTGCGATCCTTGCCAGAGTCGGATACGCACTGGGTGGAGGAGCTCGACTCCGTACTCTGGGGGCTACGGACCACGCCAATTCGCACCACCGGATACACACCATTTTTTATGGTGTACGGCGCGGAAGCAGTATTACCTTGCGACATAATACATGATTCGCCACGCTTACGCATGTACGAAGAGAAGGAAGCCGAGTTAGATCGGTAGGATAATTTGGATGCCCTGGAGGAGTAGCGCGATGTCGCAAAAGCCCGTTCCGCATTCTATCAGCAGCAGGCTCGACGATACCAAAGCAGAGAAGTGCGGGCCAAAACTTACAATATTGGCGAGCTCGTTCTACGACTACCGGAGAAGAAGAAGGACAAACTCAAACCCAAGTGGGAGGGTCCCTTCATCATTGACAAAGTTCTCACCGGAGGAGCTGCATCGCCACGTAATGCATCCGATAATAGACTCGAGCCAAACCCATGGAACGCGGCAAGACTATGGAGATTCTACGCCCAGCGCCGAACACAGTGTTCGTCTCCTAACCCCTCCCTTTTAATTATGCACCATCCCCTTTTCCTTTCTCGACCTTTTTCTATCTTCACACAAAGTATTCAATACAGTGCGGATTTCTGGATCGCTCCGGCCGCACTAAGTGTGTAAGCAATACCTGGGGGCTTCCTATACTGAAGCTTAAAATGATTACTCACATGGCTTTCTGCCCGTCGCATATGCATTCTTTTTCCCTATGTGCCTTTTCTTCACCATTATATGCATCGGTATGACTTAAGATGTTGCCAAGCTGGGTTGCCTGGCTCTTGTGTTTATGCCCTACGTTCCCGTTAATTCGGCTAGGGCATAAGGGGAGCACCTCTGCGATTGTTACTGCCGGTTCAGCCGGATGTGTACCTCAGACTGGGTGAAGCCGAAAGCTAGCTTCCTTAAGAGAATATTCGGTCGGTGAACAAAATATGTATTCGTTTATCATAACATAAATCCCCAGAAGTCTTGTGTCATGCGCCATCGTTCGCAGTCCGGACATGTGCATCGTCGCATGCATACCCAGGGAAAGGAACCCCTAATGGAACTATTCTCTCTGGAAGATGTTTCTTACTATCCATGTAATATAACATAACTAGTTGGGTACTTGTCTGTTCAAGCACTTATGACCCCTACGCCTTGTTTCCACGCATACCCCAGTTTTGTATAGCTGAGCGGGTATTCGGACACACCCCGGACTATAGGACCCGGGGGTTGAAGCGAAAAGGTCCGCCATGACAAATGATTTTAATCCGGCTAGGGGCTAATCATGCCCATTAATTTACACAGTCATTTGGACTGATTACATTCCTCTTCTATACCGTCCAACAGGCTATCTAGCTTACAATCCTGTTGAGAATACTTAGCGGCTAATGCTACCTGGTCATACACTAAACTAACGGGAATTTCTTGCCCATCTAGCCCCGCCGGTCCCACTTCGGCCATATGGTTCGGGTCCAGCTTGGTGTAGCGTGTCTTCACCATTGCCCAGGCTTCTCTTGATCCTTGCCGGCACGCTGATATCTTCCATAGACGGAAGTGCCGCCGGGCTCCTTGAAGCAAGTCCACAAGTTCCCCCATGCCATTCGGAAGTAGGCTTGATGGCCACAAAGCCTGAGCAACACCCTGCATCACTTGCCGAGCTCGCTCGTGCAGTCACGAAAGGTCTTGCAGAAAATCATTTGCAGATGAGGGCATCTCCTCCTCGAGGCGACCCGTTAACATTCCTGCAAGCAAAATTCTTTCAATATACTTCCTCGCCGAACTGTACAACAGTTCGTCTAGGCACTTACTATAAATTCTGCGTCGAAGCCTCTTATTCTCCTTCATGGAGTCCGCCAGCTGAGCGCGGAGATATTTTAACTCCACGTCCAGCTGGACTTTGGCATCTTGAAGATCGTTCTTCTCCCGCCTAACTCGCGTAAGAATGCGCTCGCTAGCCTCTAGCTGCTTTTTGAGATGCGATGCGTCCTCTCCTACGCCCTCCGGATTCACCCCGGGATTGTCTGCAGAATTTTCTGTTAGGCTTGTCATATTATTCATTTACTAACTGGTGCACCTTCGCACAATTGTGATAATTGTTACCAGATGAGGGCCTTTGGGGTTCCTCTAACTTGGCAACTGCAGCCCTCAGTTCGGCCTTGCAGTCCTCCAGCTCCCGAAACAATTGCTCGTTCTTATCTACAAGGACCTGTACATAAATTGATCCTTAATACTATTGTTTCAACCGTTTCAAGTCTCAGGGGCTACTGCTATACATACTTATCAAAATTTCTCACCCGTATGTCTTTGGTATACTGGTTTGTCGCTTGGGCAAGCCCGCCCCGAGCAGCTTGGACGTACGTGTCCGCCGAATTGAAGGCATTATACGCCTCTTTGGAAAAGATGTTGTTCCTAAGTACGGCCCGTTGGCGCCTGTGATTCAGGTGCTCTCTACTTCGGAATTCGTGGCTGAGAGCATGTCCGCACTCTCTGTTGGAGAGCTATGCGGTGCTGGCCCCGTGTCCGCATCCGCCCCTGAAGCCGGTTCTGCAACCCGGCTGGTGGAGGCGTGATTGGTAGGGTCTCCAGATATAGTCCGGTTATTCTTCTTCCTGCCAGACACAAAGGGCGTTCTCATATTTTAAATTCTATAACTACAGGACAGGTTATTGTTTTACCTATGTAGCGGTGTGTCAACCCTCACCGCCTTCCTCTTGAGCCTGCCCGATCTGGACACCCGTGGTTGACGAGTCCCTAGGGGCTCGGCCCCTCGCTCCGGCCGTCGTTTCTGCAAATAGAAGACGCCTCAAAGGTAAATTATAACACCTGGGGGAGTCCTCTTTGAAGGATAGGGCTTTCTAGTTCGGCTTACACACGAGGCGGGGAGCAGTCCAGGGTAGTCGGCCGTAATGGCCACTAGGGCGCCATCGGCTACTTTGATAAAATACCTCGCTGATTGTGAGCTCCACAGTGATATCCGTATCCACTTTAAGTCCCGGATCTAGGGCCCTTCCAGGGTCCTCTGGTTGCGGAGGGGCTAAAGATTCCTTCTATGGCCCTCCTTAATTCCTGCCCAGAAGCATTGATGGAAGTAATCTTAGCAGAAGAACGCTAGAGCAAAGCGGGGCAAAAGAATGGCAACTTACCCACGCTGGGGGGTTGTACATGGAGAATCCTTCCCGCGTTTTTATGCGAAGGAATTCCTCCTCTTCCCCTTTGTACAGATCGGACAATATCCTTGCCAGAGCGGCAGCGGAGTCCGGACCTTTACGGCCGCAGCGGATGGCGTCGTCTTCCCCGTTGAAATGCCACATGGGCTTCCCCCGATATTGGAGCGGTTGCACTCCCCGTCTTATACATATCGCCATAATCTCAACTACCGTTAGTCCGGATTTGGCCAGTAACTTTATCCTGTCCATCAGGAGGAATATTTCCCTCGTGTCCTCTTCTTGAGGGCCCCGGGGGCGCCAGCTCAGGCGTGCCCTCGGCGGGGCGTTGCTGAACTCGCGGAGACCTGTCCGGACTGGATCCGGAAGGGGGACGTCGTTTATATAGAACCACTCCGGAGGCCAGTTTTCTGGTGCCTTCTTAGGAGTGCCGGACAGGTATCCGGTCTCAGTAATGCGCCATACTTCGGCCCCGCCCACTTGGCATAGGGACTCCCCCTGGGTGCGAGGGACGAGGCAGAACAACTTCCTCCATAATCCGAAGTGTGGTTCGCATCCTAAAAACAGCTCGCACAGGGCAACATACCCCGCTATGTGCAGAATAGAGCCAGGGGTAAGGTCGTGTAAATGGAGGTCGTAGAACTCCGGGAGCCCGCGAAGAAAGGGTGGATAGGGAACCCAACGCCCCTCAGCAGATGAGGGATCAGACATATATGCTCCTCCGGAGATGGGTTAGGGTATCCCTCAGCCTAGTCTCCTCCGTCATAAGTGGCTATACCAGCTCGGACGGAGACCATGAACGCCGGTGGGAGAAATCCTTGGGTTTGTAACTTTGTCAAACGGCTATGAGGAACTGAACACTCTCCCCAATCCCCCGACTTGGAACGAGAAGGGCAAGCAGAAGAGCTGCGACGGCCGGCCATGTTGGAATGGCTTTTTGCGGAGCGCTCTGTTGGATGCTGGTTCTGGGAGGGAGAGTGAGGTTTGGATCTGAGAATCCCGTCCCTTCAAATAGACGGTTCGCCCGGGAGGATCGAGGGTGGCAAATGCAAAAATGCCTCGACTCCTCGCATTCGCTCGACACGTGGAGATGGTCATTACTGAGGCACCGAAGTCGAGGAGCACAACATTGATTGGAGGCCGGACACTATTCGTCGTAACAAGCACTTTGGAGTATTCAGAGAACGAACACACCCTGCAATGCCGAAGACAAGACTGCACGCCGGACTCATCGTCATTGAAGCCTAGTTCAGGGGCTACTGAGGGAGTCCTGGATTAGGGGGTATCCGGACAGCTGGATTGTGTGCAACGTCCGGACTATTGAAGCGTGAAGATACAAGACTCAAGACTTCGGCCCGTGTCCAGATGGGACTTTCCTTGGCATGGAAGGCAAGCTTGGCGATCCAGATATTATATTTCCTTCCTTGTAACCGACTCCATGTAAACCCTAGCCCTCTCCGGTGTCTATATAAACCGGAGAGGTTGGTCCTTAGAAGGCCGATCACAATTACAATCATACCATCATAGGCTAGCTCTTAGGGTTTAGCCTCTACGATCTCGTGGTACATCTACTCTTGTACTACCCATATCATCAATATTAATCAAGAAGGAAGTAGGGTTTTACCTCCATCGAGAGGGCCCGAACCTGGGTAAACATCTGTGTCCCTTGCTTCCTGTTACCATCAGCCTTGACGCACAGATCGGGACCCCTACCTGAGATCCGCCGGTTTTGACACCGACAATAGGCTCTATGTTCACATACAATGGCTGCAAGACAGTTTTGCACATGCGGGATACTCGGGTTAAACTTGACGAGCCTAGCATGTACAGACATGGCCTCGGAACACTGGAGACCGAAAGGTCGAACATGAATCATATAGTAGATATGATCAACATAGAGATGTTCACCATTGATAACTACTCCATATCACGTGATGATCGGACATGGTTTAGTTGATTTGGATCACGTATCATTTAGATGACTTGAGGGATGTCAATCTAAGTGGGAGTTCTTAAGTAATATGATTAATTGAACTTAATTTATCATGAACTTAGTCCAGATAGTTTTTGCATATCTATGTTGTATATCAATGGCCCGTGCTACCGTTCCCTTGAATTTTAATGCATTCCTAGAGAAAGCTAAGTTGAAAGATGATGGTAACAACTACACGGACTGGGTCCGTAACTTGAGGATTATCCTCATTGCTGCACAGAAGAATTATGTCCTTGATGCACCACTACGTGAAAGGCCTGTTACAGGAGCAGATGCTGATGTTATGAACGTCTGGCAAGCTCGATCTGATGACTACTCGATAGTTCAGTGTGCCATGCTTTACAACCTAGAATCGGGACTTCAAAGACGTTTTGCGTCATGGACCATATGAGATGTTCCGGGAATTGAAGTTAATATTTCAAGCAAATGCCCGAGTTGAGAGATATGAAGTCTCCAACAAGTTCTATAGCTGCAAGATGGAGGAGAACAGTTATGTCAGTGAACACATACTCAAAATGTCTGGGTATCATAATCACTTGACTCATCTGGGAGTTAATCTCCCAGATGATAGTGTTATTGACAGAGTTCTCCAATCACTGCGACCAAGCTACAAAGGCTTCGTGATGAACTATAATATGCAAGGGATGGATAAGACAATTCCCGAGCTCTTCGCAATCACTACTGCAGGATGCTGCTAATGTGACACTATGATCAGAAACCCTTTGACGAAATTGTGTGCGATGCATTAATTCGCAAACAGGGATGTAAAAAAACGTCAAAAAAGTTGCAAAAAATTTTTGATGGCGGAGCCATCAAACACGGTTCATATTTTAGTTGCGTGTGTGACGTTGGGCACACGGTTAATCCATTCGAACTATTTGCAATGAGGCAGAACAATATAAACGGGCAGCCATATCAATGTGTGTGCGATATACGGCATACAGTTCGCTCCAATGAACTATTTTCTATTAGGGAGTGCAACAGAAACGGTTAGCTAGACCAAGGTGTGTGTGATATACGGCATATGGTTCACTCAGACGAACTGTTTTCAATTAGGGAACACAACAGAAATAGTTCAACTTAATAAGATGTGTGAGGTATGTGGCAAACATTCGACTCGGATGAATTGTTTGCGATGAGAAATTACAACACACGCGGTTAATATAGTTAGTTCGTGTGTGATTCTGTGTGTGCAAAAAACTTTGAAAAATGCAAACTAGTTGCTTGCGGTGGCTAGGAGTATCGCACATGATGCGTCTGCGAGTACTCGTGTGCGATGATTAGTAAGTTACACATACGTTTCCTTATGTTAACACTTGTGTGATAAATAACACGTGGCACTGGATACGGTATTCGGGTTGTGTGTGTGCTCCGGCGAATGCTTCCCGCGCTCCAGCGAATGCTTCCTGCGCTCCACATGGGTGAATTGAAAAATCCACGCCTCTTCCCTAATCGTTTCTCGCCACCAGCTAATGGCTTGCTGCATATAACCCAGGCGGCAACACACCATCGTGACACTCTGAGCAGATCTAGTCCTCGCCAATCTACCATTAGTTATTCCAAGCATGCCAGGCAACGACCAAAGCTTCGATGTTTACGCCTACCTGTGTTACATCTTCGGCGAGGAGAACGAGCCGGAGCAGGTCGGGGAGCAAGAGCTTCATCGGCCGGTGCAGGCACCATGGCCCATCGGCAGTGATATTGGCATGGCAGTCCTTGGGTGCACAATCGACATATTACAAAGGAGGTGTGATGAGCAGTTTGCCATCCACCATGCAAAAGATCCAGAGCTGCTCGGCGGCATGATCGACGACCCACCCAAAGAGCCACCGTCACCAATGGTCAACGAGAGCCTGATGCCCCGCAAGGAATGGGCAGAGGACCTCTGCGATTCAGTCAAGACACAGGAAGCCTGCGGCTTCATCATTGCCTGCGGTGGCCGTGTCAACCTCGATCCCAATGATGTGGTGGCCAGGCTTGAGCGCATCCTTGGCAGAGTTGACGTCCACGACGAAGTAGGACATCGCCAACGTGATATCTTGAGGATGCAGGTGATGGATGGAATTTGATACCAGGCCAAAGACATGGAAATGGAGCGGTTCCACGGAGATATCATGCGCGTGATTGCACGCTATCAAGCTCTTCTGGAAGAGGCCCAGCAGCCCCAAGAGCCTCCTAGCGCCAGCAGCTCCATAGGCGGAGGCGGGTCGGGAGACTTGGAATGAGCGGCCGCAAGGGTGCTATGCTGATCATGGAGTCCGAGAAGACCATCGTCGGAAGGCCACCAGCTCAGCCTTTTAGCTTATATTTTATTATAATTCTATGCATATGTAGGTCGTGAGTGTTCTGGGCCTTGCCGCATGTGGCATTTTAAATCGTCCTAAATATGTAAGAGAATTATTAACCGTTGCCATTGTAAATTTGCCTCAACGGCAAGCAGAGCGCGCGCAGGACGCCGGAGCAGAGTGCGCCGCGGCCGCCTCAATGGCGAGCAAAATGCACAGACGGACGCGAGCAGAGCGCGCCGCGGCCGCCTCAACGGCGAGCAACCACGTGGTCAACCTTCTGCCATCAATAAATTTTGACCTTGTTTCTCGTCACATTGCAGATTACAATGCAATAAGTAATTGCAAATCTGTTCACACCTATCAAACTAATATGTGTTCACACTTAGCACCGGGCTATAAAAACTACCCACTCGAAAATTACTTCACAGTTCCTCTCCTCATCACCCACAAAACTGGTCTTTCCTGTCAAGTCGTTCCGCCATGACCGGTAGGAGGAGTTTCGGGTGGACATATAACCAGGCAGCAAAGACCAAGGCCGCGGAAGCACTAGAGAGGTCCCTCAGCGAAGCCGCAGCCGCAGGAGAGATGTCCCGGCGCGCCGCGGAGCCCTCGAACGAGCTCTCACGGGCACGCGAGGGCTCTCACAAGCGCACTTGCGGCGTCGGGCATCGTGATGAGCTGGCGTTCCTCAAGTCCTTGGCCGACGACAACGACATTCTCGTTGGTGTCATTAAGTAGCAGGAGCTGGTCGACGGCTTGATGAAGCTGCTCAAGATCAGCGATGCCTCGGTTGACAAGGCGACCGGCCTCGTCGAGCAACTCATGGGTGACAATGTGAAGCTCCTCAAGGCGCTCGCCGAGAAGGAGGAGGACGCCACCGACTAGAAGATGTTGCATGAGCAGAGCAGTGCCTCGGGGATGACGCTGATAGCGGTCGTCGAGGAACTAATGGGTGACTTGAGGAAGCTCCAGATCAAGCGTGAGCAGGAGGTGGAGTAATCTGTGGCTGCTTTCAAGCAAAGTCGTGAGGAATTGAAGAAGGAGCTGGAGGATGTCGTCGCCCGGCGATCCGTCGATGAGTAGAGACAGTAGCGATCCAGATCGTTGTCTGCAATTTCCTTCTTCTCTTGCCCCCGTGTCTTTCGGGCTTTGCCGCATGTGGCATTTTAAATTATCCGGAATATGTAAGACAATTATTATCTGCGCCATTGTAAATTTGTCGTCGTATTATCCGTTGCCATTTTATTTGTGGTTGTATTATCCGTTGCCCTATGCGGCAATTTAAATTAGGCTGGAATACGAGTTGAAAACACGAACAAAGCAAATGTTACCATGGGATCACAAGCAAACACCCTCCGTCCAGGTGCTTTAATTAACCCATTAATGGAGAAGTTGGGAGCGAGGCGGGCGGCGGCTGGTGCATGGAGGTCAAAGAGCTCGCTTCCCGGTGAGCATGGGCGGCCTTGCTGCTCGCACATGTCCCGTCGAGCCTGCGAGGTGGACAGGATGCACACGTCCCGTCAAGCCTGCGCGGGGACTGCTCGCACACATCCCATCGAGCCTGCATGGCAGACTTCTCGCGCTCGTCCTGTCTAATCAAATAGTTGCACGCACGCCACCGGGTATGGTTAAATGTTGACACGGTTCATATAATACAACCTCTTGCGATATTAATGTGTCAGCTATTTGTTTCAAAAAGAACTTCGTTGGCAATTAATGTGTGCACCTTGTCTCAAACTGGACGATTTTTTTACCACGGCATATATGTGCCATGTCATGAAACCATGCCAAGTTTCATGTTTTTTGGGTGAGTTTTTGATTTACTGGGATTTAAAAACCGAGATTCTCAATGTTTCAGGATGATGAGAAGTTTGTAATTCATTCCCATTCCTTAAATTAGACCTAAACATGCACTCAATGACACATGTACGATTCCACCCATTTTGCTTCACTGGAGCATGTGCTTGTAGTTCAAATTTGAATTATGCACTACATTAAATGCCTAGAAAACTTAATTAATATATACAATGGCCAAACGAACCTTGAACAGTTTCAAATTTCAGCACAATGCTCCTGTTATTCTATGTTGCCTGTAGAAATCAAAGTTCAAGGCGAAAAGAGGCAGCGATTATCGTTTCGCCCATAAGAGGGGCATGTTTCCCTACGGGAACCACGAGGGTTCCGACAGGCTCCAGTTTGTAAGAGGCTTGTAATATAGCTTCGCCCAAATTGGACAATTATATGTACCATGTAGTGACACCATACCAAGTTTCATGATTTCCTGGTGAGTTTTGGATTCACAGAGATTTCAAAACTGAGATTCACAATGTTTGTGGCCAAGCTAGGATGGCGAGACGGTTGAATTCATTCCCATTCGTTCCATGGGACCTAAAGATGCACCCCAAGGAAACATGTACATTTTTTCTAGCCATTTTGGTGCACTAGAGCATGTATTTGTAGTTTGGATTTGAATTATGGACATTAAATGCCTAGGAAACTCAATTAATGAATAAAAAAGGTCAAACGAACCTCCCGTTGTTCCGTGTCGCATGTAGAAGAAAATACGAGGCTAGAAGAGGGAGCGATTATCATTTGGCCCACATGGGGACACATTTCCCTATCAAACCCACGAGGGTTCTTGCAACAAGCTCCGGTTTGTAAGAGGTTTGTAATAAATCTTGGCTCAAATTGGCAATGTTTTTACCATGACATATATGTGCCATGACGTGACACCATGCCACCTTTGATGACTTTCTCGTGATTTTTGGATTTATGGGGATTTAAAAACCGAGATTCGGAATGTTTGAGGACGAGCCAGCAGACCGGTACGGTTGTAATTCGTTCCCATTCCTGGCATGGGACCTAAACATGCACCCAAGGACACATGTATAATTTTTCTAGCCATTTTGGTGAACTTGGGCCTGTATTTGTAGTTCAGATTTGAATTATGGACATTAAATGCCTAGGAAACTCAATTAGTGTATAAAAAGGCCAAACGAACCCTGAATAAGTTTAAATTTCAGCACGGATATCCTGTTGTTCCATGTTGCCCGTGGAAGAAAATACAAGGTGAAAAGAGGCAGTGATTACATTTCACCCACAAGGGGAACACATTTCCCTATCGAAACCACGAGGATTCTTTGAGAGAAGCTCTGGTTTGTAAGAGGTTTATAATAAAGCTTGGCCCAAATTGGCAATGTTTTTACCACGAAATATATGCGCCATGACGTGACACCTTGCCACCTTTGATGACTTTCTGGTGAGTTTCGGATTTATGGGGATTTAAAAACCGAGATTCCAAATGTTTGAGGATGAGCCAGTACGCCGGTACGGTTGTAATTCGTTACCATTCCTGGCATGGGACCAAAACATGCACCAAAGGACGCATGTATAAATTTTCTTGCCATTTTGGTGAACTGGAGCATGTATTTGAAGTTTAGATTTGAATTATGGACATTAAATGCCTAGGAAACTCAATTAGTGTATAAAAAGGCCAAACGAAGCCTGAATAAGTTTAAATTTCAGCATGGATAACCTGTCATTCCATGTTGCCCATAGAATAAAATAGAAGGCGAAAAGAGGAAGTAATTACATTTCGCCCACAAGGGGGACACGTTTACCTATCAGAACCACGAGGCTTCTTTGAGAGAAGCTCAAGTTTGTAAGAGGCTTGCAATAGAACTTGCACCAAAATGGACGAAAAAATTTCTTGACATATATGTGACATGTCTTGACACCATGTGATACGTCCATTTTCCATCATGCTCTTATATTCTCTCTTATTTTACAAGGTTTACATAAAGGGGGAGAATGCCGGCAGGTGGAATTCTGGGCTGGAAAAGGAGAAAATATTAGAGACCTATTCTGCACAACTCCAAAAGTCCTGAAACTCGACGGAAGTTGTTTTTGGAAATAATAAAAAATACTGAGCGAAGAAAATACCAGAGGGGGCCCACACCCTGGCCGCGAGGGTGGGGGGCACGCCCTGCCCCCCTGGGCGCGCCCCCTGCCTCGTGGGCCCCTAGTGGCCCTCCGGTGCCCATCTTCTACTATATGAAGTCTTTCGTCTGAGAAAAAAATCATAAGCAAGCTTTCGGGGCGAGACTCCGCCGCCACGGGGCGGAACCTTGGCGGAACCAATCTAGGGCTCCAGCAGAGCTGTTCTGCCGGGGACACTTCCCTCTGGGAGGGGGAAATCATCGCCATCGTCATCACCAACGCTCCTCTCATCAGGAGGGGGCCAATCTCCATAAAAATCTTCACCAGCACCATCTCCTCTCAAACCCTAGTTCATCTCTTGTAGCCAATTCTTGTCTCTAAGTCTGGGATTGGTACTTGTAGGTTGCTAGTAGTGTTGATTACTCCTTGTAGTTGATGCTAGTTGGTTTATTTGGTGGAAGATCATATGTTCAGATCCTATATGCATATCAATACTCCTCTGATTATGAACATGAATATGCTTTGTGAGTAGTTACGTTTGTTCATGAGGACAAGGGAGAAGTCTTGCTATTAGTAGTCATGTGAATTTGGTATTCGTTCGATATTTTGATGAGATATATGTTGTCTCTCCTCTAGTGGTGTTATATGAACGTCGACTACATGGCACTTCACCATTATTTGGGCCTAGAGGAAGGCATTGGCAAGAAATAAGTAGATGATGGGTTGCTAGAGTGACAGAAGCTTAAACCCTAGTTTATGCGTTGCTTCGTAAGGGGCTGATTTGGATCCATATGTTTCATGCTATGGTTAGGTTTACCTTAATACTTCTTTTGTAGTTGCGGATCCTTGCAATAGGAGTTAATCATAAGTGGGATGCTTGTCCAAGTAAGGACAACACCCAATCACCGCTCGACCCACATATCAAATTATCAAAGTACCGAACGCGAATCATATGAACGTGATGAAAACTAGCTTTACGATAATTCCCATGTGTCCTCGGGAGCGTTTTCCTTCATATAAGAGTTTGTACAGGCTTGTCCTTTGCTACAAAAAGGATTCCACCTTGCTGCACTTTATTTAGTTTTGTTACTTGTTGCTCGTTACAAATTATCTTATCACAAAACTATCTGTTACCTATAATTTCAGTGCTTGCGGGGAATACCTTGCTGAGAACCGCTTATCATTTCCTTCTGCTCCTCGTTGAGTTCGACACTCTTACATATCGAAAGGACTACGATAGATCCCCTATACTTGTGGGTCATCAAGACTCTTTTCGGGCGCCGTTGCCGGGGAGTGAAGCGCCTTTGGTAGGTGGACTTTGGTAAGGAAAAAATTATAAATCATGCTGAAATTTACTGTCACTTGTTGCTATGGAAAGTAATCCTCTGAGGGGCTTGTTCGGGGTATCTTCACCCCGACCAGTAGAGCAAAGAGTTTCTCCTCAACCTACTGAACCTAGTGAAAATGAAAATATCTAATTTGAAATCCCTTCGGGTATGATAGAAAAACTGCTAGCTAATCCTTCCGCAGGAGATGGAACATTACATCCTGACGAGCACCTAATCTATGTGGAAGAAGTTTGTGGATTATTTAAGCTTGCAGGTATGCCCGACGATGTTATCAAGAAGAAGGTCTTCCCTTTATATTTGAAGGGAGATGCATTGAAATGGTATATGCTATGTGATGATATGGGATCATGGAACTACAAGCGATTGAAATTGGAATTTCATCAGAATTTTTATCCTATGCATCTTGTTCACCGTGAGCGTAATTATATATATAAGTTTTGGCCTCGTGAAGGAGAAAGCATCACTCAAGATTGGGGGAGGCTTAAGTCAATGTTATATTCATGCCCCAATCATGAGCTCTCAAGAGAAATGATTATTCAAAATTGTTATGCTCGGCTTTCTGACAACAATCGCACCATGCTCGATACTTCTTGTGCTGGATCTTTTATGATGAAGACTATTGAATTCAAATGGGATTTATTGGAAAGAATTAAACGCAACTCTGAAGATTGGGACCTTGACGAAGGTAAGGAGTTAGGTATAATACCTAAGTTTGATTGTGTCAAATCTTTTATGGAGACCGATGTTTTCCGTAAATTTAGCACTAAATATGGACTTGACTCTGAGATAGTAGCTTCTTTTTGTGAATCTTTTGTTGCTCACGTTGATCTCCCTAAGGAGAAGTGGTTTAAATATCATCCTCCCATAGAAGTAAAAGTAGTTGAACCTATTAAAGTTGAAGAAAAGACTATCACTTATAATGATCCTATTGTTCCTACTGCTTATGTTGAGAAACCACCTTTCCCTGTTAGAATAAAGGATCATGCTAAAGCTTCAACCGTGGTTCGTAAAAGCAATATTAGAACCTATACACCTCCTGAGCAAGTTAAAGTTGAACCTAATATTGCTATTTTTAAAGATCTCTTGGCTGATAATATTGATGGGCATGTTATTTATTTCTGTGGTGAGACTGCTAGAATTGCTAAACCTAGTGCTAAAGATAAACATAGACCTGTGGTAGGAATGCCTGTTATTTCTGTTAAAATAGGAGATCAATGTTATCATGGCTTGTGTGATATGGGTGCTAATGCTAGTGCAATACCTATTGACTTATACAAAGAAATTATGCATGATATTGCACCCGCTGAGTTAGAAGAAATTGATGTGACCATTAAGCTTGCCAACAGAGATACTATATCACCAATTCTAATTGTTAGAGATGTTGAAGTCTTGTGTGGGAAAACTAAATATCCTGCTGATTTTCTTGTTCTTGGTTCCCCACAAGATAGCTTTTGTCCCATTATATTTGGTAGACCCTTCTTAAACACTGTTAATGCTAAGATAGACTGCAAAAAGGACATTGTTACCATTGGTCTAGGTGATATGTCTTCTGAGTTTAACTTTTCTAAATTTCGTAGACAACACCGTGAAGAGGAATTGCCTAGTAAGGATGAAATTATTGGTCTTGCTTCTATTGTCGTGCCTCCTAGTGATCCTTTAGAACAATATTTGCTAGACCATGAAAATGATATGTTTATGAATGAAAGAAGGGAAATAGATGAAGTGTTCTATAAACAGGGACCTATTCTGAAACACAACTTGCCTGTTGAAATCCTAGGGGATCCTCCTCCACCCAAGGGTGACCCCGTGTTTGAGCTTAAACCATTGCCTAATATTCTTAAATATGCTTATATTGATGAAAAGAAGATATATCCTGTTATTATTAGTGCTAACCTTTCAGAGAAGGAGGAAGAAAAATTATTGAAAACTACGGAAGAAACAGCGTCTTTGCTATTGGATATACTCTTGATGATCTTAAGGGCATTAGTCCCACTCTATGTCAACACAAAATAAATTTGGAGAAAGATGCCAAACCAGTTATTGATCATCAACGACGGCTGAATCCTAAGATGAAAGAAGTGGTAAGAAAGGAAATATTAAAGCTCCTTGAGGCAGGTATAATCTATCACGTTGCTGATAGTCAGTGGGTAAGTCATGTCCATTGTGTCCCTAAGAAAGGAGGTATAACTGTCGTTCCTAATGATAAAGATGAATTGATTCCGCAAAGAATTATTACATGTTATAGGATGGTAATTGATTTCTGCAAATTAAATAAAGCTACTAAAAAAGATCATTACACCCTACCTTTCATTGATCAAATGCTAGAAGGATTATCCAAGCATACACATTTTTGCTTTCTAGATGGTTACTCTGGTTTCTCCCAAATACCTGTGCCAGCTGATGATCAAGCTAAGACCACATTTACTTGTCCTTTCGATACTTTTGCTTATAGACGTATGCCTTTTGGTTTATGTAATGCACCTTCTACCTTTCAAAGATGCATGATGGCTATATTCTCTGATTTTTGTGAAAAGATTTGTGAGGTTTTCATGGACGATTTCTCCGTCTATGGATCCTCTTTTGATGACTGCTTGAGCAACCTTGATCGAGTTTTGTAGAGATGTGAAGAAACTAATCTTGTCTTGAATTGGGAGAAGTGCCACTTTATGGTTAATGAAGGCATTGTCTTGGGGCATAAAATTTCTGAAAGAGGTATTGAAGTTGACAAAGCTAAAGTTGATGCTATTGAAAAGATGCCATGTCCCAAGGACATCAAAGGTATAAGAAGTTTCCTTTGTCACGCCGGATTTTATAGGAGGTTCATTAAGGACTTCTCAAAAAATTCTCGGCCTCTGACTAATTTATTACAATAAGATATACGATTTGTCTTTGATGATGATTGTGTAGAAGCATTTGAAATACTTAAGAAAGCATTGATCCCTGCACCTATTGTTCAGCCACCCGATTGGAATTTACCTTTTGAAATTATGTGTGATGCTAGTGATTATGCTATAGATGTTGTTCTAGGGCAAAGAATTGATAAGAAATTAAATGTTATTCAATATGCTAGTAAAACTCTAGATAATTCCCAGAGAAATTATGCCACTACTGAAAAAGAATTCTTAGCAGTTGTATTTGCTTGTGATAAGTTCAGACCTTATATTGTTGATTCTAAAGTAACTATTCACACGGATCATGCTGCTATTAAATATCTTATGGAAAAGAAAGATGCTAAACCTAGACTTATTAGATGGGTTCTCTGTCTACAAGAATTTGATTTGCATATTATTGATAGAAAGGGAGCTGAGAACCCCGTTGCAGATAACTTGTCTAGGTTAAAAAATGTTCTTGATGACCCACTACCTATTGATGATAGCTTTCCTGATGAACACCTAAATGTCATAAATGCTTCTCGTACCACTCCATGGTATGCTGATTATGCTAATTACATTGATGCTCAATTCATACCACCTAGTTTCACATACTAGCAAAAGAAAAAGTTTTTCTATGATTTGAGACATTACTTTTGGGATGACCCACATCTTTATAAAGAAGGAGTAGATGGTGTTCTTAGACGTTGTGTACCTGAGCATGAACAGGAGCAGATCCTCATAAGTGTCACTCCGAAGCTTATGGAGGACACCGGTGGAGACAGAACTGCACATAAGGTATTGCAATCCGGTTTTTATTGGCCTACTCTCTTCAAGCATGCTCGTAAGTTTGTCTTATCTTGCGATGAATGTCATAGAATTGGTAATATTAGTAGACGTCAAGAAATGCCTATGAATTATTCACTTGTTATTGAGCCATTTGATGTTTGGGGCTTTGATTATATGGGACTGTTTCCTGCCTCTAATGGATATACACATATTTTAGTTGTTGTTGATTACGTTACTAACTGGGTAGAAGCTAATCCAACTAGTAGTGCTGATCATAACACCTCTATTAAGATGCTTAAAGAAGTTATTTTTCTGAGGTTTGGAGTCCCTAGACATTTAATGACTGATGGTGGTTCACACTTTACTCATGGTGCTTTCCGTAAAATGCTTGCCAAGTATGATGTTAATCATAGAATTGCATCTCCTTATCACCCACAGTCTAGTGGTCAAGTAGAATTGAGTAATAGAGAACTCAAATTAATTTTGCAAAAGACTGTTAATAGATCTACAAAGAATTGGTCCAAGAAACTTGATGATGCATTATGGGCCTATAGAACTGCATATAAAAAATCCTATGGGTATGTCTCCGTATAAAATGGTTTATGGAAAAGCATGTCACTTACCTCTCGAACTAGAACATAAGGCATATTGGGCCATTAAAGAGCTCAACTATGATTTTAAACTTGCCGGTGAGAAGAGGTTATTTGACATTAGCTCACTTGATGAATGGAGAACCCAAGCCTATGAGAATGCCAAATTGTTTAAAGAAAAAGTTAAAAGATGGCATGACAAAAGAATACAAAAGCGTGAGTTTAATGTAGGTAATTATGTATTATTATACAACTCTCGTTTAAGATTTTTTGCAGGAAAACTTCTCTCTAAATGGGAAGGTCCTTACGTTATCGAGGAGGTATATCATTCCGGTGCCATGAAAATCAACAACTTCGAAGGCACAAATCCGAAGGTGGCGAACGGTCAAAGAATCAAACATTATATCTCAGGTAATCCTATAAATGTTGAAACCAATGTTATTGAAACCGTAACCCCGGAGGAATACATAAGGGACACTTTCCACAATGTTCCACACTCTGAAAAGGAATAGGTATGTGGTACGGTAAGTAAACCGACTCCAAAACAGTTCTAATGGCAATTTTTCTTCGTTTTGGAATATTTAGAAAAATAGAAAAATACGAAGCAGTCCGGAAAGGACACGAGGCCTCCACGAGGGTGGAGTGCGCGCCCTACCCCCTGGGCGTGCCCCCCTGCCTCGTGGGCACCTTGTGTGCTCTCCGGACTCCGTTTTCTCGCATGTTACGTATTTTGGTCGGTAAAAATTCATTATATATTCTCCCGAAGGTTTTGACTACCGTATCAAGCAATTATCTCCTGTTCTTGTTTCGAGTTGTTTTCTGTCAGGGTTGTCAAGGCCAGGCATCATGTCGTCCCCCTCCTCCAACAATGGTGACAATGATGCTTGGCTAATGAAGCTAGATTTGAAGACTGAAGAACCCATGGAGATCAACAAGGATGAAGGGATCAAGAAGGCCACGGAGGATCAAGCTCCGGCAGCAGAAGACATCCTTCAACTTGATCACAATCTTCTTACCCCAACTAAGATTGAAGCTTTCAAGATGATTGAGTTAGCTCGTATACAAAACAAGTATCTCACACGTGAAAATATTTTGTTGAAGGAGCATATCACTGCACTCAAAGGCATTATCCGCAAGTTGGAGGACCTCTTGCGCTCGATGTGCGACTATCCATCATGACGCCCATCTTCTTCACCAGCAAAGGAGACATATCACATGGGTATGGGCACTCCCCTTGGCAAGTGCCAAGCTTGGGGGAGGTGCCCCGGTATTGTATCACCATCACATCTCTCTCTTTACCGTTTTTCTTAGTTCGATCCTTTTAGTAATATCTTGATCTAGTAGAATAAAAGTTTTGGTATGATTTAGTATTGAGTTTTGCTTTATGATCCCTTTATGTAATCGAGTCCGTGAGCTATATAATAAATATTAGTGTTGAGTCAACGGCTTGATTATTTTGCTATGATCTTGAGGGAATAAAAGAAAAGAGAAAGAATAAAAAGAAAACAAAGAGATCATATTGATCTTATGGAGAGTAATGACTTCACATAGAAAGAGATGATGATTAAAAGTTGTTGAGAGTTGACAAACATACTATTGGTCATCGTTGCAATTAATAGGAAGTAATAAAGAAAGAGAGGTTTCACATATAAATATACTATCTTGGACATCTTTTATGATTGTGAGCACTCATTAAAATATGACATGCTAAAGAGTTGATGTTGGACAAGGAAGACAACGTAATGGGTTATGTTTTCTTATATTTGAAATAAAGTATATTGTCATGGATCATCCAACATGTTGAGCTTGCCTTTCACCCTCATGCTAGCCAAATTCTTTTCACCAAGTAGAGATACTACTTGTGCTTCCAAATACCCTTAAACCCAGTTTTGCCATGAGAGTCCACCATACCTACCTATGGATTGAGTAAGATCCTTCAAGTAAGTTGTCATCGGTGCAAGAAATAAAAATTGCTCTCTAAACATGTATGATTGATTAGTGTGGAGGAAATAAGCTTTATATGATCTTGTGATGTGGAAGAAATAAAAGCGACGGACTGCATAATAAAGGTCCATATCACAAGTGGCAATATAAAGTGACATTCTTTCGCATTAAGATTTTGTGCATCCAACTCTGGAAGTGCATGGCAACCTCTGCTTCCCTTTGCGAAGGGCCTATCTTTTACTTTTATCTTGTACCTTATGCAAGAGTCATGGTGATTTTCACCTCTCCTTTTTACATTTTATCCTTTGGCAAGCACAGTGTGCTGGAAAGATACTGATATATATATATATATATATATATATATATATATATATATATATATATATATATATATATATCAATTGGATGTAAGTTAGCATGAACAATTATTGTTGACATTACCCTTGATGTAAAAGGTTGGGAGGCGAAACTATAAGCCCCTATCTTCCTCTGTGTGTGATTAAAACTCCGTAACCACAAGTATTGCGTGAGTGTTAGCAATTGTGAAAGACTAAATGATAGTTGAGTATGTGGACTTGCTGAAAAGCTCTGACATAGACTCTTTCTGATGTTATGATAAATTGCAATTGCTTCAATGACTGAGATTATAGTTTGTTGGTTCTCAATGAAGTTTCTGATTCATACTTGACATTGTGAAGAGATTATTACTTGAGCATAAGAAATTATATGACAATATCTATATATGTTGTTGTTATAAGAATGATCATGATGCCCTCATGTCCGTATTTTATTTTATCGACACCTCTACCTCTAAACATGTGGACATATTTATCGTTATCGGCTTCCGCTTGAGGACAAGCGAGGTCTAAGCTTGGGGGAGTTGATACGTCCATTTTGCATCATGCTTTTATATTGATATTAATTGCATTATGGGATGTTATTACACATTATCTCACAATACTTATGTTTATTCTCTCTTATTTTATAAGGTTTACATAAATAGGGAGAATCTTGGCGGTGGAATTACGAAATGGAAAAGGAGCAAATATTAGAGACCTATTGCTGCACAACTCAAAAGTCACGAAACTCCACGAAGTTGTTTTTGGGAATAATAAAAATATTGAGCGAAGAAAATACGGAGGGGCCCACACCACAGCCACGAGGGAGGCGCGCCCTATCCTGGCGCGCCCACGCCTCGTGGGCCCCGATGGCCCTCAGGTGCCCATCTTACGCTATATGAACTCTTTCGTCAGAAAAAATCATAAGCAAGCTTTGGGCGAGACTCACGCGCCTGAGGCGAGAACCTTGCGGAACCAATCTAGGGCTCAGCAGAGCTGCTGCCGGGGACACTTCCCTCTGGGAGGGGGAAATCATCGCCATCGTCATCACCAATGCTCCTCTCATCAGGAGGGGGCCAATCTCCATCAACATATTCACCAGCACCATCTCCTCTCAAACCCTAGTTCATCTCTTGTATCCAATTCTTGTCTCTAAATCTGGGATTGGTACTTGTAGGTTGCTAGTAGTGTTGATTACTGCTTGTAGTTGATGCTAGTTGGTTTATTTGGTGGAAGATCATATGTTTAGATCCTATATGCATATCAATACTCCTCTGATTATGAACATGAATATGCTTTGTGAGTAGTTACATTTGTTCTTGAGGACATGGGAGAAGTCTTGCTATTAGTAGTCATGTGAATTTGGTATTCGTTCGATATTTTGATGAGATGTATGTTGTCTCTGCTCTAGGGGTGTTATGTGAACGTCGACTACATGACACTTCACCATTATTTGGGCCTAGAGGGAGGCATTGGGAAGTAATAAGTACATGATGGGTTGCTAGAGTGACAGAAGCTTAAACCCTAGTTTTTGCGTTGCTTCGTAAGGGGCTGATTTGGATCCATATGTTTTATGCTATGGTTAGGTTTACCTTAATACTTCTTTTGTAGTTGCGGATGCTTGCAATAGGATTTAATCATAAGTGGGATGCTTGTCCAAGTAAGGACAACACCCAAGCACCGCTCCACCCACATATCAAATTATCAAAGTACCGAATGTGAATCATATGAACGTGATGAAAACTAGCTTGACGATAATTCCCATGTGTCCTCGGGAGCTTTTTCCTTCATATAAGAGTTTGTACAGGCTTGTCCTTTGCTACAAAAAGGATTGGGCCACCTTTCTGCACTTTATTTACTTTTGTTACTTGTTGCTCGTTACAAATTATCTTATCACAAAACTATCTGTTACCTATAATTTCAGTGCTTGTAGAGAATACCTTGCTGAAAACCCCTTATCAATTCCTTCTGCTCCTCGTTGGGTTCGACACTCTTACATATCGAAAGGACTATGATAGATCCCCTATACTTGTGGGTCATCAAGACTCTTGTTGCTATGGAAAGTAATCCTCTGAGGGGCTTGTTCGGGGTATCTTCACCCCTTCCAGTAGAGCAAAGAGTTGCTCCTCAACCTACTGAACCTACTGAAAATGAAAATGTCTACTTTGAAATTCCTTCGGGTATGATAGAAAAACTGCTAGCTAATCCTTTTGCAGGAGATGGAACATTACATCCTGATGAGAACCTAATCTATGTGGATGAAGTTTGTGGATTATTTAAGCTTGCAGGTATGCCCAATAATGTTATCAAGAAGAAGGTCTTCCCTTTATCTTTGAAGGGATATGCATTGACATGGTATAGGCTATGTGATGATATGGGATCGTGGAACTACAAGCGATTGAAATTGGAATTTCATCAGAAGTTTTATCCTATGCATCTTGTTCACCATGAGCATAATTATATATATAATTTTTGGCCTCGCGAAGGAGAAAGCATCGCTCAAGATTGGGGGAGGCTTAAGTCAATGTTATATTCATGCCCCAATCATGAGCTCTCAAGAGAAATGATTATTCAAAATTGTTATGCTCGACTTTCTGACAACAATCGCACCATGCTCGATACTTCTTGTGCTGGCTCTTTTATGATGAAGACTATTGAGTTCAAATGGGATTTATTCGAAAGAATTAAACGCAACTCTGAAGATTGGGACCTTGACGAAGGTAAGGAGTCAGGTATAATACCTAAGTTTGACTGTGTCAAATCTTTTATGGAGACCGATGTTTTCCGTAAATTCAGCACTAAATATGGACTTGACTCTGAGATAGTAGCTTCTTTTTACGAATCTTTTGTTGCTCACGTTGATCTCCCTAAGGAGAAGTGGTTTAAATATCATCCTCCCATAGAAGTAAAAGTAGTTGAACCTATTAAAGTTGAAGAAAAGACTATCACTTATAATAATCCTATTGTTCCTACTGCTTATGTTGAGAAACCACCTTTCCCTGTTAGAATAAAGGATCATGCTAAAGCTTCAACCGTGGTTCATAAAAGCAATATTAGAACCTATACACCTCGTGAGCAAGTTAAAGTTGAAGCTAATATTGCTATTGTTAAAGATCTCTTGGCTGATAATATTGATGGGCATGTTATTTATTTCTGTGGTGAGACTACTAGAATTGCTAAACCTAGTGCTAAAGATAAACATAGACCTGTGGTAGGCATGCCTGTTATTTCTGTTAAAATAGGAGACCAATGTTATCATGGCTTGTGTGATATGGGTGCTAATGCTAGTGCAATACCTATTGACTTATACAAAGAAATTATGCATGATATTGCACCCGCTGAGTTAGAAGAAATTGATGTTACCATTAAGCTTGCCAACAGAGATACTATATCACCAATTCTAATTGTTATAGATGTTGAAGTCTTGTGTGGGAAAACTAAATATCCTGCTGATTTTCTTGTTCTTGATTCCCCACAAGATAGCTTTTGTCCCATTATATTTGGTAGACCCTTCTTAAACACTGTTAATGCTAAGATAGACTGCAAAAAGGACGTTGTTACCATTGGTCTAGGTGATATGTCTTATGAGTTTAACTTTTCTAAATTTCGTAGACAACACCGTGAAGAGGAATTGCCTAGTAAGGATGAAATTATTGGTCTTGCTTCTATTGTCGTGCCTCCTAGTGATCCTTTAGAACAATATTTGCTAGACCATGAAAATGATATGTTTATGAATGAAAGAAGGAAATAGATGAAGTGTTCTTTAAGCAGGAACCTATTCTCAAACACAACTTGCTGTTGAAATCCTAGGGGATCCTCCTCCACCCAAGGATGACCCGTGTTTGAGCTTAAACCATTGCACGATACTCTTAAATATGCTTATCTTGATGAAAAGAAGATATATCCTGTTATTATTAGTGCTAACCTTTCAGAGAAGGAGGAATAAAAATTATTGAAAACTCTGAAGAAGCACCGTGCTGCTATTGGATATACTCTTGATGATCTTAAGGGTATTTGCCCCACTCTATGTCAACACAAAATAAATTTGGAGAAAGATGCCAAACCAGTTATTGATCATCAACGACGACTGAATCCTAAGATGAAAGAAGTGGTAAGAAAGGAAATATTAAAGCTCCTTGAGGCAGGTATAATCTATCCGTTGCCGATAGTCGATGGTAAGTCCTGTCCGTTGTGTCCCTAAGAAAGGAGGTATTCTTGTCGTTCCTAATGATAAAGATGAATTGATTCGCAAATAATTATTACAGGTTATAGGATGGTAATTGATTTCCGCAAATTAAATAAAGCTACTAAAAAAGATCATTACCCCCTACCTTTCATTGATCAAATGCTAGAAAGATTATCCAAACATACACATGGATAAGCACCGTGCGCGTGCATCATGCTAGCTCATGCTTCCTTCTCTACTACGTTTTCTAAACAGGCTACCATTTCTCGCCACTCCTCTCATCGGTTTCCCGCCTCTTCTCCCATCGTTTTCCCGCTACCAGTGTCAGTGCTCATTGAAGGCTAGCGGCGACGCATCGGCCATGTAAATATCCCACACAGTTTCTAAAAGCACAAATGTGTGTGATAGGAGGGAGTAGGTCCCATAGGGTGACCAACGTGAAATGCCTTAATGGCAAGGAGGCAATTCCTATCAGCAAGGGGCGGCTTCCTATCCGCTAGCCTAGTCGAATAGAACGCAGAAGTTAAGCGTGGTCGGGCTGGAGTAGTACAAGGATGGGTGACCCGGTGGGAAGTTTCATATCTCAAGCTTCATTTAAATGCCATGACACGGTCATTATAGAGATATAATATATCTCTATAGTGACCTATCATGGCAATTATATAAACCTTGGGGTCCTTGTTTTGCTAATTTGTAGACTATGTTTTTATGGGTTATTTTTTGCTCTAAAAAAATAAAGAATGATTGACTTGGCCTGTCATGGCGATTATATAAACCTTTTTCAGGTCACATGCAGGGTATAGGGGGCTGGGTGTTCTTATCGAGCATGTCTCCCTTGTGCGGCTTATAGACGTGGCACATATCTGTGGGCTCCCCAAGGTATATATACTATCCTTTACCGACAATTAGGGGGGCCCACACAATCTATCCCTTTGACCCAACAACGAGAAGGGTTTGACCATGATGGTTTCCTGTTGATACTAGTAAGGTACACGTGCATTGCACGCATGAGATTTGGTAACCAAATTATGAATAAATACCACACTATAGCATGTAAGCTTTGAGTCATATATGCATGATGTAGATGTTCGTTTAATTCTTCTAGTTCATCTCATCCAAAATCAACTAGTTTTATTGAAAAAATCTATTTTAAGATTCATAGAATTGTGCATTGTAAAGCATAAATTAAAAACAAAAGGTGACAATTCATTTAGAAAAAAAAGCTTGGGCAATTAAGATATGGGATATTCTAGAACAAAGGGGAAGTGCTTGTGTTTTGAGGTTTGTGCATTATGCTTAAGTTCAACCATGCAGCTTCTAGATTGTACGTGTGGAAGAATCTGGTGGAATATAGATGATATCCAACGGCCAGTATTGCTCGGATTTGCCATCTCCGTACCGTCGGATTGGCTTCATCCAACGAACAACTTTCAAAGTTATTCGCACACTATATAGGGTTATATATGTGTCCCATGATAGACCAAATAAAGTTTGAGCGCATGTGTGGGATGACCCCCGCCGCCGCCTCGAAGTTGGAAAACCGACATCGTACATATTGAACCAGCCTTGGAGTCGGGTACAGTGTTCAGTTTGTAATGTAGTTGGTGGCCCATCGAAGTTGTGCATTCGAGATTAAAACACATCATACACCACCGTACCCATACATATTTTCGGGCTGCATGTAGTGTATACGGGGTCTTCTGATCGACCACGTCTCCCTTGTGCGGCTCTTTGTGACGACACGCATATCTGTGGGCTCCCCGAGTGTATATATATCATCCCTTTGACCGATAACGAGGGGTATGTGTTGGCCATGAATGGATTCCTCCTAGTTCATGTTAGGGACGGTCACCATCACATGTCGCTCAACCAAAGCTCGACCTCATGTCTTGTCAGGATTCCCTCCCACATGCTCGGATTGCTGGGTTCGACCTACATCATACCCTGCGTATCTCGTCCTTAACTACCTTGTCTTCATGGTTGTTGTCTGTATCGAGAGGTAGGCACCACATCTAAATTGTACATTATTCTACATTGAAAACATACATCACCCCTTCCCAACGTACATCATTTTGGGCCGCATGCAAGAGGTGCCGGTTTTGTGGTCTCTCTCGTCCGATTTTTATGATGGTTCAATCTATTGGCCCAAGCGGTTTATCGACAACAACAGATGTTGTTTGACCAAACAATAGATTCATTGGTCCGTCTTATGGTAGGTCATGGCGACATGCATGTATGACCAAAGTATCGATCATTACGTGCATCCGCCCCGCTAACACGAAGTGGGAGGTGGTGGGCCAAGCATCCTAGCTAGCTACGACATTATGTCATTATAGATATATCCAGGGTGCTTTCAGGTTTGCGAGGAAGGTGCCACCAAAGTTATGCATTGTGTATTTAAAGTTTTAAACATCCCCAATATTCCTACATATATTTGGACACTTCCAAGTGGTTCTTGATTTCTAGCCCCTCTCATCGATCTTCGACGACGCGCCCAACCATGGGCCCGCGCGGTCAAAGTTGTGCATTGGAATTTTGAACATCACAGACCACCCTTTTCACTCATATATATTTGGGCCACATGCTGGTGTGATTGTCTTCTGAACCTCTCTGGCGTTTTTTTTGTTGCAAACACTCTGATGACGCTCAACGGACACGAGGATAATTTCTTAACCGTGTGCGATGCAAGTGCGCTGTGAATCACGACGACTGCGCAAGCGCGAGCAAGGTGAAGGTACTGGCTCAACCGTGTGCGATGCAAGTGCGCTGTAAAATTACCATGACCACGCAAGCGCGAGCAAAGGGTGGATGTACTCGCTTAACTGTGTGCGATGCAAGTGCGCTGTAAAATCACCACCCGCGCAAGCTAAAGGTGGGTAAGTTTATTTGGAAATTAGGACGAACCGTGTGCGATAGAGCAGCTAGCTAGAAATATAAAAACAAACTACCCGTCTTGAGCGATGCAAAAATCGGCGGTTCCGCCACTTTTCCTTATTATCATACACGCATATTGTTATTGGACCATGAGCGATCTTGGGCACTCCCTCCCCGCATCAATTCCTTTACCCAAATTTTAGTAGCCGTCGTACTTCAACCATCACCCACACTCCTCCAGCACCGACCTTATAGTAAAATTGCAGTAGCCAAGGCATTTGATCTGTTGCCCTCCCTCGTCCACCACCATCTCCACCCACCATTACTAAAAAATTCAGTAGACGCGACATATCCTCAAACACCCCCCCCCCTCCACAGTCCCCCCACCCTCCCCCCTCCCCCCTCGAACCCTAGCTCGCGGCCACCGCCGGCACCGCCGCCAACCCCTGCCAGTCTGCCCGTTCCTCCCAGCTTAGATAATAAAGTTTAGGTCACCCAGCGATTCCTATGCTGTCGCCCCACTCCATTGAGTTTTTAGATGAGGCAAGCGGTGTCCCTCCCCGCCAGATCCACATCCCCTGCTCTAAAATTTCGCAGCCTAAGCTCGACCACGTATCCCGGGGAGCCCGACGAGCATTCAGCCAAGAAGAGGTTTATCATGGCCTTTCCGACGGACATTGGCGAGGTGGCCGCCGTTCGCCCCGACCTGTCGATCCCAGAGCAACAAGTCGCCGTGGAAGACGACGAAGACATTGACTACGTTGCCATGTTGAAGGCTTCATGTCAGCGGGCTAGCGTATTACTGTATCTCGGGAAAGCTGGCTATGAAATCAAGCTCGTCCTTAGCGACAGCTTCACGCGGGCCATGTCACAGGTTAAGTGGTCCATCCCCAACCCCTCTGGTTCAACCACCGTCGATCTCTTCAACGGCCCTGCCGCTGATCTCCTCCGCCAAGCGGTCAAGGATTTGCGATCCTTATACGCCATCGATCCCATTTTGTCATTTCTGAAGGACACGTTCTACGGCGGCGGCTTGGGATCCTCAATTGCCAAGTCAGATCTCATTGACCGACCATGACCATGAGGAGGGCACCCACAAAGGTTCTTCCAAGGTGAAACAGCCCATCTGTGACATCAGAGAGCGCACCATGGGTCTATGCTCTTCCAACAGGAAGGATCCCGTCCATGAAATATGAGGCAACATCCTATCAGCAAATCTTACCTTTTCTAGCTTGCCAACCCGTACCCTTTGTTGTAGTAGCATTTGCCGTGCGGTGTTTTAACTGTGTCGTGTTTAATTATTTCAGTTATGCAAACATGTATTATTCAATAGGGCTATGTGATGTTTAAGTATGAATTGTCCACTTTAGTTTCACGAATGGCTATATTTGGTTGTTTATAGTGAGTAGATGCCTTGTTTATCTATATTTTGTTGTTAGGCTGGTTGCAATGAGCATTTTTCAGTTATCGAGCATATGCCCGGTTATATGTATTTGGTTCTTAGTTTGGTTGTAGCGACCCGACCTCAGACGGTCAAGTCTCTGTGCTTCAGTGTCATCCCTGGATCGGTAATGGTGACACACACAGTACTCGAATGGATTTATAACATAGTAGCAATCACACACTTATTACATCGATAGTCTCAAGAGAGAACTTAATACAATAAATATGGCTTAAGGCCATCTAATTAAGATAACATCAGAAGGCTTGGAAGATAAAGTGAGTCCATCAACTCCAACGGCATAGCTGAGTGCGACAACGACCTAAGCGCACCTTAGTCTTCGTGCGAAAAAGCACGCAACGTGATATGTTGCAGCCCGAAACGGGTCAGCACATGGAATATGCTGGCAATATAACATAGTAGAGCAATGAACAGAATAAATGCTATCACTACATGCATATATGGCTGGTGGAGGCTCTCACGACAAAAAAAATACACTTCCGTGATGATATGTGTTTGTCACAGTAGGTCACGTTTTCTGTCATGCATGTACATCCATGACAAATTTATGAAAGAATCAAGATAGTCATACCTGTGCTGCCGTAGAAGTGTTCCATGACATTACCAAAATTATCATCATGGAAGTGTCCACTTCCATGAGGATAAATCGCTCGTCACAGAAGTGCTTTCATCAAGGGTGACCGACACGTGGCATCCACCGTAACGGAACACCGTTAAGCTATTGGGTCCGGTTTTGGATCCGGTAACCCGTTAACAGCCCCGACCAATGGGGATTTTCCACGTGTAAAATCATCATTGGCTGGAGGAAACACGTTTCGGCTCACCGTCGGGACAGATGTCATCCACTCATTGGACCCAAAGCACCTATGATACGCCGACACGTGGCACGGCCCAACAGAGGCCCATTCGTGTGAAAAGGCCGGCCCGTTTGACTTGGTCAAAAGGTGGCGGGCGACCCACAACAAGCATTAACGGCCTGTTCGCATATAGCCCATTTGACCCGCTATCCCAGGGCCCGTTTACGGCCTACCCGAATTAGGCCCAGTAGCGTCATCAGGGCCATCCAATATAATTCCAGCCCGTTTGAACTTTCGGCCCATGTATCGCCCATGACGTCTTTCGACCCATATGAGGCCCTTAGTAACCCTCGGCCCCTTAACGGCCCGTGGTAAAACTGGCCCATAATGAACAGCGTATCACTTTATACCAATTAACGGCCCATTATTCCGTTGGGCCATTTCCAGCACATGATATCTTTTGGCCTTCTCAGCCATTTATTCTTGGGCTCATTTCCAGCATTCGGTTACTTACGGCCCGTTCATCATTTTTACGCTTGTGGGCCAAATTCGGTCGTGAATTCTGATCGGCCCGTTTGCGGCCCGTTAATACGTTGGGCCGTTTTCATGTCGAAAAAAACCCGTTGGGCTGTTTTCATAGAGTTATCAAATGCGGCCAATAAATGGCATGTTATTGTCCATGAATAGTACGGCCCATGATTAGCCAAATGATGATACGCCCCGTAGAAGGCCCATGGATCCTACGGCCCGTAAAAGGCCCATGGATCGTACGGCCCGTAGAAGGCCCATGGATCCTATGGCCCGTATAGAAGGCCAATGGATCCTACAGCCTGTAGAAGGCCCATGGATCATACGACCCGCAGGAGGCCCATGGTTACAACAGTCCGTGTGTTGCCATGATTATTTTGGCCTAGTTTCCAAAAATAGGTTACTGTGGCCACTAGAAAAACACAGAAAAAGAACTGCAGTGACTACAAGCAAACAACTAAACAAGACAATAAGGAAATAAATAAGCAAGCAATTAATGCTAGCCTATTACCACTATTACACATATTACATGCACAGGGCATCAAAGTTCACCACCAGTGCAAATATAGGGAACAAAGCAGCATATTACATACACTGGCCGTCAAAATTGGCCACCAGTGCAAATAAACGGCGACAAAACAACAAAGATAAGCTGAAACAACTTCATAAGAGCTCAAGAAACGTGGTATCCACCATGCTGGCAATAAGCTTAGCAAGCTTATTAGCTTTGCCCTATTTGGCACTAAAATCCTCCAACGCTTGTTGTTGCACCAGAAAGTATGCATCTGAATGCTCCAGGGACTTCCGCAGTCCTTCCGCTTCTTGTCGCAGCACAGCTGATCGATGTAAGAAACTGAACTGATTCATATAGTGAGTTTGAATAGCTTGTGCAAGCGGTAGTGGCCAGTAACTCCAACACTAAACCAAGACAGGACTTTGGGGTTGTCTCACTGTCTTCGAGATAGTCTTCCTTAGTTGTTTTATCAGCTTTGTTGGAGACCAACAAGGATGTGTCACTATCATGAACCTTATCTGGATTACTTCCTTTACCATTGCTTAATAAGGCACTCTTCCCCAATATTCTGTCAACATTCTAAAAGAAGAAACAAGCAGACACATAACAGTTTAGCATGTACTAGTATATGAAACTCATTTCGGTGAACTAGTTCATTAGTAAGGTGGACAGGATTAAACTACCAAGTCTTCTATTGCCAAGTACTAGTACATAATAAAAGCATCAAAGAAACATATGTCTATGTCCTATGGTCACTGCATTGTCTTGCCAAATCAAAATAGAGACACGGTTCAAATCATATCAGTTCAAGACAAAGCAGTAGTGAAAGAATACAAAGCGTGCGAAACTACACGGCACAATAAGATTTCTGATGGGTACCACGGGTCTACATGTACAACAACACTATTGGCTATGTTGTGATGCTAGTAATGTGCATGATATGAGAAGTAAACTGTATACACAATTGAAATTGAAATCAACAGAGCTATTGATAAGAGCAAGCCTGTTAAAGAAACATGCGTGAACATACCTACTATGCCATTGAAGTTTCGGCTGGATCCTTCAATTTAAAAATAAGTTTGTATGAGTAAATACAATGATACAAGAGCAAAGCAGTATGCACGGTAGCAATCATAGTTAAAAAAGGCGCGCCTAAGCAAGCACTTAAGCGCGCCTAGGCTCTAGGCGTTGGCAAAACGGATTGCGCAAAACTACGCTTAATTTGTGCATAACTGCGCATAAGCATGCACTTTGGTTAGTAAAGCGCAAGGCGGTGGCAAAACGCACAATTAACTCCTAGCGCTTTTTTGAACTATGATAGCAATGGAATCTTAAATTAGAACAGTTGTTCTTCAGGTTTAGGCACTTGTTCTACATGAACAGAGTACAGTAAGACGCAATAATATAGTACTTAAAATAGAAAATGAGCTCATAGACCATACCACATTCTTGGTTTGGGACCAGAACAGAACAAGGCGTTCCCATTCATCGTCCAGTAAATGTGTCTCAGGAGAACGTAAGGGAATTTGATGAGTTTCTTTGCCGGTGAAGCACGTTTTCTTCAGGTAATTCTGATATTGCCACCAAGCATTCTTGAAGATAGCAGAGGTATTAGCACAGGTTACCTCATCCTGAGTTTCCAAACCGGTCCTTCTCTATAGAGAAAAATAGGAAAATTTGTTGTATTATAACCATCATGGAGGTAGGATGTATGGGACAAAGCAAAGTAATTGCCATGAATAACATTACTTACACATAACTCTTGGATAAACACCTGCAACTCGCATTTTCCTTCATCTTCAGTATAATATTTCCAAGATGGGAAGATACGCACATACGATTTAACAACATCAAATGCAATAGATGCTAAACTACGACTAGCTGGTTGTGCTTCCTCCACAGGAATAGGCGTACTAACTGGTGGAGTTGGGGTTCGCCGTGGTAGTACTGGCCCTTTGGGCACTGGAGCTGCCTTACTAGCTGCTCTTCTTTGGGAGCTCTATGGTGGAGATTGTGATGTGTCAACAGGAACTGGGTTACTATCTGCTGGGGTTGGGGTTAGATTGGGTGAAGCTGGTTGTACATCCATCGCATGATGAGAATCTGATCTGCGAGAGTTTGGGTTATGTGTGGTAGGGCTGGTTCTCGTGCATGTACAACCGGGGTGCTATCTCCACCAAGAGGTAGCACTGTTTTATTTGAAGACCGTGTTTTTAGTCCTCTAGATGCTGGCATCACCCGCTCCAATTCAAATGGCTGATAAACAGGAAACATAGTTGAATGTACAGAAATTTTATGAGAGACAGATGCAATAGATAGTGTGGAAAAAACAGGGCATGAAATAGTTGACATGTATATTGTTTAACTAAAATAGATAGCATGAGATAATTTCACATATATGATGTCTATCTAAACTGGATAGCATAGCATAACATAATTCAAACATATGATGAATAACTAAATAGGACCGCATGACATAATTCACCTACATGTTATCTAAGTAATCAGGATCGCATCATTTAATTCACATATGTGATTTATATGCTAAACAGAGGGCATTAGATATGATGTCTGAACTAAGAACATGGTGTTGAATATTGTGTATATGATGTCTAATCTATGCAATGCAAGAAACCATATGCATGATCTGAGCAGTATAACCGTGCCAAGTTAGAGCATACACCTCGGTGGGGAATAGGACTAGTCATCTGTATCTGAATCCATCTCTGAGGAGCTATCGGGACCCAACAAGAGATCTGCCTTGACAGTAGAACTATGCTGTATTTGAAGGCCTTGTTTTCACTCCAGATTTTTCAATCTCCCACCCAAATGGCTGATTCATAGGAAGAGCAGTTTAATGTACAAACATTGTCGACAAATGGGAATGTAATGAAGAAAAGGATGGGCAAGATATCATTCAAATATACGATGCCTGGTTAAACAGGATGGCATTGCACATTTCACGTATATTATGGCTGGCTAAAAGACATGAGACTGCACAATTCCCATATATGATATAGAAACTAAACAGGTGGCATTACAGAATATGTCTAAACTAAGAAGATGACATATATGATGTCAAAAGTAGGCCTTTGCAAGGCAACATATGCATGATATGACTAACATCATCATGCCAAGGTAGAGCAAACACCTTGGGGGTAAATAGGAGTGGTCGTGACGTGCGAATCCGCCTCAGAATAGATATCTTCCTCTGGATTACAATGAACCCACCATGGAGCGATTTCTGCATGACATTGTATTGCCGTGCAAAACTCTTCTCTTTTTCTCTACATGTTCAGCATTACTGTGTACAATATCTGACATGCATACGAAAAAAATATGGTGAGATTATGTATGGAGAGAATGCAAAATTTAGAGTGATGGTAACAACCAATGGATGGATCCAAAAATAATGATAGCGGTGATGATTGCTTTAATTTAATAAAAAGACAGATGATGATTGCTTTACTATTTGTTTCCCACCCAAGATGAACAACATAGGCATACCCTAGGTGAACCAGATATTAGACAGAGATACTATTCACTGCTTCCTCGATATGTGCCCCACAACTAATTTAGAACTCAAGTTTGAACATTAATTTGGACCTGACTTGGAGTCCAAGAGATGAACAGGACGATAAAGAAGCAGGTAATTTTAAGCGATGCATAACATAAGCAGAAACAAGAGAGTGCGACCTCTCTTGTGGACCCGTGTACTCCTCAGGTTCATCTGCTGAGTCGATGATGGTGATGCCGTTGCGGTGGGTCTTTGGCGGCAGGAAGGAGATGCGAGGCGGTGAAAGGCGGTCGAGAGTCGTGATGTCTGGTTTGGTGGATGTTTACATCAATGGAGCAGCTCGGTTGAGGTGGGCGACATCGCGGCGAGGCAGGACAAACCACACAAAGTTCCCTTCAACACCTACCAGAATCAAGTAATGTAAGGGCTCATTGGCTTGCATGATTCTAAAAATGCAGGGATAGGAAAAACACCGGAATAGAATAGGAATGCACATGGTAAACAGAGCATTTGTAAACACAGGATTTCTGTCAACTTGAGTGTTTGGTTTACAGGAATTGGAAGAGCAGAGGAATGCAAAGAAACATGGCCAAAATAAAGTGAAACCATATGAAAGCGTGTACAGTTAGAATGTTATTCTCCCATTAATGCACTTGGTCTTGTTTTCATGCATAGGATTTTGAAAAGTAGGTCCAGGTGGATGTTTTGCTTCATTCCTTTCAACAAAATGCATGAATAATTGAATAGTAGAGTGCCATTGGAAAATTCCCTATTGCTATGTTTTTCCGTTGAACCAAAATAGCCCTAATGGATCGACATGAATGTATAGCTATAAGTGATGCAACAAGTGTACAACCTCTTTGTCGTAGTCGTGTCGACCTCAGCATCATTGGGTTGGTCGCTGAAGTAGTTGAGGTAGAGGTGGCTGTCGGAGGTGTGGAGAAAGATCTAAGGAATGCAGTAGGCGGCGTCCGTGGCCTTTGCCTGTTGTGATGGATCATTACATTGTTGGAGCAGCCCGGTGGCGTAAGACGTCAAGGCTGAAGCAGCACAAGACAGACATCGTCAATCTCAAGTGGGATTCTAATAGCATCTCCAATAGATGATGTAAAATAGATGTAAAACTTACATCACCAAAAACCACCTGACTACAACAGATGAGGTAAAAACTGTTGACTCTGAACTTAACTGTCGAAACTGAAATTTACTGTGGAATCTGAATGTTACTGTTGAAACTGAATGCAATGGTAGCAGAGAGGCACTTGACATGTAGTTTAGAGAGGTCCTGCAGTTCATCTTCAACCTACACCCCCCTGAGCTGCCAGCCACCACCGGCCGAACCGCCGGCCCCAGCGCCGCCTCGCCGCCCCGAAACAACTCCCCACCAATGGTCCGCCACCGCCCCGGCCAGCCCTATAGGCCCCCCACCCCCCACCCTGAACCCTAAGATAGATAGTGGAGAACCTCTCCGTGAGCCCCGTCCCATGCGGGTGGTTCTTCCTTAACTCCGGTGAGCCCCCACCCCTAAAAATCGATCGACCCAAAAGTTTATCTACCGATCAAGTGAAGCTAATCGAGCAGAGCAAAAGAAGACGAGCGTAGGGGAGAGTAGAAAGAACGCTGAGCGAAGCGAAGCGAGAGCCGGATCAAGAAGCAGCTAGGGCGAAGCGAAGCGAAGCGAAGCGAGAGTTTGAGCAGCAAAGACGAAAGCGAAGCGAGAGCCGGAGCAGCAAAGCTTAGGCGAAGGAAGCGATCGAGCGAGAGCCGGAGTAAAGAAGATAGCCATGAAAGCAAGCGAGCGAGAGCTGGAGCAGCAGCAGCAGATCCGGCTGGTATGGACGCCGCCGCCGAAGGGGCCTCGCACTGTGGAAGAGTCGTCGTGGAGATGTCGCCCGCGGCGCCGGCTTCAAGGTTGCCGCTCCATGGGGGTGCGGGAAGGACCACCGTCGGTGCCGGGAGGTCGAGCTAAGGAGAAGGTGCGATGCGATGAGTGTACAACCTCTTTGGTGGCGCCGAGTAGGCCTCGGCTTCGTCCGAGGAGTCGGTGAGGGTGCTGCGGTTCCGGTGGATCAGGTTAAGGCGACGCGGTGGGGATGGAGCAGCCGCGATAGATGAGGCGATCGTCGGAGCTGCTCCTTGGAGGTGGAGGACGGGGCGGCTGAACCGGCGGGACGACGAGATGAATGACGGATCCTCATCCGGGGACGTGGACGAGGGACGTCGAACTGTTGCGTTGGACGACGTCGTCGGGGAAGAGGCTCTAGCTAGGCAGCGGTGAGGTGGCGGACGGAGGAGGGTGGGGTTTCGCAGCTGGAGCGGAGAGGTTATGGCGGCCAGGGATTTTGAACGGCAAAAAGGAGGCGATGGGAGGGGGTGAACCATGACTTAGGGACGCGCTTGCCCAAAATGTAGGGTGTGTTACAAAGGTACCCCGCACCGATTTGAACTAGCGGCCCTTTCGGCTCAGGGTTAGAAGGGGGATTTCGTGTGACGGGATTTGGCAACTGGAGGGAGTTTTCGTGCGCGTTGTAATTTCGGGATAGCAAGGCGTGGGTTGTGAAGGCGCCAGTTTTGGGAGCACGATATATGAATTTTTGGGATATAACAAGGCGCGGGTTGAATTTTAGGGACAAGCCTAATGTGTAATATTGTACTTGTACGTACCAAATCAATTCGCACTTCCCTCAACCAAAAACAAAACGAAAAAAATAAAACTATACACACCACACAAAGAGAGAGTCTTGCCCCGTTTTACTATAAAAATGCTATTTAAAGCTATTCATACCAACAATTTAGTGCAATTAAATGATATTCAGTAGTATGAATCCATGTTATGTCCAATTAATTTTTTTCGCTTGTTGTATAATGCATGCAACCTACTCATACCAACATTTTAGTGCATTCCAAATGTCTATACTACCGCTGCAATTCAAACTTAATTTGAATTCGTTTCTCTATTTCAATAACAAATCTACAATCATGATTGTTGCCAACTTCAACCATCATTCGTGTATTACCTTAATAACACACCACATGATTACTATAGAGATAGATATGAACTATGTGTACTACATGAACTCGAATTCTATTTTTTGAATACACTTGATGTTGATTCCAAATAATAGTACATTTGATGTACTAACTATATATTCATAATCTAAACCATGTTCCATACGTGTACACCGTGTTTATCACACATAGTATAGTGCCCGCCCCTACATTATGACAAGTATTTAGACCTGAGCTGCAAAAGCCACACATTAGCCCAAATTATGATCAATGTTCTATATGTTATACGTAGTACTAGCAAGATGCCCATGCGTTCCACGGAACATAACATGATCAAGGGAGGCCTTATTTGCAAATATGGAGAGGTATGTGGGTATCTTTTTTCAAAATTGCCATAGTTTCCTTCCTATCAGTCAGATATAAATCGGACGGCCTATATTGCAGGATGGCACCATCATCAACAACTCTGTTTTTATAAGAGTAGAGATAAAATATATTATATGTAGTATAACATGTTCATAACCACACCATGTGTATAACCGTTATATATATTCACACATGCGTCGGTTTAAAACACTATGATAAATTCTTCAAATATCCGAATTCGCATTTTATAATGAAGTATGATCTCTATTCGTCTTTTACACCCACACAATCCTCTTATCTTTGTAGCTAGCTAGCGCTAACTTTCTCTCGTGCATGTAGACGCCCGCATCCCTCCAACCCTCCCTCAGCATTCTCTACCTCCATTGCGCAAATTCGTCTTCTCACTTTAGGTCGTTCACCCACGGTGTGTGTAGGCCCCCCAGCTCCTTCTTTACGGCACACATCGATCGATATGCCTCTCTAGCCAGGTGTGCCTAGCACAAAACACAAGCTTCCCCTCTTCTCTTATCCCGTCCATGCCTCACTCCCACCACTCTTTTCATCGATCTCGTACTCGCACACTTCTCCCCCTCGATATAGTATGACTCTCGCACCACCTCGTAGATGCATCCCTCTCTCTCTCTATCCTTCTCCCCGTGCCTCATTTGCTTCTAACACACACATGCATGTATACTGATCGATCTCCCAACATATACCTAGGTCGACTTTAACTATTCCCGCCCCCCATCGATCGACGTACCTCATAAGTTATGTCTCTCCTTTCTCTGACAAAGGACGATTGATCTTCCTATGTAGTTATGTCTGCTTAGCACATCCATATCGTCCCCCCCCCCATCATTCGTGCATGCCTCCTGACCCGTCTCTCACACGCACGTGCACAGACAGGCAACCATCCCCTCTCTTATTGATATTGCAGGCGTGCCCTCCGGTTATCTAGCAAGCCTATCCCACCATTTGTTAGAAGCAACTCCACTACCACCCCCTCCAACACTCTAGCTCTGTCTCTCTCCCAACCTTATTCCTCTCCTACACATATGCACGGATGACGATCGATCTCCCTTAATACATGAGGTAGATCGATCTCCCTTAATACATGAGGTAGGCCTCTCTCCTCCTCCACACATATACCAGCAATTGTACCTCTATAGTTAATTAGGCCTCCCCCCCACCACACACCGATAGTCGAGCGATGTAGGTAGGTATCCATGCCACAGAGGCAAACTGCACATGTCCCCTCACATTCCAGTAGGCCAGCCACTCTATATCTTTGACGTGGGCACACACAAATTCAATGGCACTCTTTATCGATCGCGCGCGCACACACACACACACACATCATCCCTCTCTTCGATTCCATGGACACCTCAAGCCGATGACACCTCCACTCTCTTCTCGTGGATCGCGCCCTCTATATATATGATATATCCAGGACTCTATTTCACACACATTGCATATGTTACATTTTTTGATTGACCCCACCTCCCCCCCCCAAAAAAACTCTCACAAACCCACACACTATATCTCTCTACGTTTGTATCTCTCTCACACAACCCCACGTAGGTGGTGTACGTATACAAGAAGAGAATAGGTGCACCGTGCACGTACTCACGCTTCATGCCCAGCCACACCCGCGCGGGTACAGGGTGGAGCTCATTTCTGTATGAAATGGCAGCCCACGTGCTAATTTGAACACGTGTCGCGGTTGTTTACCTACGGAGGTCGTGTACCATGCGTGCACGAAACAAAGTTCGACTTGATGTGTTGGCATGTTGTTTTTAAATAAAGTTATATCGCTCAATGGCACGTACATAGAATATAAAACGATTTTTATGGAGAAAAAGGTAGTCCGCTCCACTATATACAATGGAGCCTGCCTGCCTGGTTTGTCTCTCTTCAGAGTATCTCACACAAGGCTGCGGTGGCCTCTCTCTCTCTCACCGTTGGTCACTAATCCGGCCGCATCATGTCCGCCGGCGGAAAGGGAGGACGTGCATCGTTTCTCTGTTCAATGGCGCCGAGGCAGCACGTTCCGATCTGCGGCACACGCCATTCTCTCTGACCAAGCTCCGGCGTGGTAGGGCCTACGCCACACCTTTCATTGCCCTTGATATGGGCAGATTCCGCCTGCCGCCGCTCACCTAGTTACATCCTGACGACCTCCAGGTATCCCCTCCGGCCTTGCTCCACTGCCCATCTTCCCACGTCGCTGCATGTGGATCTTCCATAGTTCTTTGCCCAAAACGTAGCTCGTCCGGCGTACTTTCCATATTGCAATCTCGTCCTCACACCGTTTTAGACAAACACAACCATGCTGTTATCTTCCCTTAGGACAAGGAATATGCTTCTTCTTTTTCGTTGCATGTGTCATCAACTATTATTGGCCAGTAATTGTTTCCCTTCTACCTCTTTTTTGCAAACAGGGCTATCCATTTCACCTCGTTGCTATTGCGACCTTTTGGTGAACTGCACAAATCACTTTTTCTTAAGACTGTTTTGTGCAGTTCTGCCAAAATGTCACACGGGCAACGTCTCTACATTTCATTGCGACTGCACAAAGGGAGATTGGTTTTGCTCTATCCTCCTCATCCAACTCCGAGCCTAATCTTCTCCAAATAGTTAGTCTTAAGAGAGACTCCAAAGGTGACCGGCTTCTATTTGTGTGTTTATTGTTTCATCAATGATCCTCTATTATCGTAATCACATTTAATATCTTTGGAACAGGGGCCTTTCGGCTCTATTTTAGTGAAAGCGCACAAAATGATCGGTATGTTGCACTCCAGACAACTACTTTTTTCCCAACATGCCTTGTTGATTTAGACAGAGCTGGGGGGACGTTGCTGCCAATGAAAGCATGGATCAATTTTAATTTAACACCTTCTCATAACTTTGTCTTCAGTTGTGATGTAAATATTAGCTCTGATTAGCAAGGAAGTTAGTTTTTTATTGTTTCCGAAAGAACATCGATGGCAAGACACACGAAACAAAAGCTGAAAGCTCACACCAATTATTTGCATAGTACGTCACTGGAAAATTATTTGCATAGTACGTCAATTATGTAAACAAATGTTGGAAGCTTGATAGCATTGCCAGAAGCCTCTTCGGCATCCGGGTCCATGTGCCATGCACAAAATTATACTCCTTCGTTCCTAAATATTTGTGTTTTTACAAATTTCAAATGGGCATATTATAGAGTGTAGATTCACTCATTTTGCTTTGTATGTGTACTCCCTCCGTTCCTAAATATTTGTCTTTCTAGATATTTCTACAAGTGACTACATATGGAGCAAAATGAGTGAATCTACACTCTAAAATATGTCTATATACATCCGTATGTAGTAGTCCATTTGAATCTCTAAAAAGACAAATATTTGAGTAGTCACTCGTTGAAATCTCTAGAAAGACAAATACTCCGTTGTATATTTAAGAACCGACGGGGTAGTGCACATCCGCATGGGAGACTCAGACCGGTCATTGCGCCGCATTAATAGTGAGAAGTTGCTCAGAAGAAGCAACCATCAATATGCTCTTATTTGAATCAGCTCATACTACTCCATCCGTCACTGTTTATAGAGCATGCTTCAGAAAAAGAGAAAATCTTTGGGACCAAGGCGACTAGCGGTCGGCCTGAAAAATAGAATTGGTAGTTATAGCACGGCGTCTATTACTACAGGAAATAATGCGTACACACATGCATGCAGTGCTTCCACCCCGGGTAGACACATGCATGCACGTACTCCACTCTATAGTACTACATCGAGAGAAAATTGCGGTTACCACGCCCTAATTAATTGAGCATTAAACCAAATGCGTCTAAAGTCTCTCTGGTGGTGGAAATGCATTGAGATAAATGCATCATAATGAAGCGCATACCAGAAGCTGTGACGGAGGGAGGAGTAGTATGAAGGTGCAAAACCAAGTACACGTATGGCCAGTCGGTCAACGCACCTTGTCATGGCATATCACTGACATGTGGGACCGGAGTGTGAGCAAACCGATCCCAATTGATGGCAAAATGGCCAACCCGCCGTTCCTTGAGAGAGACGAGGAGCGAGAACACACAGACGGGCTCGCACGGAGGCCAAGATATATTTGAGCATGGTTGATCGATATCATCATTACATGTTGGGCTGCCGTTTTCCGCCCTTCTCCGGAATAAATGTGTACTTTATCAAAGATTAAGAAAAGTAAGAGTACAGAGGCTCCACCATGCGGTTCTAGTAGTAGTACTACTCGTACTACTAAACCTTGCGCTTGGCTCTTCGCCTCTTCGTGAAGTCGAACAATGATGGTACTCCGCATGTTCGGTATTACTGATATATGCCTCGGCAATCGACACTTTGAATGAATCGATGCATGTCCACCGCTTTGGGTGAGGTACGTTGCATTAGTCAAAAGGCGTCAACGAGCTTCACCCTGTCCTGCAAGCCTCTCCTCGTTCTGCGAGTTGACGGGACACACCAACAAGTAGTGCTAGTCCATACTCCCTCCTTTCCGGTTAATATGGCTTAATCTTTTTTGCTGGTAAATGAGAGAGCTTTATTCATATATAAGCATTCTTAGGATGATCAGGCAAGACACTGGTCACTAGGAAGCGAGGTACCCCGCAAAAAAAAGGAGTAGGAAGCGAGGTGTTTCATCGAACCAGCTCTCGGCCACATTCAAAGTGCAGCAAGCACGGTTCGCACAAAGATGCGCCGCAAGGTTTGCTGACCTGTTTACATGCTGAATAACAAAAAAAGAGGAAATATTACCGAGCGCTCCTATTTGTAACAGGATATGAGCGAAAATTAAGCGAGAATTGTGGCGAGTGTTCCATGCAATCAACTTCCATTATCACATGCGAGAACCCTCGAAGAGAACCAAATGTGTTGAAGATTGCTTTATCACATTTTAAAAATATAATAAGAGTGCAGACACTCCTCCATCCGGTTCCTAGTACTAGTATAGTACCTCTATAGGCTATAGTAGTAGTACTAGTAAACTTTGCGCTTGGTTGTTCGCCTCTTCGGGAAGTGCAACAATAATAGTAATAGTATAGTGTATGCTTCTGGCAATCTGACACCGAATTAACTATTGCACGTCCACCGCCTGAGCGAAGGACAGCTTGCATTAGTCAAAAGTTTGTCCTTGTCCTGCGAGCCACCGCGCGCAAGCTTCTCCCGTCCTGCAAGCTTCTCCTTGTTCGGCAAGTTGATGGGACATAGCAAAGTAATGCTAGTCCATATTGCCTCCTCTCCGGTTAATATGGCTTAATTTCAAATGAGATAAATACACAGTCTGTCACTGTATATTTGTAAAAATACGGTCAGTGGACTTCATAATACGCTCATTGCGCTCAATATATACATTTTCCGATGTTTATACGGTCACTAGCTCACCCTGGCTGAGTATGTGTGTGCATGCATGTGTAGGTTGAGCACTTGAGCGTGACCGTGTGTGTTCCTTCGTGTGCTCGGACATGCATGCATTAGGGCGTCGCGCGCATTTTTGCGTCCATGTGTATGTGTGTGGATTTGCATACACGTAGGGGAATGCGATGTAGGGGCCACTAAAGGAGCAGTCAAATCACCACGATAAGTTAGTCGGAAGAAGCAACCATCATTTCACTCTTCAATGACACGTACGCAATATAAAATGGTTGATATGGAGAGAAAAAGGAAACAACTATATATACACTAGCAGGAGCCTAAGCTACAAGCCTGCTTGCTTGGGTTGCTCTCTTCACAAGCATCGAACGACGATGGCCACACCGCTGGTCACATATCTGGCCTGATCCCGCAGCTGGGGGGAGGGAACAATGTTCTGCGTTTACGCGGTCGACATCGGCGAGGGAGAAAATCCACAGTCAGTGCGTCCCAATCGGGGGTCACCGCGGTATGGGCCGATGTCGTGTCCCAACCGCCCTTCTAGCTACAGCCCGACGTCCCAGGTAGTCCATCTTCCTTTTGGAGCCGGTTTGCTCAACTACCGCAGCTCCCCACGTAGCTCCATCTCCATGTCGATCTTTCTCTACTTCTACCGGCTTCTACTTGTGATGTGTTTATGTCTCATGAACTAGTGCCAGTACTATTATTCTAATCACACTTCTTCAATATCTTTGCCATCAGGGATGCTCATGTCGATTTTAGTGGAGCGCACAAAAGCATCGTATGATCCGAGGGTGCTAGCCGTCTTTCCTTCGACGAGTTCTACCTGGCCAGGAAATTAAATCATGTTTAGGGTTTAGGGTTTGAGTCGTAGTGACCCCATCAGTAGTTTTTCGTTCGTACACGCTCTCACAACTTTTGTCTTTAGTTGTGAAGTAAATATTGGCTATGATCTGTGAATCATTGAGATGCATCAGCATGCGTGTTAGTTTTCCTTTGTATTTGATGGAATGTTGTAAAGGGGCAACCTTGGAGTAGGAATGAAAATGGAGTGGAAAGTTTCCGTTTTTCGGAGAAAAAATGGAAACGGAGAGAAACCAACGTTTCGTTTCGTTGGATCGCGCCATCAAGTAAAACCAATGTTTAAATCACGTCTGTCGCGTTCGTGTCTCACCCTCCTCTACGGCTCGACCCCACACGGTCGCTCGGCATGCCACTCACCGCAAACTGAGTATACGATAACTTCCCCGCCTGCTAGTCGATGGATCGCGCCATGGAGTACTAGTACTACTGGAAGAGATTAACGAGTTGGCAAGGACACCTAGCTGTAGCACGGACTCCCAAGAACTTTTTACATGCATGTCGTGGCCGGCTATTGCTACCTTTGAACGCGGAGCAGTCGCGTGCACCAAGAAGCGGCACGGGCGACGCTCTCTCGGCCGGTGCACCGCTTCAATGACGGCACCAGTGAGAGGTCGCGTCCGCTCTGGCCGGGCATGAATGCGGCACTGACCGTTTCGGGCGGGAAGCATGCGCGGGTGATGAAGAGGGTTCGGGTTGGTCAGGAGCGGCCGTGTCAGCAGTCCGGACGCCCGCAAACAAGAGATGATGTACGTTAATATTGCCGCGTATATAATTAAGAACGTAAATAATGTGCCAGTTGGACAAATATGATTGGAGATGGAGATGGAAATGGAATTTTACGTAAACACGGATATGCATGTCAGTGTCTATGTGTGTGTGTGCCACGACTCTCGCGACCTGGAAGCGGGGGCGTGCTTTCAATCGAGTTTTCTTTCTTGGTACGTTAAAAATTATCCGCTGGTTTTCGTTTCTTTTTTCCGGGAACGCGCGTGTTCTATTTAAAACCACTGCTATGGAGAGATTGTTTTACTCCATTATAACCTCTTGTTTGATAGAGTTTCTTGCGTCTCGCTCTCTCACCCTCTCCATATCAAAACAAGATGGCAGTGTCCACACTATCTCTCTCCACACCGGTGGTCACAGATCCGGCCGAATCCCGTCTGCTGCGGGAGGTGAGGAGGTGCAGCGTTGACGTTGTCACCGTCGGCGATGGAGGAAGCCGATACGCACCATCCTCTCGAAGTCGGCGCTGGCGCGGACGAATGTCCTCCGCTCCCTTGTTCGCTGCCGTCGTGTGGGCAGATCCCGCCCGCCCGCCTAAGCGACATCTCGCCCACCTGAGGTATAACTTCTTGTCTTGGTCCAGCTCCCAGTCGCTGCATGCGCGTTTTCTTCTATGCGACTACTCCCCAGCTCCCCTTGTATAGTAGCTAGGGTTTGTCGGCTGGTCCAACATCACCTACTATTATAGAGGAAGTGCCACTCAAAAAGTTGTCCTGATTTATGCCTCGGTGGAGGTATACATTTTGTTTCGACAAAAAGTACATGGTGGTTGTGCGGTCATTGTCCATATGCTCCTATTGTTGCTGCTTATCTAATACTATCACTGGTTAAATGAAGAAATGCTTTTTTTCTCAGGTATCCTGGTTTATTTCCCATCAAGATAATCATGATGCTTCTGTTTGTTGGTGTACTTTTCATAATTCTTATTGACAATTGAGATGTCGTTGTTAATCTTGTAAAACAAAGTAACAACACTATATCCCTTTTTTATATTTTTGGAAAAATCGATGCGTATCTCCATACCCGGGCATGACTTCCTCAATTTTAGTGGAACTGCACAAAATTGGATGGCAATTGTTGTTCCGCCTCACTGTCCTCTGCCATGTGGTTATTCCTTCCTCGAGCTTGACTACTGAGAAGAAACAGACCACAGTGAGGATTTGTCGAACTTCATAGGTGCCTCACCCAAACTTGATGCCAAATGGATGCTGCATCACCATGATGACCTATCGATGCTCATGGTTGCGCCTCATGGTTGCGTCGGCTGGTGAAGCTGATCGATTTTCAATGAAAAACAAGTTGTCTTCCATCAGTGCTCTTTGCTTGTTACCCACAAAGATGATATCATTCGTCAGTTCACGTTGGTTGCATTGGTGACGCTGTCGTCTTTCACGTTGGTGCAATTTTATCACACAATTGGCTATGAACCAAATGTTTCCTCGAAGAAGGATCGACGTTGGTACTAAGAGCATAAGTTTTGTATTGATTTCTAAGCCTTCTCACAACTTTGTCTCCAGCTCCCCTGTAATTTTCTTTGTCCAGCTATTAACTTTGATTAAAAAATGGTGTGGACTAAAAACCCGGATGGACGTAGTAGCCCTCCATTTTATTTACTCCGCATATTAGATTTGGCGAAGTCAAACTTTGTAAAGTTTGACCAAGTTTAGGTCAAACACAACAAACCATAATTATTAGAGAGGGCAAACTGTACATACTCTCAAACCTTTCCAATAATTGAAATTAAAATTCTTTATTTGTACACACTCTCACACGTTTCCAATAATTTGGCGCATGTGTGGTTGTTCACTTAACGTAGGGTAGTGTACCGCACGTGAAGGGCGAGGAAGTCACGACCCAGCGTGGATCGTTAGTTCATCGGAAGTACTCCCTCCGTTCCTAAATATTTGTCTTTCAAGTGGTTTGCAATGGACTACCACATACGGATGTATATAGACATTTTTTACAGTATAGATTCACTCATGTTGCTCCGTATGTAGTCATTTGTTGAAATCTCTAGAAAGACAAATATTTAGGAACAGAGGGAGTAGTAGTTTTCTTCACTGTACCTTAAATAAAGAGTTTCGTTTCGTACTTACACAATTTAAAACGATTGTTATGGAGAGAATAAGAAAAACTCCACTATATATTAGTCGTATACACAAGTACTATATGGACGCAGCTTCATTGACTTTAGTGCACATGCCTTTGGGTTTATGACAGGTGGGCCCAAAATGTGGCTGGCCCACCACATACGTACCCAAAAGCAGTGATTAAAGCACCGGAGCTCAGTCCGTACTACAGTATATATATAAGCTGGAGCCTCAGCGCTTGTTCGCTAGGGTTTGCATTCTCCACACTCTCGCCGCACTACATATATATATACACGTTGGAGGCTTAGCATTCCTTTGCTAGGGTTTGCTATATTCACTGTCTCTCACCCTCTTCACCAGATCTAAACAAGACTGCGTTGTGGCCTCTGTCTCTCTCACCCCCTCACAGACAGCTGGCTAAGGAGGCGTCCGGATCCCGTCGCACCGAGAAGGGGAGGAGGTGCAACGTTCACTCTATCGCCTTCGGCGAGGAAGGCAATCCACTGTCGGCTGCGCTTTTCTCTTTCACCCAGCGCCTGTGGGGGAGGGCCACCGACCCCTTCTTCCTCGCTGTCGTACGTAGTGTGAGGAGATCCGACCTCCCGCCGCACGCCTTGCCACATCCCGACGACCCTAAGGTATAAGTTTCTTTGAAACCGTCATTGATCTAGCTGCATGCTGATCTTTTTCGATTCTGTAGTCGAATCTAGGTCTTGGTTCAAAGAGGAAAGAAGGGTGCGGTGGGGTGGAGCATGAATCTAGGACGTGGTTCAATGAGGAAAGTAGCGATGGAAAGTAGTATAGACTAGCTATCCAGTCGCTTTGTTGGTCGAAAAGGGAAAAGGGGGGTAACCCAGTGCACACATCTGTGAGGAACCAAACTCTTTGTTGAAAAGGGAAAGAAACTAGGGGGTCGGGTAGTTTGTGCAGGACTAGATTTGCTACCCTCACATCAAAAAAAGTTTCAAAGAGAACAAATATGGGACCAACGTAGATATGCTGCTTGGCTACATACTCTGCACCACCCATTTATACGTGTGGACGCACATGGTGCTGGCATGTCCCATGTCCCATCCACATGATCGTGTAGTGTGTTTTGAGATGTTGTGCTACTTGTATTGGTACTGTTTTAAATAAATGTTGAATTGAACCTATTGTATTTTAAGCAATGCCACTCTCAGAATTAACTACTGAACTATTTGAAGAGAATTTCTCTATTAATATGAATCAATGCAACCATTTTAGAAATGCTACTGTCCTATACTTTGTTTTCCATCAAGATAAGGTAGATGCTTCTTTTTGTAGCCGCATGTTTCATCCTCCTTTATTGGCAGTAATTGTTTCCTTTTTTGCCTCTGTTAAATCAGGGATATATATTCAACTTGTTGCTATAGCAAACTTAAATGTCTCACCGGGGACTTTACTTGATTTCAGAGTAACTGCACAAAACGAGATTGGATTTCCTAATCGTGTTGGCAGATTCGTACGTGATCTTGTGTGCGTCATGACAGGTTGGTACTTGCCTTCATCCACATGATCGTGCAGTGTGTTTTGAGATGTTGTGTTACTTGTATTGGTATTGTTTTAAATAAATGTTGAATTGAAGCTATTGTATTCTTTGTCTTTTCCCATTAAGTAGTGAACAAAAATGGGACCAACCGGACATTATGCTTGTTGCTTTGTGACAACAAACTCGCATCACCCCCTTTATAAGTAGATGGAAGCACATGTTGTTGTTGCACCCACTCTCCCCTGGAACTGTTTATGCTTTTTGTTAATCTAATGTCGCTGGTAAAATTAAGCAATGCCACTCTCAGAATTAACTACTGAATATTATTTCAAAACTTCAACACTTGTTAGGGATTGGTGGGATTACCATTTTTGTGGCCGCATGTTTCATCCTCCTTTATTGGTGAGTAATTGATTCCTTTTTTGCCTCTGTTAAAACAGGGATATCTATTCAACTTGTTGCTATTGCGACATTTTGCTTCGCTTAATTTTGGTGGAACTGCACAAAATGAGATCGGATTTCCATATATGTGTTGAGATCTCTCTGAGGTCTTCCTCATGAGTTATTTCAAATCTTGGTCTTGAAAGGTCAAGATCTTGACTTTCCTCGTAATTAACTATTGAATCTTAGTTCAAAACTGCAACACTTGTTAGGGATCGGTAGGAGTACCATTTACGTTAGGGATCGGCGGAGTACATGTTTAAGAAATGTATTGTTCAGATAATGTCTCGTTATTATATATCGATTCATGATGTTCTACAAATGGTACTATCCTGCTTTGTAGTTCTTTCTACATGTTTAACCAAGGTATTGTTAAGATAATGTCTCTGCTAAAATGAACCAGTCACATTGTTTTAGGAATGATACTTTTCTGCTTTGTCGTTCTTTATACATGTTGAAACAAGGCATTGTTAAGATAATGTCTCAGTTAATATGATTGAACCACACTGCTTGAGAATTGCTACTCTCCTGCTTTGTTTCCCATTAAGATAAGGTAGATCAGTAGATGTTTTTCTTCCGGGAGTACAAGTCATCAACCGTTATTTCTCAGTAATTGCTTCCCTTATACCTTTTGTTGCTTACAGGGATATCAAAATTAAAGCTCAATTTTATTCCGACTTTGATTTTAGTTGAACTGCACAAAAGGAGCCAATGTGTCTAAGGCAAACTGCTGCATTAGTGGGTCCAGTTGGTCTTACCACTTTGCGTAAAGAAGCGATCAAGCTTACGCTACATTACACAAGGAATGATCGAGAAGCTTTACAGAGTATTAGTAAACGCTGGTGACATGACTAGTCTGCAGAGATGGCTGCTTTACTTGTGGTTCGAAGGAACACTGGGCAAACAAGTGCCCAAACAAGTACCAAGAAGCAAGGACAGGACTCCAAGTCTGTCAATGTAACTCTAAGCAACAATGATGGGGCATCTGGGTATGGTAATCTGTTTACCGTACTTTCCATTTGTTAGTCCACCGATTGGTGGGTTGACACTGGGGGCCAATATTCATGTGTGTGCTGATGTGTCTTTGTTTTCTGGCAGCATGTAAATACGAAATCCACAGGGATGCTCAGCTTGATTTTAGTGGAACTGCACAAAACATTCAGATGGTTCGTGTCCTCCATAATAATACTTCATCATGCATAATACACCGAATGGTTCTCTAATCATTAAATCGTCACCTTGAGCCACCGGACTATCAGATGACAAACCCTGCTCGTTCCACAATCATAGGCATTACATATTTTGAATGGGAAAAGCTTGTCAAAGTTGGCATTAGTTTAATATATTGGAATTGGAAAACCTTGTTGATTTTTGCTGATTGATGTTAGCCAGAAGACATGCATTTGATATTTTTGAGTGGGACACCCTTTGCTGTGAACAACGTCGATCGTTTTTTTCCTATTCCTGCCTCTTCGCCTGTAAGTAAATATTTACTCTCATCGAGATGCATAGTCAAATGAATGTTGACTTATGTAAGATATTTTAAGAGTTTGTTACGAATATTGTCTATGTAATGCCGTGCCTTGTGTTTGATTGCAAAGTTGAGCTTGGAATGTTGTGGCATGTGGCATCACGAGCTGTTCACCATGCCTCCTGAGAATAATGCTTCGTATTGTTTTGCATGTCAATCTAATGCCAGTGATTTGCTTGTTAGGAAGATCATCCTCTTCTTTTGTTTCCGTTCTTAAGAAGTTCATCGTCTTATGTTTCATTCATAGCCTATACGACAAGTCGGGTAGGTTAGACATGAAACCATATGATCTTCCGACCAACTCATCATCTTAGGCCGTGATTGGATCATCGTTTTCCAACCAAACCCGCTTGTAAAACTGACGCTTGTAAATAAAAGCAGATAGTCTCGGGCGAAGCGCTTGGTTGGTCGATTTCGACTAGTAAAATATACACCGGTCACTCAAATTACACGCGTAACCCGCCGGTTTTACTTATAGACCTCGGGCCCTCGGTTTCATTACGCCTGTATTTTACGCGTTGTTTCCGATGAAGAGTAAACTACACTTGCACCTTAATACAGTTGTGAAATAAACCAGAGATCCCAAGTGCGGCCTTACCGTTTCATGCCGTCTCAGTCTCTCAAAGGTGCTCATAGGTGTCCGATGATCCTGGCTTCCTGAATGAGCAGCGGGCGTTATATCAGACCATCCGTAGGGCCCGCGAGGCCCTCTCCATTGTCCTTCGAGTTGTTGCGCTCACCGTGGCACCGAGCATTGTTAACATGGTCAATGAACATGAGGATTCAGAAGATGACTTTATTTTGGTGGTTGTGATGAGGGACCCACTAGGGCCATAGCCGTACGTAAGCAAGTGCCTCCTTATTATGTACAACTATATTTTTTTGCTTCCTCCTGGTTTCCTAACATCACGGTCCCACACCATTGTCAACCTATGTAGTCAATAAACGAGAGAATTGCACAAGGTGCGGCCGACAGCTGGGACCAAGTAGCTCGGGCAGTATTTGTGTTTTTGAGGCGTGAGCACTGTAGAGTTTTTCTTGGCGATGTTTTCCTTGTTGTTCAGAGGAGAGCAGGGTATTAACTGGGCGGGTTGTGGCCCGTCTAGCCCAGGACAGATATCCAACCCAAATATTAATTTTTTCAAGATGAAAATGGCTAGCCCACATATACGTTTTTTTTTGAGGAATACCCAGGCAAGGTCAACTTGTTATTCTCCGCCCCGCTGATACGTCCATATTTCATCATGCTTTTATATCGACATTTATTGCATTATGGGGTGTTATTACACGTTATGTTACAATACTTATGCCTATTCTCTCTTATTTCACAAGGTTTACATAAGGAGGGACAATGCCGGCAGCTGGAATTCTGGGCTGGAAAAGGAGCAAATATTAGGGACCTATTCTGCACAACTCCAATAGTCCTGAAACTCCACGGAATATCTTATAATAAATAATAAAAAATCATCGCCAAAGATGAAGGCTAGGGGGCCCACACCCTGTCCACAAGGGTGGGGGGCGCCCCCCCCCCACCAAGGGCGCGCCCCCTACCTCGTGGCCCCCTGGTGGTCCTCCGATGCCCATCTTCTGCTATATGAGGTCTTTCGTCGAGAAAAAAAATAAGAAGCAACCTTTCGAGACGAAACTCTGCCGCCACGAGGCGGAACCAATCTAGGGCTCCGGCAGAGCTGTTCTGCCGGGCATACTTCCCTCTGGGAGGGGGAAATCATCACCATCGTCATCACCAACGCTCCTCTCATCAGGAGAGGGCAATCTCCATCAACATCTTCACCAGCACCATCTCCTCTCAAAACCCTAGTTCATCTCTTGTATTCAATTCTTGTCTCCAAGTGCAGGATTGGTACTAGTAGGTTGCTAGTAGTGTTGATTACTCCTTGTAGTTGATGCTAGTTGGTTTATTTGGTGGAAGATCATATGTTCAGATCCTGTATGCATATTAATACCCCTCACGATTATGAACATGAATATGCTTTGTGAGTAGTTATGTTTGTTCACGAGGACATGGGAGAAGTCTTGCTATTAGTAGTCATGTGAATTTGGTATTAGATTCGATATTTTGATGAGATGTATGTTGTCTAGCCTCTAGTGGTGTTATGTGAACGTCGACTACATAACACTTCACCATTATTTGGGCCTAGAGGAAGGCATTGGGAAGTAATAAGTAGATGATGGGTTGCTAGAGTGATGAAGCTTAAACCCTAGTTTATGCGTTGCTTCGTAAGGGCTGATTTGGATCCATATGTTTCATGCTATGGTTAGGTTTACCTTAATACTTTTGTTGTAGTTACGGATGCTTGCAATAGAGGTTAATAATAAGTGGGATGTTTGTTCAAGTAAGAACATCACCCAAGCACCGGTCCACCCACATATCAAATTATCAAAGTACCGAACGCGAATCATATGAACGTGATGAAAACTAGCTTGACGAAATTCCCATGTGTCCTCGGGAGCGATTTTCCTATTATAAGAGTTTGTCCAGGCTTGTCCTTTGCTACAAAAAGGATTGGGCCACCTTGCTGCACTTTATTTACTTTTGTTACATGTTGTTCATTACAAATTATCCTATCACAAATATATCTGTTACCACTTATTTCAATACTTGCAGAGAATACCTTGCTGAAAACCGCTTATCATTTCCTTCTGCTCCTCGTTGGGTTCGACACTCTTACTTATCGAAAGGACTACGATAGATCCCCTATACTTGTGGGTCATCAAGACTCTTTTCTGGCGCCGGTGCCGGGGAGTGAAGCGCCTTTGGTAGGTGGAATTTGGTAAGGAAAATTATATATAGTGTGCTGGAATTTACTGTCACTTGTTATTATGGAAAGTAATCTTCCGAGGGGCTTGTTCGGGGTATCTTCACCCCGACCAGTAGAGCAAAGAGTTGCCCCTCAACCTAATGAACCTACTGAAAATGAATATGAAAATATTCCCTTTTAACTTCCTTCGGGTATGATGGAAAAACTGCTAGCTAATACTTTTGCAGGAGATGGATCCAAGAATCCTGATGAACACCTAATATATGTGGATGAGGCTTGTGGATTATTTAAGCTTGCAGGTATACCCGATGATGTTGTCAAGAAGAAGGTCTTCCCTTTATCTTTTAAGGGAGATGCATTGACATGGTATAGGCTATGTGATGATACGAGATCATGGAACTACAGACGATTGAAATTGGAATTTCATCGAAATTTTATCCTATGCATCTTGTTCATCGTGATCGCAATTATATATATAATTTTTGGCGCCCTTGAAGGAGAAAGCATCGCTCAAGCTTGGGGAGGCTTAAATCAATATTATATTCATGCCCCAATCATGAGCTCTCGAGAGAAATAATTATTCAAAGTTTTTATGCTCGGCTTTCTCATAATAATCAAACCATGCTCGATACTTCTTGTGCTGGCTCTTTTATGATGAAGAGTATTGAATTTAAATGGGATTTATTGAATAGAATTAAACGCAACTCTGAAGATTGGGACCTCGAGAAGGTAAGGAGTCAGGTATGACACTTAAGTTTGATTGTGTTAAATCTTTTATGGATACCGTTATTTTCTGTAAGTTTAGCACTAAATATGGACTTGACTCTGAGATAGTAGCTTCTTTCTGTGAATCTTTTGCTACTTATGTTGATCTCCCCAAGGAGAAGTGGTTTAAGTATCATCCTCCCATAGAAGTAAAGGTAGCTGCACCTATTAAAGTTGAAGAAAAGACTGTCACTTATAATGATCCTATTGTTCCTACCTCTTACGTTGAGAAACCACCTTTCCCTGTTAGAATAAAGGATCATGCTAAAGCTTCAACCGTGGTTCGTAAAAGCAATATTAGAACTTATACACCTCTGAGCAAGTCAAAGTAGAACCTAATATTGCTATTGTTAAAGATCTCTTGTGCGATAATATTGATGGGCATGTTATTCAATTCTGTGGTGAATCTGCTAGAATTGCTAAACACGGCGTTAAAGATAAACATAGAACTGTGGTAGGCGTGCTGTTATTCTCGTTAAAATAGGAGATCATTGTTATCATGGCTTGTGTGATATGGGTGCTAGTGCTAGTGTTATACCTTATGACTTGCATAAAGAAATTAAGCATGAAATTGCACAAGCTGAGTTAGAAGATATTGATGTCACAATTAAACTTGCCAATAGAGATAATATATCGCCAGTGGGAATTGTTAGAGATGTTGAAGTCTTGTGTGGGAAAACTAAATATCCTGCTCATTTTCTTGTTCTAAGTTCCCCACAAGATAGCTTTTGTCCAATTATATTTGGTAGACCCTTCTTGAACAATGTTAATGCTAAGATAGACTGCAAAACGAATGTTGTTACTTGGCTTGGATGATATGATTCATGAGTTTAATTTCTCTAAATTTAGTAAACAACACTGTGAAGAAGAATTACCTAGTAAGGATGAAATTATTGGTCTTGCTTCTATTGCCGCACCTCCTAGTGATCCTCTAGAACATTATTTGCTAGACCATGAAAATGATATGTTTATGCATGAAAGAAGGGAAATAGATGAAGTATTCTTTAAACAGGAACCTATTCTAAAACATAATTTGCCTGTTGAAATCCTAGGGGACCCTCCTCCACCCAAGGGTGATCCCGTGTTTGAGCTTAAACCATTGCCTGATAATCTTAAATATGCTTATCTTGATGAAAAGAAAATATATCCTGCTATTATTAGTGATAACCTTTCAGAGCATGAAGAAGAAAGATTATTGAAAACTCTGAAGAAGCACCGTGCTGCTATTGGATATACTCTTGATGATCTTAAGGGCATTAGTCCCACTCTATGCCAACACAAAATAAATTTGGAAGAAGATGATAAACCGGTTCGTGATCATCAACGAAGGCTTAATCCTAAGATGAAAGAAGTGGTAAGAAAAGTAATATTAAAGCTCCTGGAGGCAGGTATAATTTATCCCGTTGCTGATAGTCAGTGGGTAAGTCCTGTTCATTGTGTCCCTAAGAAGGGAGGTATTACTTTTGTTCCTAATGATAAAGATGAATTAATTCCACAAAGAATTATTACAGGTTATAGGATGGTAATTGATTTCTGCAAATTAAATAAAGCTACTAAGAAAGATCATTACCCCTTACCTTTTATCGATCAAATGCTAGAAAGATTATGCAAACATACACATTATTGCTTCCTAGATGGTTATTCTGGTTTCTCTCAAATACCTGTGTCGGCTAAAGATCAATCAGAGATTACTTTTACATGCCCTTTTGGTACTTTTGCTTATAGATGTGTGCCCTTTGGTTTATGTAATACACCTGCTACCTTTTGCTTATGATGGCTATATTCTCTGACTTTTGTGAAAATATTTGTGAGGTTTTCATGGACAACTTTTCCGTCTATGGATCCTCTTTTGATGATTGCTTGAGCAATCTTGATCAAGTTTTGCAGAGATGTGAAGAAACCAATCTTGTCTTTAATTGGGAAAAGTGCCACTTTATGGTTAATGAAGGTATTGTCTTGGGGCATAAAGTTTCTGAAAGAGGCATTGAAGTTGATAAAGCCAAGGTTGATGCTATTGAAAAGATGCCATGTCCCAAGGACATCAAAGGTATAAGAAGTTTCCTTGGTCACGCCCGGATTTTATAGGAGGTTCATTAAGGACTTCTCAAAAATTTATCGGCCTCGACTAATTTATTACAAAAGATATACCATTTGTCTTTGATGATGATTGTGTAGAAGCATTTGAAATACTTAAGAAAGCATTGGTTTCTGCACCTATTGTTCAGCCACTTGATTGGAATTTACCCTTTGAAATTATGTGTGATGCTAGTGATTATGCTGTAGGTGCTATTCTAGGGAAAAGAGTTGATAAGAAATTAAATGTTATCCATTATGCTAGGAAACCTCTAGACAATGCTCAAAGAAATTATGCTACTACTGAAAAAGAATTTTTAGCAGTTGTATTGGCATGTGATAAGTTCAGACCTTATATTGTTGATTCTAAAGTAACTATTCACACTGATCATGCCGCTATTAAATATCGATGGAAAAGAAAGATGCTAAACCTAGACTTATTAGATGGGTTCTCTTGCTACAAGAATTTGATTTGCATATTGTTGATAGAAAGGGAGCCGAGAACCCCGCTTGGAACAACTTGTCTAGGTTAGAAAATGTTCTTGATGACCCACTACCTATTGATGATAGCTTTCACGATGAGCAATTAAATGTCATAAGTACTTCTCATAGTACTCCATGGTATCTTGATTATGCTAATTACATTGTTGCTAAATTTATACCATCTAGTTTCACATACCGACAAAAGAAAAAGTTTTTCGATGATTTGAGACATTACTTTTGGGATGGCCCACATCTTTATAAAGAAGGAGTAGATGGTGTTATTAGGCGTTGTGTACACGAGCATGAATAGGAGCAGATCCTCATAAGTGTCACTCCGAAGCTTATGGAGGACACCATATTTGGAGATAGAACCGCACATAAGGTATTGCAATCCGGTTTTATTGGCCTACTCTCTTCAAGGATGCCCGTAAGTTTGTCTTGTCTTGTGATGAATGCCAAAGAATTGGTAATATTAGTAGAGCGTCAAGAAATGCCTATGAATTATTCACTTATTATTGAACCATTTGATGTTTGGGGCTTTGATTATATGGGACCTTTTTCACGCCTCTAATGGATATACACATATTTTAGTTGCTGTTGATTACGTTACTAAGTGGGTAGAAGCTATTCCAACTAGTAGTGCTGATCATAACACTTCTATTAAAATGCTTAAATAAGTTATTTTTCCGAGGTTTGGAGTCCCTAGGTATTTATTGACTGATGGGGGTTAAGATTTTATTCATGGTGCTTTCCGTAAAATGCTTGCTAAGTATGATGTTAATCATAGAATTGCATCTCCATATCACCCACAGTCTAGTGGTCAAGTAGAATTGAGTAATAGAGAGCTCAAATTAATTTTTCAAAAGATCGCTAATAGGTCTAGAAAGAATTGGTCCAAGAAACTTGATGATGCATTATGGGCCTATAGAGCGCATATAAAAATCCTATGGGTATGTCTCCGTATAAAATGGTTTATGGAAAAGCATGTCACCTACCTCTCGAACTAGAACATAAGGCATATTGGGCTATTAAAGAGCTCAACTATGATTTCAAACTTCTTTGGTGAGAAGAGGTTATTTGATATTAGCTCACTTGATGAATGGAGAACCCAAGCTTATGAAAATGCCATGTTGTTTAAAGAAAAAGTTAAAAGATGGCATGACAAAAGGGTACAAAAGCGTGAGTTTAATGTAGGTGATTATGTATTGCTATACAACTCTTGTTTAAGATTTTTTGCAGGAAAACTTCTCTCTAAATGGGGAGGTCCCTACGTTATCGAGGAGGTCTATCGTTAGGTGCCATAAAATCAACAACTTGAAGGCACAAATCCGAAGGTGGTAAGCAGTCGAGAATCAAACACTATATCTCAGGTAATCCTATAAATGTTGAAACCAATGTTATTGAAACCGTAACCCGGAGGAATACATAAGGGACACTTTAGGAATGTTTGAGACTCGAAAAGGAGTAGGTATGTGATGCAGTAAGTAAACCGACTCCAAAACAGTTTTTAAGTCAATATTTCTCCGTTTTGGAATATTTAGAAAAATAGAAAAATAAGTAGCAGTCCGGGAAGGACACGAGGGCCCCACAAGGGTGGAGGGCACGCCCTACCCCCTGGGCGCGCCCCCTACCTCGTGGGCACCTCGTGTGCCTTCCGGACTCCGTTTTATTGCATGATACGTATTTTGGTTGGCAAAAATTCATTATATATTCTCCTGAAGGTTTTGACTCCCGTATCACGCAAATATCCTCTGTTCTTGTTTCTAGCTGTCCTACTGCAGATTAGATCAACATGTCATCCCAGGATTCGGAAGGAGAAAGCTATGTGGATGATTACCTAGCAAATCCTAAGGTCTATGGAGATGTGGAGCATGATGGTTGGACCATGGAGGAAGAAGAGGACTATGAACCCAAGGGGAAGGAAGAGACGAGCTCAGATGATGATGAAACCCCATTACCTCAACCTGGGGACATGCATGTGGAGTTCAAAAAGTCAAGTCTCCCGATAGGGTAATGAAACCAAAGTTCGAGTTTATCCCTTTTCGTCTCTTGCAGGAAAATAAGCAGGACCTATGCAAAAAGATATTAACCCTGGAGTGGGAGATTGATTATCTGAGGGATCAAAATGCCGTCCTCAAGCGCAAATTAAGGGAGAGGTCTATGCCATCAAGTAAATCAACGACATCTCCACCTTCTTCACCAACAAAGCAGACATAATCACATGGGTATGGGCACTCCCCTTGGAAACTGCCAAGCTTGGGGGAGTTGCCCCGGTATCGTATCACAACCACATCTCCTATCTTTACCATTTTTCTTTTTTCTATACTTTTTTTAGTATCTTGATCTAGTAGATTAAAGTTTATGGCATGATCTAGTTTTGAGTTTTGCTTTATGATCTCTCTATGTAATCGAGTCCTTGAGCTATATAATAAAGATTAGTGTTGAGTCAAGGGCTTGATTATTTTGCCATGATCTAGAGTGAATAAAAGAATAAAGAAAAAGAATAAAAAGAAACAAAAAGTTCATATTGATCTTATTGAAAGTAATGACTTCACATAGAAAGAGTATGATGATTAATAGTTGTTGGGAGTTGGCAAACATAGCTTTGGTCATCGTTGCAATTAATAGGAAGTAATAAGGAAAGAGAGGTTTCACATATAGATATACTATTATTGCTTTTATGATTGTGAGCACTCATTAAAATATGACATGCTAAAGAGTTGATGTTGGACAAGGAAGACAACGTAATGAGTTATGTTTTCTTATATTTGAGATAAAGTATGTTGTCATGGATCTTCCAACATGTTGAGCTTGCCTTTCCCCCTTGTGCTAGCCAAATTCTCAGCACCAAGTAGAGATACTACTTGTGCTTCCAAAAACCCTTAAACCAGTTTTGCCATGAGAGTCCACCATATCTACCTATGGATTGAGTAAGATCCTTCAAGTAAGTTGTCATCGGTGCAAAGCAATAAAATTGCTCTAAATATTTATGATTGATTGGTGTGGGAGAAATAAGCTTTATACGATCTTGTGATGTGGAAGTAATAAAAGCGACCAATTGCATAATAAAGGTTCATATCACAAGGGGCAATATAAAGTGACGTTCTTTCGCATTAAGATTTTGTGCATCCAACCATAAAAGCACATGGAAACCTCTGCTTCCCTCTGCGAAGGGCCTATCTGTTACTATCATCTTCTACCTTATGCAAGAGTCATGGTGTCGGGGCAGGCTGATCTGGCCCACGAACACCTATGGGACCGGCGGACCGAGCCCCTTTTGGTTCGGCGGGGGGCGGAGGTCGCACGAAGAGCAGATCGAGGCGAGGCACACGAGCGGTTTACCCAGCTTCGGAGCTCTCCTACTGCTGCATATCTGAATGTATTGAGTTCTTGCTCGGGAGCGCTTGAGTGCTATAGTACAAACAAGCTGCTAACGAGACCGAGCGTGAGTGTTCTCTGGCTTCGAACCTCTCCAACCTCCTTCCCCCCTCTACGTTGCGCATGGGCCTCCTTTTATATGCTCAAGGAGTCTCCGACAGGTGGCAACGTAGACAAGGGTAAAAATGGAAAAGGAGTGGTTGGTACAGCTACTTGTACAGTGTACCATACCTAACCCTGACGGCAGGGGACAAAGGCATTAAATGCCCGTCTACGTCGCCCTAACAGTGCAAACAGGGACCGTCAGGGACGCCACCGCTCGCCATGATGGCAATCTTGTCAGCGCCGCTTACCACCGCGCACCGCTGGCTGCACAACCTCTCGCCACGCGCTCCTGGAAAGGTCCCAGGGCGACACGTTAGTGGATGTCTTTGGAGCCTTGGTGCAGGTGGTGGTTTGCCGGGCAAGTGCCTTGTCAGCGGTTGTTGTCTTGTCGCGTCCGGAAGCTTGTCGCTCACGGGCCTTCCCGCAAGCTCCTCTTGCGGGGCCTTGTCTCCCTAGGTGCCTTGGGTGGCCTTCGGCAAGCTCCTCTTGGCGGGGGCCTTGCCTCCTTGGCTTGAATACTTTGTTCTTGAATGGCTCGAAGGAACCACGGAGGACCTCGGCGGTCACCCGGTAAGCCTTGCATGCGGAGGGCTGCAACTGTCCGTGCACAAGTTCGGGATACTAGGGTACCCTACTCTAGTACACCGACAGAGCCCCGGGCTGGGCCACACACAGTACCGAAGGCTGTTGGGCCAGGCCCAAAAGCAGCATCGGCACGCAGCCCAGTGCAGCCCAGTAATAACTATATGGTTTACTTCCTGCTGTTAGGCGTGCATGGGTGCCCTTTCTTTCTTGATATCTGAGTGCTGATTTGTGTAGGAGCAGGCAGCCTTACCAGAGTGCCACAAGCCGCTCTGACATGCCTTCTGCTTTGACTACACCGCCAAGGGAGGATTCCCGAGCAAGGGAGCGTTCTCCCGCAAGGGAGACTTCTCCGGCAAAGGCGATTCTCGGCAAGGCGGTTCTCCGACAAGGACAGCTCCAGCGATCCCATGGTGGCGGAGACCATGTTGCAGAACCCTAGCACAGGTAATCCTCTTGCTGAAAACTTCCCTTGTGTCCTTCTTCTTGATTTTCTTTTTGAATATTTGCTTGACTTTTCTTCATTTTACGGTCGCCGATCCATCCGCCACAGAGCAAATGGAGAACGAGGCCGCCGGCGAGGAGGACGTGGCAACATCGACGACGCCACGCCATCGGAGAAGAAGCCGGCGCCGACGAGCCCGCCGAAGAGGACGCCAGCCGCTGCAGAAGTAGGGGTCCGACGAATCGTGACCGACGGCCCTCGAGGCGCAGGAGCGCCAGGCGCTCATGACCGCCGATCCCTCGGCAGTTGCGGCAGCATCCTTTGCTTCCTTGAGAGCCCCCGGCGGTCGACATAGATTAGGCCGCCCGCCTTCTCTTTTTCTTGCCGCCGCTGGTCATGTTATGAGAACAATCTATTAGAGCTGCGACAAGCTATCTTGTAATATAACTCTATTTCGGGTAGCAATTGCTATGTTATTTCCTTTACTTGGTTCCTTCCTTTGTATGTTTTTGCCCCACGCTTTTAGGGAACTTGTCGTGAGGCACACAGGCATGGCTGAGAGTCTTGGACGTTAGCAGCGTCTTGGCGGTCTTGCTACCGACAAGAAACCTTGTCGCAACTAGTCGCAGCTCACTTAAGTTGTTGAGCGGACTCGAAACAAAGTAAGGCGCAACTAGCTACGAGTTGGTTCCTCTGGCATGAGTTTTCCATACAAAGTACGGTCGTTCGAGGAAGATAACTTAAAAATTTTAAAACTGATTGCTCAAACTTTAGCAACTTAGCTTTTCCGTCGTTTGCTTCCCGGTAAGGCTAGACTTCCTTGAGCGACGCTTGGTCCACACCATTATCTTCTCCTTTCCCCCCGGCAAACTTGTGGGCGAGGTAACCTTCCTTTCTTTGAGAAAGAGAAAGAAGAGAAAATAAAGATATGGAGCCTTATAGCTCGTTATTGCTTACCGGGGGTAGGTGCTGCACAAAGTGTCAGATAACGCATGCAAAATAGAAGTAGAAAGCATGATATTGACAAGATGTGCGAAGCACATTATGCACGGGGTCTGCGCCCGGCTTTGTACCAAGGATTACATGCAACATCGACAAGACTTGTACAAAAGGTGGTTGGAACAGTTAACAACCGCGCTTCTGAGTAAAACTTACGAAGATGCTCAATGTTCGAGGAGTTGCTCGCGGAATGCCATCTTCGGTCTCAAAGCGGACAGCGCCTTGAGCCTAGTGACTCGTTTCACCCGGTAAGGGCCTTCCCACTTCAGCGTCAACTTGTTTGAATTCTTGGCGGTGAACGCACCGAAGAACAAGGTCGCCTTCCTCGAGACTTCGGCATTAACTTTGCGGCTATGGTAGCGGCGCAAAGCTTGCCGGTATCGAGCAGCTCGCATACAGCCTCAAGGCGATCCTCCTCAAGGAGCATAGCGTCATCTTGTCGCAATCGCTCTTGCTCAAGCTCATCATAAGAGAGCACTCGAGGTGATCGTATCACGAGTTTCGTGGGGAGAACTGCCTCCGCTCCATAGACTAGAAGCGAAAGGTTTACGGCGATGGCTCGATTTGGCGTCGTCTGATCGACCAAAGAACCACCGGCACATTCTGCCTGCGGGAACATACGCTTCCTGGCGAGAACTGCGTCACCGGAGCTTGACGTTCCCGGCAAGCTTGCCGGAGCAAAACTTGTCGGGAGCGCTCGCTTCAACGGAACAAACCCTAGGGCTTGCGGAGCGCATCGCTTCCTCAAGACTTGCCGGTGGAGCTCGATAGTGCGTCCTCGACGGTAGCGCGGCACTCCGAAGAGGTGCGCTTGCCGGAGTGGGCATCAGAGCTCTTGCCGAACGGGAGCATCTGCTTCAACGGAACAAACCCTAGGGCTTGCCGGAGCAGACTGCTCCTCAGCACTTGCCGGTGGAGCTCGATGGTGCGTCCTCGACGGTAGTGCAGCACTCCGAAGAGGTGCGCTTGCGGAGTGGGCATCGAGCTCTTGCCGGACTTGGGCGTGCGCTTCAACGGAACAAACCCTAGGGCTTGCCGGAGCAGATCGCTCCTCGCACTTGCCGGTGGAGCTCGATGGTGCGTCCTCGATGGTAGCGCAACACTCCGAAGAGGTGCGCTTGCCGGAGTGGGCATCAGAGCTCTTGCCGGACTTGGAGCATCTGCTTCAACGGAACAAACCCTAGGGCTTGCCGGAGCAGCATCGCTCCTCGGCACTTGCCGGTGGAGCTCGATGGTGCGTCCACGACGGTAGCGCAGCACTCCGAAGAGGTGCGCTTGCCGGAGTGGGCATCAGAGCTCTTGCCGGACGGGAGCGTCTGCTTCAACGGAACAAACCCTAGGGCTTGCTGGAGCAGACTGCTCCTCAGCACTTGTCAGTGGAGCTCGATGGTGCTTCCTCGACGGTAGCGCAGCACTCCGAGGAGGTGCGCTTGCCGGAGTGGGCATCAGAGCTCTTGCCGGACTTGGTCTTCTTCTTCACCGCCGGTTTTTCTTTGCCGGGGCGGTCTCCTCACTATCAGATCCTCCTGCTTCAGTATTCTCTCCGGGGAGTCTCCTCCCTTCTCAAAGACGTGCACACTTGTCGGCGGGGCATATAGCCCATCGACGTCTACGATCTTGCACATCGCCATCTCCTCCCGCATCCTGCGGTTTCGCACGCTCGATGGAATGCGCTGATTACCGTGGCGGGATGGACATACGGGATGTTGTCTTTGTCTGTAATTTGAATCTACTGGATGTACTTGCGAGGGCTCTCCTTCCTTCCGGGCGGCAGATGAAGGTCGCTTTCTTAGCCATGGGGCTTGTGGCCGCATGTAAAGGCGCCGACAAACCGATGGCATAGATCTCGCCAAGAGGATGGAGTTGTCCGGCAAGTGCATGAGCCAGATCGACATTGGGCTTGAGCACCGGTGAAGTAGTTGGCCAGGATCTTGTCGTCTCGCCCCGGCAGCTTGCACCGCGATGGTGTAGATCTTTGAGGAACTCCGACGGATGCGTCTTGCCGTCGTACTTCTCTGGTACGTCACGGCTTGAAATTCTTCTTCTTTGGGCCCTTTGGACTTGCCGCAGCTCACGCAGTGAACGAGGGCAACCTACCACAGACGGCAAGTCGCTGGTTCTTCGGGCGCATGCATGTCAACAGAGGGCCCAGGCGCTGTCGGATTGACGCCGCGCTTCTCTTGGCGCTTCGACGCGAGTTCGGCGTCTTCTTCTTGTCGTTCGTGAAGAACTTGGCGCTGATCGCGGCGAGCTCGTGGATCCGGCGACGCGGTGGAGTCATTGTCGAGGTGGATCCGGCGAGTCGGCGATCTTGGCCTTCGGGTGGAGAGAGTGCATGGTGGTTGCACCCCACCGGTTTCGTCGCCATCGGCTCGTGCTTGGTAGTCCTGCCAGCGGCAGCGATGCACTCGGCCGCATGAGCGTCGCCGTTAGCAAAGCCGATGAGACTACGAATGGTGGCCCTCCATTCATCGACCTTGTCGGCTGTTGGAGGGTAATCAGAGCAGTTGGGCTCTTGCCAAAGCTTCGCTGGAGTGGTGGGTGGCGATGGTGAACGGCGCGAGGAGCGGATATGCTCGGAGTTATAACTATGTTAGAAGGAGCGATATCCTGTCGAGCGGTATGCCTCGCTTCGCGCCCGGCATGTTGGCATGCATGCTGGTCTTGAGCATCCCGAGATCCACCGGCTCGATCTTGGTCCAACGGCGTATGGCGTTGTGAATACCATGACGATGTCGGTCCCGCCTCCCCGAGGCGGTTGCGGTGTATGTAATGGGACGCCGAGGTCTGCGCAGCCTTGTCCTTGGACTTGGCAGCACCGTGGGCTCCCCCGTCGACGTCCATTCTTCCGCCGGCGTCTACCCCACCACCCGTTTGCTCCGGTGGTGGTGGGTTCGACGCGGACGGAACATATGCTGCCGAAGCCTTCTTCTTCGGTGGCATGTTGATGAAGATGATGAAGATCTAGCTCGTGTGGTCGCTGGATCAGGTTCACACAATCTCGACGCCCCCTACCTGGCGCGCCAAAGATGTCGGGGAGGCTGATCGGCCCATTTAACACCTATGGGACCGGGCGGACCCGAGCCCTTTTGGTTGGGGGCGGAGGTCGCACGAAGAGCGGTCGAGGTGAGGCACACGGCGGTTTACCCAGCTTGAGCTCTCCGGAGAGATAACACTCGTACTGCTGCATGTCTGAATGTATTGAGTTCTTGCTCGGGAGCGCTTGAGTGCTACAGTACACACAAGCTGCTAACGAGACCGAGCGTGAGTGTTCTCTGGCTTCGAACCTCTCCAACCTCCTTCCCCCCTCTACGTTGTGCATGGGCCTCCTTTTATATGCTCAAGGGGTCTCCGACAGGTGGCAACGTAGACAAGGGTAAAAATGAAAAAGGAGTGGTTGGTACAGTTACCTGTACAGTGTACAGTGTACCATACCTAACCCTGACGGCAGGGGACAAAGGCATTAAATGCCCGTCTACGTCGCCCTAACAGTGTAAACAGGGACCGTCAGGGGCGCCACCGCTTGCCACGATGGCATTCTTGTCAGCGCCGCTCACCACCGCGCACCGCTGGCTGCACCGCCTCTCGCCACGCGCGCCTGGAAAGGTCCCAGGGCGACACGTTAGTGGATGTGCTGGAGCCTTGGTCTGGTGGTGGTTTGCGCTGCAAGCGCCTTGTCATTGATTGTTGTCTTGTCGCGTCCGGAAGCTTGTCGCTCACCGGGCCTTCCCGGCAAGCTCCTCTTGCCGGGGCCTTGTCTCCTAGGTGCCTTGGGTGGCCTTCCCGGCAAGCTCCTCTTGGCGGGGCCTTGCCTCCTTGGCTTGAATACTTTGTTCTTGAATGGCTCCGAAGGAACCACGGAGGACCTCGGCGGTCACCCGGTAAGCCTTGCCGCGGAGGGCTGCAACTGCCCGTGCACAAGTTCGGGATACTAGGGTACCCCTACTCTAGTACACCGACACATGGTGATCTTCACCTTTCCTTTTTCATTTTATCCTTTGGCAAGAACAGTGTGTTGGAAAGATCCTGATTGATATATCTAATTAGATGTAGGGGGCATGAGTTATTATTGTTGAAGGTTGGGAAGCGAAACTATAAGCCCCTATCTTTCTCTGTGTCTGATTAAAACTCCATAACCACAAGTATCGCGTGAGTGTTAGCAATTATGAAGGACTAAATGATAGTTGAGTATGTGGACTTGCTATTAAGCTCTGACATAGACTCTTTCCGATGTTATGATAAATTGCAATTGCTTCAATGACTGAGATTATAGTTTGTTGGTTCTCAATAAAGTTTATGATTCGTACTCTGCATTGTGAATGGATTATTACTTGAACATAAGAAATCATATGACAATATCTATATATGTTGCTGTAATCAGAATAATCATGATGCCTTCATGTCCGTATTTTATTTTTATCGACACCTCTACCTGTAAATGGGGACATATTTATCGTTATCGGCTTTCGCTTAAGGACAAGCGTGGTCTAAGCTTGGGGGAGTTAATACGTTCATTTTGCATCATGCTTTTATATCGATATTTATTGCATTATGCGCTGTTATTACACGTTATGTTACTATACTTATGCCTATTCTCTCTTATTTCACAAGGTTTACATAAGGAGGAGAATGCGGCAATTTGGAATGCAGAATTTGGAAAAGGAGCAATTATTAGGGACCTATTCTGCACAACTCCAAAAGTCCTGAAACTCCACGGAATATCTTATAATAAATAATAAAAAGTCCTCGCCAAAGATGAAGGCCAGGGGGCCCACACCCTGTCCACGAGGGTGGGGGGCGCGCCCCCCTACCACATGGGCCCCCTGGTGGCCCTTTGATGCCCATCTTCTGCTATATGAGGTCTTTCGTCGAGAAAAAAAATAAGAAGCAACCTTTCGGGACGAAACTCTGCCACCACGAGGCGGAACCTTGGCGGAACCAATCTAGGGCTCCGGCAGAGCTGTTCTGCCGAGGATACTTCCCTCCGGGAGGGGGAAATCATCACCATCGTCATCACCAATGGTCCTCTCATCGGGAGAGGGCAATCTCCATCAACATCTTCACCAGCACCATCTCCTCTCAAAACCCTAGTTCATCTCTTGTATTCAATTCTTGTCTCCAAATCCGGGATTGGTACTAGTAGGTTGCTAGTAGTGTTGATTACTCCTTGTAGTTGATGCTAGTTGGTTTATTTGGTGGAAGATCATATGTTCAGATCCTATATGCATATTAATACCCCTCTAATTATGAACATGAATATGCTTTGTGAGTAGTTACGTTTGTTCCTGAGGACATGGGAGAAGTCTTGCTATTAGTAGCCATGTGAATTTGGTATTAGATTCGATATTTTGATAAGATGTATGTTGTCTAGCCTCTAGTGGTGTTATGTGAACGTCGACTACATAACACTTCACCATTATTTGGGCCTAAAGGAAGGCATTGGGAAGTAATAAGTAGATGATGGGTTGCTAGAGTGACAGAAGCTTAAACCCTAGTTTATGCGTTGCTTCGGAAGGGGCTAATTTGGATCCATATGTTTCATGCTATGGTTAGGGTTACCTTAATACTTCTGTTGTAGTTGCGGATGCTTGAAATAGAGGTTAATCATACGTGGGATGTTTGTTCAAGTAAGAACAACACCCAAGCACCGGTCCACCCACATATCAAATTATCAAAGTACCGAACGTTAATCATATGAACATGATGAAAACTAGCTTGACGAAATTCCCATGTGTCCTCGGGACCGCCTTTCCTATTATAAGAGTTTGTCCAGACTTGTCCTTTGCTACAAAAAGGATTGGTCCACCTTGCTGCACTTTATTTACTTTTGTTACTTGTTGTTCGTTACAAATTATCCTATCACAAAACTATCTGTTACCACTTATTTCAAAGATTTGCAGAGAATACCTTGCTGAAAACCGCTTATCATTTCCTTCTGCTCCTCGTTGGGTTCGACACTCTTACTTATCGAAAGGACTACGATAGATCCCCTATACTCGTGGGTCATCACCCGCTGGGCTGCAAATCTTTCCTAGGAGGGATGCATTAGGCTTTAAAAAATAATAAATGGGATGTAATTATAAAAACTGGGCAGTAACTATAAAAAAATGCACCAAGCACGGAATTAGTTTATAAAATATTATTTATGGATTTTGAAAATCTTAATTTTTAATTGTTGCACGCGCAATGTTTCGTTAGATTTTTACGTAATACAAACTTATATTTAATCTGACTAGAAATTTCGGGATAAAAATATTTCACATCCCTTCAAAATGTGGGAAATTTTTATTGAAGTATGTCTTGAACGGTTGGTTGAAATTATTAATCGTTGTCCTAGCTAGAAAATGGGTTGTACTTTTAACAAACTGTAAATGGGTTGTAGTAAATTCCATTAGAATTCAAAAATGGGTTGTACATTCTTACAAATCGCAATTGGGCTATAAGTTCTCTCCCACACACTTGTGGGCCTACTAAGTTGACACGTCCCCTAAAAAAAGTTGACGCGTATGCAAGGCTTTGTCAACTTATTATAGTCAACACACGGTTCTAGCAGCAGTGGTCGTTGGATGTCGATCCAACGGATGTCGTGCTTCTTCTTCAATCTCGGATATTCTAGCTTCACCCGCCCAAAAATGATTCCTCCCCAGGAAACTGGGCGCACCGTTTCGGAAGTCGACAATGGGCCTACTAAGTTGACGCAGCGTATCAAGGGCTTTGTCAACTTAGTCAATATAAACGATTCTAGTCAGCAGGACCGTCTGACGATGTCCATCCAACGGCCGTAGTGCTTCTTCAACCTCTGGTCTTCTTGCTCCACCGCCCAAAGGAGCGTCGGTCGTGCACAGACTCCTACCTCCCGTGGCCGGCCAGGATGCCGCGGAGGCCTCACCGCCCCTACTACTCCCACCCACCGCCGGTCATCCCTCTACTCACCCATACCCTCTATTATTCAGAGTGACGGCAGCCTCACACCTTGACCGAACCAAGTGAACCTCGATTCCTCTCCATGCGGGCTTCCACTGCCGCGTCTTCCCCGGCTCCGCATCGTCCCCTTCCTAGGCCTTGCCGTCGTCCACCGCCCTGGTGCTCTCGGCGCGGCGTGGTCAACATGGTCAAGGAGCGGCTTCCATCGGATGTGGACTGTACATGGAGAGGCTCACAGCTGGGTCCACGACGGTAGCAATGAAGTGCCTCCTTATTACGCGGAAAATAATGATTCCTCCACCTGATAGCAGGGACCCACCGGACGGGCCACCGTATTGCGTGAAAAAATGTTCCCCCCGCTGTTAGCTCGGACCCACCGGAAGTGCCTCCTTATTATGCACGAAAAACTGAATACTCCCCCTACTGGTTGGGACCCACCTTGGTGGGAGGCTGACTTGTGGGCCTACTAAGCTGACGGGGACGGAGTGCTTTGTCAACTTAATCAATATGAACGATTCTAGCTCCAAAGTGACTGCATTTACGTCCATCCAACGGCCGTAGTGCTTCTTCAACATCCGGTCTTGTTGCTCCACTACCAAAGCAAAGACCGGTCGTGCCGCATGCTCCCGCCTCCCGTGGTCGGGTCAGGCCCGCGGAGGCCTCATCGCCCCTACTATTCCCACCGTGGCCAGTCTTCACGGCGACGGCAAATTTCACACCACGTACCAACCAGTGAACCCTCGTACTCCTCTCCGCGCGGGCTTCCACTGCCACGTATTCCCCGGCTCCGGGTCGTGCCCTTCCTAGGCCTCGCCGTTGTCCACCGCCCTGGTGCTCTCGGTGTGGCGTGGTCAACATGGTCAAGGAACGACTTCCATCGGAAGAGTACTGTCGTGGAGAGGCTGATAATTGGGTCCACGACCGCAGCAAGGAAGTGCCTCCTTATTACGCGCAAAATAATTATTCCTCCACCTGACAGCAGGGACCCATCGGACGGGCCACCATATATCACGAAAAAAAACGTTTCCCCTTGACTGTTGGGACCCACCAGCTACATCTTCGCACGCAAGGAAGTGCGTCCGGGCAAAAAAAAACGTTTCGCCCCCTGACTGCTGGGACCCACCAGCTACATCTTCGCAGGCAAGGAAGTGCGTGACAGTCGGGACCCACCTGGTCGAAGCGTACGTAGCGTTGTCATTCTGGTCGCGAACGTGTACGTGCATACTGGTCGATGTAGAGGCGCGCACGTGTCGTAGTATAGGCGCGCATGTAGCATGTACACGTACGTACAATAGCCAGGGTGCAAGAAAGTAAATATGGCCACGTAGGTACATATGGGCGGGGTCTCGAACGCCTACTCGGCAGCGTCACGACGCCAGGCTCATGTACATGGCTGGGTCGGAACGGAGAAACAGCATCGTCGTAGTGTTCATGGGGAGGCAACGGAATGTGTCGTGTTCATCGGGAGGAAACGGAACGCGTGGGAGCCAACCGGCTTGGATGGAATAGCCGATGGAAACGAGGCCTGGCGTACCGTAGAACGGAGGAAACAACCTTGTGTTCGACCGGCCACGTTCGAAACGGGATCCTGTTCATCGGGAGGGGTCTGGTGTACCACAAAACAGAGAAAACGGACCTCCTACGGTCGAAACGGGGGTCCTGTTGATCGGGAGGGGTGTGGCATACCGCAAAATGGAGGAAACGGACTTGCGTTGGAGCGCTACGGTCGAAACGGGGGTCCTGTTCCTCGGGAGGGGTGTGGCGTACCGCAAAATGGGACTCCACGGGATACTGATCATCTCCAGCGTCGACCCCCTCCAGCCTCCACGGGCTACTATTCATTCACCGTCGACCTCCTCTGGCCTCCTCCTGCGACTGTTCATCCACGGGCTCTTGTTCATCCAACCTCCACCGCGCGCTACTCCACCGGCTGCTGTTCAACAATCCCTCTCCACGGGCTCCTGTTCAACCACCCCTCCACGGGCTACTGTTCATCCAGCCCTCCACCTTCTACTGTTCATCCTGCCCTCCACGGGGTGGTCCTGTTCATCTTTCCCTCCACGGGGTCCTGTTCATCCATCCCCAACCGGCTCGAACGATCGGGGTCCTGTTCCTCCACCCCCACCGAATCGTTCATCCAAAACCCCCAAAGAACGCCACTGCTCATCCAGAGGCAACGCCACGGGTCCTATTCATCCACCCCCACCGAACTGTTCATCCAACCCCGCAACGCCATTGTTCATCGAGAGGCAGCATCGATCGGCTTCAAGAAGCAAAGATGTCGGGCAGCTGATCTCGCCCACGAACACCTATGGGATCAAGGACCGAGCCCTTTCGGTTCGGGGGCGGAGGTCGATCGAAGAGCAGATCGAGGCGAAGCACACGAAGCGGTTTACCCAACCGGAGCTCTCCGGGAGAGATAACACTCACCACCGCAGGTCCGAATGTATTGAGTTCTTGCTCGGGAGCGCTTAGTGCTACAAAGACACACAAGCTGCTAACGAGACCGAGCGATCCGCTTCAACCTTCCGAACCTCCCTCTACGCTATGCATGGGCCTCCTTTTATATGCTAAAGGGTCTCCGACAGGTGGCAACGTAGACAAGGGTAAAAATGGAAAAGGAGTGGTTGGTACAGCTACTTGTACAAAGGTATGGTACAGCAGTATCATACCTAACCCCGACGGCAGGGACAAAGGCATTAAATGCCCGTCACGCCGCCCTAACAAGTGCAGAAAAGGGACCGTCAGGGCGCCACCGCTGCCACACGATGGCAATCTTGTCGCCGCAAGATGCCATCAAGCGCTCACCGTCGCCTGACGGCTTTCTTGCCACGCTAGCGCTGAAAGGTCAGGCGACACGTTAGTGGATGTCTTTGGAGCGCAGTGCGCAGTGGTGATCCGCTGCAAGCCGCCTTGCCGCGGTTGTTGTCTTGTCGTGCCCGGAAGCTTGTCGCTCTCTGGGCCTTCCCGGCAAGCTCCTCTTGCCGGGGCCTTGTCTCCTAGGTACCTTGGGTGGCCTTCCCGGCAAGCTCCTCTTGCCGGGGCCTTGCCTCCTAGGTGCCTTGGGTGGCCTTCCCGGCAAGCTCCTCTTGCTGGGGCCTTATCTCCTTGGCTTGAATACTTTGTTCTTGAATGGCTCCAAAGGAACCACGGAGGACCGTGCCGGTCACCCGGTAAGCTTTGCCACGGAGGATCAAGAATCGCCTGCGTGCACAAGTTCGGGATACTAGGGTACCCCTACTCTAGTACACCGACAGAGCCTCG